>CM077093.1:107503838-108103838 GCA_039513925.1 Platanthera zijinensis | reverse complement strand
CGATCATCAACCGTTAGGGCGCACGACCACTGGTCGTGTGCCTATGTTCGTGCGCGTCCACTTATTTATTTTCCAAAGTTCTGTCTCGGATATCACACGAGCACTGGAAATCTGTGCGCACGACCACCGGTCGTGCGCCACTGATCGTGCGCAGATGCTAAGTTTTCTGTCAGGTTTTCCAGGTTCACTTCGCACGGTCATCAGCCAATGAGTGCGCACGACCACTGGTCGTGCGCCACTGATCGTGCGCTCTGTATTTATATTTTTCTTCTGCTCCCGTATTTAGTTGGCTTCGTTGCGCGGGTTATGTGGGCATGAGTGTTTTGTGTTGCGTTAAGGTAGTAACGTAAGAGTAGTTGTTGTGATAGTTTCGTTTTGCGTGGCACATTGAGTGAGTGAAGCTCACTCAATGCGGTGTCGAGAGGACCCAGCGCCAAGTCGTGTTGAGTCATTTCAACACTTTTTCCCTACCTAGATTTTCGTTCTCGAGTGAATTCCTTGATTTGATTTCTTTTTGAGTTTCCTTGTCGGCCATGTTTTTCCTTCCTTAAGGCCGAATCGTGGGTCATGGTCAGTAGTGGTGGTTTGAAGCTCTTCATGGGAGAGGTGTTGTGTAATTTAGCCAAGGCCACCCTTATTCATCTATCTTGCTCCAGGTACGGGCTGGGCAAGGGGGTGGAAGGTCCCTTGTGCTTTCACATGTAGACCCCTGAGCTTGTTAGCATGGAAATTAGTGGTTGGGGGACTGAGTTTGCCTCCAACCCGGATCCATGCTGTTGTTTTGCTACTACCATCTCCCACAGCTTAGGGTGTTAGAAGTTTCTTCCTTGGTAGATTACAGCACTTTGGGCTCTTGGTAGCCTAGTAGGCTCTGCAGGAAGTAGTTTCTGGGCAGGGTTGATGCTGTTTCCTCGCACCTAGTGCATTTTCTTTCTGTCTTGTCTTGGGCAGTTGTGACCTTTTTCTGCTTTGTGTTTTCCTCTTTCATTTATTCCCTAGTGGACACTTTCATTCATTTCTTTTTATTTTGCTTGCTGAGGTATTCTTTCTTCTTTTGAATGCCTCAGGTTCTGAGCAGTAGCCAGTTTGGTGGCTAGGTTGCAGTGGTGTTGCTAGTGGTCTCTTGGACTTTGGAGATCCTATTGCTTTGTTTGTGAGGTAGTTTTTCTATACCTTTTCTTACAGACATGCTAATGTGCCAGTGGGTTCGTGTCATGTTGTTGGCACCCACTGGTAGTTTTTACCTTTGAACTAGATATACTACTTTTGCTGCTACCATTTTCTGGAGATAGTCTACTTGCTCTGGGGAGGATTTATGCTAGGTTGCTAGTTATTTTTAAACTACAACTATTACTATAAGTACAGTTCATGATCAGCATGTTTTATAAAAAATTAAATCACTATTTTCCAAACGACGTATAAAGATCGATTTCTTATATATAGTATAAATTATATGTAGAGTCTGGCATAGTGTAAGTGGTCCTCATGGGTCTCTTATGCACTCTCTTAGGATGTCAATCTTGAATAAAGTATCTTCCACAGCGTATAAGTATAGTTTTTAATTGTGGACTAGGTGATCCACCGAGCCGAGTGATACGACCTCTAAAATATAACTGATTTTCTAATCATTAAACTCATGATTTTCTTTCATTAAGTTTGTGGAAGGTTTTGCCTGAGCGTCAGCAGTTATCCCCTGCTTGACGTGGCATCATGACGCGTGTTTTCTCATACTCTGATAATTCCTAAATTCGGAGAAAATGTGGGTTGTGACAGACATGACATTCATGCCTCAGTGACAACGCAAAATTTTATCGAGCTATTCAGGAATTCGTTGAACTCATTTTTTGCCTAGCTAACTTTTCTTCGAGATCACGAGAATTAGACAACCTCACTTCATTCAGTCAAATTTGTCTGATTTCGTCGAGCTGATGGGAAATCATCGAACTCACGCGAAATTGTCGAACTCAACTTTTCGTCGAGCTCATCTCACATTTCGTCGAGCTCAACACAATCAGAAAAACTGACTGTTCATCGACCTTCGTTCGACGTTTATCGAACTCAGGTAAAATTTGTCGACCATAGTTAAAATTCAGGGTGTCGAAAATAGGGTGTTACACCTTGTGTCTGAGGTAGGTCTTGGAGGAGACTGAGAGATCCTGAGGGATTTGTGTTGTAAGGTCTCAGGATCCATGTTTAGAGAAGTGCCTTGTCTAACACACTGTTAGAAAGGTTGAAGGGACAGTGGATGTACCCATAATCTACGGAACCACTATTGATCTTGTGTGTGATGTTTTTTTACTTTATTGAAAGCAAAGCATAATTAACTCACGACACACATAAAACAAGAAAGAAATCAAAACTTCCCAAAAACCTATTCACCCCCCCCCCCACTCTAGGTGTTTAGCTATCCTTGAAACCAAAGACTTTCACCAATGAATATCTCTCCCTTGGATGAAAATATGAAAGTTAACAAGAAATACTTGGAGATGACGAAAGATTAAGTCATCCTTGCTACAATGGACAAAAGAGCCGAGAATATCATTGCCAGTGTAATTTATGATACTACAGTTCAGAATCTTATCCATTGCAAAACTACAAAGGAGATGTGTGAAACTGTGGTTGTGTACATAGAAGGGACTGAAGAGGTTAGGGATGATAAAAAATCTCATCTAAATAAGGAGTATGAATCTTTCAGACAGGGGAAGAAGGACAACATTGTTGACTATTATGAGAAGTTTTTCATAATTTTGAACGGATTGAGAAATTATGGGAGGTCCTTCATAAATTATTAAATGAATGACAAGTTTCTGAGATCCCAACATAAGGAATCAGACATAAAGATTTTTTCCATTAGGGAGATGGGAAACCTAGGGAACATTGAGACCAAATATCTATTTGGAAAACTACTATCCTATGAGCTTTACCTCAACAAAAGGAAAAATAAAGTAGGGCACAACAAGGAAATGTCCATAGCTCTGAAAGAAGATAGATCCGGCAGATGCAAGGAGAATGCCTCAACTTCCCCAAGCAAAGCAATAGTATCTGAAGAGTCTGACCCAAACACATCTAGTGAAGAGATCTCTGATAGAGAATTTACCTTATTCACAAGGAAATTGAAGAAGATACTGAGAATGAGGAAATATTGGAAAAATCTTAAATCCTCCTCCTCATCCAACTCTAGGAGGCAAAATCAAAATTTAGACAAACCCAGAATGGAACCCAAATTAAACAAAAAGTTTAATGATGATATTGTTTGATACTATTGTAATAGTACAGGGCTTATCATTACATATTGTTCTATCAAAAGAATGGAAAGATAAGGGCCTAAAGAAAAAAGTACCTAAAAGGAAAGAAGGCTAAGAAGAGCCTCTTGGCCAAGAAGAAAAGAACCTAGAGTGGAAGTGACACCAACTCCTCTGGATTTGAAGAGGAATAATCCTATGTAAGGATGACTACACTATCTGAAGATTCAACACCTACTATCCACTAGACAGGCATTAAGATTCCACTATCATCCCTTGATAGTGATGATGAATATGAGTAAGAGTGCTATGAATTAATGCCTCTGAATGATAAGGAGGATCATGATGACTCTCATCCTAATAAGGTAAAGCCTAAATCTAACTTGTCAAACTTTGATTATGAAATTGGTGCAGAGTTAGAGGCCACCTCATCATCGGGAAATCAGGAGGACACTGTACATGAGAACACCTTTAATGAAATGATAAAAAAGTATAGTGCCCTCCTTGAGGCAGGCAAGAAGTAGGAATCTTGTTAAGAAGCAGGCTGAAGAGCATAAACTTGTCAAACCTCTGAAGGCTCAACTTGAGAAAAAGATGGATAAAATCTATCAGATGAACTCAAAAATAATTGAGCTCAAGGAAAATATTTATAAGCATGATGAGCTTCACATTCAAAAATACAGAATCATTAAGAAGCTTCTCCTTAAGGAAAGGGAACTGGTAGCTATATATTCTAAGACCCAAGCTATTCTTCCAATCATAGATACCTTATCTACACCATAAAGAAATGGTGTAGGTTATCAGAAGAGGAATATGAAGAGAACCAAGGCCAAAGGGAAAGCACCCATGCAATACATTATTTTCAAAAAGGTTCTCTTAGTCTCCAATAGCAATATCCTTGAAAGTTTATGTAGACACTAGAAAAAAGGATGTTCCACTAGTGGAACTAAAGACGTACATTGTTGGAAGAGTGCCCTTTATGCAGCCAATGAGGAATTTGAGACGAATGATCATGGCCCTTTTATGTTTGGCCTCAACACCAGCATAAAGGGTATGTGAAGTGGTTCTAAAAGAAGAGATCCCAGGAAAGGCAAGGCTGTGGCTGTGGATCCAGTACAAGCCCATAAACCATGCAATGATTCACATGTAATCTCTTGCATGCACCCTTGTGTCATAAAATGAATCATCCAACTCCTATTGGGAGCTCCAAGAGGAGATACAATAAATTAGAGTGGTAGTGTTTTTGGACGATTAGACATTTTATTCATGATTGTTGTTTAAACCCCAACTATCTATAGGGCACTACCTGACAGACAAGCACTTGGGCTAAGAAAATCCTACAATGTACCTCTACTGGGTCTAAATCTAAGGCAATGTTCAAATTCTAACAAGTATCTAGTACCCACAAGATTTGGGTACCTAAGAAAAAGTAAATTATATTTGTAGGAATTTACAAAGGCCAACCAAACTCCCATCCTGTACTTGGATAGTGGATATTCCAGGCACATGACTGGAACATGAAATCTTCTGAAAGATTACTTTTTTGTAGAAGATGGACCCAAAGTCATCTTTAGAGGTTCTGATAGAGGGAAGAGTAAAAAAATGGTATGATTTCCAATGTCATAGTCATTATCTTTAGGGTAGCTTATGTTGAAGGATTGCAATACAATCTAATAAGCAAAAGTCAACTGTATGATCTTGGCAATATCATTGTCATCCACACGGATGAGTGCCTGAATAAAAAGTCTGAAGAGACAATAATAACTGGCACTAGGAGTGATAATATTTATTATTTTAATTTCCTATGTATCATCTATAACTCTTATATTTATTTCATAACTGAAAATAGAGTATCACTCTGTATGCAATGGCATAAGAGGCTAGCTCACCTCAACTATAACACCATTAAAAAGTTGCTCTCAGAAAATTTGGTTAAAGATGACCCTAAGTGGAAATGTTTCTATGAAAGCCTTTATCATGCATGCCAAATGGGCAAGAAAATAAAGTGCTCATTCAAACCTATTGTTATTAAGGACTCCACTAGGTGTTTATACCTATTAAACATGAACTTGTTTAGTCCTATGCCAATTCATAGCTTAGGAGGAAAGGTCTACACTATTATGATTGCTGATGATTTCTCCAGATTTACTTGGGTGTTCATCCTTTAACAAAAGTCAAATATCCTGAAAATATTAACTAACTTTGTCAGGCAAATTAAGAATGAAATAGGGAGTTCTGTGGTCTAAATTAGGAGTGATCATGGTACTTAATTTCAATCTAGTGTTATGACCAAATTATGTCAATGCCTAAGTACCTTTCAAGAGTTTTCCTCTCCCAGAACTCCAAAACAAAATGAATTTGCATAGAGAAGGAATAGAACACTAATTGAAGCGTTTAGAACCCTGTTTAGTGACTCCTCACTCCTAAAGTACTTCTGGGCTGAGGCTTTCAACACAGCTTGCTAAGTTTAGAACAGGGCCTTAATCAACAAGACTCAAAATTAGACTCCCTATTAGCTTATGAATGACTAAAAACTATGCTGGAAGTGATGTTTCACATTCCCAGTATTTGAGAATATCAACTCCCAGGTTGTATTTGATCACGTCTTGTGTTGATAAAGTGTGCAGGTTGACAGGTGCAAGCCAAGGAGAAGATGACTCCTATGGACACTAATGCCAAGTGGTAGAAGTACCGTCGAGCGGTAGCTGTGAATTTATTAGATAGAGTCCTCGGGAACCTACAACGCTGCGCTAGTCCTACCGCTCACACTAGTGCATGGGATTATTCGGCCAGTCTCTCAGGAAACTACTGCCAAGCGGTAGTACTTACTATGCCGTGCTAGCTTCTCGACGATTGCCGAGTAAGATTTCTCAAGTAACCAATCTACTGTCAGGCGATTGGTGTTACCACGCCACGTTCTCCTCTCGGCGAATGACGAGAAGGATTTCTCGAGTAACTGACCTACCGCCAGGCGATTGTCGTTACCGTACCGCGCTAGCCATTTCACGAGAAGGATTTTACGACTACCGACCTACCGCATGGCGCTACCTTCTACCGCGGGGTGCTACCTCTATTAATATCTCAAACAACGGTCGTGGATCGCTCCATGGGAAAATATTAAAGAGGGAGAACTAAAGTTCTAGATTATTTACATCTTCTATTCTTGTAATCTTTTCTTTTTCTTAATCTTATGGTGAGGAAAATCGATCGGTAAGGGTCGTCGTAATCCGCGTAGGATTCCGCGATAAATCATCCTAGGGATAGGGACGTCTAGATCGGAGGATCTAGCATGGCACTAAGACCCTTCCATGTGAGGAGGTGAAGAGCGGGCTCGAAGACCTTTCTTGGAAAGAAATGGAGAGAGCCAACCGGTCCGTGGAGCGGATCGGTATTGAAACAAAAAGAGTTTTTCTCCTCACCATTTTTGATCTCCAGCGTCACTGAGATCACAGTTTTGTAATCATCTAGAACAATTTCTAATTTATGCAATGAAATTCCTATTTCTGTGTTGATTAATTCAGTGATTATTCTTGCTCTATTAAGTGATTGTTTGTGATGTGGGGCTTGCTCAAGCGTAACTGCTCTGGAAAAGGAGTTATGAGACTTACTGACGCATATTAGCTTCTTAACGCCCCACGGTAGCTACCAAAACACGATTTTCTTGACAGTAATATTTTAAATTGCAATAAACAATAGAAACCTTATTCACCCCCTATAAGGTTTGCTACAAAATCCAACAAGGGGTATCAGAGGCAGGTTATTCCAAATCGGTTTCACCACCGAGAATAACGGCCAACCCGAATCGTGAATCGACAAGTTGGGATGAAATATTATACACTGATAAATCATTAGCTCCACCACTATTTGTGGGCGAACACTATGAAGGGTGGAGAGAGTTAATGAAAAAATTTTCTTATAAGTCTTGACATAGAGGTGTGGAACATGACGTGTATGAAGCCACCAAGCAACCTGACCATGCATGAGTGTCACACTAACGCAAAAGCTATGAATAGATTATTATGCGGGCTTGGTGTAGAAATTTTTTAACTCATTCACATGTTTCCTACTGCATATGATATATGGAAATTTCTTGAATCTACTTATGGTTCTCTTTCTATAGTTGCCGAGTCGGATTCATTTCACATGGATCCGAGTGAAGAACCAAATGAAGATCTATTTGCGGGGAAGGATATGACGATCACATCACAGGAAAGAGAAGCTGAAATTTCATGGGTGGATGAGGCAATTCACGAAGGAGTCCAAGAAACTCTATTCTCAATGGTAGCCCCATCCAGAAGAACTGTAAGATGTTTAAACTTCTCTCGTATACGCAACCATACATTTACATTGCATATTCTAGGAACCGCTAGACCTAGAATAAAGAAACTGAAAAATATTAATTCAAAACTACGTTTAGAAAATAACATTTTAAAAGCAAAAGTTAAATTAAAATCTACCGTTGATGTGACTTGTCCCCCCAACTGCTCCTTAGACATCTTTTCTACACCCTGCATTTATTATAATGAGTTAAAAGAACAATATAAGACTCTTGAACAGGAACTTCGCATTGCAAAAGAACAAAATGATAAATTGTGTTTAGAAAACTCAACAGTGAAAAGTGACTGCGCTGAATGCAAAAATTATAAACATGAAATCGAAGAGATGAATGAGACATTTAATGAATTTAGGAGTAAGTATAAAGCTCATATTGAATCTGTTGTCTCCACTCACAAAAAAAGCACAGTCGTGTATAATAAATCTAGACATAACCTCAAAGTAAAGAACCAAGAAGTAACTATAAAAATCAACATGCTTAAGGAAATAATGCATAAAAACTCGCAAAGCCCAACTCCTAAGCTGCATATAAAACCCAAAATCAAGTTGAATATCTACCATGATCTACTGGCTGAGTTAATCATAGGGTGTAGATAATCACAAGCTAGTGCAAGTGAAACTCTTAACAATCGAAATAACTCTCTCTTTGAAAAACAAATTACTCCCAGCTCAAAAATTAATGAATTTAGATTTTCGGTCAACAACTACTATACTATGAGTCCTAATGTTAAGCGAAATAATTTTGACTTAAAGAAAAACTTCAATATAGTTAACCTTCCAACGCAATATCATTCTATTAAAGATCATCCCCTAAAGACTCATAGGATTCTAGAAGGAAATATGCAACATAAACATAACATTAAACCGAAGTATGAATGGATGCTCATCAATCAAAATAGTGCACCCATTCCACTCAAAAGAGCCCATTCATCATCATCTCTGTAAGGTGTACCGTGTTATATTTGGGTACCCAAAGGAACCTCCACCCATGGTCCCTTTTTGATACCTAAATCTCTCTTCCAGTAGTATCCACAAATTGCTTGGTGTAGAAACTAATCAAACAAAAATTACTCAATAATCTACATCACGATATGCTCAAGGTTTTGTCTATTCATATTATTTTGTTTTTTTTAATGTTTTCAGGGTTTGTACTTCACGATATGCTCATTAAATTTTCTTTATATAAATACTCTATAGTTTAGCACGCAGTGCATTTTCCTTCTGTGGGTGTAAGTTGTGAGTTATCATGAGGAGACGACAATATCAAACTAATTAAAGCATAATATATCAAAAAATCACAATTAGTATAAAGGTAGCACATAACACATCACATGATAAACAACTATAAACTGAGTCTGGAGCTCACCTGTTTATTACTTAACAAACTACAACTGATAAAACATGAATAATACATATAATCTGCTACTCCTCTGAAGAGGTTGGAGAAATATTGAGCTTGCCCATGATCGTTTTGAGCATCTTTCTCATCCCCTTCACCTCCTTCACTATCTGTTTGATCTCCCAACCTTGCTCCTCCACAGGGCCATAAATGTCCTGGCTTGTTTCTCTGAGGGACCCTATACGGTGTATTGGTGGATATGGTGGATGTGCTTGTGCTGTAAGGAAGAAGGAATCTCACCTACCAAGTAGACCTATAGGAAGCTGTCTATGGGGTAGCCTGACCAGTAGATGGCTGGGTAGTTTTCTATCAGGACACTCTTGATCACACCACCCAGAGGTAGCGTGTTCACCCGCTGGTGGTTAGTAGATTTCTAGAGAAAATTGTCGCGCATCATGGAAAGAATGAGATCTGAGACACTGAAGGACTTCTTGGCAAGGATATTGTACGTCACCAATGACAGCAAGGAAGTGACCTTCCTGGTGTCCCCAGCCTTGAACATGATGGAGTGACGTAGGATATCTTAGATGATGCGAGCATCTGGAGTGTGAGTATCTACCGAGGTGAATAGATCTAAATGCCCCTCCACACCATGAAGAACCTCATTCATATCCCTCCAGTCCCTAGTGGTTCTAAAGGACTCGACGATGTCGAGGACTGGACTGTTGGGGGTCCAGACATATTTACTGTTGAGATCTACATGGGTTATTGCCACTATCTCCATGCCAAATGCAGGATTGGACACCTCCACCTAGGCGCATCTGAGAGGGATCCAGGAGGTTATTGTAAAACTTTCGGGTGAGGGCAAAGGGTAATGGGTCACCTGATGAGATCACTATAAGTACACCAGAACTCTCAAAGTACTCATAGATATGAGAATTTCGATCATCAATATCTATGATCATCGGAATTCTCACAGTTGCATCATCTATAGTTGGGTAGGTGGAGACTGGCACTCGGGATCTCTTGGAAAAGATGCATAGTGAAGACTGGGAACTTGACAAAGCCATTTCCTGAAAATATATCGTGAAACTGTTTAGAAAAATCTATAAGAAGGTGTTTAACCAATAATAACAAAACAAAAATTGAAAATCGGGCTCTGGTTCCTACTGTTGGGCGATAATTTGTTACCGCCTGGCAGTACCGTGATGGACTGTCTTCATCCTCTTTCGCTGGATATGTTCTAAAACCCAATTTTTGTCTTAAATCCTCTCTCAAATGCGGTAAAAATCATAGATCCATTCTTATGAAGATTAGATCGGAGATAGTAGCCAAGATTCGAAAAGAAAAACTCACCCAACAAGGAAAATCACAGAAAGCTACACAGATGAAATTCCGGCCACAGATCTTACAAAAAAAATGGGATTTTAGAGTAAATCGGTAATTCAAAAATACCAAAGAAACGAAATATGAGCCTACACAAGCCAGATCCATGAAAAATGGCGATGATCCGTGGGAAAAATTAGATAACAAATGCACCTTCAGCCCAAAAATCGTCGCAAATCGTGCTCAAAAACATGTGAAGTCAAAAGCAATAGATCTAAAATGTAAAATACTAGAAATTAGAGAGAGAGAAAGGGAGTACCTTAAGGCAAAGAAGAAGTTCTCAAAGGAAGGAGAATTTCGGCAGCTGTGAGTGGAAGTGAGAAGGTATAATACCCCAAATTCCAATTTGGAGTTCAGGCTAGGTGACACGGCCTGGGACACTGGCATGTCCCAGGGCATGTCTAGATCTAGGTACTCGAGTGTGTCTCGAGTGAGGCACATGGCCTGGGACACAGGCGTGTCCCTGGGCGTATCAATGTGACACGGCAAGGGACATGGGCGTGTCCCAGGCTGTGTCCTGCTCGTGTTGCTAACCGGGCTGTGTTGCGTGTGGCTCACGGCCTGTGACACGGGCGTGTCACAGGGGCGTGTTTGTCATAATGCTAAGGACACGGGTGTGTGCCTTAGACGTGTCCTTTTCGGGAGTGTTGATCCTGTGCCGATTGAGGGACACGACCCTCAACACGGGCGTGTACTGATTGACACGGGCGTGCTAGGGGCTTGACACTGGCGTGTCTAAGCCCGTGTCCTGGTCATGATGAGTCGGTTCGTGTACCTCTTGTAGTACACGTCCTGTTATACGGGAATGTCACCGGCCTTGTAAGCCCAAAAAATAGATTTTGAGGGTGATTACTGTCCGTTCGTTTCCTTCATCCAGGATCCAGTGGTCCAGGTTATTTCCTGCTGGGTTAACTCCAGATTTTAGTGAAGATTTCCTTCTTCACTTGGATATTCTCTTTCTAAAGAGAAGAGAGAAGGGAGAGGAGCAAGGAGGAGGAAGAGGAGAAGATCCGGCCACCGCTAGAGCTTTAGAATTTCGATTTGAGATCCGAGGGAAGATCTGTGGAGGCAAGGCCACTGAGGTTCTTTTCAACTGGCTAGAATCTCTATGGCTCCTAAGAGATCGTCAAGGGTAACGATCTTCCTTCATTGGACAAGTGAAGTTCTCCTTTATGCATGAGCATGGGATCCTCAACCAAAAGGTAGAAGAGTAAGTTATCCTCGTGGGTTGATAGTTTCTATCCCTAGTTGAGTCTGCATCTAGACCTCGAAATGTGTAGTACAGGATAGGCATGTTGTGTGAAGCCCATCTGGACAGGTTGGTCTTGATTGGTGATGTTGCATATTGTGCACCGAAGAAGACTCTGTGTATAAACGTGTAGTTTGTGGAGTCAATGGGTTATACCTGTGAAGGGGAGTAGCAGGAAGTACTGGAATGAGGAATTCCAGGAAAATACCCTTGTACTGCTTGTGTTGTAGCTATAGTGTATCCAATTCATTGTGGATAGTGTATCTAGTCTTTGGTGGACAATGTGGCTATTGTGAAGCCAGTTCTTGGTGGACATTATGGCTCGTGTGAGTTGCGATCTCTGAAAAAGGCTTCTTGACGAACAGGAAAGGTGAAACTGACCCGCGCCTTCATATGTATCCTCGAGTACACTCTACTCGGTGATGGCAAGGTGACTTGAGCAACGAGGGGTGGTTGATCCGTACCTGCGTTATGTCGACTGTATAAGAGAGCGTCAAGGCATTGAGCTTTCGTCAGTGGCATAATGAGAGTCTTAGGCCTGCGCGCCATTAAGACTAATTGCTCAATACCGTGTAAACGGTGGTGTTGACCCTGGTTCGCCGGTGCACTAAGAATGTTCCCTGAGTGCACGGATCATCGGCCCGTGTGGCTGACGGTTGTGATTTATTGATTGTGCGTGAGAGCACAATATATGCTATATCTGTCTATGCATTGCTATGTATGCAGGGAAGGAATGCCACTTCCCTGGTAAAGGGGTAGATTTGTTATAAATTGTTCAGTTGAATGCTGGCCGTTGCCTTGTTTGCCACCTTCTAGGTGGGCTTTCCCTATGCAGGTGTTGGAGAGTCGAGCGGGAAGTAAGGGCTGAAGTCCCTCATGTTGCTGCTACTGCCGTTGTCGCTGCTTGCCCTTGAAGGCAAAGCTTTCAATTGTTTTTTGTTCATGTGTGGCCGGCCTGCGTGCCGATGTATGAAATCCACACTATGAAAAGTTTAACTGTAAGGCCTTATGACCAACTTGTGTTGTATTTGTTGTACACTCTTTCAAGAGTTGATATATAAATGTGGTTTATATCTGTAGTGGACATTCCGGTCATGTTTTCATCTTTATTGTTAAAATCTTCCGCTAGTATGCTCTGAGTTAGGTGCGATGGTGTTTTGGTATTAACCTGTGACCTCGCCGTCTGTTGTGGCATATAGTGTGGTGCCCCGACAAGTCCTTCTATTATTTGTTATTTAACGAGTGGAGTCGTTACATTTTGTTATCAACTTGTCTCGGTCTTCCTCCTTCAAATTCGTTATCGAATTCTTTAGTGGGGTGGAGAGCACATGTAAGTGCGAACCACTTTAACACTAATGAACTCTTGAATGTCCACTAAGGAAAGAAAATACATTTCTTTGAGGAACCTGCGCGTTCCTAAATTATTGTTATTGCTTGCATGATTTCGCTAATGTGTGTCTTGTTCACCTATAGGTGACTCATAGTGGTGCTGGGCAGTCTGAGCCCCAGCATTCTGATGAGAGTGTGGCACTAGCTGAGGTGCCTACACCTCCTCCATCTACGGAAACAGTTTGCTTAATTGCTGAGCCACTATTTTCCATTATTCAGTTGATTGGGCAGGCACAACCGGCATTGGTTCAGCCGACCAGGAAGGCGTAACCGACATTGGTTCCATATCGTGTTGGTGTAAGACCCAAACCAGTTGAGGCTATGGATCCACGAGCAGCTGAATGATAGTTTAAGCAATTCATGAGCTTTAATCCGCCTACGTTCATGGGTAGGGATCCCCAACGCGGGCAGATGATTGGTTATCGCGAGTCAAGAGTATATTGACGGCGATCAGGACGGAGGAAAGTCAGAAAGTCACCTTTGCTACCTTCATGTCTAAAGGAGAGGCGCAGTTATAGTGGGATGAGGTTGAGTTGCACAATTTAGCGGGAACGCAGTTAACACAAGTTTCGATTGAGGAGTTCTCTCAAATGTTTTTGGCAAAGAATTTACCAGCGGCACAACACATTTCCCTGGAGAACGAGTTCCAACGGTAAACGTAATGAGAAAGTAGCGTTGATACGTACTTGCATGAATTTATAAGGTTTTGGACGGTATTCGGGGTCAATCTTTGCAAATGAAAAAAGGAAAACCAATAGGTTCTACGAAGGATTGTGGGATGAGTTGTGGTTCCTCCTTTCGAGTTTGGTGAACCAGGGATTTCAGGCATTGGTTGATACTGCGTGTGCGCTGGAGAAGGACATGAAGCGGGTGCAAGGAAAATAGGACTTGACTGTGACAAATCCAGAGTTCAAGGCACCCCTCCCTAGAAAATCGTACTACCAGAAGAAGTTGGGCAAGAGGTCAAAGCATTTTGTGCAAGCTTCTGCGATAGTTTTGTCGGGAGTAACTTCAAAGCAGGAGTCTAGTACCAGATTTACCTGTGGCAAAGTGGAGCATATAGTCCGTGGTTGTCGTGTTGCTCAGCCAAAGGGGGAAAATAAGACGGGCGCATCTTATGCTGAGAAGGGCAAAGCAGTGATAGAGTCCACTACATCCCCGGCGCAGCCCAGAGTTTATAATCTTGGCCAGCAGGAGGATATAAAGCAAAGTGACGTCGTCACAGGTATGATTTAAGATATTGCTTGCTTTGTTTATATTGCAAACTTTATATGTCATTTGTGCATGATGTATGAGCTACAGGCTTTGTCCTGATTCTGAACAACCTAGAGAGAGCCCTGTTTGATACAGGTGCTTCGTAATCATTTTTGTCTAAGGACTTCGTAGCTTGAATTGGAGTACCGAGTCATGTTATGACAGATAGTATAAAGGTGTTATTACCGAATGGTTGTCTGATGCTTGAGAATAGAGCTTACGATGTGGAAGGTCAAATAAGAAGTCGGTATTTTTGTTTGAGTGCATCTGTTCTACCGATATCAGAGTTTGATGTGATCTTTGGCATGGACTGGCTCTCGGAGCAGCGTGCCTTTATTGATTGTAACTCAAAGGAGATCACACTAGGCCAGAATACTGAGCTTGAGACTAAGTTCGTTGGTATGCAAGGAGTGAGTGGGATCTTGGTGTCTTCTCTCCACGTCGTCAATGCTGTTCGGAAGGGCGCAGAGTTATTCTTCACGCATATTCAGACTATTGAGCCAAAGTCCTGTGTGAGCAATGTTTCGATTATGTTGGAATTTGTCGATGTGTTTCCTAAGGATCTTCTTGGGTTACCGCCCCGACGGGAGATCGACTTCTCTATTTAGTTGGTACTAGGTGCGAAACATGTGGCCCTCTCGCCATATCGCGTAGTGCCAAAGGAAATGGCTGAATTGAAAGTCAAACTACAAGAGTTGCTGGAACAAGGATATATACGCCCAAGAATGTCACCTTGGAGCGCGCCTGTTCTATTTGTGAAAAAGAAGGACGTTAGTTTATGGTTATGTATTGACTATCGTGATTTTAATAAGCTGACGGAAAAAAACAAGTATCTGATTCCACGGATAGATTACTTGTTCGATCAGCTAGTGGGATCAACCGTCTATTCCAAATTGGATTTAAAATCTTGATATTACCAGCTGAGGATTCGGGAAGGTGACATTCCCAAGACAATAATTGGAACATGCTACGGGCATTATGGGTTCAACGTAATGTCGTTTGGCTTATGTAATGCGCCTTCGGTATTCATGGATCTAATGCACCGAACATTCCGAGAGTACTTGGATCTGTTATTGATTGTCTTCATCGATGATATCTTAGTGTACTCTCATTCAGAAGTTGATCATATAAACCATTTGCGTTTGGTGTTGCATACCTTGCAGAGGAATAAGCTCTATGCCAAGTTCTCAAAGTGTGAGTTTTGGCTATCGTTGGTGGCTTTTCTTGGCTACATGGTAAGTGGAGATGGCATAACAGTGGATCCATCAAAGATAAGTGCCATCCGAAAGTGGCTAGTGATGTGATGGGTAATAATCGCCTCACGGACTACAATCCGAATATGCAAGTGTACCTATCATTTTATAGTATAGTGATATAAATAAATCAAGGTCGTATTAAAACTCAGGGCAGGCAAGTACTATTACTCACAACGATTCTATTATCCTACAGAACGATTGATTGGGTTTTTAAAAATAAACTAAGCTTAATTAAAAGAGAAATAAACTATTGCAAAAGAGTGCTCGATCGACGATTCACATGTAACTAAAATAACGGAATAAATTAGTTTAACATTTGCAATTCTATTAAGACCATGATGGATCCGATATTAGGAAATAATCTAGCTAGAGCATTAAATCCCCTAACTTATAGACGTTTTGACCGAAATCTCTTTACAATTCAAAATGGCCTAAATTCGCATTACCGAAGTGACCCGCACTATTGGATTTGACTCTAATATGGAGGATTTACGTCATCCTATCTCTAGGGTTGCGTCAACTCCTTCCTTCCTTGAGTGATCTTTCATATTCACGAGCCTCTCGGCTACTCAAATATGAGATCTGAATCTACTACCGTATACTAGCAATACGGAGTCGATACGAAATAAATCAAGGACGGATAAAAAATAGAAAAATACAAATGCAACATAAAATGAAAGATATTACTTTATCGCAAAGATCATCGCGATCGGGCACAAAACAAAGTTAGCTACGTATAGTATGAAAGGAAACCAAAATACGATAAAGAGGGATCATTTTCATTGCTTGATAAAGTAAAAGAGTACACAATATTAAAAAGACAAGACTATATTAAGAAGGAAAATTACTACAATAAAAGAAAACTACAACAAGTAAAGAAAAGAAAAGAACTACTAACACTCTTGAACTATCACTCTACTTTCTACCACTAAAAGCTTCACTAAAAAAACTACTTCGTAAAACAACAGGCAAAGGGTGGTTTTATAAGAGAGGAGGAAGGATCTAGAATGAGGGGAGACAAGGGGGTGGCCGGCCATGCTTTGTGGAGAGGGTCCATGTATGAGTTTTAATGAGGGGAGAGAGAATGGGAGGATTCAATGCATGTAATTTAATGGAAATAGGAATATTAAAATATCAAGGGGGATGAATGGAAGTGTGTAGAAGGGAGAAAGAGAGGGGTCAGCCACATGCATGTATCTAATAAATGAGGGGGAAGAGGAGGATGTGAGAGAGAGGGGTGGTTCATTGTATGCAATTTTTAAGGAAATAAAATAGAAAATATAAAATTGAGAGGGGGAGATGAATGAGGAGGGACGGCCATGCATGGTAGTCTTTTATGTGGGCTTTGTAGTGGGCTCGGGTTGGGCTAGGATTGCATGTAGGGGCTGCTCCATAAGTGGTTGGGCTGCTTGCATGGGCTGCATGGGTGAAGCTCGGGTAGTGGGCTGCTCCATAAGGGTCGGGTTGCACATGTTGGAGGGCTGCAATCAAGGCTCGGGCTGCACTTGATCTTGAGGGCCGCTTGCATGACTTTGAACCTACAAAAGAAATAAAACATAACATTAGTTAATTTTCATAACATGACATAGATAAATACTAAACATACCATTAAACATTACAAGCACAACATAACAAAATATTAGTTATAAAAAAAGTAAAACTAAACATAACAAGACATTTAATAAGAAAAAATAACAAAACATAAAATAAAACATATAATAAAACTAGAGATTATTTTATTATATTATGACGCAAAAGACATTAGACAAGAAATAAAACAAAATAAGCATAAAATAAACAAAAATATAAATAAACTTAGGAATTTCTTAAACTAAACTATACCAAAAACGATGACTAAAAGTAGTCATCAAACTCCCCGATTCTTAGGCTTTTGCTATTCTAGAGCAAAAGTATGAGAAATATTTATAAGACAATAATAAAATTATCAATTAAACTAAAAATTTATTTACACCAAAATCTAGCAAAAAATAACATTTTAGGGATTTATGAATTAAGTCCTAAATTATGAAATTAAAGTGAAAGGAGAGAAATATTTAGCCAAAAATTCTCTAATAAATTAACTAGCACTTAAAATTGAGAACATTGCAACCAAGGTTAGATTGAAATTATGGAAACCATATCTTAAAAAAACTTAAGGAAAAAATTGTAACTTACTACTTATGCTCTCCCAATATTTTAAATTAAAGACTAAGACAATAATATTGACTAAGGGGTTTTGGGAGGAAATTAACATGAAGAGGTCTTTGATTGGAGGTGATCATCATTATATTTTTTTTCTTCACACCCCACAAAGTTTTTTTTTAAAATAATATATATGTAATACCAGAAAATGATAGACAAACATCCTATCACTTCCCCCGACATATATGAAGTTTTAATTCCTCTCTTCATCAGGGTTGTATATGTTTACCAGAGAATAAGGAACTAACATCTCCTTATTCCCATGAAATATGATCTAACAATAAAAGAAAGAAAAAGAGAATTGGGTAAGGATAAGGGGTAAACAAGATTTTAGAAAATAAACTAAAATACTAGAGAGAACCTACTAGTAGATTGAGGTTTCCTAAGAATCTAAAAGCATGAGGTAATAATCATTAGAATCCAAAATTGTTAAGCAAAATTACTACAAAATTGAAACTATTTAAAATAAAAGAGAAAAAGTGCTAAATAAATTACTCTAAGCAAATTAGATTATCCTCAAAACTAAATCACTAAATATTAGATTTAACTAAATATGATGAAATAAAAGATTAGCAAATAAAAAAAATGCTTATAAACAAACACAAACTAAATTTCTGAAAATAACAAAAAGTTAAGCATGAGGTTTATTATATTTCTTGATTTTTTTGACATTTTTCATTTTTTGGGGGGGTTTTTGAAATGTGATATTTTTTTTGGAATTTTTTATTTTTATAATTTTTTTGGGGGTTTTGATAAGGCTAAATAAAAGTAGTACTAAAGAAACTTAATAAAACTATACGAATTTTTTATTGTTTTTTTTAGAAATTTAAAACATTTTTAGAAAAGAAAGAAAAAAGAAATAAAACAAGTAAACCCTCCCCCATGCTTGAATTTTGCATTGTCCTCAATGAAAATTAAAAACAAGAAAGAAAAAAGAAGAAGAAAGGGGAGGGGGATGCAATAAAGAAAATAAATAAAAAGAAAACGACTTCCCCGGATTCATAAGGCCGAATGCAGATGTCGCTCCCCCTTGCTTGAGATGGACACCAACTCAGGCCTAAGGAAGAGAGGAAAGGATGGAGCCAAACGAACCGCCGGGGGTTTTATTCCTGCAAAACAAAACAAAAAGAAAAAGAAAGAACAAAAAGGATAAGCAAGGGGTGCCTCCCAAGAGCGCTCTTTGTTTAACGTCGTCTGAGCCCGACGTTATTTGTTAGCTATATGGAAAATTAAAACTGAAATGAAGAGGTAACTGCCTAAGTATGTGCTTGGGGGAGTAAATCAAAAAAAAATATTTGAAGAATCGCACCGACATGCAGTGGAATCTTCAAGGGAATGACGCCCAAAAGTGAACGAACGGAGTTATAGAAGAACTCCGTCGTATGTAAAATGGGAAAGAAGGGGTCGTCAAAAGAAGAAGAAAAAAAAGAAGAAGAAATAGAAAGAGAAATAAAAGAAGTAGAAGAAATTTCATCAACGGAAATTCCACAAGGAGAGGGAGAGACTTGTGAAATTTCGGGAGAAGAAGTGGCAGAATGAACTAAAGGAGAGTCATCTAAAATAAAAGAAGAAGAAGAAAAAGATTCGCTAAAAATAGAAAATTTTGGAACATTTGAAATTTGAAGCGAAATTGAATCACAAACTTCTTCGAAAAAAGAATTAAGGGACATCTCGTCATCCTCAACAGGTAAGAAGTATACCGGAATATCCATAGAGGTATCTTCCAAAGGATGAAGGAAACAATCCAGGATATCCGAATAGTTATCCTCCTCGAGAGGAACAAGACAAAACGGGATATTCGGTGACTCATTACATGAAGAAATTGGAGGAGACGGAGAAGAAGACGAAGAAAATGAAGCACCCTCAAGAGAAAAATAATCCATAATGGTTTTGAAATGCGAATTAATAATATCAAGAGAAGTTTGCAATTCAAAATACATATTATCGATTGAATTAAAATTTAGAGGCGCAGTGCTTTGCGGGGCAAAATCATAAGAAAAATAAGACGGGTTCCTCATCTCCCAAGTAGGATAAAAATTGGAGTAAGGGTCAAATTGGCAATTTTGACCTTCCCTAGAAAAATTAAAATCAAAGGAGGGGTTCCCGAAAGACATTCAGAAAAAAAGTGGTCGGGCAACCCGCAAAAAGCGCAAAAATATGATGATTCCAAAAAAAAACTGTAACCAAAGATTAAAAATATTTTTTTTTGATATATTTTTTTTTGAAAGTAGAAAAATTAAATTAATAATAATAAAAAGTAGAAGTAATAAACTTGATGCTTTAGTAATATTGCCAAAAATATCTCCGGCAACGGCGCCGTTTTATAGTATACTGATATAAATAAATCAAGGTCGTATAAAAACTCGGGGCAGGCAAGTACTATTACTCACAATGATTTTATTATCCTACCGAACGATTGATTGGGTTTTTAAAAATAAACTAAGCTTAATTAAAAGAGAAATAAACTATTGCAAAAGAGTGCTCGATCGGCGATTCACTTTGAAATAAAATAACGGAATAAATTAGTTTAACATTTGCAATTCTATTAAGACCGTTACGGATCCGATATTAAGAATTAATCTTGCTAGAGCCTTAAATCCCCTAACTTATAGACGTTTTGACCGAAATCTCTTTACAAGTCAAAATGGCCTAAGGTCACATTACCCAAGTGACCCGCACTATTGGATTTGACTACAATCCGGAGGATTTACGTCATCATATCTCTAGGGTTGCGTTCAACTCCTTCCTTCCTTGAGTGATCTTTCATATTCACGTGCCTCTTGGCTACTCAAATATGAGATCGGAATCTACTACCGTATACTAGCAATACGGAGTCGATACGAAATAAATCAAGGAAGGATCAAAAATAGAAAAATACAAATGCAACATAAAATGAAAGATATTACTCTATCGCAAAGATCATCGCGATCGGGCACAAAACAAAGTTAGCTACGCATAGTATGAAAGGAAACCAAAATACGATAAAGATGGATCATTTTCATTGCTTGATAAAGTAAAAGAGTACACAATATTAAAAAGACAAGACTATATTAAGAAGGAAAATTACTACAATAAAAGAACACTACAACAAGTAAAGAAAAGAAAAGAACAACTAACACTCTTGAACTAGCACCCTACTTTCTACCACCAAAAGCTTCACTAAAAAAAATTACTTCCTAAAATAAGAGGCAAGGCGTCCTTTTATAAGAGAGGAGGAAGGATCTAGAATGAGGGGAGACAGGGGGTGGCCGACTATGCTTGGTGGAGAGGGTTCATGTATGAGTTTTAATGAGGGGAGAGAGAATGGGAGGATTCAATGCATGTAATTTAATGGAAAAAGGAATATTAAAATATTAAGGGGTATGAATGGAAGTGTGTAGAAGGGAGAAAAAGAGGGGCCGGCCACATGCACATATCTAATTAATGAGTGGGAAGAGGAGGATGTGGAAGAGAGGGGTGGTTCATTGTATGCAATTTTTAAGGAAATAAAATAGAAAATATAAAATTGAGAGGTGGAGATGAATGAGGAGGGCCGGCCATGCATGGTATGCTTTTATGTGTACTTTGTAGTGGGATCGGGTAGGGCTAGGATTGCATTTAGGGGCTACTCCAAAAGTGGCCGGGCTTATTGCATGGGCTGCATGAGTGAAGCTCGGGTAGTGGGCTGCTCCATAAGGGTCGGGTTGCACATGTTGGAGGGCTACAATCAAGGCTCGAGCTGCACTTTTTCTTGAGGGCCGGTTGAATAACTTTGAACCTACAAAAGAAATAAAACATAACATTTGTTAATTTTTATAACATGACATAGATAAATACTAAACATACCATTAAACATTACAAGCTCAACATAACAAAATATTAGTTATAAAAAAAGTAAAACTAAACATAACAAGACTGAAAGTGCGGAAAAGAGATCTACCTTCACTCTAGAGGGGGGGTGAATAGAGTATTTTAAAATAATTTTCAGTTTAAAAGAAATAAGGCAGATTAAGATTTAATTTATATTTAAGTGTATATGTGCTTGCTATGAAACAAAGATAAAATAAAAACTAAAGAAACACACCGCACAAAGCAAAGATAAACACACAGCAAACCAGACGACACAAGGAGCTATAGTGGTTCCCCAACAACTTGGGTACGTCCACTCTT
This sequence comes from Platanthera zijinensis, assembly GCA_039513925.1. Taxonomy (NCBI): domain Eukaryota; kingdom Viridiplantae; phylum Streptophyta; class Magnoliopsida; order Asparagales; family Orchidaceae; genus Platanthera; species Platanthera zijinensis. The sequence goes on along the minus strand of CM077093.1, from coordinate 108,082,037 downwards.
CTACCACCCTTGGTTTGAATCCACTCAGGAAGAGTTGATCAGGTGTCCTGATACCAAAGAGCTTTTGATAAGGTGCTCAAAAACTAAAACTATATTTTTTGATCAGGTGTCTTGCCACCACTGAGTTTTGATAAGGCTCTCAGAACCACACTGAAAACTTTTGATGGGAGTCTTGATAACCCTTTTACAGCAGGAAAGTAAAAAGTAAAGAGGTTGATGTTGTCTTCTCTGTTCTCAAATCAAATGAGAGAAGCACTAGTGGATTTGATGAAGATGTCAAAGTTCCCCCTGAGATTAGCAGTAGGTTCAGGAGTAGAAGCTTTGCACAGGGTGATAGGCCTTCAATGGGACTTCTCCAGCAAATGATGATTTCAGCAAGGCTGAAATGAGAGTTGTCTGGAGACTTGAATAAAAAAGCCTTTTAGCACTTGAAGCAGATCTTTTAGTCACAGAAGATGAAAACTTGATTAGAGAATTTTTGTTGTTCTTCTTCAGTAATGCAATTCTTGTGTCTCTTGGTGTTGGTGTTGAATGATCTGTCTTCTTGTGTCTCTCTTTTCTTCAGCTCAATAGATCTCCAAGAGAACTGAGAGAATAATAATGAATTCTTGACTTGAATGGCCGAATAAATAGTCTTGAATGATTTCCAAAAACATCATTTGTATCTAGGGAAAGTCCATTAGCAATATTCCATTTTTACCTTCCTTGACATTTGCATCAGATAGCTTGAAATGGCTAGGAAATCTTTTGCCATTAATGCAGCAATTAACTCTGAAAGAATTTGAAATAATTCCATAACTGATATTGACTTGATAGCAGAAAACGTCGACCTCATCAAGAAATAGTCAATCTGAGATTGACTATCGTCGACCAGAGCTCAGAGTTAATGAAATTTAACTAGAACAGAAATAGTCAATCTGAGCTCGGAGAAAATGGAGATAAGCAACAGACAGAAAGCGTCGACCTGATTTTGACATAAATCGTCGACCTTAGCTTCAACAGAAAATATCGATCTGAACTCAGGGAAAAAAATGTCGACCTGAGCTCACAGGAAAAAGTCGACCTGGCTGAGGCAGACATCGTCAACCTTACTAAATAAGAATTAGTCAATCTTGAGCTTGACGACAAAGCGTCGATCTAAGCTCAGCAATAGAGCATCGATCTAAGCTTGACGACAAAGCGTCGATCTAAGCTTGACGACAAAGCGTCGATCTAAGCTCAGCAACAGAGCGTCGATCTAAGCTTGACGACAAAGCGTCGATCTAAGCTTGACGACAAAGCGTCGATCTAAGCTCAGCAACAGAGCATCGATCTAAGCTTGACGATAAAGCGTCGATCTAAGCTTGACGACAGTCGACCTGAGCTCGACTATTTTTAACATTTGTCTCAGCTTTGATTCCAGATCTTGAATGGTCCTAGGGGCAGCTTCAAACCTAAGTTCTAAGACCTAGACTTATTCTAACTTGACCTTTTCAACTATACAACTAGGTCAAACAGATATCCTAAATACATAGTGATCCTTGCCCAAATTAGTAATAGGGTGTTCCAACAATCTCCCCGTATTTGGGTTAGGATTACTATTTACAGGACTTAGAATAAAATACAATCATCAAATGCAATCAAGCAATAAAAATTAAAGCAAAAAATAGCATAGCAGCAATCTGATAGAACCTCAGCAAGAGATTTAAGAAATGAATGAACCATCTGCATACAAAAATCATTCCTTTTTACTTCCTTTCTTGAACATAATTTCCCTGTTGGGATTGAGGGATTCCTTCTTTGATCTCCTGTCATCTTCTGCACCTAAGGAGGTTTGAGCTTTTGCTCTGGGAACCACAGCCTCAGGATGCAGCTTCATATAATCTACAGGATCAAAGAATTTCCTTGAAGAATACCTTTCCAACTCTGCTTTTCTTTGCTCGGACAGAGTGGAGATGTTTGAGGTGTCCTTGCCTTGCTCTCTTGCCTTCTTCAACTGGTCCAAGGCAGCAAGTTCCTTCATCCTGGCAGTCCAGGAATTAGGATTATTTTCAGGATCCTCAAAAAGAATAGGAGCTTCATATCTGTTAATGGTTTCAGGAGCAGCAGTAGTACTTGATTCAACAATTTCTCTAAACTTATATGGGTAAGGACCTTGAGATGTGTCAAGTTGCCTTTGTCCTTCCCTTTGAGTTCTGTAGTCTCTTTGATTACCTCTATACTATCCTTTTCTGGACTGATTGCCTCTTTGATAATGCCCTCTGGGAGGATATCTTTGAGATGGTTGAGAAGGGCTTTGCTTTGGAGCCTAAGGTAGAGAAGCTGAGCCTCCACCTGATCCAGAATCTGGAGGAGGAGGAGGAGGCTGAAACTTAGAGGAGCCTTTCTCATACCTGTCAAATTTTCTCTTTTTCTTCATTGCCTTCAATTGATTTTTGGAGTATTGCATGCATGGCTCAGTAATTTGGCAATCATGCAATATATAGTAGGGTACATCATTTGAATCCTTGGCTTTTTCGAGAGGAACTCTTTTCAGAGCTTTGCTTCTTGCTTTTCTTTTCCTTACAATAGTACCATAAGAGTCATCAGATTCTGTTTAGAACTGATCACTTTCTGAACTTTGAGGTTGATCATACAGATCGTCGATCTTTCTGATATAATCTTCTTGATCTTTGAGCTTTTTAGAGACAGCAGGAGCAGGAGAAGGTACAGCAGCAGAACAAACAGTATCAGCAGCAGAAATCTCAGCAGACAAAATAATAGTAACATCATCAGCAGCAGCAGCATCACAAACATAACCAACATCCATAGCTTTAAGAGAATTGACATAAGATTCAATTATACTGGGATCACATATTGAAAGAGGCACAATGGCCTTAGTAAAATCTTCAGCTTTCTGAACAGGAACTGGTGCAATTTGATGGTAGATAGAATCAAAACTACTCAACAGTGACTTGAGGTCCCCTGTAAATAAAAGCACTGGAGCAGCAGTATCAGCAGCAGGCAATATAGCCGGAGGAGCAGCAGCAGCTTCAATAGCTTCAAAAGGCATCTCCCCTAGCTTGATGCAGACGGAGCTGGATCAAGGCACCTAACTGAAGGATTGGCCTGCGGAGAAGAGAGAGCGGAGAGTCTGGAGGATAGCTCCTGAATGGACTTCTGGAGTGGAGCCAAGGAGGTCTCCAGCAAAGCCACTAGCTTGGGAGCCAGTAGCTCATATAGCCTATCGCCCAGACTCGGGAGATCCACTTGCTCAAGAGAGACTTGAGTAGAGGTGAATGAAGATGTGGCTGGGACTGAAGAAGTGGCTCCACGACTTGAAGGTGAGAAGGGAGGGATGGATGGCTGGGATATAGGGATGGTGGATATGGATGGTATAGGAATGGAGGTGGATGGTAAGAAAGAGGGTTGATCCAAAATGTCATACAACAATTGTTGGTAAGAGGAGGAGGATGGAGGATCAAGAGAGGAGGAGGGAGAATCATCCAAGAAGGAATCATCCAGAATGGAAGAGTCAATTGATGGATAATAGAAAAGAGGGTGGAATGATTCTGAAATGGTGGCTGGAGTAGATGAAGAAGGTAATGAAGTGGTGATGGGGGAGGAGATGACAGGCTGAATGGGAGAAGAGGAAAGCAATGAAGAGATAAGGAGATGAGAAATAGGAGCAGAGGACGAGGCAGGCAATCCCTCAAGAGATGCTGTAGGGGAAGAGACTGATAAAGTCCTTGTGCCTGAAGCAATTATTACAGCAGCAGCCCTGCTGGGTCTGAGGATCTGCCTGTCCCACTTGCTGAATAGGGCACAGGATAGCCTCTTTGAAGTATTTATGTTCATCCCAGTTGAAATCAGCAATTCTGGGCACCTGGATTGTAGAAATAGTCCTAAAATCCTTCCAAAATTCACAGAAGACTTGCTAATCTTCTTCTTGATTGAGTTAAAAACGATTGTTCCCCAATCCACTTTCTTCCTGTCAACAATTGCACCCATCAAGTTCAACTGATACTGCGTGATTGTATCATGCGCCGAGTGCTTTGCCAAAAGCACTTTTCCCGTAATGTCGGCGAGAAATTGAAACTCAATAGCCAAATCCTTCTTCAATAACCTGTTAGGGTTCGCTGCAGAATAACCCATTCGTTCTAACAATGAATTAACTTCCTCTCCAGACAGAGCGAAGGAATCATTTCCAGAACTGAGAGCGAACACTTCCGTCAGGAGATCAGGGGATAGCGGTACCTTCGTTCCGCTGATAGTTCCGACAACGGTAGACTCGTTCTCGACTGTTGCTGAAAACACCCATTCTTTAATCTCATTTGCTGCAATCTTAATTCTGGTTGACATCAACCGCACTAGCTGCTGGTCGCGGCAAAGATTCAGAATGTCCTTGAAGCGTTGATCGCTGCCTTCGAAAGAGTCCATATCGATGTCAAATCCTGTATCGAACTTCATTTTGGAGAGAATAGCGACTGTCACTGCCATCTATACCTGCAAAAGTTCAACATACAAGACCAAGTGTAGAGAGTTATGGAGGGAAGAAGAAAATTTGTAGAGAGAATGAAGGCGAAAGCGAGGAACGGTCGGCCGAAAAATGATTTTATATTAGGGTTTGACACGGAAAAGGAAAAACTGTCAAACTCCGTTCGAAGTTTTCGGCTGACGGGGAAACTGAAGAGTCTTTAATGACGTTAAACTCCGTTCAACGCTATTAAATAGCGTCGAGCTCAGCTCGACGGTGACTAATCAGAAGATAGATAGACGCGCTATCTGAAAGCGATGAACTTCAGTCAACGTTTTTGGACAACGTTTTTGGACAACGTTGAACTCCGGTCGACGCTTTAGGGAAAAGCGTCAATCTCCGTTCGACGTCCGAGGCTAATAGGTAAAACTGAAGAGTCTTTAACTGCATCAAACTCCGTTCAACGCTATTAAATAGCGTCGAGCTCAGCTCGACGACAACTAGTCAGAAAGAAGAAACTAGTGCTAACTAAGGAAGATGAACTTCGATCGACATTTTTGTAGAATGTCGATCTCCGGTCGACGCTTTTGGGAAAAACGTCGATCTCCGTTCGACGTTTTCTGAGAAAACGTCGATCTTAGTTCAGAGACAAAATAAATATTATAGACACTAGAGAATATAATTTTTTTTAGCCTACTCTTGGTCTGTTTTTAGCTTTTGAAATCTTGGGATTTAATTTAAACTTCCTCCATCTAGCATTCCTAACTGATTCAGGAAGAAGGTATGCTTCTTTTCATCCAATGGTTTGGTGAAAATATCTCCCCTTTGCAAATCAGTTGGGATATATTGAAGTTCAATTTTATTTTTCTCTACATTATCCCTTAAAAAGTGATGCATAATCTCTATATGTTTGGTCCTACTATGGAGGACTGGATTTTGTGCAATAGAGATAGCACTAGTATTATCACAAAAAATTTTAGACTTCTCTAAGTTGTAGCCATAGTCTATGAGCTGATTTTGTATCCACAATATTTGTGAACAGCAACTGCCTGCAGCCATATATTCAGCTTCAGTAGTTGAAGTTGACACAGATGTTTGCTTCTTACAAAACCAGGAGACAAGTCTGTCACCAAGGAACTGACAAGTTCCACTGGTGCTTTTCCTGTCTACTCTGCATCCAGCATAATCAGCATTTGAAAATCCAGTTAATTCAAATCCTGAGTCTTTTGGATACCAGAGTCCTAGATTTGGACAACTTTTTACATATCTAAGAATCCTTTTAACTAGAGTTAGGTGTGACTCTCTAGGGCTTACTTGGAATCTAGCACATATGCATGTAGCAAACATTATATCTGGTCTACTAGCTGTAAGGTACAATAGAGAGCCAATCATTGCTCTATATGTTGTCTGATCAACATGTTTGCCATGCTCATCAGCATCCAATACAGCATTGGTAGGCATGGGTGTTTTCATACAGGATGCCTCAGACATACCAAATTTCTTAACCAATTCTTTAGCATACTTGGTTTGGGAAATAAATATGCCTTCAGCATGTTGTTTTACTTGCAATCCTAAGAAGAAGGAGAGCTCACCCATGCTACTCATTTCGAATTTGGAATGCATCAGGTTGGAAAACCTTCTATCCAAATTTGAATCAGTAGATCCAAAAATGATATCATCTACATAAATTTGTACTAGTAAGGTATGGGACTTATGGGTTCTAATAAAAAGAGTTTGGTCTACTCTACCCCTTATAAAATCATTTTCCAGAAGAAAGCATGATAGGGTCTCATACCATGCTCTAGGAGCTTGCTTGAGACCATATAATGCTTTATGCAATTTGAAAACATGATCAGGATAAGTTGAAGAGATAAAACCTGGAGGTTGTCTAACATAGACTTCCTCTTTGATGTCTCCATTGAGAAAAGCACTCTTCACATCCATCTGGTAGACCTTGAATCCCTTGTGAGCATCATAAGCTAGGAATATTCTAATGGCCTCTAACCTTGCAACTGGTGCAAAGGTCTGGTCATAGTCTATTCCTTCTTGTTGAGAGTAGCCTTGAGCAACTAGCCTTGCCTTGTTTCTGACAATAACTCCTTGATCATCCAGCTTGTTTCTGAACACCCACTTTGTTCCAATAATGGAGTGATCCTTTGGCTTGGGCACTAGTTCCAAAACTTTATTCCTTTGAAATTGATGCAACTCCTCTTGCATTGCAATGATCCATAGTGGATCTTGCTCTGCATCTTGAATGGATTGAGGCTCAACTTGAGATAGAAAAAAAGTGTGCATCAGGTTCTGGTTGACTTAATTTCGGGTTTGCACACCAGTTGAGATGTCTCCAATCACTTGGGAGATTGGATGATCTCTTGTTGTTACTAGATCAACAGGGGATGTTGATTGTTCACCAACCTGTGTTGTTGTTTCCTCTTGTGGAATAACAACTGGCTCTTCAGGATGATTTTCTTCAAGAGGTTGAACTTCTTCTTCATCATCACTGCTCTCATTCTTTTGCTGAATAGGTTGAGTGGCTGTATCCTCTTTTTTAACCTGTAATCTGTCCATACTTTCTGAAATAGAGTGTACCTGCAAAGGTTCTATGGTAGAAGTAGACTTCTCCTTATAACACATGTTAGTCTCATCAAAAGTAACATGAACAGATTCTTCAATATTACAAGAAGATTTATTATATACCCTATAAGCCTTGCTGATCATGGAGTATCCCAGAAACACTCCTTCATCAGCTTTAGCTTGGAATTTTGCTAAATACTTCTTGTCATTATTATGAATATAATAAGTACAGCCAAAAATTTTAAAATAATCTACTTTAGGCTTTATCCCTTTGAGCAATTCATAGGGAGTCTTACCCTTCAGTTTATGTATTAAACTTCTATTCAACACATAGTTGGAGGTGTTCACTGCCTCAGTCCAAAAGGATAGAGGTAGGTGAGCATCTTTCAACAATGTAGTAGCAGATTCAATTAGGGTTCTATTTTTCCTTTCAGCTACCCCATTTTGTTGAGGAGTTATAGGAGCTGAGAAAGTGTGCATGATCCCTTCATTTTGACAGAACTCTTGCATAAGAAGAGAATCAAACTATGTCCCATGATCACTTCTAATTAGGGCAATGTGAGTGTTGAACTCAATCTGTATGCATTTGAGAAACTCTGTCAAACACTTAAAGTTATCAGACTTCTTCCTCAAAAAGAATACCCAAGTAAATCTAGAGAAGACATCTACAATCACTAAAGCATAAGATTTCCCTCCTAAGCTTTGTACTGTAATGGGTCCAAAAAGGTCCATGCGTAACAGATACAAAATCCTAGGTGAATCACTCTTAGTAAGTGACTTAAAGCTATTTATGGTTTGCTTGCCTAGTTGACAAGCCCTGTAGAGTCCTTCCTTCTTGTAGGGGCAAGAAGGTAGTCCTCTAACAAGGTTGTACTTGGAGAGCCTAGCAATGGTTCTAAGGTTTAAATTTCCTAATCTTTTATGCCATAAATCATTTGGCTTGCATACTGAATTGAATAAACAAATGTCTGTATGGGCTGAAAGAAAATTTACTAGATAGATGTTACCTTTCCTTTTACCTATTAACACAGTTGTGTTATTTTCTAACTTGATCTTGCATAGGGATTTGTTGAAGGTCACTTTATATCCTTCATCACATAGCTGACTGATGCTTATCAGGTTGTGCTTCTGTCCTTCAACATATGCCACTTTCTTGAAAGTGACTGAGCCTATCTAAACAGCACCATATCCTTTGGTTTGGGCAAAATTTGAATCACCAAAAATCACTTTGGGTCCAAGTTTGGTTATGAAGGATCATAGGTTCTCCCTGTTCCCTGTCATGTGCTTTGAGCACCCACTATCCAGATACCATTGTTGGTTAGATACTGAATAGGTCTTCACCTGAACATAAATATTTTATTTGTTTTTGACCCAGTTTACCTTGGGCCTAGGTTGATAACCTTCAAAATCTGAAATGAAAGACATCCCAGGTTGACTCTTATAACCCTCAAGATGATATCTCCTAGGAGGTACTATCCATTCAGTATAAGGTTTTAAACATTGGGATCCAGGACTTCTAGGATTTAATTTATATTTGCTTCTGAAAGCATGTTCACGGCTCTGAGCTCCGTTCGGAGATCGTCGAGCTGAGGTCGACGTTCTTGGGTAGGATTGTCGAGCTCTGTTTGAAGATCGCCAGTGCTGAGCTTTAGAGTCCAGAAAGCCTTGAGCTGAGTTCGATGTTTCAGCCTTATGTTGTCGAGCTCTGTTCGAAGCTCGTCGACCACTCCTCGACGCTTTCTGCTGAACCATGATTTTCTTTGGCAGATCAGCATTCTTCCTAGCTACCTCTACTACTCCCTTCCCTTTGTCAGAGACAAATTTGATTAGAGTTGTTAATATTGTAGGTTGGCTGGATGAAGCACCCAATCCCAGTGTACTATTAAGTCTAGAGTTCACTGTGCTTGTGATGTCCATCAGTCTGATACTTCTCCTATTGAGGGATTCTTCAAACTTTTTGGCTTCTGACATCACTTTTTAGTGAAGCTATCTCCTCCCTACAGCATTCCAACTCCTCAGAGAGTTTGAGGTTATTTGAGTTTAGGACACTGTATTCAGATAATTGATTTCTGAGAGAGATTATCTCTTTCTCAAATTTTAGCAAATTTAAGCACAGTGTCTTAAATTCAATTATAAAGTCCTCAGAAGTAAAATCAAAAGAGCTGATTACCTGATCTTCTTCTGGTTGAATTTCTGAATCTGATTCTGATTCAGCATCAGATTTTTGCTGTGAGGCATTGATAGCCATCATGCAAAATTCTTTTTCATCAGCATCATCTTCATCATCACTGGAGCTGGATGAAGTTTCAGAATCCTCTTCTGTTTCACTCCATGTCTTAGCAACAAAACCCTTCCTTGTATTCTTGTTCTTGCTAGAGGAGGCTTTGTCTGAGCTGTTCTTCTTGTAATCTTTCTCTTTTCTTCTTTCTCTTCTATCCTTCTTGTCCTTATTCTTATTTTCTGGACAATCAGGCACAATGTGGTCTGGTTTCCTGCAACCAAAGCAAATAATTTCTTTGTTGTTATTTGTCTTATCATACCTTGGATTATCATGTCCTTTGTATGGCCTTTTTCTTAAGTCTTTTCTTGCCATTTTGTGAATCTTTTGGCCAATAGACTGACCAATTCCTCATTGTCTGTGAGCTTTTCTTCAGGCAGGTCCTCAATAGCTTTGAAAGCTATTGACTTCTCTTTCTTTATGGCTGCTGAGGCAGCCTTCTGTTCTTCTTCTCTGTTTCTGATGAGCAGCTCATAAGATTTGAGCTTGCCTAGGAGAGCTTCAGTAGTAATTTCACTTAGACTTCTGGCATCTTTAATTGGCCAGATTCTTGAATCCCAAGTGCTGGGGAAGCACATTAGGATCTTTTCATTAAGCTCAGTTAATGAGATGTCTTTATCCAAGGTCTTTAACTCATTGACAATCAGACTCAATCTGTTGTATATATCTGCTACTGACTCAGTCTCTCCTTTCTTAAAATTCTCACATTGGTTTATGAGGTGAGATCTTCTGTCTTTTCTTTCGTCAGCAGATCCTGAGATAATATCTGAAAGTTTGTCCTAAATTTCCTTAGCTGAATTGCATTCAGCTACCTTCTGAAAAATCTCATCAGACATTGTCTGGGCTAAGATGTTCATAGCCTTGGCATCTGCAGTCTTCCACTTCTTTATATCTGCATCTGTTCCAGAAGGAGGTGGAATAGCATTTGTACTTGAGCTTGCTGGTGGAGTTGGGCACACTGTCAAAACAGAATTAAATATATCTTCGTCAATAGAATTCATGTACAATTTAATCCTTGCCTTCCAGAGTGCAAACTTTGAAAGAATGCACACTGGAGGTCTGGTGATAGCATAATCTTTATTCTGTGCCATGGTTTTGAATAAAAATAAATAAAATACAACTAATAACAGGCCTCAATAGAAGGTTGATCTTTTTCAGAGATCTTTTGGTTCAGGTGTTAGCCTGTACAACCAATCTAGTGAAGATTTAGTTGTTGGACAACCAACCTCCCTCTGATACCAATTGAAAGTGCGGAAGAGAGATATACCTTCACTCTAGAGGGGGGGGGGTGAATAGAGTATTTTAAAATAATTTTCAGTTTAAAAGAAATAAGGCAGATTAAGATTTAATTTATATTTAAGTGTATATGTGCTTGCTATGAAACAAAGATAAAATAAAAACTAAAGAAACACACAACACAAAGCAAAGATAAACACACAGTAAACCAGACGACACAAGGAGCTATAGTGGTTCCCCAACAACTTGGGTACGTCCACTCTTCTACCACCCTTGGTAGGAATCCACTCATGAAGAGTTGATCAGGTGTCCTGACACCAGAAAGCTTTTGATAAGGTGCTCAAAAACCAAAACTAGATTTTTTGATCAGGTGTCTTGCCACCACTGAGTTTTGACAAGTCTCTCAGAACCACACTCAAAACTTTTGAAGGGAGTCTTGATAACCCTTTTACAGCAGGAAAGTAAAAAGTAAAGAGGTTGATGTTGTCTTCCCTGTTCTCAAATCAAATTAGAGAAGCACTAGTGGATTTGATGAAGATGTCAAAGCTCTCACTGAGATTAGTAGTAGGTTCAGGAGTAGAAGCTTTGCACAGGGTGATAGGCCTTAAATGAGACTTCTCCAGCAAATGATGATTTCAGCAAGGCTGAAATGAGAGTTGTCTGGAGACTTGAATGAAGAAGCCTTTTAGCACTTGAAGCAGATCTTTTAGTCACAGAAGATGAAAACTTGATTAGAGAATTTTTGTTGTTCTTCTTCAGTAATGCAATTCTTGTGTCTCTTGGTGTTGGTGTTGAATGATCTGTCTTCTTGTGTCTCTCTTTTCTTCAGCTCAATAGATCTCCAAGAGAACTGAGAGAATAAAAATGAATTCTTGACTTGAATGGCAGAATAAACAGTCTTGAATGATTTCCAAAAACATCATTTGTCTCTAGGGAATGTCCATTAGCATTATTCCATTTTTACCTTCCTTGACATTTGCATCAGATAGCTTGAAACGGCTAGGAAATCTTTTTCCATTATTGCAGCAATTAACTCTGAAAGAATTTGAAATAATTCTATAACTGATATTGACTTGATAGTAGAAAACGTCGACCTCATCAAGAAATAGTCGATCTGAGATCGACTATCGTCGACTAGAGCTCAGAGTTAATGAAATTGAACTGGAACAGAAATAGTCGATCTGAGCTCAGAGAAAATGGAGATAAGCAACAGACCGAAAGCATCGACCTGATTTGGACATAAATCGTCGACCTTAGCTTCAACAGAAAACGTCGATCTGAACTCAGGGAAAAAAACGTCGACCTGAGCTCACCAGAAAACGTCGACCTGGCTGAGGCAGACATCGTCGACCTTACTAAATCAGAAATAGTCAATCTTGAGCTTGACAACAAAGTGTCGATCTAAGATCAGCAACAGAGCGTCGATCTAAGCTTGATGACAAAGCGTCGATCAAAGCTTAATGACAAAGCGTCGATCTAAGCTCAGCAACAGAGCGTCGATCTAAGCTTGATGACAAAGCATCGATCTAAGCTCAGCAACAGAGCGTCGATCTAAGCTTGACGATAAAGCGTCGATCTAAGCTTGTTGACAAAGCGTCGATCTAAGCTTGACGACAAAGCGTCGATCTAAGCTTGACGACAGTCGACCTGAGCTCAACTATTTTTAACATTTGTCTCAGCTTTGATTCCAGATATTGAATGGTCCTGGGGGCAGCTTCAAACCTAAGTTCTAAGCCCTAGACACATTCTAACTTGACCTTTTCAACTATATAACTAGGTCAAACAGATATCCTAAATACATAGTGATCCTTGCCCAAATTAGTAATAAGAAAAAATAACAAAACATAAAATTAAACATATAATAAAACTAGAGATTATTATATTATATTATGACGCAAAAGACATTAGACAAGAAATAAAACAAAACAAGCATAAAATAAACAAAAATATAAATAAACTTAGGAATTTCTTAAACTAAACTATACCAAAAATGATGACTAAAAGTAGTCATCATGATGTCTTCAGTGGCCGAGGTCAGAAGTTTCCTTGGACTGGCAGGCTACTACAGACGGTATGTGCAAAACTTCTCACGGATTGCTTTCCCTCTGACCATATTGATGAGAAAGGATCAGAAGTTTGTATGGACGCCGGAGTGCGCGCAAGCTTTTGAAGAGCTGAAGAGTTGTTTGACCACGATGCCTATTCTGACATCGCCATGTTGTATAGATGACTATAAGATCTACAGTGATGCTTCAGGGAGCAGCTTAGGCTGCGTTCTTTTGCAGTTTGGTAAAGTGATTGCTTATGCCTCACGCTAGTTGAAAGTGCATGAATTAAATTATCCCGTCCAAGACTTGGTGTTGGTAGTAGTGATCTTTGTGCTGAAATTGTGGCGGCACTATCTATATGGCGTATAGATGGATATCTATACAGATCATAAGAGCCTAAAGTATCTGTTGGATCAGAAGGATCTGAATATGCGACAACGAAGGTGGATGGAGTTCCTTGGGGACTACACCATTGATATTCACTATACTCCTGGGAAGGGAAATCTGGTCGCTGATGCATTGAGTCGTAGGACTCCGGTACGGGCAAGTTGATTGCAGATGCTTGTTGAGCGTCCGATCCAGGAGTTTGAAGCATTAGAGATTTCTTGTGTTGACAAGAATTCCATAGCCGATACATGCTTAAAGTGGACTGAGGTACACTATGACCTTGCGGACAGGGTTCGGCGAGCAACGGAGCTTGATGAAAGTCTCCAACGCTATGCAAATGATGGGTCAGATGACCAATTCTCCTGGGATGACGGCTTGTTTCGGAAATATGGTCAGTTGTGCATCCCAAGTATGGGTTAGTTGATAGAAGAGTTGATGCATGAAGCTAACTTTGCAAAGTACTCAATTCACCCTGGGGGCACAAAGATGTACAAGGATATGAAGAAATTATTCTGGTCACCTGGACAAAAGAAAGACATAGCACATTATATGGCTAAGTGTCAAACTTGTGCGTTTGTCAAAGCGGAATGTCAGAAGACTGGTGGTTTCCTTAAGTCGCTACTTATTCCGAAGTGGAAGTTTGATGATATCTCAATGGATTTCGTGCACGGGTTGCCGAGATATCAATGCGGGAATGATTCAATCTGGGTCATTGTAGACTAGTTGACAAAAGTGGCTCACTTCCTTCTGAATAAGTGGGACGATTCAGTGGAAACCTTGCCAAAACATTATGTGGAGCAGATAGTCCAATTGCACGGTGTTCCTCGGAGCATCGTAAGTAAACGTGATGGGTGATTCACATCGAATGATTGGCGGCTAATTCATCAATTGTTGGGAACAAAGTTACCATTCAGTACTACCTTTCATCCCCAAACGGATGGCCAGACTGAGCGGACCAACTGAATGATGGAGGATATGCTCTAAATGTGCGTACTGGATTTTGGTAAGAGATGGGAAGATCATCTCTATATGGTGGAGTGCCTACAATATTAGATACCAAGCGAGCATTAGTATGGAACCATTTGAAGCTCTGTATGGTCGTAAGTGCCGTACACCGTTAGATTCGGCAGAAGTAGGCGAATCCAAGCTGTATAAGTGTAAGGAAGTTCAAGAGGCTAACTTGAAAATACGCTCTATTCAGGAAAGGCTACTGATACCTCAGGATCGATAAGAAAAGTACTACAATGCTAAGCACCAGAACATGGAGTTTGCTGTAGGCAATTGGGTATATTTGAAGATCAAACCCTTCAAAGGCGTGTCCAGGATTCAGAAGTTGAAAAATCTAAGACCGAGATATATTGGTCCATTTGAAGTGGTGGAGCGAGTTGGGGAAGCTACCTATCGGCTAGATCTTTCGACAGAATTTAGTGGATAGCATGATGTGTTCCACATCTAGTGCTTCGAAAAGCCGTAAGGATCCAGCTCAAGTGATTGAGAATGATCACGTACTGGTCGAATATGGGCTAACCACAAAGGTTAGACCCATTCAGATCGAAGATAAAGACGATAAACAGTTGCGGAACAAAACAATAGGGATGATCAAAGTCTTGTGGGACAATTGTAGTCGTGAGGAGATAACATGCAAGCGATAGAAGACCATGCTGGCTAAATTTACCGAGTTGTTTGTTTGACCTGTTGTAAAGTGCGTATTTTATTGTAACAGTCATTTTGAAGTTATAACATTATGCTTGCTGGATTTCCTTGCTGTGTGAAAATTTTGGTACGAAATTTATTGTAAGGAGGGGAGGGCTGTAACACCCCAAATTCCAATTTTGAGTTCAGGCTGGGTGACACGGCCAGGGACACGGGCGTGTCCCAGGGCGTGTACAGCTTTGGGTACTCGAGTGTGTCTCGAGTGAGGCACACGGCCTGGGACACGGGCATGTCCTAGGTCGTGTCAAAGTGACACGACCATGGACACGGGCGTGTCCGAGGTCGTGTCCTGCTCTAGTTGGTAACCTGGCTATGTTGAGTGCAGCACATGGCCTGTGACATGGGCGTGTTACAGGGGCGTGTTTGGCAGACGGCTAAGGACACGGCCGTGTGCCTTAGCCGTGTCATTTCAGGAGTGTTGATCCTGTGCCGATTGCGGGACACGCCCCTCAACACGGGCATGTACTGATTGACAGGGTGTGTTAGGGGCATGACACGGGCGTCTCTAAGCCTATGTCAAAGTCTGTATTAGTCAGTTCGTGTACCGCTTGGAGTACATGGCCTATGAAACGGGCATGTCACAGGCCATGTCATCCCAAAAAATAGATTTTGAGGGAGATTTGTGGCCATTCGTTTCCATCATCCTGGATCCGATGGCCCAGGTTTTTTCCTGCTGGGTTAACTCCGGATTTGAGTGAAGATTTCATTCTTCACATGTATATTCTATTTCTAAAGAGAAGAGAGAAGGGATTGGAGCGAGGAGGAGGAAGACGTGAAGATCCGGCCATCGCTGGAGATTTAGAGTTCCGATTCAAGATCCGAGGCAAGATCTGTGGAGGCAAGGACGCTGCGGTTCTTTTCAACCGGCTAGAATTGCTATGCCTCCCAAGAGATTGTCAAGGGTAACGATCTTCCTTCATTAGACAAGTGAAGTCCTCCTTTATGCATGAGCATAGGATACTCCACCAAAAGGTGGAAGAGTAAGTCCTCCTTTATGCTTGTGGTGTGGCTACAGTGTAGCCAGTCCGTTGTAGACAGTGTAGCCAGTCCTTGGTGGACAACATGGCTATTGTGAAGCTAGTCCTTTGTGGATATTATGGCTAGTGTGAGCTGGGAGCACTAAAAAAGGATTCTTGCCGAACAGGAAATGTGAAACTGATCCACGCCTTCAAATGTAGCCTCGAGTATGCTGTACTCGGTGATGGCAATAATACATGAGCAACGGGTGGTGTTTGATCCGTACCTGCGTTATGTCCATTGTATAGGAGAGCATTAAGGCATTGAGCTGTCTGTTTGTGGCATATAGTGTGGGGCCTCGGCTGGACCTTCTATAAAATGTTATTTAATGGGTGGAGTCAATATAGAAGGTGTGCAGATCTAGATCTGAACCGAGGCCTAAATAATCCAAAGCTACCACGGGGCGATAACTATACTGTCGGCGATAATGCTTATTTTTGTACTATTGCTTATCTGCCCAAGTAATTTAATCACGTTGCTTATAAAAAAATCAGTACGACTCATTATAGTATGTCTCACAATAGCATGGGTGTATGTGTGTGTGCTTTAGAGATGCTAACCTATAAACCCCGTCTTGTTCTTTATACGGGAAGGGTTCCAGTAGGTCCTTGTGTGGCACAAGGGGGAAATAGTGTTAGGTTGAGCGGGTTCTTCTGTGTGCACATCAGGTAAACACCCCCCACACTACGATATTTATGTTGCTTATAATTCCCATCCGTCACTTAGTATGGGGCTAGGGTGTAGACATATAGCTTAGGTTATTGATTATTGGGCATACATGATTCACATATCCACTACATGAACATTATTTCACATATCATGTTTGTTATATTCATGCACAATATTCTATCTTGCAATCTTATGTCTGCATCATATATCTTTTTGAGGCTTCATATTTTAATAAAAACACAAGCTTTTTTTAAATATAAATATATATATATATATATTTATAAAATAATTTTAGAGAACAAAAAATCTATATATCTCTTTGTGTGTTTATTGCTTGGTATTTTATTTTTAAAAAATTTATATAAAAAAACTGTGGATCGTTCATTTCTATTGGCTCACATGACTTTGACTTAGACCATAACGCGTAAGTACAATGTTTGAGTTCAGACTCTTAATCTATGTAAACATTATGCTCCGGTCATAGTGGGCTGAATCTATAGGTGCTTAGCTATTGAGTGCGACAAGATGGGATTGTTTTTGTTTCCTATGCCTCTAGTATGTGTTAGGACTTAGATAGGGGAATGACTTCACATAATACACACAACCCTATCCGGTGCACTCAAGAAAAAAATGCTAAACTTACATGTTATAAATCATGATACTGTATTCTAACATGCTAGGAATACTTTGAATAATCAATGTCACAATATATATGTGCGTAAATGAAGATCAAAACTTTGGTACAAATATCTTGTGCTAAAGTCATCTGTATACAAGTTAAATTGTATCTATCTAGGTGGATAGATTTTGATTGACTCAGGGCTCCTTGAACTAAAAAAATATATAAAAAAGTGATAGCTCAAAGCAAACTAAAAAGAAAACTATGCAAGCTATCACATATCTTGTCAAGAACCCCCAAGCACTACTCACTCCTCCTGATAACTCTTTATGAGCATTGTGAGGATGAGCACCTTGGTTCAAAGAGTCATTTTGATCTTGTGTATAAACTCTAACATAAGATTATTGCCCCTAGTTTAAATCTTGGTATGACAGTGTTGGAAATTGTATCCACAATAATCCAGATTTGTGTGAAGTCACCCTTGAACTAAGATGAATTAAGTTTGTATTTGAAGCTATCATTTAGTTGAGTGCTTTCAGGTCAATATTGATAAGTGTAGACTAATATCAATTTACAATGAGTCATTAAATATAGGACAATATAATGTAATCCCTCATTGTGTGATCCATGGTGTTGACTCATGTGTAACCTCTCTATTTGGATGCACTTCATTTTCAAGTGCTAAAGAAATTGAAGAAGGGAAGGGTTGCTGGTTTCCAATAAAGAAGAAAAGAAATTTTTTCCATAAATTTTCCTAAATCCATTTCTCGAGAAATTGAAGATTGTTTCTCGAGAAGTCTAAGTCGATTTATCAATAAAGCATAGGTGTTCTCGAGAAACCTTAAGTCTTCTCTGAAAAATGTCTGAAAATACTCTAAGTCCTTTTCTTGAGAAATGCCTTGTAGATTTCTTGAGAAGCCAATTCAGTTCTCGAGAAATGCAAAGCAGTTCTCCAGAAGTCGAAATCATTTCTCGAGAAGCTAAGCCTTTTTCTCGAGAAATCGATTCTTTCTCGAGAAATCAAATCTTCACTTCACAGAATTTTGTGCTAAGTTAATTTCTCGAGAAGCCATATTATTTCTCGAGAAAGCAATTCAATTCTCGAGAAATCAATTTCTTCTCGAGAAATCTGACCCCAGCTCTAGAAATGCGCTATGTCACTTTCTCGAGAAATAATATTTTTCTCGAGAAATCAGTAATTTTCTTCACAGATATTTCTTCAAGTCTTTTCTCGAGAAGCCAAGTCGTTTCTTGAGAAAGCCTTTCATTTCTCGAGAAATCTACTTCTTCTCGAGAAATAGACTTGCAGATTTTTCTTTCTATAGATTCTGACGGGATTTAAAATTATTCTAAGATAATGAGGAAGGAGACATTAGTGGACCTTTCCTTAATGACTCTTGACCGTTGAAGATTATCTATATATATATATTCTTTTCAATCAGATTCTCTAACACTAATTACAAGAAGAATATTTTCAGTAATCGCTTAATCTCTCTTTCCAAAAAATTGCGAGAAGCCGCACGTCTTCGTTGCTATTCTTCTGTTCCGCTCTCTTTCGATCTAGTGATTCAACAAGAGAAATGATTCCATACATCCAAGATTAAAGATTCTTCAACATCTATTTTATCCGGTCGGATCCTAGTTTTCAGATCAACCTTCTCAATTTTCTTCCTCAACTTTCTCATCAAGTTTTTCAAGTTTCAAGAAGGAAGTCCCTTGAAGTTTCAGAACTGGAAGTAAAAGTTTTTATTGTACTTGAAAAATTTATTTTAACTCCTGTAGGAGCTTTGTCTCCGAGATTGTAGGAAATTTATTCTGCTGAGGGTAGATTCATTGTGGATCGAGTTTGTAGATCCGGTTTGTGGATCGAGTTATAGATTCAGTTGTGGATCGGGGTGTAGGAGAGGTTGTTCTCCGAGGTGTAGGAGCACTGCTCCGAGTTATAAGATTATTATAATCTGAGCATGGTGAAGTAGCCAAATCTATCCCTTCTTGGTAGATAGGCGAGGTAGGACAGTGGAAGTACCCTATATGGGGAGCCACTATAAATCTCTGTGTTTTTGTGCTTGTTCTTTAAGATAATTTTATTCCGCAAAAAAACGCAAACATTACATATTCACCCCCTCTAGGTGATTTAGGTAGACGCTAGATACTTTCAATTTGTATAAGAGGGTCGTTTTGTTCGATAAGACTAATACCTTGAACAAGATCCCTGATCTAGCATTCAGAGATTCCACATATTCACCATTGATCAAAGAAAAGACATGTCATTCATGAAGATACCGGTGTGCACAAAGGAAAACTTTCCCATGTGGAAAGAACGAGTACGGTTCTATATAGAATCTGCTGATCCAAGGATTTTTCAAATATTGGAAGAAGGACTACATATCCCTACACAACCTTCAACGATAAATCCAGCGATCATGATTCCATAGAAGATGATGGATCTTACTAAGGATGAGACTGCCTTAGTCTCTCTTGACAAGAAGGTGAAGAATATCATAGCGAGTGTAGTGGACGATTCAATTTTCCAGAACTTATTCCACTGCAAGTCTTCCAAAGAGATGTGGGACTGTCTTGTTGTCCAAATGGAAGGTACAAAAGAAGTGATTGACGATCGTAGATCGTAGTTTAACTAGAAGTACGAAGCCTTCAAGTAAGGTGTGAATGACTCCATAGCTGACAGTTTTGAGAAATTCTTCAAGATAGTCAACGACCTCAGGAACTATGGCCGTGCATTCACTCATGGTGAACTGAACAGCAAAATACTCAGATCCTTGACAAAGGACTTGGATACAAAAGTTGTTGCCATCGGACAATTCAGGAAGTTTCTAGAGATCGACCCTCAAAATCTTTTCAGCAAATTGCTCTCCTACGAACTCCAAATAAACACCCGAAATAAGGAGGATCAAGACATTCGATCTTCAGGTAAAGAGAAGTCTACAGCCTTAAAGGCTGAAGGTTCAAGGAAGTCCAAAGCTGTGTCACCCATAAGGACACGAGCTCCTGACACTCCTGAAGACTTTGAGCCTAGTACATTAAGCTCCGAGCTATCGGACGGAGAGTTCTCTCTAATCTCCAAGCAGTTCAAGAAGTTGCTGAGCAAGAGGAGACAAATGAAGAATAATTATTTCTTTTTAGATTCATGGAGATCATATCGTGATGGTGATCGTACGAAGAAAAACTACAACAAGGAGAAAAGGTATAAATCGAAGCCTAAACAATTTTCTTCCTCGGGCGTTGTTTGATACTGTTGCAATAAGTCAGGTCACATGATTGCAGAGTGTCCTTACAAGAAGAAGGACAGCCTTATGAGGGATGAGAAGAGATCCTTCAAAGGGAAGAAGAAAGAAGAAAAGAGCTTCTTTGCCAAGAAGTCGAAGACTCTCAGTGATAGTGACTCGAGTGAGTCTAGATCTGAAAATGAAGAAGCCTACTTCGGGTTTATGGTTCACATAGAGTGAAAGTTGGTGACTCTGAATACCGCGGGAAGGTAAACTCGCACACAATACTATCTGAATCTGAAATGTCCTCGGATGATCTTGATGGCTACTCTTCCGAAGAGGAAGGTGATTCTGAGTTGATGGCTCAGCACGAGAACCTTTTAAAGGCTTTTGACAAATGCCATTATGTAGTTAAAGAGAAATTAAAAGAGATTGCCCCCCTTAAGGTAGTGGAAGAAAATCTGAAGGAAGAAATTGCACAATTACTTCCTCTAATAGATGAAGTGCACTCCTTGAAAGAGGAACTCAAGGGCTCTGCTGAGACGTTAAGTCTTAAAGAGAAATATCTTGATGAGCTGGAATAAAAGCTCTTGGTAGAGAATAAACTCGTTGAGATATACTCCAAGCCAAAGACTATCCTCCATCATATTGATGTGTTTTCTACTCAGAAGTAGGGTAGTGGTCTTCGCCGTATCATTGGAAAGGGTAAGGCTGCCAAGAGGGCTAGCAAAAAGAAAGGGGAAGGCACCCATGTAACATCCTATTTTCAAATTTGACCCCCTAGGAGTGACTTTGAGCATGCCTGAGTCATGGCAAGTCCTTAGAGAGCCAAAAGGACCAAAATGATCCAAGAAATTAGTGTGAGCCATTTTGGTCTGCATTTAGTAATTTCCTAAAACCCTGGATTTGGGTGGCTTAGTAGGATTAATATGGCTCTAAGCCCCCCCCCCCCCCCCTTAAACATCATGTGGGCCCAATGAGTCACTAAGGACCCACTTGGGTCAACCCTAGTGGCCAAAATGACCAAGTCAACCTTTGACCCAAGTCAAGTCAACCTAGCCTATTTGGGCTAACCCATGCTCAAACCACTCACTCCTCTAGGCTAACCCTATTTGCATGATTAATAGGATGTATTAGGGCTGCCAATAACCTAGGGTTGACTAGTCAAATGGGTGACTAGGAGAGAGGAATCAAAAGCTTTATTTTGAAGAATAATGGAGGAGAGAGAAAGTGAGAAAGAGAGCCACTTAAGGTGGAAGGTGAACCACCCCCTTCATGATTCTCATGAGGAGTTATAAACCGTAGAGGGCTGCCAATAGAGTGTAAGGTGTGACATTTTTTTTTAGGAGTTTCATTTTGTTAGGAGGAGAGAGAAATTTAGAGAATTAATGGTGGGAGGAGAGAGAAAATATTGAAGTGAAGATTAATGGCATGAAGAAGAAGAAGCCCCCCCTCTTAATGGCCGAATTTTATCATAAAGATGGAGTAAAAATAATAAAGAGGTCCTATATGAGGCTGCCACCTAGGATTTGCCTATTAATTTCCACCTCTTGACTTCCTGTAACCGAAAATCGGTTTTAAATACCAATTAAATGGCCATTGATCTCTTGCCATTTCTCTTTCTCCTCTTCATCTTCCTCCCCTTGAAATCTATAAAAGCCTCCCTGCTGTAAGAGAGCAAATGTTTACCCATTTTATCTCATACCTTGGAGTTGGAGTTGTCGTAGGAGAAATCGAACGACGCCAACGCGGCGCCATGACGAACCGCCGATCAACTCGTCTCCAAACTGCGAATAAGGTCCTCCTCTACTTCTTCTTTCGTGGATAGATCTTAGAAATTCTTTAGGAGAGATATCGAGTCCAAAAGGATTAGATCGGATGGGAGTTTCATCGTATTTCCGTAAATTAATGGCGGCGAGTTCGCCGGAAACCGCCATCTCCGGCGGCCAAATCACCGCCGATCGATAGTCGTCGCCTCAACGGAGGTGGTGGTGGTGGTGGCTGGCCAGGGAGGTGACCGGATGGCCGGGAAATTGAATTCGGAAAACTATAGGAAAATAAACTTTCTGTTCACTGGTTCGGTTTTGAGAAGAAGACGAATAGTGATGTTAAAATATTAAATAATTTATTTAGGAATTTTATAAATAATGAAAAAGAAAACTCACCTATTTTAAAGTTAAAAATTGAGGACCTTAGAGGCCGAATTAGGAAAAATGACCAGTCACAAAGGTTGTAGCCCTCTTGGTCTTCTTTAATTTAAAATTGATTTCATTCAATTTAGAAGAGTGGTTTGACCACAGCACTCATTTTGGTGGGAACAAGACCTAGGCTAACCAGAAATTGAAATGGTTCCTCACGGTTCATAACATGTCCAAATGACTTGAAATTTGGACTGGAGATCTATAATATGTATATCGAGATGCTGTCCAAAAATGAGAATTTTTAGAGAACTTTTGCCTAAAGTTTTTTGTAAAATTTTAATAAACATTATAAAAGTAATTAGGAGATGAAATTAAGTCCAAACTCCCCCAAATTTTGGTTGGTGGTCCCTGGCATCAATGTTAAAATCTGTACAAAATTTCAACTCAATTGGTCGAGTTTTGAATAGGGAAGTATCAAGTCCTAGATAGGTCTTGGTGAGGGATACTTTGGGGAAAAGTACGATTGGAAATAGAGTGGACAAATCTCCTCAAAAGAGGCTGATGTTATGGCCACTGATTTGTTGAGTCTATGTCTACCCTCTTGGGTAACATGGTTTGGATTAGGGTGGATTTTACCCTAAGAGATTGGCTCAAATCTAGTGGGTGGGAATTTGAGGTTTGTGAAGGACATAAGAGCAAAAGCTCTTGTATACCCTTGAAATTTGGAGGAGAGGGGGATAAGATGATGTAAAACCTCTGGTTGAAATAGTGAAGGAATTGGAGGTAATTAGGTACCTCAAAAGTTGAGATTTTGGATTAGGATAAAAATGTAATTTAATTATTTTAAGCACTAAATCTAATCCAAAAATTATGAAACTCGGGAGGAGGGAGTTTAAGGATGTTTTAGACTTATGGTAATTTTCCTAAAATTTTATGATTAATAAATATTATACTTCATGTGTTAAATGATTATTAGCCCGATTTGTTGTTTCAATTATTTGGAAGTTTTAAATTAATTATAATCAGTTAAAATTCTGGATTTAGATCTTGACTAGTAGAACATTGATCCCTGAATTTTTTATAGAATTTTATGTTGAGAAATTTTAGAGGTTCATTCACAATGTTTTAATATGGACTTTTGAGCATAAAAATAAATTAGGGCTTGTACAATTGCTGGAAAATTATGATAATTGGAACTTAAGGTTTTTAGGCCTTTTTATATCACTGGGAATTATTTGGGAATTTTTAGGGTTACTGTTATAGCACTTCATTCACAAAGCATGTTAGATTGTAATTTAGTATTTGATTTATTATGATTTAATTACCAGCAAGAAAATAATGGGATTCTGTCAAAGTTATTTTCATGATAAAACCAGCACATTGTATTTTATTTGAATTATTTGGAGGACAAATTAAGGTAGTTTATTCATTAAGCTTGAAATAATGAAATAATGATTAAATAAGTTTAGGCCCTTGAAAATCATTGTAAAACTATCAAACTTCGGAAACTTGATATTTAGGCCTACTACTATTTACCTTAATTTTGTGATAGCTGGAATCAACTAGCATGTTATACCTCATGTTCAAAATGATGATATTAGACCCTTAAGAATAAATAAATAAGTTATCGGATTTATTAGGAGAATTCCAATATTTTGGATTTAGGCAAATCTTGTTATGATAGACCCCCGATAAATAAATTGTGGCATTTGGATGAAAAAGTAAATTACGTGTAATCTTGATTATCGTGTAGCCTGGGTGGGTCCCTAGGAGGTTTGATTTAGCACTGATGGTAGTTGGAAGATTAGGTGTTACGCGGGTATAGCGGAAGACCGTCTTTCCGTGTGGAGAGGGTGAAGAGTCAAGCTACCCTAGGTTTAGTTTAATGTAACTCTTAAAGGGAAAAAGGTAAGGCGAGAAACCAATTAAAGTAAGTGCCTTGCAAAAGCGAACTTTGGTCCTGTCATACCATCGTAGTTCCTAGTGCCTACTGAGAACCCTTCTTGGGGCATAATCCAGAGGCAGTCCTGGGCTAACGTAAACTGCAAACTAAAAGAAAGAAAAATTAGTTAAGTAGGGATTTACACGGCACGCACTAGATGGCTAGGAGATTGAAATGATGAGTCATCCCGAGGTGTTCAAAGGGATGGGATTGGGAATCGAGCTGGACCGGTTTTTAGTCCAGGGAGCTTTAGCTCGGTTGATAGTTCACACGGACGGGTTTGTCCGGGGAGCTTATGCTCGGGTTTTAGGTTGTTACGGATGGCTTGTCCGGGAGTTCTTTTGACTGTTTGTGTTATTTGGTTACTCACTCTATAATTGTTGCATGTCCATAAAGTTAGGATAACTAAGGTGGTGGGTCAGCGATATTGGGGAGTTCGTTGCACCGGCACCAATATCGTTGTCTCGGTAAGGTGGTAAGCACATTGCCAAGGTTAAGTCCGGCTGTCCATACCCGGCAAGAGTACACGGTGTTTCGCCTCGTGCACCAGGCATTGAGGGCGTACGATAGGTCAGACCGGTGTGCATAACTGGTTTTGAGGTGGGGTAAGCCCGACCCACCGCTTCCGTCTGCCACTACGGAGGTATCCTGAGAGGTAACGGCTCCGAAAGAGGGAACTATAAGGTTTGTGCACAAAGTCGGGTGTGTGTGTTGCACTGCATGACATAATAACCCACCATATGTATTGCCATCATAATCATTCATTACAACTTTGGACATCCCAAAAACAAAGTGGTATGGGACGCTTATAGTTTGGGACCTGCAAAACGACCCCTTAGTCTATAAGCTTGTGTGGGCAAGTTTATAAATTAAGGTTTATTTGATATATATAATAACAACCATTGCTGTTTGATAACCGACACCCCAAGGTATAAGTGGTATGGGACACTTATACGATGGGAGCCTTGCAAAAGATCCCATTTGCTTATGTGTTCTCGCATAAGTGAAGGTTTAAATTCATATATTTGCTTTTCTTACTACTAGACCTATTATAACATTCATATTAACTGCTCACCGAATACAACTTGCTAGATTAAGTCCACTGTCACCTGTTTACTTTTATTCTCCACAAATATGTCCTCCGCTTTCTTCCTCTTCGCTCGGTGCCTAAGGGTCATGGGGGAAGGGGTAGGGGATGATATGGATTAGTCTTTATGACTAATGGTTTTCAAACCACATCATTTTAGGGGATCGCGGAGCCTAGCATGGGGGAACAGCCCAGGAGGCCGGTACGACTGGAGATGGGGCAGTCTAGCACTGGAGTCCAGAATGCAGGGACCGTGAGTCCCGACCCTTAGAGTAGTTTCTTTTAGTTTTGCTTCCGCTGAGTGACTTGTAGTGAGGACTCTGATGTACAGGGCTTATGCCCTTATTTATAGTTTTACATTATGTTGCACTCTGATGTTTCTGTGGATACTCCCTTCGTGGAGCTTTATTTATATTATATGTGATTTGCCCCTTTACTACTTCTGTGGACTGCATATCTTTAATACTTACTACTATAAATGTGATCGAAAAAGGCCGGCAGACTCGGCGCTTTGTAGTGACAACTTCCCGAGAGCGAAGGCGTCACCGCAAAGCGGCGGTTCTGGGCATAAGACCTCGGTTTTTTGAAAAGAAAAAAAAGGGGGTCTTACAACCCATGAGTAAACCATCGTTAAGGAAAGTAATCTTCCCGACAAACAATTTTGACCTTGAGTCACCCTATGGTCATCATGTCAGGCCTACACATATAGAGCCAAGGAACAGATACCAGGGATGGATCCGTACCCATGACTTTGGTGTCACCATGTTCAAAGCACCTTATGAAGAAATATATTTGAAAAATTATGGTCCATATGTTCAAGGTCATAACATTAAGAAGGAACCTAAAGCCAAGCCCTTTCTACAAAAGGAAAAAGAGATGCAGAAACCTTGTGTATGCTGAAATCATGAGGCCTCCACCTCAAAGTACAGTGCCTTTGTTAGACCTAAGTTTCAAAATTTAAAGCAGGAGTACCCGAGAAGGTATAACAGGTTTGACTGTTGGTGTTGCGATAAAGTTGGTCACTTTAGCGCTGATTACTGGTATAATCATGTTAACCTTGTAGCTCCATGAGTTAGAAATGTGAGACCGACCACTCGAAAAGTTAATTTTCCTAGTTGTTCTAAGCTGACCAGGAACCATGGACCCAAATACATTAGTGTTCTTGAGGTAAAATGATTTATTTTTGCAGGAATGCCCAAAGGCCAATGGAACTCCAATCTGGTATTTGGATTGTGGTTGCTCTCGGCACATGACCGTGACAAGTAGCTTTTTGCATGATTATACCCCAGTCAAAGACGGACCAAAAGTCATCTTTGGAGGTTAAGACAGGGGAACAACAAAAGGTTATGATATGATTTCCAACGACTTAGTCTCTTTCACAGACGTGGCTTATATTGAAGGATTACACCATAATCTCATAAGCATAAGTCAACTATGTGACAAAGGCTACATCGTTGAGTTCTATAAAGTCAAGTGTTTGATAAAGTCATCTGCAAATTTTGCGATGGTCTTAACAGGCACTCGAAGCAGAAATATTTTATGTTCAAATTTCCTTTGCTTAGACAATTCTACCCCAGTTTATTTTATTGCAAAAGATAGTGTGTCTCTTTGTGACCAATGATACAAGAGATTAGCACATATTAATTTCAAAACCTTAAATATATTATTTTCTCCCAACTTAGTGTGTGATGCCCCCAACATTAATTGCCTGAAAGAGAGTCCATGTTACTCATGTCAAATTGGTAAGCAGACACGGGCTACCTTAAAGGGTATTGCTGAAAAGGATTCTTCACGAAGCTTATACTTTCTTTATATGGACTTATTCAGTCATATGCATATTCATAGCTCAGGAGGTAAGGTCTATACAATAGTGATTGTTGATGACTACTCGTGTTTCTATTGGGCAATCTTTCTAAAACACAAATTAGACAACTTCGATTCTTTCACTAATTTCATCCGTCAAATTCATAACGAATTGGACTGTTCAGTGGTAAAAATCAGAAGTGACCACGGAATAGAGTTTGAGTGTGGTTCCATGACCAAATTCTATGAAAGCCAAGATATCTTTCATGAGTTTTCCTCCCCGCGCATTCCACAACAAAATGGAGTTGAAAACAGGATAAACCCAGCCCCTGATTTTTTTAATGTTTTGTTAATTCTTTTATTTGGCGTACTTATGACGTCAGGGCATTACGTTAACACATGGTTTGCATGTGCCATTGTTAGATCGTGGGTTTTAGCTGTTGAGTTTTCTGCGTGTGGGTGTGATTAGCCTATTTGCAAGATTTTCTAGAGAGTCGGGTCTGTTTCTGTGACTCGGTGGAGCCTTTTGGGAATGCTTGTGTTTTGGCTTCGGGATGTTTTTACCCAAGATTGGTTTGTCAGATTTCGATTTCGAGTTAGCCATTGGATTCGTATCGTTGGTATTTGGCTACGGTGCGATTTTCGTAAAATTCCGGGTATGTTTGGTTTTCGGGTCGTTTTGACGTTTTATTTAATTAATTATTTTATCCTATATTAAAAAAATAGGATAAAGTAGTATAAATAAAAACCCTTCGCGTCATAACCCTTTTCATTGTCTCCTCCATGAAAACCGTCGGGCTGTTGCGAAAGAACAAGAACGGCGGACAATCCTCAGCCTTCGGCCACCAATTTCTAGAGCTTTGGTGCTCGTTTTTGTCTTTGGAGAATGGATCTGGGTAGATCTCGCCTAGATCTAAATTTCTATGTTTCAGTTATTTTTGCTTAATTGTTCTTGAGGCCAGATCTGTGAGGTGGGGCATTGCTTGGCCGGATTTTCGTTGATTTGAGGCAAGTGGTGATTTTCCCTTGCTTGTTCTTCTTTTCTCTTGTGTTTTCAAGTTATCCTACCGGTACAGCAGGATCGGATTAGGGTAGGATTTCCCCCATATCAAAATGATTTTTCTTTAAATATTGGGGCAAGTGGTGATTTACACCCTTGCCAAGCTTTCATATTACTGCTTCTGTCCTAGAAGGCCGATTAGTGCTTAGTTTAGTAGCTAGTTAGTGGCTGTGGTGAGGGAGCATTGTTACAGGAGAAATCCCTTCCTATATGAGCATTGCAGTAGGTTATTCTTGGTCTAGCTTTAGACATTGAAAAAAAGAACTATTATTTAAACTAATAATTAAATTATTCAGAAGTTAGTGGTGGTGGTAAGTCTAATATCCTCTGTTTAGGTAGGATAGTTTTACTATCAAGTCTCTATGTTAGGCGTTGATTATAGCCTTAGCCGATAGTGTGTTTCTAGCCTAAGTATAAAGGCGTTGAGTGTGTTTAATGCAATCAACGCCTGGTCAGGTGGTCTAAGAAGTTAAGTTAAAAGTGTTGAGTGAGTGGTACTCACTCAACACGGCGTTGAGTGAGCTTATCACACTCAATGTCATTCTTTATAATTCTAGAAGTTATGTCGAGAAGCGTTGATAGAGTTGAGTGAGCTGAACTAACTCAATGTCGTCGCTTAGTTAGAAAAGCATTGACAGTGTTGAGTGAGCTGAACTCACTCAACGCCATCAAATGTTTTAGGCAGTTAAGTGGTAAGCGTTGAGTGTACTTAGTAATGGCGTCGAGAGCGTTGACTACACCCTACGCGGCGTCGAGTGTAATCGAAACTTTGTTCCATCTAAGTTATGGTGTCGAGAGCATTTACTTCACTTGATGTGGTGTCGAGTGTACTCGACGCTTTTCACAGCTAAGTTGTGGCGTCGAGACCGTTGACTGCACTCGACGCAGCGTCGAGTGTACTCAAAACTTTTCTCAGCTAAGTTATGGCATCGAGAGCGTTGATTGTAGTCGATGCGACGTAGAGTGTACTCGACTCATTCCATGCACTCGATGTGGTGTCGAGTTCATTAACTGCACTCGAAACGGAGTCGAGTGTACTCGACGCTTTTCCTAGCTAAGTTATGGCATCTAGAGCGTTAACTGAACTTGACATGGAACTGAGTGTACTCGACTCTTTCCCTGCACTCAATGTGGCATCGAGTGTATTGACTGAACTCGATGCAGCGTCAAGTGTACTCGACGCTTTTCCTTGGACCTATATTGTTTCACCGTAATGACGTGTATCTTTGAAGGCTTAGTTTTGCCAAGTTAGAATCGTCAGGTTTCTGCTTAATTCGTCGAGTTTGGGTTTTATGGGTAGTTGGTATATGGGGTTTGGTATGTTTGGCTTAGTTCGTGAATCATTACATCTGGACATGTTTGGGTCTTGTTTTTGGGATGTTGAGTTATGTTGGACAAGATGGAGATAGTACGTTTTGTATTCTAAACTACTAAGGTATTTTTCCTTATTTTTATCGGGTTTATCTTATATTATAGCTTATTTTTATCTTTCTTATGTAAATATTTTTGCCGCTAATGTTTATTTCTGTTTTTGGACGTTTCCTAAATTTTGGCAAAAAAGTGACCTGACACGGCCACTGCCACGGCCGTGTTATAGGGCGTGTCAAACTTGCCGTGTCAACATGGCATGTCACCAGAGGAAAATTCCAGAGACGTTCCAGAGAAGGACACGACCAATTGACACAGACGTGTTTATAGTCGTGTTGCTTTGCGTGGCAACCCGGCCGTGTCGCCTTCGTGTTGCTAGAAGCTGAAGACTCTCTAAAGAAGGACATGACCATCAAACAAGGCCATGTCGCCGCCGTGTTGCTAGAATCTGAAGATCCTTCCGAGCACGACACAGCCACCCACATGGTCGCGTCGTCGGGTGTGTCGCCATCACATCGAAGCCTACTGCCCGCAATAAATGCATCCAGTTTCAAGGTCTATCAACTACAGTCCACACAACACCCAATACGGCCGTGTTGCTGGCCGTTTCAATAGAGGAGAACCCGAAATTTCAACAACGCCATTATCACTCCCGCTAGAAACGCTGCACGAGGTCTACTGTACAGGACACGGCCAACCACACGGCCGTGTCACCCCCCTTAAGTTTTTTTTATAAAGTGAGCCCTCCCCCATCATTTCAAGAGAGCTTGGGTTGAGAGGGGAGGTGCTGCCCCTTTGTTACTTGCCTTTTCTCCCTCTCTCTCTCTCTTTCTTATTTTGTTTTCTTTTACTTTATCAAGCATAGTGTTCTCCTTTTGTCCTAGTTCTTGTATTTCTTCATTTGTAGCCTAGTATTAATGCTAGCTTAGTCTTTAATTTCAAGCAAGTGTAATTTTATATCCAAGTTTTGTAGCTCTCATTTATCATTAATATAAAAGTGTTGTTGTCTCCTTTCTTATTTGTGTTCTTAATGCTTTACTACTCATCCCCCCTCCTCCACTCCATTATTATTAACTAATCCTACTTGTACTCGATCTTGATGATCCGATATTCAAGTGATTAAGTTATGATGCTTTGAATTTACCTTTTCTTTTTAGGGTTTGTCCTTGAATTACTCTTGACTTATTTTGGGTTGGAGATATATCATCGATATATATTCTCCACCTTTGCTTTAATTCTTGGCTAGCTGAGAGGCTGATAGTTTGAAGTGAACGCTCAATAGTAAAGGGAGTTGTATGCACCCCTCGAGAGAGGTAGACATCCAAATCTCCTTGATTGGAGTAAAATCCAATAGTGGGGTTCACCGCGTAAAGAGAGATTAAGGCCTCCGATTTAGACGAGAGTCGGTCGGACCTTCCTAAACTCGGTTGGGCACGACATCAGGAGAAGCATGTTCAAGCTTTAGGCACCTCCACGGTCAAGGACCTTTACCCTATTAAGTATAGGTTTTTATCGCATTTCTTAGGCGTCTTTAGCCGAGGTGATTCTTGATCGAGTGCATTTCCATTTCAAAGTTTCAGCCCTTCGTTGTAATCGCTTATTTTATGCTCTCTAGTTCAGTGCAATTATTTTTTTTCTTTAGCTTTATTTTCTTTCCTTGACTGCATTTACTTTCTCAAACCCTAGTTTTTCCGTCGCTAAAATAATAGTTTTCGTGTGAGAATCTCAATAGTTCCCGGATTTCAATACGACACTTGTGTCCTCTAGCTACAGTTCGATAAGTATACTTGCCTAATTGGATTGCTAGTTCTGTTTCTTTATTTTAATCAAAGCTTAGCGACCACCAAGTTTTTGGCGCCGTTGCCGGGGTTTTTTCTTTCTTATGTAAATATTTTAGCCGCTAATGTTTATTTCTGTTTCTACAGGTTTCCTGAATTTTGGCAAAAAAATGACCTGACACGGCCACTGACACGGTCGTGTCATAGGGTGTTTCAACCTTGTCGTGTCAACATGCCGTATCACCAAAGGAAAATTCCAGAGATATTCCAGAGAAGGACACGTCTATTTGGCACGACCGATGAAAGTGAAGGGATAGATACTACTCTAGAGGGGGGGGGGTGAATAGAGTTATCAAATTTTGCACTAGACAAAACTTGAAGGTCTACCCAACTCCCTTGGAGTGAATTGCGGAATTAAAAGATTATAGATATAGAATTAACCCTATAGCCTAACACAAGTGATGTGCACAAACACAAGCTAACTGTAATTACAGTTAAGGCTTGGAAAACCTAATCAGCAACTAGCAACCTAGTTATATCTAATCACAGCCACAATGCAGGAATTAAAATAAGCAAGCCAGATGACATAAGGAATTTAAGTGGTTCCCCAAACAACTTGGGTACGTCCACTCTTCTACCACTAAGGTAGGAATCCACTACAGGTTTTTGATCAGGTGCCCTGCCACCAAGAGATCTGCTTCAGGTAGATCTAGAGACCCTTTAGACTTTTGATCAGGTGTCTAAAAACCAAGCACAGGTTTTTGATCAGGTGCCCTGCCACCAAGGGATACTTTTGAAGGGAGTAATAACCCTGTAAAGGAGGGGGAAGAAGGTTAAGATGTCTTCTCTATTTTACAATAGATTAGAGAAGCACAAAAACTTGCACTGAGCTAGAAAGCTCTAAAGAATCAAGGCTCCCCCTGGCTCAAAGATGTCCAGGTGAAGTCTTGCTTCAGTGCAGAAAACTCTTCAGAAAGCTCTGAAGGAAAAACTACAAGAAGATAATAAATAATAAAATTAAAGATCTTCAAGCAGTTATCTTCTTCTTCTTCTTCTTCAAAATAACTCTGAGTTTGAACTTCCTGAAAGCAGGAGAACTCAGGTTGAAGAAGAGTAGAAGATCTTAACACTTCTCAGTTGAATGAGTATTGGTGAGAGCAGATGACTTGATCTTGATGAAGGCTTGAAAGCAGATGAACAGGTTAACTAGTTAGCTAGCTTGAATCCTTCTTCAAATGGTCATTTTTATAACAGTAGCAAGCAACGGCTCTCTTCAATTTGAATTACTTGTCTTCTTCTGAAACTTGAGACCTGGGCTGCAAATAACACACAGCAAAACAAACTCTGCAGTAAGACATCCTATAAAAGGAATAAACCTCTTTCTAAGAAGCTGCAGGATCAAATCAAATAACAGAAGGACTAAATAAAGTCACATCAGAGAAATACTCTTTATAGCAGAAGGAAGACTTTTCAGTCTAACGGCTATAAAGGACTGTCAACAGATAAAGTAAAATACGAAGTCAGCTAATAAGACAAACAACTTTATCTAAAAAGATTTGACTCAAGCAAAAAGGATGGATCATATATTGCCTGGAAATATTATCATAAAACAACTGAAAAGATATGCCAGATAATGTATTAATTAATTAAATATAATAAATAAATACAAAATATAAAGGCAGACAGAAAACGTCGAACGACCTTCGGAGATCGTCGAACGACGCACGGAGATCGTCGAACTATCGGACAGATAGTCGAACGATCCAGATAGTCGAACTATCAAAGGAGATAGTCGAACTATCACAGCAGATAGTCGAACTACCAGAAGATAGTCGAACTATTAGATAGTCGACCTATCGACAGATAGTCGAACTATCAGGGCAAAACAGATAGTCGAAATATCAACAGATAGTCGAGCTATCAGATAGTCGACCTATCAACAGATAGTCGAACTATCAAGAACAAACAGATAGTCGACCTATCAACAGATAGTCGAACTATCAAAAACAAACAGATAGTCGACCTATCCAAGCAGATAGTCGAGCTATCAGATAGTCGACCTATCCAAGCAGATAATCGAACTATCAAAGCACACAAATAGTCGAACTATCAACCGATAGTCGAACTATCCACGCAGACTGAAAGTCGAACAACTAATAGACGATCGTCGAACAGTTAGTCGACGATAGTCGAGCGGCGTTCGACGATAGTCGAACGAACAAACTACTTAACCAAATTCTCAATCTGGAAAAGTGAGGACTCTACAGCTAGACTACTAACCATTGACCATAGATATTTCTTGGGTCAAGGGACTAAAAAGACAAGACTAAACTCAAATCAAACTAGGGTACCAACAATCTCCCTCTATTTGAGTTAAGTCTCTCAAAAACTAAAACACAGAGCTAGCTAAAGAGCAATAAAATTAATACAGGAAATAGTTAACAATTAACTAGCAGTTATCAAACAGATAAATATAAATAACAGTCAAACCAAACTAAGGATCAACAGAGTCAGGCTTAGATACAGAAGAGCTAGAAACAAAAGAAATTTTTCGCAGAGGATCAATGGCCTCTAACTTAGACATCTTTAAATCTTGCAAGCCAATGATCTTTAATTCTGTAGTCCTTGGCACAACAGCTTCCGGGTGCTTTTACATATATTTAGAAGGGTTAAAAACCTCAGGGTTAACCTGGAACTTTTCGCACTCTTTCTTTCTGAATGTAGACATGGTGGTTAAACCAGAGATGTCTTTCCCTTCAGCTTTTGCTTTTCTGATCTGAGCTGCTCCAACCAATTCGTAAAAACGAGCCATCCTAAAGTTAGGATCAAGCTCATGACTTTCATAAGCATTCTCAGAAGGAGCAACCTCTTTATCTTGATTAACTAGATAAGACATGGGAGCAGACTTAGCAAAGTTCTTGCTAGAATATTTAAACAAAATAAACTACTTACCTTTTGAAGCATTTTTTTCAGACTGCACTGGCATTGGAGAAGGAACTCTTTTCTTTGGAGAAGGAGGAGGGGAAAAAGTTGGTCTTTGAAACACAACCTCCTTCACTTGTCTTTGAGAACCAGAATAAGATCTGCCTTGAGAACTTTGAGAGCTTTTCCTTGACTCAGGCTGAGAAGGTGCAGATTTTCCAGAAGAGGCAGAAGGATTAGCAGAAGGGTTCCCAGAGGCTCCTGCACTGGGAGGTGGAGGAGGAGGACCTCTGGGAGTCCATCTTGAAACAGGACTATCATACCTCTTAGATCTTTTTCTCTCTTTCTGCTGGTTCTTGGAGAACCACATCCAATGTTGAAATTCCTTTGATTTGGGGTCAATTCCTTTAAGAATATAGTACGGAGTATCATTGTCACGGCTGGGAGGAGGAGGAGCAATTGCTTTCCTTTTCTTTTGAGCAGCTTTCTTTTTCTTAGCATTCTCAGATAAATCAGAATCATCTTCATCATCAGAGTGAGATGATGGAGGATTATCATAAGGATCATAGGCTTCAGAAACAGCCTTTTCTTTTAAAGCAGCTTTCTCTTTTTCTTCTTCAATGGCATCCTGAGCCAGAAGGACATCCAAATCCAACCCTGGTGAATCATCCCAAATAGTTGACTTTTCAACATGCAAATCTTTTTCTTTCTCTAACAAAGATTGAACTCTTTGGTTCCAAGCAACTCTTGCTTTTTCTTCTTGATTCTCAGATACATCTTCCATGTCATCTAAAAATGAATCCAATTCTGGATCTACTTGAGTATCAGGAATAACTGGATCAGCTTCTGAAATAATTTCTATAACTTGAGCAGCTAAGTCTTCTTTAATATAATCTGTAGATTTATGAATACAAATCTGCTAAATAAGCAAAAATCATTCCTTCTAGGTATTCACACGCTATCAAATTAATTGACTCGTCAATAAAGCGAATGAGTGAATTACCTTCATATTTGACCAACTCCCAAGACTCATCTAGGTAGGATGTAATAATCCCTTCTAGGAAATTTGCAATCACGGGAGAGGTGAGATCTTCTAAGCAAACTTTCACAACAAATTCAGATAACATAATAGCATCAGATATTTCCTTTTCCGATAACACAGAAACTGATTCTTTTTCAGCTGGAGCAGACACTACTTGAACTGTCATCACAGTATCTGTTATTGCTGGAAGGGAGGCAGGAGGCTCTGAGGCATCTTCACAGAACATCTCCCCCTGCCTGATTTCAGTGGAAACTGAAACCAGGCCCCTTGAGGAAGAGGGCTCAGTAGATTTGGAAAGTGATTGGATGGAAGCAGTTAAGGTATCAATTGAGGAGGCAAGTGGAGCGATTGCCTCTTCAATCATGGTTTTGATTGAAGGGGTAATCAACTCCATAATGCTGGAGATGAATTGAGGGGTGATCTCAAAGGATGATGGAAGTGTAGTGGATGGAGATGCAGCAGAGATGGTTGCATTGTTGGGATGAGCAATGGTGTGGACTGGAGATTGAATTGGAGATGGAGCTGGAGAGTTAACAGGAGTGTTAACTGGAGAATGAATAGGAGACTGAGGAGGTGTTGGAATCCTCTCAGATCCTAACAGATCAAAACTAGGAGCAGATATCCTAGCCTGATGAGAAGGAAGAGGAGATGCTGGAGGGGAAGGAAGAACAACCGTGGTTGTTTCTCTAACAGGAGAAGGGGAAAGTCGTACTTCAGCTGAAGTTAATGGAACTTCAACTGAAGCAGACTGCATAGCAGAAGATGAGGGAAGGGAAAGAGCTGAGCCAGCTTCTACAGGGTGAGGAGCGGCCGAATCAGTCCTGGTGCTCTCTGATGGCGCTGGAGCAACCCCTGTGAGAGCGGGTTTCACAAAGGTCCTCTTCCATTTGGAGAACAGGTTTGGGTCCATCTTCTTGCTTGCATTTATTGTTGTTGCGGTTGAACTCAGCAGCTGGGGATACTTTTCCTTCAGGAAAATTCCAAGAACCCTGCCTAGGGTAACCTCTTTCTTACCATTCTTTTTCCTTATCAATTCAAACATTACTCCTGCCCAATCAATCTTTTTCTGATTAACAATTGCACACATCACTGCAAATTGTTGCCTTGTTATATTGTCATGAGCAGAGTGCTTACCGAGGAGCACTTTTCCGACCAACTCAGCAAGAAACTTAATCTTGAAAGGGAAATTGACCTTGAGTAGGTTCGTGGGAATGCCCTCTGCATGTCCCAGCTCAACTAACATTCTTCCAAATTCTTGAGCATCTTGCTCATAATCTTCTTCACCATTTATTAATCCAAAAACATCAGTCAGAACGGCCGGAGTTAAAATTACCTCTTCTCCGCCGATGGTGCCAGTCATCGAATCGTCGGTGGAGGACGACGTGAAAGCCCATTCCTTGATCTCGGGAATATTGAGCTTTATCCTTGTTGACATTAGTCTTTCTAGACCCTGATCCCGACACAACTGAAGAACTTCCACGATCCCTGCTTCGCAGCAACTGAACGCGTCAAAATCAATGCTGAAGCCTGCATCGAACTTTACAACTGCTAACACTGTGGGAGAAATCACCATTGATTGCTGGAGAAAGCGCGAGAAGGGCGGCGAAGACGAAGGGGACGAAGCGGCAGAAAATCGCAAGCGGGAAGACAGAATGCGAAAAGTCACGCTCCGTCAACGATAAAACAAAAGATCTTTTAACCTAGGTCGACTATCGTCTTTATATTAGACCGGAGAAAGTCGATCTATTAAAAAGATACTAGACCCGATAGTCGAACGGCCGTTCGACGATTGGCCCAGAAGTAGAGTAGTCGAGCCATCGTTCGATTATTTCTGGCTTCTCAAACAACAGGCTGTCGTCGTTCAGAGATCGACGATAAGCTCGACCTGTTCGACGATCTTCGAGCGCCGGTCGACGATCTTCAAACAGATAAGCTATCATTAACCAGAGGTCGACGATAGGCTTAATCCGTTCGACGATCTTCGATCATCGTTCGACGATCTTCAAGCAGGTTTCAACATAGGCAGATATCGGCACACTTAGTCTCGTCCATTGATCATGCCAAGTTGAACTAAAAATAACAGATGCTTCTGTTCGTCTAAAGGCTTGGTGAATATATCACCTCTGTGAAACTCAGTGGATATGAACTCAAGACAAATCTTGTTCTTTTCCACACAATCTCTCAGGAAATGGTGCCGAATCTCAATGTGCTTTGTTCTAGAGTGGTGCACTGGATTTTGTGCAATTGAAATAGCACTGGTACTATCACACATGATTTTGGTATTCTTGTGTGAGTAACCATAATCCACAAGCTGGTTTTGAATCCACAGGATCTGTGAACAACAACTAGCAGCTGCTATATATTCAGCCTCTGCAGTTGAAGTTGAGACAGAAGCCTGCTTCTTACAGAACCAAGAGACCAATATCTCTCCCAGGAACTGGCAAGTTCCTGAGGTGCTCTTCCTATCAACTCTGCAACCAGCATAATCAGAATCAGAATATCCAATTAATTCAAATTCTGACTCAGCTGGGTACCAAAGTCCTAGATCTGGACATCCCTTCAGGTATCTCAGGATTCTCTTTAGAAGAATCAGATGAGATTCCTTGGGGTTGACCTGGAATCTAGCACAAAGGCATGTAGCAAACATTATATCAGGCCTACTTGCAGTTAGATATAATAGGGAACCAACAATGGCCCTATAATTCTTTTGATCAACTGGCTTGCCGTGATCATCAGAATCAATAACTACATTAGTAGCCATAGGTGTAGGCATTGCTGAAGCATCAGCCATCCCAAATTTCTTTACCAATTCCTTGGCATATTTGGATTGGGAGATGAAAATACCATCAACATCTTGCTTAACTTGGAGACCAAGAAAGTAAGACAGCACACCCATACTACTCATCTCAAACTTAAAGTGCATCAGTTCAGAGAACCTTTTGCAAAGTTTGGGATCAGTGGAGCCAAATATAATATCATCTACATACACCTGAACTAACAGGATTGTGTCCTTGTGATGCTGACGAAAAGGGTTCTATCAACTACTCCCCTAGTGAAGTTGTGCTCTAAAAGGAAACTGGCTAGAGTCTCATACCAGGCTCTGGGAGCTTACTTTAGTCCATATAGAGCTTTATGTAACTTAAACACATGTGAGGGCTGAGTTGAAGAAACAAACCCTGGTGGTTGTTCAACAAACACCTCTTCCTTAAGCTCACCATTCAGGAATGCACTTTTGACATCCATTTGGAACACCATAAACTTCATGTAGGCTGCATAGGCCAAGAAGATCCTTATTGCTTCTAGCCTTGCAACAGAAGCAAAGGTTTGGTCATAATCTATACCTTCCTCCTGTCTGTAGCCCTGAGCTACAAGCCTTGCTTTATTCCTTACAATAATTCCATTTGCATCCAACTTGTTTCTATACACCCACTTGGTGCCTATGATCAGTTGGCCTTTAGGTCTTGGAACCAAAGTCCAAACTTTACATCTCTCAAACTGATTGAGTTCCTCTTGCATAGCAATGATCCAGTGGTAATCTAGCTCTGCATCTTTAAAGGTGAGGGGCTCAACCTGTGAGAGGAAACAAGCATGCATCACATCCTGTCTTAATTGGTGTCTTGTTTGCACACCAGCTGATATGTCTCCAATCACTTGAGATGTGGGGTGATCTCTAAGTGTGACAATATCAGCAGGTGGGATGTGATCTTCAGCAACAGTTGGGATTAATTCCTCAGGAGGAATTTGATCTACTGTTGGTGGAACAACCACTGCTTCTGCAATGTCTTCATCACTGTCTGATTCAGTGATCTGAAGAGTTGAAAGTTGAAGAATTTCTTGAGGGACATCAGGTACCTGCAATGAACTGGAAGAAGGAGAATTTTCTTTCTCCTTGTAAAACATCTGAGATTCATCAAAAGATACATGCACAGATTCTTCAATTTTATAGGTTGATTTGTTATAAACCCTATAAGCTTTGCTTACTTGGGAATATCCAAGTATGATTCCCATTGAAGCTTTTGCTTCAAATTTCCTAAGATATTCTTTATTGTTATTATGAATATAAACAACACAACCAAATATTCTAAAATAATTAATTTTACGTTTCTTTCCTTTAAGCAACTCATAAGGAGTTTTACACTTAAGCTTGTGTATCAAACTTCTATTCAAGACATAATTGGCTGTACTAACAGCTTCTGCCCAATAGGAGAGAGGAATGTTAGCATCTGCCAACAATGTACTAGCAGCTTCAATGAGTGTTCTGTTCTTCCTTTC
This sequence comes from Platanthera zijinensis, assembly GCA_039513925.1. Lineage (NCBI taxonomy): Eukaryota > Viridiplantae > Streptophyta > Magnoliopsida > Asparagales > Orchidaceae > Platanthera > Platanthera zijinensis. The sequence goes on along the minus strand of CM077093.1, from coordinate 108,042,422 downwards.
AACTACCCCATTTTGTTGGGGAGTTCTAGGAGCTGAGAAACTATGTTTGATACCTTCTCTCTCACAGAATTCTTGCATGAGAAGAGAGTCAAACTCAGTACCATGATCACTTCTGATCAAGGCCACATGAGTAGAGTACTCAGTCTGCACACATAGTAGAAAGTCTGTAAGGGCTTTGAAGTTATCAGACTTAGTTCTCAAAAAGAAAACCCAACTGAACCTAGAGAAGTCATCTACAATTACTAAGGTGTAATACTTCCCTCCTAAACTCTGTACATTTATTGGGCCAAAAAGGTCCAAGTGTAATAGATACAGGATTCTAGGAGAATCACTCTTATTTACAGATTTAAAAGAATTTTTGGTTTGCTTGCCTAGCTGACAAGCCTTGCATAGGCTCTCCTTCTTGTAGGGGCAAGAAGGTAAACCTCTAACAAGGTTGTGTTTAGATAACCTAGATATATTTTTAAGGTTAACATGACTAAGCCTCTTATGCCACAAAGAATTATTATTAAGTGTTACTTCATTAAACAGGCAGATTTCAGAATGAGATGAATTGAAATCTACTAAATAAATATTACCTATTCTAATGCCTTCTAAAACAACAATATTATTTAAAGTAATATTGCAAGAAGAGTTAGAAAATGAAACCTAGTAGCCAGCATCACATAGCTGGCTGACTGAAATCAAATTGTGCTTCAGTCCTGTCACATATGCAACTCTCTTGAAAGTAACATCTCCAATAGTAATCCTGTCATAGCCTTCTGTCTGACCACAGCTGGAATCTCCAAAGATAACCTTTGGGCCGAGCTTAGCTTTGAACTTTGACAGAAGATCTTTATTTCCTGTCATATGCTTAGAGCATCCACTATCCAAATACCACTTATTTTGAGTGATAGGATAGGTCTTCACCTGCAAAAATTTCATTTAGACAGAGTGGACCCAGGTAACCTTGGGTCCCTTGTTTTTCACATAAGAAAAACTGGAAATATATGAAAATGCAGGCTGAGGGTGATAACCTAATGGGTGAGATCTCCTAGGTGGGATTCTCCATGCAGATGATGGGTCAACAAACCTAGGGTTTCTATTTTCATTTAGGTTTCTATGGTACTGATGATGATTTTGAAAATCATATTGAAAACATCGATCGACGTTCGACGATGGGTGCTCAGATCGTCGAGCATCGTTCGACCATTGAGCTTCCGATCGTCGAGCGGCGTTCGATGCTCTTTGCATTTCTTTAAAAAATTTCTTTCTTTTCTCTCTCTTAGCCTTATTTAAAGTTTTGTTAACTAGGTTTACTTGCTCAGTGTTCTTCATTCCACTAGATGAAATGAAGTTCACTGGAGTTGAAAGATTATTTTTAAGAATAACTGGGGGTTCACTTGGAGAAGCTCCTAAGCCTAGTTTGTCATTACCTGACCTAGTGTTGGTCATGCTGGTAATCTCTAACAACTTAAGGCTTCTACCATTAAGTGATTCTTCTAACCTCTTAGACTTAGCTAACTCTATTTTAAGAAATTTAATTTCTTCACTACAAGTAGTGAGATCTTCCTTTAACCTAACATTTTTTGTAGCAATTAATTCTGAGTCAGCTAACTTATTTCTAAGTTCTTTTATCTCCTTTTCTGAGCTAATCAAATCTAAGCATAAAGATTTAAAATCTAATTTAAATTCTTCAGAAGTAAAGTCATAAGAAGATAGTACCTCATCTTCTATTGGCATCTCTTCATCTGAATCTGAACTCTTTGCAGCTGAGTGGTTGCTGCAGGCATCTATTGCCATCAGGCAAACTTCTTTTGCCTTCTTCTCTTCCTCATCCTCACTGGAGCTTGATGAGGAGGATTCTTCATCAGAATCACTCCAGGTTTCAGCAATGAAACCTCTCTCCTTCTTCTTGTTTTTGTAGGAGGATGGCTTGGAGTGTATCCTGTGTTGTTCCTTTTCTTTTCTCTTGTCTTTGTTCTTCTCCTCTGGACACTCTGGTAAGATGTGTCCAGGCTTCCTGCAACCATAACAAATAATTTCTTTAGCAGGTGAACGATCATACATTGGTTTGTCTTCATAGCATGAAGACTTCTTTCTGAATTCCTTTCTCCCCATCTTGAGAAATCTCTTGGCAAACAATGTCATTAGCTCCTCATTTGATTGGCTGCCTTCAGAAGCATCAGCAGCCTTAAGAGCTAGAGATTGCTCTTTTCTTGTTGGAGTAAGGGTCTTTGCTTCTGCTTCTGCTTCCCTTGTCTTCAGCACTTGCTCAAAAGACTTGAGCTTGCCGAGAAGAGCCTCAGTGGAGATCTCATTTGTACTTCTGGCTTCCTTGATGGGCCAGATCCTTAGATCCCATGTGCTCAGGAAGCACATAAGAATCTTATCATTGACCTCTGTCAATGATATGTCCTTGTCAAGGGTCCTCAGCTCATTGATGATTGAGCTGAGCCTGGTGTACATGGCTTCAACTAATTCAGCATCAGTTTTCTTGAAGTTCTCATACTGTGAGATAAGGTTGGACCTTCTGTCCTTCCTTTCATCAGCTGAACCAGCTACAATCTGGTTCAGTGTATCCCACATAGCTTTTGCTGAAGAGCAGTCAGCTACCTTCTGGAATACCTCATCAGACATTGTCTGAGCCAGTATATTCATTGCCTTGGCATCTGCTATCTTGGCCTTCTTGTACTCGTCGTTGTAATCTGGAGGAGGCACTACACTGATATCAGTTGATGATGAGGCAGTGGCGGCAGCAGGTGCTCTTGGGGGACCTGACAAAATAGAAGCAAAGATGCTTTCATCAATAGAATTCATATATAATTTTATCCTTGCCTTCCAGATGCCAAACTTAGCTAAGTTGCATGCTGGAGGTCTGGTGCTAGAATAATCCTTGGACTGGGCCATGATAGTGAGTATCTATAAGCTTTGGTATCTATCAGGATCTTGTGACTTAGGTGTTAGCCTATTCAGTCAGTCAACCTCCCTCTGATACCAATTGAAAGTGAAGGGATAGATACTACTCTAGAGGGGGGGGGGGTGAATAGAGTTATCAAATTTTGCACTAGACAAAACTTGAAGGTCTACCCAACTCCCTTGGAGTGAATTGCGGAATTAAAAGATTATAGATATAGAATTAACCCTATAGCCTAACACAAGTGATGTGCACAAACACAAGCTAACTGTAATTACAGTTAAGGCTTAGAAAACCTAATCAGCAACTAGCAACCTAGTTATATCTAATCACAGCCACAATACAGGAATTAAAATAAGCAAGCCAGACGACACAAGGAATTTAAGTGGTTCCCCAAACAACTTGGGTACGTCCACTCTTCTACCACCAAGGTAGGAATCCACTATAGGTTTTTGATCAGGTGCCCTGCCACCACAAGATCTGCTTCAGGTAGATCTAGAGACCCTTTAGACTTTTGATCAGGTGTCTAAAAACCAAGCACAGGTTTTTGATCAGGTGCCCTGCCACCAAGGGATACTTTTGAAGGGAGTAATAACCTTGTACAGGAGGGGGAAGAAGGTTAAGATGTCTTCTCTATTTTACAATAGATTAGAGAAGCACAAAAACTTGCACTGAGCTAGAAAGCTCTAAAGAATCAAGGCTCCCCCTGGCTCAAAGATGTCCAGGTGAAGTCTTGCTTCAGTGCAGAAAACTCTTCAGAAAGCTCTGAAGGAAAAACTACAAGAAGATAATAAATAATAAAATTAAAGATCTTCAAGCAGTTATCTTCTTCTTCTTCTTCTTCAAAAGAACTCTGAGTTTGAACTTCCTGAAAGCAGGAGAACTCAGGTTGAAGAAGAGTAGAAGATCTTAACACTTCTCAGTTGAATGAGTATTGGTGAGAGCAGATGACTTGATCTTGATGAAGGCTTGAAAGCAGATGAACAGGTTAACTAGTTAGCTAGCTTGAATCCTTCTTCAAATGGTCCTTTTTATAACAGTAGCAAGCAACGGCTCTCTTCAATTTGAATTACTTGTCTTCTTCTGAAACTTGAGACCTGGGCTGCAAATAACACACAGCAAAACAAACTCTGCAGCAAGACATCCTATAAAAGGAATAAACCTCTTTCTAAGAAGCTGCAGGATCAAATCAAATAACAGAAGGACTAAATAAAGTCACATCAGAGAAATACTCTTTATAGCAGAAGGAAGACTTTTCAATCTAACGGCTATAAAGGACTGTCAGCAGATAAAGTAAAATACAAAGACAGCTAATAAGATAAACAACTTTATCTGAAAAGATTTGACTCGGGCAAAAAGGATGGAGCATATATTGCCTGGAAATATTATCATAAAACAACTGAAAAGATATGCCAGATAATGTATTAATTAATTAAATATAATAAATAAATACAAAATATAAAGGCAGACAGAAAACGTCGAACGACCTTTGGAGATCGTCGAACGACGCACGGAGATCGTCGAACTATCGGACAGATAGTCGAACGATCCAGATAGTCGAACTATCAAAGGAGATAGTCGAACTATCACAGCAGATAGTCGAACTACCAGAAGATAGTCGAACTATCACATAGTCGACCTATCGACAGATAGTCGAACTATCAGGGCAAAACAGATAGTCGAACTATCAACAGATAGTCAAGCTATCAGATAGTCGACCTATCAACAGATAGTCAAACTATCAAGAACAAACAGATAGTCGACCTATCAACAGATAGTCGAACTATCAAAAACAAACAGATAGTCGACCTATCCAAGCAGATAGTCGAGCTATCAGATAGTCGACCTATCCAAGCAGATAGTCGAACTATCAAAGCACACAGATAGTCGAACTATCAACCGATAGTCGAACTATCCACGCAGACTGAAAGTCGAACAACTGATAGACGATCGTCGAACAGTAGGTCGACGATAGTCGAGCGGCGTTCGACGATATTCGAACGAACAAACTACTTAAACAAATTCTCAATCTGGAAAAGTGAGGACTCTACAGCTAGACTACTAACCATTGACCATAGATATTTCTTGGGTCAAGGGACTAAAAAGTCAAGACTAAACTCAAATCAAACTAGGGTACCAACAACCGTGTCTATAGCCGTGTTACTGGGCATGTCAACCCGGCCGTGTCGCAGCCATGTTACCAGAAGCTGAAGATTCTCCAGAGAAGAACACGGCCAATAAACACGGTCGTGTCGCCGCCGTGTTGCTAGAAGCTGAAGACCCTCTCGATCAGGAAGCGGACACCCACACGACCGTGTCGCCGGGCGTGTCTCCATCACATCGTATCCTGCTGCCCTCCATAAATGCATCCAGCGTCAAAGTCCATCAACTACTGTCGACGCGGCCACCAACACGGCTGTGTCACTGGCCGTGCCGACAGAGGATAACCCGAAATTTCAACGACACCATGATCACTCCGGCTAGAACTGCTACCCGAGGTCAAATGTACGTGACACGGCCAGCAACACGGCAGTGTCGCTGGCCGTGTTACCCCCATAGGTTTTTCTACAAATTGAGCCCTTCCCCTTCATTTCAAAAGAGCTTGGGTTGAGATGGGAGGTACTTCCCCTTTGTTTCTTAACTTTTTCTCCCTCTCTCTCTCTCTCTCTCTCTTATTTAGTTTTCTTTTACTTAATCTAGCTTAGTGTTATCCTTTTGTACTAGTTCTTGTATTTCTTCATTTGTAGCCTAGTATTAATGTTAGCTTAGTCTTTAATTTCATGCAAGTGTAATTTTATTTCCAAGTTTTGTAGCTCTCCTTTTCCATTTATATAAATGTGTTGATGTCTCCTATCTTATTTTTGTTCTTAATGCTTTACTACTCATCCCCCCTCCTCCACTCCATTATGATTAACTAATCATCCTTGTACTCAATCTTGATGATCGGAGGTTCGAGTGATTAAGTTATGATGCTTTGAATTTACCTTTTCTTTTTAGTGTTTGGCCTTGAATTACTCTTGACTTATTTTGGGTTGGAGATATATCATCGATATATATTCTCCACCTTTGCTTTCATTCTGGGCTAGCCGTGAGACCGATAGTTTGAAGTGAGTGCTCAAGAGTAAAGGGAGTTGTACGCACCTCTCGAGAGAGGCAGACATCCAAATCACCCGGATTGGAGTAAAATCCAATAGTGGGGTCACCGCTTAAAGTAAGCTTTAGTCCTCCGATTTAAATGAGAGTCGGTCGGACCTTCCTCAACTCAGTTGGGCACGGCTTCGAGAGAAGCATGTTCAAGCTTTAGGAACCTCCACGGTCAAGGACCTTTACCCTATTAAGTTTAGGTTTTTATCGCATTTCTTAGTCATCTTTTGCCGAGGTGATTCTTGATTGAGTGCATTTCCATATCATAGTTTCTGCCCTTTGTTTTAATCGCTTATTTTATTCTCTCTAGTTCAGTGCAATTAGTTATCTTCTTTAGCTTTATTTCCTTTCCTTGACTTCATTTAGTTTCTCAAACCCTTGTTTTTCCGTCGATAAAATAATAGTCTTCGTGTGAGTAAGTGTACTCAATAGTTCCCTAATTTCAATAAGACACTTGAGTCCCCTCCTTACAGTTCGATAGGTATACATGCCTAATTGGATTGCTAGTTCAGTTGCTTTTATTTTCTTCGGAGCTTAGCGACCACCAAGTTTTTGCCATCGTTACCGGGGAGCAACTTTCGTTGATATACTGAAAACACGAACCTATTAATTTTATCTCTTCTCTTTCTCATCCTCTTTCTTAAAAAGTTGTAAAATCAAAAATAATTTATTACCACTCTTAATTGTAACCCACTTCATAATTTTTCTACGCCACCTAATTCTCTCGAAAAGGGCAAAGCGACTTTAAGTACCGTTATCTTGTCTAGTACCTTGCGAACCATTCACCGGGAAGTCCTTGGTATGTTCGGGAGTTAATCTATTAAAAAAATTCTATTTCAAAAAAAATCTAGCTTTTCTTTCCAGTTTATTTTATTTCTCTTTCTTCTCTTCTCTTCTTTTAGTGCATGACGCACGGGAGCCCGTCGATTATTTTGGACTTGGCCCACGAAATTGAGCGTACTCTTCGCAAAAGATCATGATTTCAAGGTCCTACTATCCAAGTGCCGGTTGAGGACTCCGAGTCATTCTCTACTCTAAGAATGGAAGAACCCAACGTAGATGAAGCCTTGCAAAGAACTATGTCATATTATGCAAGGACAAATCCCGAGGGTACATAATCTAGCATTGTCCGCCCTGCTATAGCAAATAATAATTTCAAATTAAAGCCAAGCATAATTCAAATGGTGCAGCAGTATGCGCAATTTGATGGACTTCAAGATGAAGATCCGAACGCGCATATTGCAAGCTTTCTTGAGATTTGTGACATATTTAAGATCAATGGTGTCACAAATGATGCAATCAGGCTAAGACTCTTTCCTTTTTCTCTTCGAACTAAGGCTAAGCAGTGGCTGAAAACTCTACTTAAAAACAACATCACAACCTGGAATGAATTAACTGAAAAACTTTTTGGCGAAGTATTTTCCGCCAGCTAAAACTACAAAACATAGGAACGATATTTCCACTTTTAGACAAATAGACTCTGAAACCTTATACGAAACTTGGGAAAGATTTAACGAATTATGAAGACGATGCCCACATCACGCACTGCTTGTATGGTTACAAGTGCAGACGTTTTATAATGGACTAAATCAAAATACAAGTCAAATGATAGATGCAGCTTCTGTCGGTACTTTAAACCATAAGCCTTGTAAGCATCTCTTGATCTTTTCGAGGACATGGCCATGAGTAGTTATTAGTGCAATGTGCCTAAGTCGTGCCCAAACAAACCTGCAGGTATCTTTGAAGTGGACAACGTCTCCCAGCTCTCTCTAAAAATTGAAATATTAAGCAAAAAGAAGGAGGAAGTCCTCCTTTTGTCGAGAGGAGAACTATAACTTTGAACTTTTGTTTTTTGTTAAAAGCTTTAATTTTTATTCCGGACAACAATATTTTTGGACAGTATTATTTTGATGCGTCGAGCTCAAATGACGCTTTAAAAAAAAGGCGCTCTTCAGAGGCAACCCAAGTTATCTTTTTCTGTTTTCTTTATTTAAAAATTTTCGCCCCGGACGGCTCTAACAAGCTGAAGCTTCTGCAATCGCCTGCTCCAACATTGTTGAATCCATCACAAAGTCCAAAGAAGACATTTGGGGGAGCGGCAACACTCAGCTTTCGCAGCAAATAAATCTGGGGAAGTACCTGTTTTTCAATTCTGTAATTTCATTTTTCTCTCCTTCTCTAATCCCCTTCTTTTGCCATTGAGGACAATGTCCACTTTAAGCTTGGGGGAGAACTTCCCTCTTCTTTTTTCTTCATGTAAATATTTTGCTTTTTGTGTATATTTTTTTCAAAAAAAAAACCCCAAAAAAAATTAATATCTTAAAATACCCAAAAAAGAAAATATTTCCAAAATCCAAAAAAGAGAATATTTCAAAATTTTTAAAAAATATATATATATGCTTTTTTGTTCTTACTTTAATAGTTTAGACATTTTGGTCTCTCAATAGTACCCCTAGTTTTTGTTTTGTTTTTATCAAAATCTGATATAAACAACTTAGTTAATTATAATTTTTCTAATCGCCCTTTTTAATTATGTTTCACAAGTAAAATGTTGGTCATGATGTGTTTCTAATTCACAGTAGCATGTTAATGAGAAATATTTTTCTAAAACTCGCATTTCAATTACTGTTTTCCTTCTTTATTTGCTTTACTTTCTCAAAAATTAATTATCCACTATTTTCCTTTTCGTTTTTAGATAATTTTTGTAAAGTCAACTTTTGATTTGCGCAGTGATGAGTCACGTTTATATAGGATTTTGCGGGCTCATCTGGGTTGGTTTTCTTGTCTTTGCACACCACTTTTGCGCTATTATCTATGTTATTTCACTCCTTATACGCTTCGTGGATTGTGTGCTTTTCTCTCCCTTGGTTGCACAATTGAGCATTTGATTATTGGGGGTATGCACGTGGTGCTCCCCGGGGCTTGTTCCGGTAGCTTTTTCTACATTTATCGATAGATTGAAAATAAAAATTTAGACGCGCAGCGCTTTGTGAGGTAAAATCATGCGAAAAATAAAACGGGTTCCCCATCTCCCAAGTTGGATAAAAATTGGAGTAAGGGTCAAATTGGCCACTTTGACCCGCTCCAGAAAAATTGAAATCAAAAGAGGGAGGGGCTCCCGAAAGACATTCCGAATAGAAGTGGTCGGACGACCCGCAAAAAGCGCAAAAATAAGATGATTCCATTAAAAAAAACGGTTACAAAGAAGAAAAAGAAAAATTAATTTTTTTTGATTTGTTTTTTTTTAGATATTTTTATATATATATATTTTTTTAAAATTGATTTTTTTTTTGTGGATTGGCTCTCGAACTTCCCAAGGGCTACCCGGTGAAGGGTTCGCAAGGTACTAGGTAAAATGGTGGCGCTTAAAGCCCCTTACCCTTTTCGAGAGATTTTAGGTTGGGTAGAAATAAGATGAAGTGGGTTAACATATAATAATAATAATAATAATAATAATATTTTTTTCTTTTTTTTTGAATTTTTAGTAGAAGTAATAAATTCGATGCTTTCGTAATATTGGCAAAAAATAATCCCCGCAACGGCGCCAAAAACTTGATAGAGAGAATCGCATTCTCCAATCTATACTTGATTAAGGCAAGTGTACCTATCGAAATATTGCATAGGATATGAAAAATATCAAGGTCGTATAAAAACTCGGGGCAGGCAAGTACTATTACTCACAACGACTCTATTATTCTACCGAACGATTAATGAGTTTGAAAATGAAAATAAACTAAGTTAACCAGAGAAAATAAACTATTACGAGAAAAGTGCGCGCGATCGACGATTTACTTTGAAATAAAATAACGAAATAATTTAGTTTAACAATTGTAAATCTATTAAGACCGTGACGGATCCGATATTAGGAAGTAATCTCGCTAGTGCATTAAATCCCCTAACTTGTAGACGTTTTGACCGAAATCTCTTTACAAGTCAAAATGGCCTAAAGTCGCATTATCGAAGTGACCCGCACTATTGGATTTGACTCCAATCCGGAGGATTTACGTCATCCTATCTCTAGGGGTGCGTTCAACTCCTTCTTTCCTTGAGTGATCTTTCATATTCACGAGCCTCTCGGCCACTCGAATATGAGATCGGAATCTACTACCGTATACTAGAAATACGGAGTCGATACGAGATAATTCAAGGAAGGATCAAAAATAGAAAACTAAAAGAGAAAACATAAAAATAAAGATATGCTATTTCATTGCAAAGATCCTCGTGATCGGGCACAAATATAACTAGCTAAGCATAATTGAAAAGAAGATGAGAAAAAGAGAAAAGAAATTTCATTGCATAATAAAGAGGTACACAATAATAATACTAAGACAAAAGTAATCTACTAAAGGAAAAATTACAACAAGGAAAGAAGCACACTTGAACTAACACTCTAATATTACTACTCTCAACTAAAACTACTTGCCACAAAAACTACCTCCCCTAAACAAGAGGGAGAGGGGTTCCTTTTATAGGAGAGGGAGAATATTCTAGATGGAGGGAAGACATAGGGTGGCCGGCCACATAAGTGGAGAGGTTCCTGCATGGCTTTTAATGATGGGAGAGAGGAGGGGCTACATGCATTGTATGATAATTATGGGAATGAAAAATAAAAATATAAAATAGAGAAGAGGGGATGAATGGAAGTGTGTAGAAGGAAATAATAAAGGGGAGAGAGATGAATGAGGTGGAGAAAGATGCATGCATGAAAGTGGAAAAGAGGGGGTGAATGTGAAATAAAAGAAATAAAATAAAAGGAGGAAAGAGAGTGGCCGCCCTCATCATGGGAGAATGGATGCATGTATGTGATTAATTGATGTTGTGGGCTGCTTGGACTGCTTGGGCTCGGGTAGAGGCTATTCCAATGGCTTTAGTGGGCTCGGGTAGAGGTTAGGTGCTTCTTGGGCTGCTCCAAATGAAGGGCCGACTGCACCAAGTGGACTGCATGGGGGCTCGGCTGCTTGCTTGAGAGAGGAGGCTCGGGCTTCATCAAGTGGGCTGTATGAGGGCATGAGGGCTGCTCCAATAGTGGCCGGCCATGTAGGTGGGCTATACTTGAAGAGGCTTGAGCATTGCACCTACAAACAAAAAGATAAAACACACATTAACTAATTGATTATAACATAACATGAATGAAAATACATAAAAATAAATCATAATATAACATAACATTAACATAACATTAATTATTTAAACTTAACAAACATAACACATAAAACATTTATAACTTAAAATTAGACAAACATGAAACATAATACATAGCAAGTATAATAATATAATCAAACTATATATATTTATATAATAACATAAAATAAAATTGCGACAAAACAATAAAACTATAATAAAACTAGTAATTTTAATATATTATAGAAAGATATTAAAACATGAAATAACAAGCATAAATTATAAATAAACTAAGGTAATTAAGCTACTAAATTACTCCAAAAATGATGACTAAAACTAGTCATCAGCGACCACGAAGAAGACGAGTTAAAAGAAGGATGTGACAGCCCTTCTTGACCCCGGACGCCTTCCGAAGACCGAGCTAGGACGAGGATTAACAACCTTCGCTTCCGGCCAAGAATCTTGGAGATCTTTGGTGCGCTCGGTTGTATTTCTTCACTTTTACTAAACTTTCCATGTTCTGAACCTGTGGTAGTAACTCGTAACTTGATAGTATCGCTGCTTAAGTTTCATCTGAGTTTGTTAATGATGCTTTGATCTTTGGTAGTGTTTGAGCCATTCTAACCTTTGCTAAAAGTGAGCACTTAGAAGAGGTGTTTTCGACCCTCATTAGTTCTTTCGCTTTCGCTATTACTCGTCGGAGTGATTCATCCGGGTGATGCAGTGAAGGCGACCCGCGTTAGTTCTTTATTATTTTAGCGTAGGATATCCAAATCAATCACCTCCTTGTTCACTTAGCACTTGCACTCGTTTCTCTAAATGCTAAAACCCATGCTCCCTATTTGCGCTGCGCGAGAGATCGATACTCGGGGATGCTACTCCCCATTATTATGACTTGGCCATGAACGGTAGTCTTACTGCTATCTCATCAAGGTTTTGGCGTCGTTGTCGGGGAGCGCAACTGTTGCGTGTGGTTTTTGCCTTTTGGTGAAAAGTCTATAGGAGTTCATGTGTGTTTTAATTTCTTTTTTGTTTGTTTTGTGAGTACATGTCAGATCTAAACCCCGCTGAAAGGGTTGAAGATTTAGGAGTTGACGCTGAGACTGCAAGAGCTAGAAGAGCTCGGTTGCGCGCTGTTGCTGTAGAAGAGAGAACGGACAATCCGGTCCATGGTGGAAACGGTCAGGGAGATAGAGTGGTTGATGCCCACGAGTTGGTCCAACCTCGAGTAAGGACGATGAGGGATTTCACTAATACTATGGCGGGGAGTGTTTATCCTTGGTTTGGGCCAGCTATCGCCAACCACCACTATGAGATCAAGCCAACAATCATAAATATGATTAGGAACAACACCCAATATTTCGGGCTGTCGAGCGATGATCCTCAGTTTCATCTAGCTTAATTTTTGGAAATAGGCAGGACCTTCCGTTATGTGGGGATCTCTGATGAAATTATTAACTTAAAGCTGTTCCCTTTCTTGTTGCGGGATAGGGCCAAGACTTGACTACATACAATCGCTCTAGGAACTACAACAACTTGGGAAGCCTTGCCTTCCTTATTTTTTGCTAAATTTCATCCTGTCGATAAGATTGTTAATGCACGCAGGGAGATAGCTATGTTTCGACAATAGGATCAGGAGACCCTTTACGAGGCATAGTAGAGGTTTGTCGATTTGCAACGTCGGTGTTCGCAACACGGCTGTGAGCCCTGGAATTTGGTAGAGATATTTTATTTCGCCATTGAACCCAATCTCTAGGCAATGATCAATGCTGCTGCTGGGGGACGATTATGAATTTGTCCCCTGAGGATGTGTTGAGGCTTCTATGAAATACGACCTCCCACATCACTTATTGGACCGCTGGGAGGAACGCCTCAAGAGGGGCGAGAAAGTTTTTCGATGTGAACGCCATGGCATAACACGCTGAACCTTACCACCTTCTTTGGAAGAAAAAATGATGTTGACAAGATTTTCCCCGCCGCCAGCGCCCGTGTTGAGCATCTTATGCCAAGTTTGTGGAAACTCCGGGAACCACACTTATGAGTGCACTGTGGGGGGAGCATGCTAGTTATCAGGAAAGTATGAGCTTTGAAGAACATGTTAATTTTATTAATAATCAAAACCGCGCCGCCCCTTATAACAATGCTAATAACCCCAATGCGAGAAATCACGTGAATTTCTCGTGGAATCAAAATGCTCCTAGTCAAAGATGGCAAGGAGGCCAGCATCAATTTTGTGCTCAAGCTTCTGGTAGTCAACCACGACCACCACAGGCCGGTTACAATCAAAACATGCAAGGGGCGAGCAAAAGCTATATATAAGAAATAATGGAGAAGTTCATGGAGATGACTCAGTCGAACATGGCCACTCAAACTGCCTCCATGAGGAATTTGGAGACGCAGCTTGGAAAGATTGCCCAGGTATTCTCCGAACGCACTCGTGGCGCCCTCCCATGTGACACGGAGAAAAATCCCCGTGAACATGGGAAGAGTGCTGTAGAGGTGGGAGAGAGCAGTGGCAATGAATTAACCATCAAGTGCGAGATAAATGAGATAGAAATAGTAGCAGTTTGTGATTCTGGTTCTTCGTGTAACATCCTTGCCTTCCAAGATGTTGTGAAACTGGATTTAAATATCGAAAATAGTATCCAGATATCACTTATGCTTGCCGATGGTTCGGTTGTAAGAACTGATGGGGTCGTTACAGATGTCGAAGTGAACTTAACGGGGCTATTGTAGTCACCGACTTTCAGGTACTGGGACCGGAGGGAAATAACTCAAGACCCATTTTGGGGGTTCCATTCCTGAAAGCGAGTGAGGTAACGCTATGCTTTAATGCTTGCGGAATTACCTTAGCTTCTAAGGATGAATTACCATCTCATTCATCCCTTCCTGCTCTTTCCCATATAAATCTGGAAATCTGCGAAACGTTAATGTTTTTCTATTTGACAGATTGTCTAGTGCTGATATGGCAGATGTGGTGCTTAGCGAGCAAGGTATAACTATGCAAGTGAAGAAGTTACTGAAGCCCGTGGACGCAAAATAGAGTTCAGAGCTGCTGAGTGTAGAACGAGATAAAGTTATGAAGGAAGGCGGAATGGGCACGGCTACTGAGAGCGTGCGGAAAGTCAATTTAAAAACAGTTATTGGACCGAGTAAACGTTATAAAACTTTTAACCTTACAGCTAATCTACCACCATCTGCAGGTGAGGAAAGGATGCCCTCGGTTGTGGTTGGTGATCTGGATGTTAAAAAATCGGGCGTGAAATTGCCGCCCTGGCGCTCTCCTACTATTGAGCTGCGACGAAAGGAGTTGTTCTTGCGCAAGGAGCGAAGTTTTGCTCACCAACGTGGCAAGGAGGAGTGTAGCGGCAAGGGAGATTTATCTTCTTTGGGCCCTAAAGCTTTCCCCTCTTTCTCATGTAACACCCTAGAAATCTCAACAGGTCAAATTGAGGTTCAGGCTGGCTGACACGGCCTGGGACACGGGCGTGTTTAAGGGCATGTCTGGGGTACACAGCCTGGGACACGGGCGTGTCCCAGGTCGTGTTCTTCATTGTCGACGATCGTTGAGTCGACGATCGTGGAGTATCGACACATCGACACGGCCTGGGACCCGGGCGTGTCCCAGGGCGTGTCATGCCCAAAAATTAGCCAGTTTGTCCCGAGAAGGACACGACGTGTAGGCCCAGCCATTTCGATCATGACACGGGCATGTCAAATTGTCACACGGGCGTGTCCAGTGCCCATGTGGTCTCGAGGAAATTGCTGATTTCCGTCTCGATGGGGGAACACGCCCCTCGACACGGGCATGTCAGGTGTCGACACGGGCGTGTCATAGGCGTGTCTACACCCGTGTTCTGGTTTGGCTTAAGTCGGTTGTGCACCGCTTCAGGAACACGGCC
This sequence comes from Platanthera zijinensis, assembly GCA_039513925.1. Lineage (NCBI taxonomy): Eukaryota > Viridiplantae > Streptophyta > Magnoliopsida > Asparagales > Orchidaceae > Platanthera > Platanthera zijinensis. The sequence continues at coordinate 108,027,359 of CM077093.1, read as the reverse complement.
TGTGATACGGGCGTGTCACTACCAATGTTCGGCCCAGGAAATAAAATTCAGGGCTGATCAGAGCTATTTATTTTCTTTGACCAAGATCCAATGGTATGGGCTCTTCCCTGGGTTGATAAGGCCGGGATTGAAAAAGAGAAAGCTCATTTGAGTTTTATCATTCTCTTTCTAAAGTTAAGAGAGAGAGGAGAGTAAGGTAAGGAAGAAGACGAGGAATCCGGCCGCCGGTGGTGCTGCGGTGGTCCAAATCACGAGCCGAGTTCGTATTTGCAAAGGCAAGGTTGCTGCGGAGGCTTTCATCCATCTCAATTCTCTCCATGGCTTCGAGGCGAATTCCAAGGGTAACGATTTTCGTCTTGGACATGTGAAGTTCTACTTTCCTTCATTTGCATAGGGAAAACCCGTCCCCGTGAGTGTGCGATGGGTTGTGGTGTACCTTGGGGTAGATATGTAAAGTCCCCTTTGTTAGAGTCCGGAATTGGAGTACGGATCTAGGCATGCTGTGTGAAGCCCATCGAGACGTGTTGGTCTAGATTGGTGATGCTTTGTTTGCATTTCGGAGGAGCCTCCGAGTATTTGATTGTTTGTGTGCAATCTGTGGTGGATACCTGTCGCTTGGTGCAGCAGGAAGTACTGGAGGAAGTCCAGGAAATTGTGCGAGTTGAGTTCAACTCTTGTGGTGGATGGGAAAAGTGAAGCTCTACCTGCGTCAGGCTAGCCTTACGTCTGATGATGTAAGCAACGGGTAGGCGGATCTATACCCGCGTTATGGTTGTCTAACTTTGGGTGCTTATGGCCCTATTAGGATCACATAGCGAGAGTCGACGGCTTGCATGCCGATCATGACTAGAATGCTCATTTGTGGGATCCAGTGTTTCTAGTACACCCGAATTTTCCCTAAGTGCACGGAGCGTCGGGCCGTGGTGCCGACGTTTGTGATATGTATTGACTGTGCGGTCGTGCATGTCTTGCGTGGTTTGCTATATATATATAATATTGGAAAATGCTATGAAGGGCTGGAATTCCGCTGCCCCGTGCCAGGGGAAGGGTCGTTATAATTGGTCAGCTGAATGCTGACCGTTGCCCTATTTGCCACCGCTTGGTGGATTGCTTCTTACAGGTGCTGGAGGTGCTGGTCTGAGCGGGACTTAGCGGGCTGAAGCCCAAGCTGCGTTGCTGCCCTCAAAGGCTTTGTTTTGTTTCTTCTCGTTCATGTGTGGCAGGCCTGCGTGCCGATGTCTGTAAACCACGCCTTGTTAGGAGAAATTTGTAAGGCCTTAAGTCCAGATACTCTGGTTGTATACAATTCCTATGTTTTAGTGAACAGTTCTTGTTGTACTTGAGTTACAATTTTTCAAACGTGAAGCTTCCGCTAGAATGCTCTGTGTTAGGATGCGTTGGTGTTTTGATATTATTTCGTAGCGTCTCCACCTGTATGTGGAATATGGTATGGGGCCCTGGCCAGACCCTCTATTATATTCTTGTTGAAGGGTAGAGGTGTTACAATTTGGTATCAGCTTGTTGTTCTATCTCTTCCGAATTCGCGGACGAATTCTTTTGAGGGGTTGCGAGCACGTGTCAGTGCTGTCGTTATAACACTTAACTTGAACTCAAGAATGTCCACTTAGGAATGCAAATACACTTGTTTGTTGAACTTGTGTATTCTTTTTGTATGTTTGTCATTTTACTTGGTCGCTAAATTGTGTGTTTTACACATATAGGTGACTAGAAGTGTTGCGGGTCAATCCGAACCTCAACATTTTGTCGAAAGTGCGGCACCAACTGAGGTGCCCACACCTCCTCCATCCGCTGAAATGGTACGTTTCATCACGGAAACAGTACTTGCTATGAAGAATGCTCAACAGGCTGGGAAGGCACGTCCTGTAGTGGTGCCAATGCATGCTGGGGTATGGCAAGAACTGGTAGAAGCTGTAGTTGATCTGAGGGAAGCAGATCAACAATTGAAGCAATTCTTGAGCTTCAATCCTCCACAATTTACTGGGGCAGGGTCACCGGCCCAAGCATAGGATTGGCTTGCAAGGATCAAGAGGATCATAAAATCGATCAAGGTTGAGGAGGGACAGCAAGAACCCCAGCATGCAATGGGGATTAATGAGCTAACACTCCCTCTTTCATTAGCGACGGTCCGGTTGATCACTGATGTTGTTTTTGTAGTGATCCACGCCCGCCACGAGGGTCATGTACAACCCTCTGTGTCAATGGTGCCTCTCATGCCGGTTGGTGTACCCTAGCAGCTAGCAAGGAAACGAGCATCAGCCCCGCCGGTGAATATGCATTTAAGGCAAGGACCATATATGGTCGAGGAGTACTTTCATGCATTTGTGGTACTGAGACAACATGTAGTGTGTGTGGTTTAAAGTGAGGAGATGAAGATTAACAAATTTTATAATGGTCTACGCGAAGAACTGCGAAGTCTATTGGTGGGTCCAAAGTTACTTGGCTTTTGTGCCTTGGTCACGACAGCTCGGTCTTTGGAAATGGACTTAAATCAGTTCAGGGCAAGGTACGGTGCCAGTGTGCCTACCATGACAAAGATTCCAACAGTAATTTCACGTCGGCGGAAGAAGAATAGACCTCTGTGGGAGTCGACCTCTGCTACCACCAGGGGGGCAAAAGAAAGGCGTGTTTGTTTTGTGTGCGGAAAAGTAGGGCATTTTGCCCGGGACTTCCGTGGTAATGCACCTTGGATAAAGAAAGCTAAGGCTGGAGCGGTGGCAGGACAAGTTCCACCCATTTGTTACTCATGTGGTAAAAAGGGACATAAAGCTCGAGACTGTAGAGTTGGCCCTTAGACGAGTAGAAAGAAGAAGAGAAAGGATGGACTGTCCATAAATAAATGTCACTCTGTACTGTACATATCCGCGTATGTTATGCTTGCTTTCAAACTTGTTGTGTATCTGTATATTCGTGTTTTGTTGATGCATAATCAAAACGGTGGTGTATGAATCTGGACAACATGGGGCCATTAAGCAGGCGGATGTCGTCACAAGTGCGCGCAGTTTTTTATGTTATTTTATCCTGTGTGCTGTGCTTGTTTTGATTGTGATGTTTTAGGGTTTGTCCTTATACGAGAGTATCTGGCGTGAGCACTGTTTGACACAGGTGTTTCATATTCCTTTCTGTCTGAAGAGTTCGTCTTTCGTGTCGGGGTACCTATCCGGACCACGACAAACAGTGTAAAGGTCTTGTTACCTAACGGATGTTAGATGTGCGCGGATAAGTCTTGCAGTCTTGAGGTCAAGATAGGGAGTCGGGAGTTCAAGGTGGAAACATTAGTATTGCCGATCAAGGAATTTGATATAATCATTGGTATGCACTGGCTGTCAAAGCAACGTGCCTGTATAGATTGCACTTCAAAAGAGGTCACACTCGGGCAGAATACCGAACAAGAGACCAAGTTCATTGGTATACAAGGGTTGAGTGGGATGTTGTTATCTGCTCTCCAAGTCGTTAAGGCAGTTCGGAAGGGTGCGGAGTTGTTCTTCACACTCGTAGATGCGGTGGAGCCGAAGGCCAGTGTGAGTGAAGTCCTGATTATGTCGATGAATGCTGATGTGTTTCGAAAGGACCTTCCTGGGTTACCTTCCCAAAGGGAAATTGACTTCGCTATCGCGCTGGTGCCGGGTGCGAAACCTGTGTCCCGTTCACTATATTGGGGGAACTAAAAGTTCAGTTGCAAGAACTATTGGAGCAGGGATACATACTCCCAAGTATGTCACTTTGGAGCGCACTTGTTGTAACACCCCAAAAATCTCAAAATATGCTTGCAAACAATTTTGGGTTGGAGGCTGTTAGACACGGCCTGGGACACGGGCGTGTCCCAGGGCGTGTCGGGTGTACACGGCCTGGGACACGGGCGTGTCGCAGGGCATGTTCAGGCTAGTCGACGTTTGAGAGTCGACGATCGTCGAGCCTGGGACACGGCCTTCGACACGGGCGTGTCCCAGGGCGTGTTCGAATTAATTTTCGAAATTGGCCTATTCAAGTCAGAGCAGGACACGGCCTTGAACACGGCCGGGAACACGGGCGTGTGAGGCTGGACACGGGCGTGTCAGTTGCCGTGTTCCGACCCGTGTACTGGTTTTGGTAATCGGTGAGTACCGTGTAACAGGAGACACGGGCGTGTCTCATGACTGACACGGGCGTGTCAGGTTCGACACGGGCGTGTCGATGCCCGTGTTCTCGAATATTTCAGTCGGTGCGACTGCCGCGTGTGCCGCTTAAGGGTACACGGCCTGTGACACGGGCGTGTCACAGGCCGTGTCGGCCAAAAGAGAAGGAATTTTCAGATGGATCTTGGCCCTTCATTTTCTCTAAATAAGATCCTGTGGCTGGAGATCATTTCTGGGCTGATAAGGCCGGAAAAGGGGGGGAGAAAAGCTCATTCATCTTTTTCATCTTCTCTTTCTAAAGTTTAAGAGAGAGGTGAGAGCAAGGAGGAAGAAGAAGTGGAGTCCGGCTGCCGGTGGTGCTACGGTGGTCCAAATCGCGAGCCGAGTTCGGATTTGCGAAGGCAACGCTGCTGCGAAGGCTTTCATCCGTCTCAAATTTCTCTCCATGGCTCCGAAGCGAACTCCTAGGGTAACGATTTCCTGCTTGGACATGTGAAGTCCTTAATTCATGCATTGCATAGGGAAAACCCTTCCCCGCGAGTGTGCGGTGGGTTGTGGCGTCCCTTGGGTAGATATGTGAAGTCCCCCTTGTTAGAGTCCGGAATTGGAGTACTGATCTAGGCATGCTGTGTGAAGCCCATCTGGACATGGTCTAGATTGGTGATGCTTGGTTGCATATCGGAGAAGGCTCCGTGATGATTGCTTGTATGCATGATGGATAAAAGTACTGGAGGAAGTCCAGGAAATTATGAGAGTTGGACTCTCTTGTGGCCGTGAGTGCTACTGGTGGAAAGTTGAGCCGTGAGGCTGCAACTAGGAAATGGTGGAACGGGCAAGGTGAAACTGTACCCGCGTCAGTCCAGGCGTGAGTCTGACGATGTGAGCAATGGGAAAGGTGGATCTGTACCCGCGTTATGGTTGTCTAACCTTGGGTGCTTAAGGCCCTGCTAGGATCACATAGCGAGAGTCGACGGCCGGTGAGCCGATCAGACTAGAATGCTCATAGTACGCCGTTATGTCGTCTGGGACCTCTGAACGGTGTGAATGTGCCCTGAGTGCACGGAGCGTCGGGCCGTCGAGCCGACGTTTGTGATATGTGACGGTGCGGGCGTGCACGTCTTGCTTGAATGGCTATATATCATGTTGGATGAATGCTATGCAGGGATGGAATTCCGCTGCCCCGTGCCAGGGGCAGGGTCGTTATAATTGGTCAGCTGAATGCTGACCGTTGCCCTGTTTTGCCACCATTTGGTGGATTGGTTCTTACAGGTGCTGGAGGAGCTGGTCCGAGCGGGACTTAGCGGGCTGAAGCCCAAAGCTTCATTGCTGCCCTCGAAGGCATTGTTTTGTTTCTTTTGTTCATGTGTGGCCGGCCTGCGTGCCGATGTTTGTAAACCACACTCTTGTTAAGAGAAACTGTTGTAAGGCCTTTAGGCCAGACTCTTTTGATGTATATATATACATTCCTATGTTAGTGGACAATGTTATTTATCTTGAGTTCAATAATTCAACCGTGAAACTTCCGCTAGAATGCTCTGTGTTAGGATGCGTTGGTTATGATATTATTTAGTAGCGTCTCTGCCTGTTTGTGGAATATGGTGTGGGGCCCCGGCCGAACCCTCTATTATATTCTTCTTGACGGGTAGAGGTGTTACAATTTGGTATCAGAGGGAGGTTTCGATCCTCCGACCTGTGGGTTATGGGCGAATTCTTTTGAGCGGGGGCGAGCACGTGTCAGTGCCGTCGTTATAACACTTAATTTTGAACTCAAGATTGTCCACTTAGGAATGCAAATACACTTGTTTGTTGAACTTGTGTATTCTCTTTGTATGATTGCCGTTTTATTGGTCGTTAACCTGTGTAATTTACACATATTGGTGACCAGAAGTGTTGCGGGTCAGTCCGAACCACAACGTTCTGTTGAGAGTGCGGCACCAGCCGAGGTGCCCACAACTCCTCCATCCGCTGAAACAGTCCGTCTTATCACGGAAACGGTACTTGCTGTGATGAATGCTCAGCAGACTGGGCAAGCACGTCCTGCAGTGGTGCCAGCGCAAGCTGGGGTACGGCAAGAATCGGTAGAAGCCGAAGTTGATCCGCGGGTAGCAGATCAACAATGGAAGCAATTCTTGAGCTTTAACCCTCCGCAGTTTCATGGGGCGGGTACACCGGCCCAAGCAGAGGATTGGCTTGCAAGAATTAAGAGGATTATGAGAGCTATCAGGGTTGAGGAGGAACAGAAAGTCATGTTAGCCACTTTCCTACTGGAAGGAGAGGCGCGATTGTGGTGGGATGAGATTGAACTGTATCACTTGGCCGGCAGGCAATTGGCAGAGATTACAATGGAAGAATTCTCTCGGTTGTTCTTAGCACAACATCTGCCGATGCAGCAAAGGATATCGATGGAAATGGAGTTCCAACGGTTAGCACAGGGAGATTGAAGTGTGGATGACTACCTGCATGTGTTCACCCGTTTGGGAAGATATGCGGGCTCGATCTTCGCCGAAGAAGAGCGTAAGACTAGTCGGTTTTATGCGGGACTGCGAGATGAGCTAAGGTATTTGCTCTCGAGTTCTGTGAGTCAGGGATTCCAAGCCTTAGTCTGTACGGCTCGTTCTTTGGAGACGGATATGAAACGGGGGCAAGCAAAGGGAAACTTGGCGGTTGTGAAGCCGGAGTTTAAGCCGCCGCGTCCGGTCAAGTTTGGCTACCGAAGGAAATGGAATAAGAAGTCTAAGTCTTCTGGACAAGCTCCTTCTGCGACTGTGACGGACACATCTGGGAATGGAGCTCGTGCTTGTTTTACGTGCGGGAAGGTTGGACACTTCGCATGTGAATGCCGATTTGGTCCTCCAAAGGGTGATAAGAAGACGGGAGCGTCTTATGCGGAGAAGGGGAAGGCTGTGGTGGAGTCTTCTGCCTCGCACGCGCAGCCCAGGGTCTTCAACCTTGGACAACAGGAGGCCATTAAGCAGGCTGATGTCGTCACAGGTACGCTTAAGTTTTAATGTTTGTACTTTTGGTGTGCTGTGCTTGTTTTAATTGTCATGTTATAGGGTTTGTCCTTATACGAGAGTATCCGGCGCGAGCACTGTTTGACACAGGTGCTTCACATTCGTTTCTGTCTGAGGATTTTGTCTTACGTGTCGGGGTGCCTATCCGGACCAAGACAGACAGTGTAAAGGTGTTGTTGCCTAACGGATGTTTGATGTGCGCGGATCGATCTTGCGGTCTTGAGGTCAAGATAGGAAGTCGGGAGTTCAAGGTGGAAACACTAGTATTGCCGATCAAAGAGTTTGATATAATCTTTGGTATGGACTGGCTTTCAGAGCAGCGTGCCTGTATTGATTGCACTTCAAAAGAGATCACACTTGGGCAAAATACTGAACAAGAGACCAAGTTCATTGGTATGCAAGGGATGAGTGGGATGTTGTTATCCGCTCTCCAAGTTGTTAAGGCAGTTCGGAAGGGTGCGGAGTTGTTCTTCACACTCATAGAGGCGGTGGCGCCAAAGGCTAGTGTGAGTGAAGTGCCGATTGTGTCGGAATATGCGGATGTGTTTCCAAAGGACCTTCCGGGGTTACCTCCCCAAAGGGAAATTGACTTCGCTATCGAGCTGGTGCCGGGTGCAAAACCCGTGGCCCGTTCGCCGTATCGGGTAGCGCCAAAAGAAATGGCCGAACTGAAAGTTCAGTTGCAAGAGTTGTTGGAGCAGGGATACATACGCCCAAGTATGTCACCTTGGAGCGCGCCTGTTCTTTTTGTGAAAAAGAAAGACGGTGGTTTGCGACTATGTATTGATTATCGCGAACTAAACAAACTGACGGAGAAAAACAAGTATCCAATTCCTCGGATCGATGACTTGTTCGATCAGCTAGCGGGCTCAACGGTCTATTCCAAGTTGGATTTGAAGTCCGGGTATTACCAGTTGCGGATTAGGGAAGGTGACATTCCCAAGACAGCGTTTGGCACACGCTATGGTCATTATGAGTTCACAGTGATGCCGTTCGGCTTATGTAATGCGCCTTCGGTTTTCATGGATCTCATGCATCGAACGTTCCGCGAATACCTGGATTTGTTTGTGATTGTGTTTATTGATGATATCCTTGTATATTCACAATCGGAGGAAGATCATGCAAACCATTTGCGATTAGTATTGCATACCTTGCGAAGGAATAAGCTGTATGCCAAGTTCTCAAAGTGTGAGTTCTGGCTCTCGTCGGTGGCTTTTCTAGGCCATGTGGTAAGTGGAGAGGGCATAGCGGTGGATCCGGTTAAGATAAGTGCCATTCGGGATTGGCCAGTGTTGTCTTCAGTGGCCGAAGTCAGGAGTTTCCTTGGACTGGCGGGCTACTATAGGAGGTTCGTGGGGAACTTCTCCCGGATTGCTTTGCCTCTGACTTCGTTGACGAGAAAGGATCAGAAGTTCGTTTGGACGCCGGAGTGCGCACGAGCTTTTGAGGAGCTGAAAAGTCATTTGACCACGGCGCCTGTTTTGATGTCGCCATGTGGTACAGATGGATTTGAAATATACAGCGATGCGTCAGGAAGCGGCTTAGGCTGCATTCTCCTGCAGTTTGGCAAGGTGATCGCTTATGGTTCACGTCAATTGAAAGTGCATGAGCGTAATTACCCCGTCCATGATTTGGAGTTGGCGGCGGTGATCTTTTCGCTAAAGTTGTTGCGGCATTATCTATATGGCGTGAAAGTAGATATTTATACCGATCATAAAAGCTTAAAGTATCTGCTCGATCAAAAGGAGTTGAATATGCGACAAAGGAGGTGGATGGAATTCCTTGGGGATTTTACATTCGGCATTCATTATGTTCCCGGAAAGGGAAATGTGGTCGCTGATGCCTTGAGTCGTCGGACTCTAGTACGGGCAAATTGGTTGCGGATACATGATGAGCGGTTAATCCAGGAGTTGGAAGCCTTGGAGATATCTTGTGTGGAAAGAGATTCTTCAACTGAAGCAAGCATGAACTGGTTGGAAGTTCAATATGACCTTGCTGACAGGGTTCGGCGGGCAACGGAGTTGGATGAAAGTCTCCAACGCTATGCAAAGTAGGGATCTGGTGATCAGTTCTCCTGGGATGATGGCTTGTTACGAAAAGATGGCCGATTGTGCGTCCCTAGTGCGGGTAAATTGCGGGAAGAATTGCTATATGAAGCACACTTTACAAAGTATTCAATTCACCCTGGGAGCACAAAAATGTACAAAGACATGAAGAAACTGTTCTTGTGGCCTGGTTTAAAGAAGGACATAGCCGCGTATGTGGCTAAATGTCGTACTTGTGCTTTGGTAAAGGCAGAATGTCAACGGCCGAGTGGTTTCCTGAAGTCATTGCCGGTTCCGCAATGGAAATTTGAGGATATTTCTATGGATTTCGTGCACGGATTGCCGAGATCTCAGCGTGGCCATGACTCAATCTGGGTGATTGTAGACCGGTTGACAAAGGTGGCTCACTTTATACCAAACAAGCGGGACGATTCAGTGGAAACGTTGGCAAAGCTCTATGTGGAGCAGATAGTTCGATTGCACGGTGTTCCCCTGAGCATCGTAAGTGACCGAGATGGGCGTTTTACTTCAAAGGATTGGAGATTAGTTCATCAAATGTTGGGCACGAAGTTAGCATTCAGTACGGCCTTTCACCCGCAAACGGATGGCGAAACTGAATGAACCAACAGAACGATGGAGGATATGCTCCGTATGTGCGCCCTGGACTTCGGTAAGAAGTGGGAAGAACATCTTGTTATGGTGGAATTTGCCTATAATAATAGCTATCAAGCGAGTATAGGCATGGCCCCATTTGAAGCGCTGTATGGTCGCAAGTGTCGTACACCGCTAGCTTGGGCAGAAACTGGCGAGACTAAACTTTTAGGCAAAAAGGAAGTCGAGGATGCTACCTCAACAATACGCTCTATTCGAGAGAGGCTCCTAATAGCCCAAGATCGGCAGGCCAAGTATTACAATGCTAAGCACCGGAACGTGGAGTTCGCGGTGGGTGACTGGGTCTATTTAAAGATTAAGCCCTTCAAAGGCGTATCTCGGATCCGGCAGTTGAAAAAGCTAAGTCCGCGCTACCTTGGTCCGTTTGAAGTGGTGGAGCGAGTTGGGGAAGCTGCCTATCGGTTAGCTCTTTCATTGGAATTGAGTGGATTGCATGACGTGTTTCACATCTCGGTGTTACGCAAAGCAGTCAAGGATCCAGCTCATATAGTTGAAAATGATCGAGTGCCAGTTGAGTATGGGCTAACGACAAAGGTGAAGCCTATACGGATAGAGGATCGAGCCGAGAAATAGTTGCGGAACAAGGTGATCGGGATGGTCAAAGTTCGGTGGGACAATTGTGGCCGAGAAGAGCTAACATAGGAGCGCGAGCAGACCATGCGAGCCGAGTTTCCCGAGTTATTTTCGTAACTTGTTCACTCGTTGTATATGTAATAGAAACATATAAATGTTTTGTTATCTTCTCCCTATTGTTTTCAAATTTCGGGACGAAATTTTATTAAGGGGGGGAGGATTGTAACATCCCAAAAATCTCAAAATATGCTTGCAAACAATTTTGGGTTGGAGGCTGTTAGACACGGCCTGGGACACGGGCGTGTCCCAGGGCGTGTCGGGTGTACACGGCCTGGGACACGGGCGTATCCCAGGGCGTGTTCAGGCTAGTCGACGTTTGAGAGTCGACGATCGTCGAGCCTGGGACACGGCCTTCGACACGGGCGTGTCCCAGGGCGTGTTCGAATTAATTTTCGAAATTGGCCTATTCAAGTCAGAGCAGGACACGGCCTTGAACACGGCCGGGAACACGGGCGTGTGAGGCTGGACACGGGCATGTCAGTTGCCGTGTTCCGACCCGTGTACTGGTTTTGGTAATCGGTGAGTACCGTGTAACAGGAGACACGGGCGTGTCTCATGACTGACACGGGCGTGTCAGGTTCGACACGGGCGTGTCGATGCCCGTGTTCTCGAATATTTCAGTCGGTGCGATTGCCGCGTGTGCCGCTTAAGGGTACACGGCCTGTGACACGGGCGTGTCACAGGCCGTGTCGGCCAAAAGAGAAGGAATTTTCAGATGGATCTTGGCCCTTCATTTTCTTTAAATAAGATCCTGTGGCTGGAGATCATTTCTGGGCTGATAAGGCCGGAAAAGGGGGGGAGAAAAGCTCATTCTTCTTTTTCATCTTCTCTTTCTAAAGTTTAAGAGAGAGGTGAGAGCAAGGAGGAAGAAGAAGTGGAGTCCGGCTGCCGGTGGTGCTACGGTGGTCCAAATCGCGAGCCGAGTTCGGATTTGCGAAGGCAACGCTGCTGCGAAGGCTTTCATCCGTCTCAAATTTCTCTCCATGGCTCCGAAGCGAACTCCTAGGGTAACGATTTCCTGCTTGGACATGTGAAGTCCTTAATTCCTGCATTGTATAGGGAAAACCCTTCCCCGCGAGTGTGCGGTGGGTTGTGGCGTCCCTTGGGGTAGATATGTGAAGTCCCCCTTGTTAGAGTCCGGAATTGGAGTACGGATCTAGGCATGCTGTGTGAAGCCCATCTGGACATGGTCTGGATTGGTGATGCTTGGTTGCATATCGGAGAAGGCTCCGTGATGATTGCTTGTATGCATGATGGATAAAAGTACTAAAGGAAGTCCAGGAAATTATGAGAGTTGGACTCTCTTGTGGCCGTGAGTGCTACTGGTGGAAAGTTGAGCCGTGAGGCTGTAACTAGGAAATGGTGGAACGGGCAAGGTGAAACTGTACCCGCGTCAGTCCAGGTGTGAGTCTGACGATGTGAGCAACGGGAAAGGTGGATCTGTACCCGCGTTATGGTTGTCTAACCTTGGGTGCTTAAGGCCCTGTTAGGATCACATAGCGAGAGTCGACGGCCGGTGAGCCGATCAGACTAGAATGCTCATAGTGCGCCGTTATGTCTAGGACCTCTGAACGGTGTGAATGTGCCCTAAGTGCACGGAGCGTCGGGTCGTCGAGCCGACGTTTGTGATATGTGACGGTGCGGGCGTGCACGTCTTGCTTGAATGGCTATATATCATGTTGGATGAATGCTATGCAGGGATGGAATTCCGCTGCCCCGTGCCAGGGGCAGGGTCGTTATAATTGGTCAGCTGAATGCTGACCGTTGCCCTGTTTTGCCACCATTTGGTGGATTGGTTCTTACAGGTGCTGGAGGAGCTGGTCCGAGCGGGACTTAGCGGGCTGAAGCCCAAAGCTGCATTGCTGCCCTCGAAGGCATTGTTTTGTTTCTTTTGTTCATGTGTGGCCGGCCTGCGTGCCGATGTCTGTAAACCACACTCTTGTTAAGAGAAACTGTTGTAAGGCCTTAAGGCCAGACTCTTTTGATGTATATATATACATTCCTATGTTAGTGGACAATGTTATTTTTCTTGAGTTCAATAATTCAACCGTGAAACTTCCGCTAGAATGCTCTGTGTTAGGATGAGTTGGTTATGATATTATTTAGTAGCGTCTCCGCCTGTTTGTGGAATATGGTGTGGGGCCCCGGCCGGACACTCTATTATATTCTTCTTGATGGGTAGAGGTGTTACACTTGTTCTTTTTGTGAAAAAGAAAGACGGTAGTTTGCGGCTATGTACTGATTATCGCGAACTAAATAAGCTGACGGAAAAAAGGTATCCGATTCCACGAATCGATGACTTGTTTGATCAGCTAGCAGGCTTAATCGTTTATTCCAAGTTGGATTTAAAATCCGGGTATTACCAATTGCGGATTAGGGAAGGTGACATTCCCGAGACAGCGTTTGGCACATGCTACGGTAATTATGAGTTCACAGTAATGCCGTTCGTCTTATGTAATGCGCCTTCGGTATTCATGGATCTCATGCATCGAATGTTCCACGAATACTTGGATCTGTTTGTGATTGTGTTCATTGATGATATCCTCGTGTACTCTCAGTCGAAGGAAGATCATGCAAACCATTTGCGGTTGGTATTGCATACCTTGCGGAGAAATAAGCTGTATGCCAAGTTCTCTAAGTGTGAGTTCTGGCTCTCGTCGGTGGCTTTTCTGGGCCATGTGGTAAGTGGAGAGGGCATAGCGGTGGATCCGGCAAAGATAAGTGCAATTCGTGATTGGCCAGTGATGTCTTCGGTGGCCGAAGTCAGGAGCTTTCTTGGACTGGCAGGCTACTATAGACGATTTGTGGCGAACTTCTCCCAGATTGCTTTGCCTTTGACTATGTTGACGAGAAAAGATCAGAAGTTTGTTTGGACGCCGGAGTGCGCGCGAGCTTTTGAGGAGCTAAAACATCATTTTACCACGGCGCCTATTTTGACGTCGCCTTGTAGTACAGATGGTTTTGAGATATACAGCGATACGTCAGGAAGAAGCTTAGGCTGCGTTCTCCTGTAGTTTGGCAAGGTGATCGCTTATGGCTCACGTCAATTAAAGGTGCATGAGCGTAATTACCCCATCCACGACTTGGAGTTGGCGGCGGTGATCTTTTCGCTAAAGTTGTGGCAGCACTATCTTATGGCATGAAGGTAGATATTTATACCGATCATAAAAGCCTGAAATATCTGCTCGATCAAAAGGATTTAAATATGCGACAAAGGAGGTGGATGGAATTCCTAAGGGATTATTGATGATGCATATTTTAGCTTAATTTATTAGGGTCAAAATATGTTATTTTCGTTTTAAATCTCTTTCTTTATGTAATTTTATGCTTCTTTTTATGTAAATATTATAAATAATGAATATTTTCTGTTTGTGCAGGTTTCAACAATTTTCAGGAAAAATCCCGTGACACGCCCCCCTGTCACGCCCTCCCTGGGCGTGACCCAGGGCGTGGCACCTGCTCCCGTTGTTGAAAGCCGCAAGACGAAGTTCCCGCCAAGAATCCCCTGTCACGCCCCACCGACACGCCCTCCCCGGGCGTGTCACCGGGCGTGACACGGGGCGTGTCGCCCTCTGCCCGAAGTCTGCGCCTCCTTCAATGCTTTGTACACAGTTGCACGCAACAGTACTGTCACGCCCCATGTCACGGGCGTGACCTGGGGCGTGACTGCCCCCATTTCGACGTCTGATGGACCTGCGACTGCTGAATTTGACTTGACACGCCTGTCACGCCCCCCTGTCACGGGCGTGACCTAGGGCGTGACCACCATCGTACCGAAATAATCATCATTCCCGCCAGAATTCAGCTCCCGAGGTCAAATCCGTACCTGACACGCCCCCGGACACGCCCCCCCTAGGGCGTGTCGGAGGGCGTGACCAACCCGTGGGAAAAGTCTATAAATACCAGACCCCCCTTCCATTTCAGCAAGCTTTTGGGGAGAGGGGGAGGTGCTGCCCCTTTAGTTCTTCATCCTTTTTTATGCTTTTTCTCTCTCCCTCTCTCTCTCTTATTTTGTAATTATTTTCTTAACCTAGCTTAGTGTTTTGCTTTTAGCTCTTGCATTTCTTTTACTTGCTTAATATAGGGCTAGAATAGGGCTTTAATTCATGCACTTGTAATTTCAATTTCATTAGTGTAACTTGCTCCTTTTAATTAATATAAGTTCTCTTCCTATTACTAGTGTTCTTTTTATGCTCTACTACTCATCCCCCCCCCCTCCTCCACTCTATTATGATTAACTAATCCTCCTTGTACTCGATCTTGATGATCCGAGGTTAGAGCGATTAAGGTATGACGCTTTAATTAATCTTTTCTTTTTAGGTTAGGGCCTTGAATTATTCTTGATTAATCACGGGTTGGAGGTATATTTTCGATATATACTCTCCGCCTTTGCTTTCGTTCTGGGCTAGCCGAGAGGCCTATAGAATGAAGTGAGCATTCAAGAGTAAAGGGAGTTGTACGCACCCCTCGAGAGAGGCAGACGTCCAAATCTCCCGGATTGGAGTAAAATCCAATAGAGGGGTTCACCGCGTAAAGCGAGCTTTAGGCCTCCGATTTAGACGAGAGTCGATCGGACCTTCCTAAACTCAGTTGGGCACGACTTCGAGAGAAGCATGTTCAAGCTTTAGGAACCTCCACGGTCAAGGACCTTTATCCTATTAAGTTTAGATTTTTATCGCATTTTCTTAATCGTCTTTAGCCGAGGTGATTCTAGATTCGAGTGCGCCTCTTTATTATTAGCTATAAATCTTTTTATCCTGCAAGTAATTAGTTCTCTTTTCTTTTAGCTTAGTAATTTAATTTCAGTTTTTAGTTTAGTAATTAATAGAAATTCCAATTGATAAAATAATAGCAATCTTCTTTGAGTAGAAGTAGTCATTACGCCCCAGGGAAATACGACCTTGATACTAATCTTTAGTATCCTATACTATAACCGATAAGGTACGCTTGCCTTTATCGGATATAGAATCGGAGAATATTCTCAACCACCACATCCACTTTCTCTTCTCTTCTCTCTAACCCTCTCTCTCCGCCATTGCGAATTTCTGTATCAAGTTTTTGGCGCCGTTGCCGGGGACTGTTTTGATATTTTGAAAAAAGGATAGCTATTAATTTTATCGTTTTTGTTTTAATTTTTTTTTCTTTTCTTTTTTTTTTCTCTCGTCTCTTTCACCCCACTCTCGTAGTTGATTAATTTTATTTTAAAATGTGTAATCTTTGTTTTAATTGTGGAGAGTTTGATCACTCTCGCAAGGAGTGTTGGGTAAGGTATCCTTCATCATCCCATGATTTTATCCCTTCCGGATCGAATCAATTTGGCCAAATTGATCCGTCCGCGAATTTTTTTTCATGGGGTTACGATGGTTTTCAAACGCCTTCCTACCCTACTCCTCCGAATTTTTCTGATTTTAATTCTTATGGAAATTTCTTGAATGGACATTTTGATCCTAGCCCTACTTTGAAGTACTCAGGGTGGCAACACCCTGATCATTCTTGGGGCCAAGGTGATCATCAATCCATTCCATCTCAAGATTTTTCCACTTTTTCTCCGCAAGTTTGCGCGCCACCCATTTTTGATTCTAGCGAAAATGAAGTCATTTTTGATGGTGTAGAATTTGATGCACGCATCAATGCTCACTTCAAAGTGATTTTTGACGCTTTGGCTGCTGAGGCCGCATCTTTTTCTTCCCCTCCTCCTCCTATTTATCTTTCGAATGATGAATCTTCAGATATTCCGCAGTGCCTTCAATCACTTGCGGAAGACGATTATTCAGAAATTCATTTGTGCCTTAAACCTCTCGAGGAGGAAATTTCCCCCGATATTCCGATTTTTTTTCAAGTTTCCGAGGAAGACGAACTTTCTTGTGTTCGATCTTCTGAAGAGATTGATTTTTCGGATATCCCGGTTTGCTCCCAATCTACCGAAATGATTGATATTCAGGTTGAGCAACCGGATTTTTCTGTCCAACCATTTTCTTGTGATCAACCGCTGTCGCCTTCTTCTTTTTCTTCTCTTCCCCCTTCTTGCGAAAATTCTGTTTTCTTTTCTTGTTTTATTTTTCCTTCTAGTTTAGTTTCTTCTTCTTCTTCGCCCCCTTCTAATAGTATAGTTTCTTTTTCTAGTTTTTTTTCTTTTTCTAAATCTTCTTGTTTTTTGTTTTATTTAAAAAATAAAAAATTACAAAAAAATATTTTTATTTTCTTAAAAAATGTTTTGGCACTCGCGCCGAAACGCATATTGCGCGAGCTGCCATTACATTTCTTTTTTTATTTTCCATTTAGCTAACCATAATACGTCGAGCTCAACGACGTTTTAAACAAAGAGCGCTCTTGGGAGGCACCCCTTGCTTATCTTTTTCTTTTTTTGTTTTTGTTTTTGTTTTCCCTTTTTTTTAATCTTTTGTTTTGTGCAGGAATAAGCTCCCGCGTGTTTTTGCCGCTTTTCGCCTCGCAACTTGGACTGAAGTCGATCTTTAGCTCAAGTTTGGGGGACGCATTTTCCAACGTCTGGGCATCAATCGCTAGGGAAGCATCTTCTCCCTCTCTTTGCATTTCTTTTTTCTCTTTTCTCTCTCTTTTCTCTCTCTTTATACTTAACATTAAACATTGGGGACAATGTTTAACTTAAGTATGGGGGAGTGTTCCCTTAATATTTTACTTTAGAAAAGTCAAAATATAAAATATAAAAAATTTAGAAAAAAAAAAAGTAAAATATTTGTTGTATATATTATATTTTTGAAAAAAATATATATACATAAGTACTTTTGAAAAAAAAATCCCAAATTAAATTGAGTTAATTTTTGCCAAATCAATTAGTACCCCGCTACTTTGCTTTTTATTGTTTTTTCAAGCTCATGTATACTTGCTTAGTTAGAATAAATTTGATTAATTTTCTGTTTAAATATGTTTACCGAGTAGTATGTTGACTCATGCAGTGTTCCTATTTAGGGTAGTATGCTATTTTTGAATTTTTTTTTGAAATTTACTTTACTTTTTCATAGCCTTTCTTTTATTTCTTTTACTTTTATAAAACCCATCATCCCTTATTTTTCATTATTAAAATCTTCTTAAACGTTAATTAGTATTAAGTGTAGTAGACACAAAACGGTCTAGACGCTTATTATCATTATTTTCATGAAAGCAAATTCTCTATTTTTTATTTTTTTGTGCTTATCCTCTTTTGAAATTTCAAAGCTTTACTTGGAGTAGGTTTAGGAAGCATGAAAATGATTTAGGCATTTCTTTTGTAACGTTTGAGCCTTTGCACCTCGCCTAACAATAACCATTGCTAGCCATTTTTGTGCCTTTTCCTTTCCTTTTTGTAGCCCCACTTTTTATTTCACCACGGCCAAATAGCCTACCTACATGCACACTTTAAAATTATTTTTGAGCTTTAATTGCTAATGTGCATCTTTTTGAAAAATTAGTGGAAAATCTTTGTGTTATCTTTTGCTACAAAAGTGAAAAGTTATAAGTATAAAAAAAAATGAAAAAAAATGATGAAAATAAGTGAAAAAAGAAAAGGTAAAAGAAAAGAAAAGAAAAGTATTTATTTTGGCTAGTTTTATTTTGGCAAAGCTCATTTTCTTTTTGTTTTAAGTGTGCAAATATCCCTCGTGTTTATCTTTTTGAATATCGCACCCTTAAAAACCTAAGCCTAACTATACGCCTAATTAAAGCCCTAATGATTCATGCTTTCTACGTTTACTTTTTAGTATAGTAGCGAGAAACTAGATTGAGTAAGTATTTTTGATAGAAATATTGAATTTTGTATTGATTGACTGTGGTTTTAATTTGTCTCTTAGACTTTAGTAGTGACTCAATGCGCTTTTTACTCGTTACTTTATTAAGTTTTAATTCTGTAAAAATTTGGGATGATTTGTTTTTATATTTAGTAAAATTTAAAAAATTCTGTGCTAAGTTAAAGTAGGACTTTTCGGTTCTTTTTCAAAAATTTCTCTACCTCTAAATTCCCGTCTTACTCGTTTATAGCATTTTTAAACTTTTTAATTAATCCTCTTTATTTTCTCTAACTCGTAGTCTTTGCTTGAGGACAAGCAAAATAATAAGTATGGGGGAATTTGATGATGCATATTTTAGCTTAATTTATTAGGGTAAAAATATGTTATTTTCGTTTTAAATCTCTTTCTTTATGTAATTTTATGCTTCTTTTTATGTAAATATTATAAATAATAAATATTTTCTATTTGTGCAGGTTTCAACAATTTTCAGGAAAAATCCCCTGACACGCCCCCCTGTCACGCCCTCCCTGGGCGTGACCCAGGGCGTGTCACCTGCTCCCGTTGTTGAAAGCCGCAAGACGAAGTTCCCGCCAAGAATCCCCTGTCACGCCCCACCGACACGCCCTCCCCGGGCGTATCACAGGGCGTGACACGGGGCGTGTCGCCCTCTGCCCAAAGTCTGCGCCTCCTTCAATGCTTTGTATACAGCTGCACGCAACAGTACTGTCACGCCCCATGTCACGGGCGTGACCTGGGGTGTGACTGCCCCCATTTCAACGTCTGATGGACCTGTGCTTGCTGAATTTGACTTGACACGCCTGTCACGCCACCCTGTCACGGGCGTGACCTAGGGCGTGACCACCATCGTACCGAAATAATCATCATTCCCGCCAGAATTCAGCTCCCGAGGTCAAATCCGTACCTGACACGCCCCCTGACACGCCCCCCCTAGGGCGTGTCGGAGGGCGTGACCAACCCGTGGGAAAAGTCTATAAATACCAGACCCCCCCCTTCCATTTCAGCAAGCTTTTGGGGAGAGGGGGAGGTGTTGCCCCTTTAGTTCTTCATCCTTTTTTATGCTTTTTCTCTCTCCCTCTCTCTCTCTTATTTTGTAATTATTTTCTTAACCTAGCGTAGTGTTTTGCTTTTAGCTCTTGCATTTCTTTTACTTGCTTAATATAGGTCTAGAATAGGGCTTTAATTCATGCACTTGTAATTTCAATTTCATTAGTGTAACTTGCTCCTTTTAATTTATATAAGTGCTCTTCCTATTACTAGTGTTCTATTTATGCTCTACTACTCATCCCCCCCTCCTCCACTCTATTATGATTAACTAATCCTCCTTGTACTCGATCTTGATGATCCGAGGTTAGAGCGATTAAGTTATGATGCTTTAATTAATCTTTTCTTTTTAGGTTAGGGCCTTGAATTTTTCTTGATTAATCACGGGTTGGAGGTATATTTTCGATATATACTCTCCGCCTTTGCTTTCGTTCTGGGCTAGCCGAGAGGCCGATAGAATGAAGTGAGCATTCCAGAGTAAAGGGAGTTGTACGCACCCCTCGAGAGAGGCAGACGTCCAAATCTCCCGGATTGGAGTAAAATCCAATAGAGGGGTTCACCGCGTAAAGCGAGCTTTAGGCCTCCGATTTAGACGAGAGTCGATCGGACCTTCCTAAACTCAGTTGGGCACGACTTCGAGAGAAGCGTGTTCAAGCTTTAGGAACCTCCACGGTCAAGGACCTTTATCCTATTAAGTTTAGATTTTTATCGCATTTTCTTAATCGTCTTTAGCCGAGGTGATTCTAGATTCGAGTGCGCCTCTTTATTATTAGCTATAAATCTTTTTAACCTGCAAGTAATTAGTTCTCTTTTCTTTTAGCTTAGTAATTTAATTTCAGTTTTTAGTTTAGTAATTAATAGAAATTCCAATTGATAAAATAATAGCAATCTCCTTTGAGTAGAAGTAGTCATTACGCCCCAGGGAAATACGACCTTGATACTAATCTTTAGTATCCTATACTATAACCGATAAGGTACGCTTGCCTTTATCGGATATAGAATCGGAGAATATTCTCAACCACCACATCCACTTTCTCTTCTCTTCTCTCTAACCCTCTCTCTCCGCCGTTGCGAATTTCTGTATCAATTATACCTTCGACATTCACTATGTTCCCGGAAAGGGAAATGTGGTCGCTGATGCCTTGAGTCGTCGGACTCCGGTACGGGCAAGTTGGTTGCGGAAACATGACGAGCATCTAATCCAGGAATTGGAAGCATTGGAGATATCTTGTGTTGGGAGGGATTCTTCGGCCGATGCATGCTTGAACTGGATGGAGGTTCAATATGACCTTACGGATAGGGTTCGGCGGGCAATGGAGCTTGATGAAAGTCTCCAACGCTATGCCAAGGAAGGGTCTGGTGACCAATTCTCCTGGGATGCCGAGTTATTACGGAAGGATGGCCGACTGTGCGTCCCTTGTGCGGGTAAATTGCGAGAAGAATTGTTATATGAAGCACACTTTACAAAGTACTCAATTCACCCTGGTAGCACAAAGATGTACAAGGACATGAAGAAATTGTTCTGGTGGCCTGGTTTAAAGAAGGACATATCCAAGTATTACAATGCTAAGCACCAGAACGTGTAGTTCGCGGTGGGTGACTGGGTCTATTTAAAGATTAAACCCTTCAAAGGCGTATCTCGGATTCGGCGGTTGAAAAAGCTAAGTCCGCGATACCTTGGTCCGTTTGAAGTGGTGGAGCTAGTTGGGGAAGCTGCCTATCGGCTAGCTCTTTCATCCAAATTAGGAGGACTGCATGATGTGTTCCACATCTCAGTACTACGAAAAGAAGTCAAGGATCCAGCTCAAGTAATTGAGAAAGATCGGGTGTCGGTTGAGTATGGGCTAACGACAAAGGTGAGGCCCATTCAGATCGAGGATCGAGCCGAGAAATAGTTGCGGAACAAAACGATTGGGATGGTCAAAGTC
This sequence comes from Platanthera zijinensis, assembly GCA_039513925.1. Taxonomy (NCBI): domain Eukaryota; kingdom Viridiplantae; phylum Streptophyta; class Magnoliopsida; order Asparagales; family Orchidaceae; genus Platanthera; species Platanthera zijinensis. The sequence continues at coordinate 108,006,130 of CM077093.1, read as the reverse complement.
CGGTGGGACAATTGTGGCCGAGAAGAGCTAACATGGGAGTGGGAGCAAACCATGCGAGTTGAGTTTCCCGAGTTATTTTCGTAACCTGTTCGCTCGTTTGTATATGTAATCGAAACATATATGTCTTTTATTGTGTTATGTTGTTTTCTCCCTGCTGTCTTCAAATTTAGGGACGAAATTTAATTAAGGAGGGGAGGATTGTAACACCCAAGAAATCTCAAAAGGTCAAATTGAGGTTCAGGCTGGCTGACACGGCATACCTATCCGCTCCCACGGATAGACGAGCTGTTCGACCAGCTGGAAGTGTACTTTTCAAAATTGGATTTACGGTCGGGCTACTACCAGCTTCGGATTCGAGAGGAGGATATTCAGAAGACTGCTTTTAGCAGTAGATATGGATTGTTTGAGTTCACGGTGATGCCCTTCGGGCTCACAAATGCACCTTCGGCATTCATGACCCTCATGAACCAGGTTTTCAAGGAGTACCTAGATGTGTTTGTCATTGTGTTTATCGATGACATCCTCATCTACTCGAGAACGGGGGAGGAGCACAATCGCCATCTTGTACTGACCCGATAGAGACTGCGGGAGAATCACTTATATGCAAAGTTCAGCAAATGTCAGTTCTGGTTGAAGGAGGTGGGCTTTCTAGGCCATATTATCAGCGGAGCCGGGTTGGCAGTGGATCCGGCAAAGATTCAGGCAGTTCGAGATTGGCCGCAGTTGAAGTCAGCCACCGATGTACGAAGCTTTCTAGGACTTGCCGGTTATTACCGGAAGTTTGTGGAGGGGTTCTCCCAAATTTCCCTCCCACTCACATCTTTAATGAAGAAGGAGGTACCTTTCGTTTGGACCCCGCAGTGCCAGGCGGCTTTACAGGAGTTGAAGGATCGACTCACCTCGGCCCCCATACTTACTCTCCCCTAGGGGAGAGAAGGTTTTCAGGTCTACACCGACGCTTCCTACCAGGGTATGAGAGCTGTACTGATGCAGAAGGGCCATGTGATTGCATATGCATCTCGCCAGTTGAAGAAGCACGAGCAGAACTACTCGGTGCACGACCTTGAGATGGGAGCGGTCATTTTTGCTCTGAAGGTCTGGCGCCATTATCTTTATGGAGTCCACTGCGACATCTACTCTGACCACAAGAACTTGAAATACGTGGACACGCAGAAGGAGCGGAATATCAGGCAGAGGCTCTGGGTGGAGTTCTAAGCAGATTATCAGTATGAGATGCACTACCATCCAGGGAAGGCAAATGTGGTGGCCGGCGCATTGAGTCGGAGAATTGCCACTTCCGAAGCCGGGCCCCAGGTTATGTCCATGGAGCTAGTTCGGTCCTTCAAAGATATGCAGATATCCGTAGTGTCTGAGGATGATCCAAAGCTGTATAGGAAGTATCTGGCATTGATAGTGGCCATAGATGATATTCGGGACCGCATCCGGGACGGACAAAGGATAGAGGCATGGGCAGAGCCGATATTCCGAGCCTTAGAGGAGGGTTCGACAGGAGATTATTCCCTGAGAGATGGATTGCTACATTTCAGAGGCAGAGTATATATACCCGCAAGAGGCCGGGTTCGGGAGGACATCATGGCGGAGGCGCATTGTAGCAGATAATCTATATATCCGGGGATCACGAAGATGACGGCAGATCTGAAGAAGATGATGTTTTGGCCAGGGATGAAGAAGGATATTACGTACTTCGTGACCCATTGCGAGGCTTGTCAATTGGTGAAAGCGGAATGCTGGAACCCCGCAGGACTATTGCAGCCACTCCCGGTGCCGGAGTGGAAGGTTGATGATATAGCTATGGATTTTATACATGGGCTTCCCCGGTCTCAGATGGGGAATGACTCGATCTGGGGGATTGTTGATCGATTGACGAAGGTGGACCGCTTTATACCAATCAGGAAGGATGACTCGGTGGGAGTGCAGGTACGGAAGTTCGTGGAGCAGTATGTCCGATATCATAGCGTTCCACGGACGATAGTGTCAGACTGCGATGGACAGTTTACGTCCAGGGAGTGGCGGTCATTGCAGGCATACCTGGGCACCCGATTGACTTTTAGCACGGCCTTCCACCCTTAGAAGGACAGGCAGACAGAGCGCACCAATAGGACGTTTGAGGATCTACTACCACTGTGTATACTGGACTGAGGGGAGCCGTGGGAGAAGATGTTACCATTGGTCGAGTTCTCCTATAACAACAGCTACCAGTCCAGCATAAGGATGGCGTCGTATGAAGCCTTGTATGTAAGAAAATGCAGGACCCCGCTTTCTTGGGTTCATGACGAGGATCCGAAGGTGTTAGGATCGGATTTTGTTGAAGACACTAAGGCTCAGGTTAGGCTGATCAGATACAGGATGTTAGAGGCGCAGAGAAGATAAGCTAAGTATTATGATGCCCGACATCGTCAAGTGGAGTTTCAGGTGGGGGACCGAGTGTTTTTGAAGATCCGGCCCATGCATGGAGTTTCACGGGTGCGTGGTCGGAAGAAGAAGCTCAGCCCTAGGTATATGGGCCCTTACCGGATCCTGGAGCGGATCGGGCCCCTAGCTTACCGGCTGGAGTTGCCACCAGAGCTGGCAGCTCTACACGACTTCTTCCACATTTCATCGCTGAGAACGGCTTTACTACGCTCGGAAAAGCAGATTTTGACCACCGAAGGAGCAGTAGCCTTAGACCGATCTGTTCACTTGGAGCCGGTTCGGATCGACGACAAAGGAGAACGGATCTTGCGCCGCAAGAAGATCCCCTTAGTAAAGGTTCTATGGAGAAACCACGGTAAGGAGGAGCACACCTGGGAACTGCCGGACCTGATGAGGCAAAAATACCCAGAGTTGTTCAGTCAGGTATACCTCACCACCTCTCAGTATACAATAAATTACCTTCTTGTATTGAACCGGTAGGACTAGGTAAGGGAAATTGAGAACCTAGGCATGCGCAGAAAAGTAGGGGATAATCTTTTGTTTATTGGGGAGATTATCTTCGTTTATAAAAAAAAGTAGTCTCACTTCGACTCAATAGAAAAACCGTATGGGATTTTACAAGTTTAATTTATTTCGGTAGAAATCCCCGTAGGCTCAACCTCAATTTCGGGGACGAAATTTTTGTTTTGTTTATTGGGATTTGTAACATCCCATTTCCGGCTAGACCCCTAGGAGTCGGTTTGTTGTGACAGAACACTAGGAAGCCCAAAAATTGAAATACATCCACCGAGATTTCGGGTCACGGGTTGGTCACGCCCGTGATCGACCCGTCACGCCCGTGACCTAGGGCGTGACTCCTTCGACGATCGTGGAACTCAGGGAGACGATCGTCGAGCGCAGAATTTTCAACCCGGGCCTGTCACGCCCGTGACCTATGTGTCACGCCCGTGGCCTAGGGCGTGACCCCTTTGACGATCGTCGATCTCATCACGACGATCGTCGAGCGCAGAATTTTCGTCATAGCCCTGTCATGCCCGTGACCCATGTGTCACGCCCGTGACCTAGGGCGTGACCCCCTTCGGCGATCGTCGATCTCAGCGAGACGATCGCTGAGCGCGGAATTTGCATCTTGTCCGGCCACGCCCGTGACCCACGTGTCACGCCCGTGACCAAGGGCGAGACCACCTTTCAACGATCATCGATCTCAGATCGACGATCGTCGAACTCAGAATTTGCCACTCGGGCCTGTCACGCCCGTGACCCATGTGTCACGCCCGTGACAAAGGCCGAAACGTCAGCCAGACTGGAAATTTCTGTAACCCGATTCATAATCAATTCTGATTATGGGCATTTACAGCAGGAGTAATTATGGGTTGTTTCCTCCTTTAATTTCTTAATAAGAAAGAGAGAGTGAGGTCTAATAGGAAATCGCAACCTGGTAAACGCCTCTTCTTATTCCAACATTTCCTTCTCTCCACCATAACCGAAAAGCCATTCATTAAGGGAGCTTTTATTGCCATGAATGATTCACCCTTCCCCCTCCCCACTTGGAGATCTATAACAGCCTCCTTAGAGCAAGAGGAGAAGGTTACACTCTAGACCAAACGAATTCAGATTTCTGCTCTTGCTGTTGAAGAAGTTCGGGAACGCCACCACCGCGCCATGACAATCCGACGTTCATCTCGCCTTCAAACCGCGAACAAGGTCCTCCTCTACTTCTTCTTTTGTGGGTAAATCTTAGGATCGTAGAATGGAGTTCATGCTCAATAGAGCCAGACCTATCGTACATTTTCATGGAGAAACCATGAAAAATATATTTTTGGGCACGCCAGAAACCGCCACCTCCGGCGGCCCAACCACCGCCGACCGATAGCCATCGCCTCGACGGAGGTGGTGGTGGTGGTGGCTGGCCAGGGAAGTGATCGGACAGCCTGCGACGGATCATGGAAAGGCTACAGGAAATTCGGTTTTCTGAGTTTCTGTTTCGGGTTCTGTTTGGTAGGGGAGATGAACAGTAAAATCACTTTATAATATATAAATTTTGTATATAATACATAATGAAAAGATACATAAATTGAGTATATTTTGAGGCTGCAAAACGAGGCACTTGGATGCCGATTTAGGAAAAATAGCCAGTCACAAAAGTTGTAGCCCTTTGAGTCTACATAAATTTAAAATTGATTTCCACTCGTTTGGGTAAGCGGTTTAACAACAGAACCAGTTTTAATGGGGGCTGTACCTAGAGTTGGGCAGAAACTAAAATGGATGTCCACTCTTCTTCCTTTGTCCAAATGACCTGAAATTTGGGCATGGGGTAACCCTTAGCCATATCTAAGGGTAGTCCAAAAATTGGAATTTTTGGAGATATATTGCCTAATGTTTTTGTTTTAATTTAATAAACTTAGAGGAATTTATTTAAGTGGTCAAATGACCTCCAAACCCTCCCAAATTTTGGTGAGTGGTCTCCGACTATAACACCTAGTGCTGTACAAATTTACAACTCATTTGGATGATTTTTGGATAGGGAGTCACCTATTCTTAACTAGGCAACAGTGATGCATTTTTGAGTAAAACTGCACTAGAGGTTGGAACGGTCAAATCACCTCAACTGAGGCTGATGTTTTGACCACTGACTTGGATGGGTTATTATAACTCTCTTGGAGAAAATGGTGTGATTTAGGGTTGGTTTACCCTAGGATCCAAACTAAAACCCTAGATGGAGGGGTTTTGAGGGTTGTGAAGGATATGGGGGTAATTGCTCTCGTATTTCCTTGAAATTCAGTAGAATTTGATATTAGCATGATATGAGTCATCTGGATGGAATCATGGAGGATTTGGTGATAGGTAGATACCTCAAAACCCTAACCTTAGCCTTAGGATAAAATACCATATAAGTAAAATAGGTCACTAAACATTATCTAAAAGCTGTGAAACTCGGGTAGGGTGAGTTTTGGAGTGGGTAGAAGCTAAAGCAATATTACTTGAATTTTATGATTTTTATTTCTAGCACTTCTTTTGTAATGTTTGTTATAGCCCTATTTGATTTTTTAATTATTTAGATCTTTCTGTTCATTGAAACCCCAAGAAATCTTGAAAGTAAATGTCTTAAGTAAGAATGATCGATTCTGAATTTTTGTATAATTTTTAGTGGAGTAAATCTAGTACTTCCTTCGCAAATGTTAAAAAGGGCTTTGATGGTTTAAACATTAATTATGGATGATATTTCTGTTGAAAAATTATGAGTCTTAGAATTTGAATGTTTCAGGACATTATATGCTTGTCGAAAATTATTCATGATTTTTAAAATTGTAGTTACGACACTTTATTTACAAGAGCACTTTAAAGAGGTGTTTGGTAATTAATTTATTCAGAGATTAATACTTGTTGAAAAATTTTGAAACTTGTCCAATGCTATTTTTATGATTGTATCTGCATAGTATAATTAATTTATAATTTTTGGATGAATATTCTCTGTACTTGATTCACAAATAATGAATTATAGAAAATATTACTAAAAAAGCTTTAGTGCCATTTTGATGATAGAAAAATTATGAGACTTTGGATTTACCATATTGAGATAACATACTACTTAATATAATTTTGTTGGACATCTTGCATGAGAACTTAGGGTAGTTCATGTTCAAATCGGTAGCCCTTTAAATTTTTGAGGAAATTAATTAAATGCAAGATAAATTAAGAAAATTACCATTTTCTGGATTTAGGCTAGTAATGTCATGGTAAGTCTCCAGTAAATAATTTAGGGCATTTGGATAAGTATTGGTTCATTGCCTAATCGGTTTGATAGATAGTCTAGGTTGGTTTGCATATAGCTAATTGCTAAATTGCAATAGGACATGATCTGGGACAGAGTTGGAGTTATTCATTTAGTCTGGGTAGATAGGTGTGGATGATTTTGGTAACAAAATGATAGGAAGGGTAGTGAGATGTGGTGATGGCTAGAGTTATTAGGTGCTCGGGTTCGACGAAAGATCGTCTTTCCCGAAGAGAGAAAGGTTAAAATTCACCCTAGGATAGTCTATCGTAATATGAGAAGGGAAGGGGTAAAGGGAATCAACCAATAACAATAAGTGTCTTACAAAAGGGAACGATGGGCTTCAGCTACCATCATAGTTCCTAGTGCCCTTTGAGAGCCCTTCACAGGGAATACCAGGGGCAGTCCTGGGTTAACGTAAACTGAAATAACAAACTGATAAGAGTAACTTAATAAATAGGGTTGCACGTTTCACAAACACCGTTAGCACCGGAAGATGGTTGGGAGCTTCGGCTCGGTTGGTTAAGAGACGGACGGAATGGTCCGGGGAGCTTCAGCTCGGTTGGTTAAGAGACAGACGTTTTGGTCCGGGGAGCTTCGGCTCGGTTTTTGTGTGATTACGATTAAACTTGCATGTGCATAAAAGTAAAGAAAATTAAGGTGGTGGGTCTTCGGTATTAGAGGGTCGATGCACCGACGCCAATACGCTGACTCGGCAAGTATGGTTAGCACTTTATTAATAGAAGTCCGGTGCGCCAGCCGGCAAGAGTACGCAGGCGTCCGCTTAGTGCACCAAGCATTGAGGCGTACGATAGGTCTGACCGGTAGTGCTTTACTGGTTTAGAGGTGGGCGAGGCCCAACCCACCGCTTCCGTCTGCCACTACGGAGGTATCCTGGGAGGGAACCGCTACAAAAGGGGGAACTAAAGGTCTGTGTGCACAGAGTCGAGTGTGTGAGTTGCACTTGCATGTTCCATCATACCCACTTGCATGTCATAGCATAATCGATTCATTTAACCCCTGACACCTAAAGTAAAAGTTGAATGGGATGCTTATACATTAGGACGTGTAAAACGACCCCTTGGTCTATAAGCTTGTGTGGGAAAGTTTATAAATTAAGGTTAAATTCAATATATATATGCTGCTGTTTGATAACTGACACCCAAACGTATAAGTGGTATGGGACACTTTATACGATGGGAGCCTTGCAGAAGATCCCTTAGCTTATGTGCTTCTGCACATATGTTAAGGTTACATTTCCTATTTTTTGTTATTGCCATTGTTTATTATAGAATTGTAAGATTAGTTCCGCTGCCACCTGTTTGCTTTTGATTCATTCTCCACCCTCATGTCCTTTCCTTTCTTTCTCTCCGCTCGGTACCTAAAAGCCATGGGGGAAGGGGTAGGGGATGATAGGGCTTAGTCTTTATAACTAACGGTTTTCATACCACATCATTTTAGGGAATCGCGGAGCCCAGCATGGGGGAGCAGCCCTAGAGACCGGTGCGCTTTGAGATGGGGAAGTCTAGCTCCGGAATTCACACAGCCGGGACCGTGAGTCTCGATCTTGGGTAGTTTTGTTTTGCTTCCGCATGAGTTATTGTAGTGAGGATATGATGTACCGGGCATAAGCCCGCATTTTTTAGTACTCTGATTATTATTCTGTGGACACTCCCTTCGTGGAGGTTTCATTTCTATATAGGTGATTTACCAGTGGACTTACTTTTACATACTTCAATTATTGTGCTACCTTTCTATTTTCGAATTGGCCGGCAGAATCGGCGCCTTTTGGTGAAGACCCTTCAGGGCATGAAGGAGTCACCGCAAAGCGCCTATTCTAGGCCTAAGACCCCGGTGGTTAAAAGAGAAAAAAAGGGGGTCTTAAAAATCACCTCCTTGTTCACTTAGCACTTGCACTCATTTCTCTAAATGCTAAAACCCATGCTCCCTACTTTCTCTCCGCGAGAGATCAATACTTGGGGATGCTACTCCCCATTATTATGACTTAGCCGTGAACGATAGTCTTACCGCTAGCGCATCACGTAGTAGAAGTGAATGATTCTAGACTCATATTATCCTAATTTTTAAACAAAGTTCATTAACCTCTATTTAATTTCTAGGACCTACTTTTTTAAAATTTAAAAAACTAATGCTTTAGGAAAACTTTAGGAGCATGAAAATGATATAGGCCATTTTTGTTTTAGTTTGAGCCTTCTTGCCAACCCTAAAATTATCCCCCTAGTTAGCCATTTTTGAACTTTTTTCCAATTTTATTTGATAACTCCACTTTTCATAACATGTTCACCAATGCCAATTTTTCCAACCCTTCTTATCACGCATAAATTTTTGAGATTCATAAATTACATTATGTGATAAGTTTGCTTTGAAATTTTTTTTAAAATCTTTTTGAAAAAGGATGCTCAAAAGTTTTGCTTTTTTTGTGGCCAATTTAAAAATGTTGATTGCCTTTTTTTAAAAATAAAATAAAATAAAGAAAATGAAAATAAAAGAAAAAATATATATATGTTTTTTATGAAGATTTTGGGAGCTCTTTATTTTTGGTTTAGCGTGATTTTAATCCTTCATGTTTATCTTTGAATTCAATTCCTAATTATATGCCTAAACCAAACGTTTCAGTCCTATTAAGTCCTGTTGATTCATGATCCTAGGTTTTCTTTTAAAAAGGTAAAGAAAAATAGTAGACTAGTTAAGTCTTGGATTTAAATTTAGATTGTTGTTCTTTATTTAAGTTGGGTATAAAATGCCTCTTAGGATCTAGTAATAACTCAATACGTTTTTCATTTTCGTTGCTTTACTTAAATCTATTTAAAGAATTTTGTTAAAATTTTGGAAGATTTATTTTCGTCAAGTAAAGTTTATTAAAGTTTAACCATACCTAAATAATTGTTTTAGATTTACGTTTAACCTTTTTCCTACTTAGAAATTCGCATAGTACTTGTGTAGGCATAATTAGAATCTTTTGATTAGTCACCGTTTTATGATTATCTAGTTTTTATATCTTTGCTTGGGGTCAACCAAAGCTTAAGCTTGTGGGAATTTGATTGTACATTTTGTAGTCTAAACTACTGGGGTATTTTTCCTTATTTTTATCGTGTTTATCTTGTATTATAGCTAATTTTTATCTTTCTAATATAAATATTTTTGCCGCTAATGTTTATTTCTGTTTTTACAGGTTTCCTGAATTTTGGTAAAAAATGACCTGACACAGCCACTGAGATGGTCGTGTCATAGGGCGTGTCAACCTTGCCGTGTCAACATGGCGTGTCACAAGAAGAAAATTCCAGATACATTCCAGAGAAGGATACAGCCAGTTGTCATGGACGTGTCTATAGCCGTATTACTGGGCGCGTCAACCCGGTCGTGTCGTTGTCGTATTGCTAGAAGCTGAACACTCTCTAGAGAAGAACAAGACCAATAAACACGGCTGTGTCAGCGCCGTGTTGCCAGAAGTCGAAGAACCTCCAGAGCAGGACACGGCCACCCAAACGGCTGTGTCTCCAGGAATGTCGCCATCACACTGAAGCATGCTGCCCGCCATAAATGCATCCAACATCAAAGTCCATCAACTACAGTCGACGTGGACACAAACACGGCCGTGTCACTGGTCATGTCAACAGAGGAGAACCCGAAATTTCAACGATGTCATGATCACTCCTGCCAGAACAGCTTCCTGAGGTCAACTATACATAACACGACCAGCAACACAGTCGTATCGCTAGTCATGTCACCCCCCTTAGGTTTTTCTATAAATTAAGCCATCCCCCTTCATTTCAAAAGGGCTTGGGTTGAGAGGGGAGGTGCTGCCTTTTTGTTTATTTCCTTTTTCTCCCTCTCTCTCTCTCTCTCTCTTTCTTATTTAGTTTTATTTTACTTAATCTAGCTTAGTGTTCTCCTTTTGTAATTGTTCTTGTATTTCTTCATTTGTAGCCTAGTATTAATGCTAACTTAGTTTTTAATTTCGTGCAAGTGTAATTTTATTTCCAAGTTTTGTAGCTCTCCATTATCATTAATATAAAAGTGTTATTGTCTCCTTTCTTATTTGTGTTCTTAATGCTTTACTACTCATCCCCCCTTCCCCACTCCATTATGATTAACTAATCCTCCTTGTACTCGATCTTGATGATTCGAGGTTCGAGTGATTAAGTTATGATGCTTTGAATTTACCTTTTCTCTTTAGGGTTTGTCCTTGAATTACTCTTGACTTATTTTGGGTTGGAGATATAACATCGATATACATTCTCAACCTTTGCATTAATTCTGGGCTAGCTGAGTGGCCGATAGTTTTAAGTGAGCGCTCAAGAGTAAAGGGAGTTGTACTCACCCATCAAGAGAGGCAGACGTCCAAATCTCCTAGATTTGAGTAAAATCCAATAGTGGGGTTCACCGCGTAAAGCGAGCTTTAGGCCTCCGATTTAGACGAGAGTCGGTCGAACCTTCCTAAACTTAGTTGGTATGACTTCGGGAGAAGCATGTTCAAGATTTAGGAACCTCCACGGTCAAGGTTCTTTACCCTATTAAGTTTAGGTTTTTATCGCATTTCTTAGTCATCTTTAGCCGAGGTGATTCTTGATCGTGTGCATTTCTATTTCATAGTTTCAGCCCTTCGTTGTAATCTCTTATTTTATTCTCTCTAATTCAGTGCAATTATTTCTCTTCTTTAACTTTATTTCGTTTCCTTGACTGCATCTTGTTTCTCAAACCATAGTTTTTCCGTCGATAAAATAATAGTCTTCGTGTGAGTAAGTGTACTCAACAGTTCCCGGATTTCAATACGACAATTGTGTCCCCTTGCTACAGTTTAATAGGTATACTTGCCTAATTGGATTGCGAGTTCGGTTGCTTTTATTTTCTTCGGAGCTTAGCGACCACAAAGTTTTTTGCGCCGTTGCCGCAGAGCAACTTTCGTTGATATATTGAAAACACAAACCTATTAATTTTATCTCTTCTCTTTCTCATCCTCTTTCTTACAAAATTTAAAATCAAAAATTTTTTATTACCGCTCTTAATAGTAACTCACTTCACAATTTTTCTATGCCACCTAATTCTCTCGAAAAGGGCAAAGCGGCTTCAAGTGCCACTATCTTGTCTAGTATCTTGCGAACCCTTCACCGGGTAGTCCTTGGGAAGTTCGGGAGTTAATCTATTAAAAAAATCAATTTCAAAAAAAAATCTAGCTTTTCTTTCTAGTTTATTTTATTTCTCTTTCTTCCCTTCACTTCTTTTAGTGCATGAACTACGGGAGTCTGTCGATTATTTTGGACTTGGACCAAGAAATTGAGCGTACTCTTCGGAGAAGATCGCGAATTCAAGGTCGTACTATCCAAGTGCCAGTTGAGAACTCTGAGTCATTCTCTACACTAAGAATGGAAGAACCCAACGTAGATTAAGCCTTGCAAAGAACTATGTAATATTATGCAATGCCAAATCTCGAGGGTACAGAATCTAGCATAGTCTGCCCTGCTGTATAAAATAATAACTTCGAATTAAAGCCTAGCATAATTCAAATGGTGTAGCAGTATGTGCAATTTGACAGACTTCAAGATGAAGATCCGAACGCACATATTGCAAGCTTTCTTGAGATTTGTGACACCTTCAAGATCAATGGTGTCACAAATGATGCAATCAGGCAGAGAATCTTTCCTTTCTCTCTTAGAACTAAGGCTAAGCAGTGGTTGAACACTCTACCTAAAAATAGCATCACAACCTGGAATGAATTAGCTTAAAATTTTTTGGCGAAGTATTTTCCGCCAACTAAATTTGCAAAACTTAGGAATTATATTTCCGCTTTTGGACAAATAGACTCTAAAACCTTATATGAAACCTGGGAAAGATTTAAATGATTATTAAGATGATGCCCACATCACGCGCTGCCTGTATGGTTACAAGTACAGACGTTTTATAATGGGCTAAATAGAAATACAAAGTAAATAATAGACGCAGCTTATGGCGGTACTTTAAACTATAAGACCCCGGAAGCAGCTCTTGATCTTTTCGAGGACATGGCCATGAACAGTTATCAGTGGAATATGCCTAGGTCTCGCCCAAACAAACCTACAGGTATCTTTGAAGTGGACAATGTCTCCCAGCTCGCTCTATAATTTGAAATATTAAGCAAAAGATAACGGAGATTACTGCTGCCTCCGCTCATCAGGTATGGGAATCGACAACTCTTGCCCCAGAACAATTAGATTTTGTAAACAATATGCCTAGAAATACTTTTAATAATTTTTCTGCAGCGAATTTTCATCCTCTTGGTTTTAATTTTTCCAATAGTTATAATCCTGCTTTAAGAAATCACCCGAATTTTTCTTGGAGTAATCCTTCGAACGCGATGCGTCCGCCACCACAAAATGATTTTTCTGCACCACCACCACCTCTTCAAAACTTTCCAAAACCTCCAAGCTTGGAGGAGTTACTTTCCAAATTTATCGCCACAAATGACGCTACGATAAGAATCTTAACTGGAAGCGTTAAAAGTCTTAAAAATCAAGTAGGGCAGCTCGCTAAAATTATTTCTGAGCGACCCGCAGGGTCTCTTCCTTCCAATACCGAGCCCAACCCAAAAGAGCAAGCAAAATCTATAACTCTTCGGAGTGGGAAGCAAGTTCACGGTATGGTAAGTGAAGGGCTCGATGCAAGCTCCGCCCCCGCTTTATAAAATCAAAGCCCCGCTCCCATTTTAAAAATTCCATGCTCTGCTAAAGAAGTTATCACCCCCATTTTAGAAAAAGATCTCACTCCACCACGCATCTTTAAAAATAATCCAAATCCTCTTTACCCTTCCGAACATAATAAACAATGTCAGGACGATCAATACTCCGGTTTATTAGAGATGTTTTAGTAAATCCACATAAATCTTCCCTTCCATGAAGCGATATCCTAGATGGCAAAGTATGCCAAGTACCTTAAGGACCCCCTGACCAACAATAAGAAGTTAGAGAACCTTTCGCACGTCACATTAAACGCCGAGTGCTCTGTAGATTTGACAAATGGCTTACCAAAGAAAATTAGTGACCTGGGTAGTTTTTCTATTCCGCGTGTCTTTGGTGATCTTTTTATTAAGAACGCATTTCCCGACTTAGGTGCGAGAATTAACCTGATGCCCCTCTCATTGTTTAAAAAGTTCGGAATTGGTAGCCTTAACCCCACACACACGAGTATCCAGCTCGCTGACAGATCTGTCAAGTACCCGTTAGGAATCGTGGAGGATGTCTTAGTTAAAGTTGACAAGTTCATCTTCCCTGTGGACTTTGTTATTTTGGAAATCAATGAATACGTCGATGTTCCCCTGATCCTTGGCCGAACATTCCTTGCCACCTCCCGAGCTATCATTGACATAAGCAATGGTAAGATATTCCTTCGAGTAGGCGACGATGAAGTCACTTTCTCTATCACCTCCTCAATGAAGAATAGCTTAGCAAATGATGACTCCTGTTTCTTCTTAGAATCCTTAAGTGATGAAACTTCCTCTTATCTTCTATTTTATTTTGAAAAAGAATTTTCTGATTTTTGTTCCTCCTCTTCTCTTCCAACTGAATCGCTACACCTAAGTGAATAAAGTGTAGAATCCTCTTATCTTCTATCTAATTTTGAAAAAGAATTTTCTGATTTTTGTTTCTCTTCTACTCTTCCAACTAAATCGCTGCAAGAAGCCGCCTTGGCCACCAGCTACACCCCTTTTAATTTTCCGTCTAAAAAGATTTATGAAGATATAGTATTTGAAAAACAAAAGAATTTCTCAAACCTCTTATGAAGACTCCCTACCCTAGAACTTAAAGAACATCCTGAACATCTCAAGTACGCCTTCTTAAAAAAAGACTCCAAGCTGCCAGTTATAGTTTTGGCCTACCTCACAGATGTAAAAAATGAAAAACTTCTTTTAGTTCAACGTAAGCATCGCCGAGCTATTGCCTGGCAAATTTCCGATATCAAGGGCATAAGCCCATATGTTTGCACTCACAAAATATTAATAGAAGATACTTCACGCAATTCAATACAACCTCAGATCCCTATAAACCCGAAAATGAAAGATGTAGTTAAGGGCGAGGTTATGAAACACTTAGGCCCAAGAATTATCTATCTTATATTAGATAGTAAGTCGGTTAGCCCTGTTCAGGTAGTGCAATAGAAGGGAGGGATAACGGTATTTAGTAATGAGATTAACGAATAAATCCCAACACGGACGGTGACGGGATGGCGGATTTGTGTAGATTATAGGAAGTTGAATGATGCCACCCCCAAGGACGACATTCCTTTGCCATTCATCGATCAGATTTAAGAACGATTATCCGGCCATATCTTTTATTGTTTTTTCGATGGCCTCTCGGGGTATTTTTAAATACCTATCTCCCCCGAGGACCAGGAGAAAACTACATTTACTTGTCCCTTCGTCACCTTTGCATACCGAAGAATGCAGTTTGGATTGTGCAATGCCCCAGCTACATTCCAGTGATGTATGCTCGCTATCTTTGAAAAGTATGTAGAAAATATTATTGAGGTATTCATGGATGATTTCTCCGTATTCTGTGACGCATTTGATAGTTGTTTTGAAAACCTCAAAAAAATCTTAGAATGATGCGAAGAAACAAACCTAGACCTAAATTGGGAAAAATGCCATTTTATGGTGAGGGAAGGGTTAGTTTTGGGTCATAAAATTTCAGCGAGAGGTATTGAAATAGACGTTGCTAAGATAGATGTTATCAAGATGCTGCCGCCACCTACGATCATAAAAGCTATAAGAAGTTTCCTGGGTCACACTGGTTTCTACCGCAACTTCATAAAGGACTTCTCCAAGATCACCAAGCCCCTTATCCATCTCTTAGAAAAAGACGCCCCATTCATTTTTGATGACCCTTCTCTTTCTTTCTTCGAATTAATTAAAGAAAAGTTAATTAATGCACCCATTATGATAGCTCCGGTGTGGGACCTTCCATTTTATAATGTGCGATGCGAGTAGTTTCGCGGTGGGAGCCGTATTAGGTCAATGCATATCTAAAAACTTGCACCCTAGCTATTACGCAAGTAAAATGCTCACATCTGCACAGGAAAATTACACCACGACCGAGAAGGAGCTCCTTGCTGTAGTATTCACGTTTGATAAATTCCGTCCTTATATTACACTTTCAAAAATTTTTGTTTTTTACGGACCACTCGTCCCTCAAATATCTTCTTTACAAAACGGATGTCAAGCCACGCTTGATTCTCTAATTCTTACTCCTCCAGGAGTTTGATTTAGAGATCAGTGATAAGCGAGGAGCTGAGAACTTTGCCGCCGACCATTTCTCCTGTCTTGATAACCCTTTTATAGAAAAGTTGGATGAAAAATCTTTTAATGATTATTATGCTGATGAGAAACTGCTTTAAATTAACACACCTACTTCTCCTTGGTTCGCACACATCGCAAACTATTTAGTGGCCCGGGTGCTCCCAAAAGAGTTCTCCTCTCAGCAAAAGAAGAAATTCTTTCTGAGCTGAAGAACTATTTTTGGGAAGACCCGCATCTTTTCAGAATCTGTGCGGACCAAGTGATATGGAGATGTGTTTCTTATGAAGAAGGAGTTGATATTTTAAAACACTTACATGAAGGTTCGACTGGTGGGCACTATCATGCTGCTCGCACCGCTCATAAGGTGCTTTGCATGGGTTTTTAATGCCCTAGCCTATTTAAAGACGCGCAAGCCTTTGAGAGTAGGTGGGATAGTTGCCAACTGTCGGGCAACATTTCCAAAAAAAATGAAATGACGCAAAATTATTTCCTTGAGTGCGAAATTTTCGACCTCTGGGGGATCCATTTTGATGGCCCCCTTCCTTCTAGCTTTTGAAATAAGTATATTTTAGTTGTCGTTGATTACGTTTCTCGATGGGCTGAAGCCCAAGCTCTTCCAACGAACGACTCCCGAGTTATAGTTACGTTTTTAAAAAAAATATTTTCGAAATTTTGTATGCCGCAAGCCATCATTAGTGACAGGGGTTCTCATTTCTGTAACGCACAATTTTCTAAACTTCTTACTAAATTTGGCGTTACGCATAAACTTTCAACCGCCTACCACCCACAAACTAACAGACAAGTCGAAGTAGTGAATAGAGAAATAAAAAGAATATTAGAAAAGACTGTTTCAATATTTAGAAAAGGCTTGTTAGCCAAATTAGATGATTCTCTATGGGCATACCGAACAGCGTACAAAACCGCGGTCGAATGTACGTTGTATCGGCTGGTCTATGGAAAATCGTTCCATTTACCCGTATAATTAAAACACCGCACTTTTTGGCCTTAAGATTTTTAAACTTCGATCCCCACTCTGTGTGTGACCTTAGAAAATTTCAACTCAACGAACTCGACGAGTGGCGCTCTTATGCATACGAGAATAACAAACTTTATATAGAGCAGACGAAGCGTTTTCACGATAAACACTTAAGGCGCCCTAAAACCTTAAAGCCGGGCGACCAAGTTCTTTTGTATAATTCTCGATTACGTCTGTTTCGGTGAAAATTAAAGTAACGTTGGTCTGGGCCCTTTATTGTTTTAGAAGTTTTCCTTATGGAACTGTTTTGATATCTCACCCTGATAAGGGTAATTTGAAAGTGAATGGTCAGCGTCTTAAACTTTCTTTCTCTGGTGATGATGATGTCTGTCCAAACATTGTTAAGTATCTGCTGCAAGAACTCTATCTTTGAACTTTTGTTTTTTGTTAAAAACTTTAATTTTTATTCTGGACAACAATATTTTTGGACAATTTTATTTTGATGCGTCGAGCTCAAATGACGCTTTAAACAAAGGGCGCTCTTGGGAGGCAACCCAAGTTATCTTTTTTTGTTTTCAATATTTTATATTTTTTGCCCCGGACGGCTCCGACAAACTGAAGCTTCTACAATTGCCTGCTCCAATGTTGTTGAATCCATCACGAAGTCTAAAGAAGACATTTGGGGGAGCAACATCACTCAGCTTTTGCAGCAAATAAATCAGGGGAAGTACCTGTTTTTCAATTCTATTTTTCAATTCTATAATTTCATTTTCTCTCCTTCTCCAATCCCCTTCTTTTGCCATTGAGGACAATGTCCATTTTAAGCTTGGGGGAGGACTTCCTCCTTCTTTTTGCTTCGTGTAAATATTTTTCTTTTTTTGTATATCTTTTTCAAACAACAAACCCAAAAAAATAAAATTGAATATCTTAAAATAAAAAAAAGTAAATATTTCCAAAATCCAAAAAAAGAGAATATTTAAAAAATTAAAAAATATATATATATGCTTTTTGTTTTCACTTTAATAGTTTTTACGTTTTGGTATTTCAATAGTACCCCTACCTTTTGTTTTGTTTTTCTCAAAATCTGATATAAATAACTTATTTGATTATAATTTTTCTAATCGTCCTTTTTAATTATGTTTTAGAAGTAAAATGTTGGCCATGCTGTGTTTCTAATTCACGGTAGCATGTTAAGGAGAAATATTTTTCTAAAACTCGTATTTCCATTATGGTTTTTCTTCTTTATTTTTTTTTACTTTATCAAAAATTCATCATCCACTATTTTCCTTTTCGTTTTTAGATATTTTTGTAAAGTCAACTTTTGATTTGCGTATTAGCTGTGAATTATTCTAGACTCTTATTATCCTAATTTCTAAACCAAGTTCATTAATCTTTATTTTATTTCTATGACCTACTTTTTTAAATTTTTCAAAATTAATGCTTTAGGCAAACTTTAGGAGCATGAAAATGATATAGGAAATTTTTGTTTTCGTTTGAGCCTTCTTGCCAACCCTAAAATTATCCCCCTAGTTAGCCGCTTTTGAACTTTTTTCCAATTTCATTTGATAACTCCACTTTTCATACCATGTTCACCAAAGCCAATTTTTCCAACCCTTCTTATGATGCTTAAATTTTTGAGCTTCATAAATTTCATGATGTGATTGGTTTGCTTTGAATTTTTTTCGGAAATCTTTTTGGAAAAGTATGCTAAAAAGTTTTGCTGGCCAATTTCTAAATGTTGATGGCCTTTATTTTGAAAACAAAATAAAATAAAAGAAAATGAAAAAGAAAAGAAATATATATATATATATGTTTTTATGAAGATTTTGGAAGCCCTTTATTTTTGGTTTAGCGTGATTTTAAGCCTTCATGTTTATCTTTGAATTCCATTCCTAATTATATGCCTAAACCAAACATTTCAGTCCTATTAAGTCCTGTTGATTCATGCTCCTAGGTTTTCTTTTAGCTAGGTAAATAAAAATAGTTGACTAGTTAAGTCTTGGATTTAAATTTAGATTGTTGTTCTTTATTTAAGTTGGGTATAAAATGCCTCTCAGGATCTAGTAACAACTCAATGTGTTTTTTATTTTCGTTGCTTTGCTTAAATCTATTTAAAAAATTTTGTTAAAATTTTCGATTGTTTATTTTCGTAAAGTAATGTTTATAAAAGTTTAACCATAAATTAATAATTGTTTTAGATTTACGTTTCACCTTTTTCTTACTTAGAATTTCGCATAGTACTTGTGTAGGCATAATTAGAATCTTTTGATTAGTCACCTTTTTATAATTATCTAGTTTTTATATCTTTGCATGAGGACAAGCAAAGCTTAAGCTTGGGGGAATTTGATAGTACATTTTGTTGTCTAAACTACTAGGGTATTTTTCCTTATTTTTATCGTGTTTATCATGTATTATAGCTTATTTTTATCTTTCTTATGTCAATATTTTTGCCGCAAATATTTATTTCTGTTTTTGCAGGTTTCATGAATTTTGGCAAAAAAATGACCTGACACGGCCACTACCACGGCCTTGTCATAGGGCATGTCAACCTTGCCATGTCAACATGGCGTGTCACTAGAGGAAAACAACAGAGACGTTCTAGAGAAGGACATGACTAGTTGACATGGCCGTGTCTATAACCGTGGAACTGGGCGTATCAACCCGGCCGTGTCGCCGCCGTATTGCCAGAAGCTGAAGATTCTCCAGAGAAGGACACGGCCAATAAACATTGCCGTGTCGCCGCCGTGTTGCTAGAAGCCGAAGATCCTCCCGAGCTGGACACGGCCACCCACACGGCCGTATCGTCGGGTGTGTCTCCATCATATCGAAGCCTGCTATCATCCATAAATGCATCCAATTTCAAAGTCCATCAACTACAGTCGACACGTCCACCAACACGGCCGTGTCGCTGGCCGTGTCGACAGAGGAGAACCCGAAATTTCAACAACACCATGATCACTCCTGCCTGAACCGCTGCCCGAGGTCAACTGTACATGACATGGCCAACTACACGGCCGTGTTGCTGGCTGTGTCACCCCCTTAGGTTTTTCTATAAATTGAGCCCTCCCCTTCATTTCAAGAGAGCTTGGATTGAGAGGGGAGGAGCTGCCCCTTTATTTCTTACCTTTTTCTCCCTCTCTATCTCTCTCTCTTTCTTATTTAGTTTTCTTTTACTTAATCTAACTTAGTGTTCTCCTTTTGTACTAGTTCTTGTATTTCTTCATTTGTAGCCTAGTATTAATGCTAGCTTTGTCTTTAATTTCATGCAAGTGTAATTTTATTTCCAAGTTCTGTTGCTCTCCTTTATCATTAATATAATTGTGGTGTTGTCTCCATTCTTATTTGTGTTCTTAATGCTTTACTACTCATCCCCCTGCTCCACTCCATTATGATTAACTAATCCTCCTTGTACTCGATCTTGATGATCCGAGGTTCGAGTGATTAAGTTATGATGCTATGAATTTACCTTTTCTTTTTAAGTTTTGGCCTTGAATTACTCTTGACTTATTTTGGGTTGGGGATATATCATCGATATATATTCTCCACCTTTTCTTTCATTCTTGGCTAGCCGAGAGACCGATAGTTTGAAGTGAGCTCTCAAGAGTAAAGGGAGTTATACACACCCTTTAAGAGAGACAGACGTCCAAATCCCCCGGATTGGAGTTAAATCCAATAGTGGGGTTCACCGCGTAAAGCGAGCTTTTGGACTCCGATTTAGATGAGAGTTGGTCGGACCTTCCTAAACTCAGTTGGGCATGACTTCGAGAGAAGCATGTTCAAGTTTTAGGAACCTCAACGGTCAAGGATCTTTACACTATAAAGTTTAGTTTTTTATCGCATTTCTTAGTCGTCTTTGGAAAAGGTGATTCTTGATCGAGTGCATTTCCATTTCATAGTTTCAGCCTTTGTTGTAATCGCTTATTTTATGCTATCTAGTTCAGTGCAATTAGTTCTCTTCTTTAGCTTTATTTCCTTTCCTTAACTGCATTTAGTTTCTCAAACCCTAGTTTTTCATTGTTAAATAATAGTCTTCGTATGAGTAAGTGTACTCAATAGTTCCCGGATTTCAATGCGACACTTGTGTCCCATAGCTACAGTTCGATAGGTATACTTGCCTAATTAGATTGCTAGTTCACTTGCTTTATTTTTTTTGAAGCTTAGCAACCACTAGATGGCCACCACCGCTATCCTGATTTTGAGACATTGGTGTCTGTTAGTCCTGGTTTGACAGGTTGGTCCCGACTCAGATCCGGTTGCATTACGATGTTAATGATTCAAGTGTTTATTGAGCCTTTGCCTCATTTTGAGGATTAAACTTATTCTATTTCTGCCTAATATCGCAGATGTTCTCGGTGTATGATCCGTTCGCACTTTGTGCAAATTTCATAACTTTTTAACCTTATTAGTTAACTCCTTCGTTCTTAAATTCCAGTTAGTTTGCTGTATTTTGGCAGCTATTCTGGTTTTGATTAGTAATCTTACTACTCCCTTATTTACTCACAGTTTTTTGTTGTCACTTGTATTTTATTGCTGAGGTGTTCTTCTTTTGAATGCCTCAGGTTCAGGACAGTAGCCGGTTGAGCGGCTAGGTTGGGTGTTTGCTACTGGACTGCAGTGTTGCAGAAGTTTTCATCTCCCTGAAGAGGTAGTTTTTGGTTGTTTTGTTAGTATAGACATACATACTCTCAGTGGGTTGGCGTCAGTTTGTTGGCGCCCTGTAACATCCCAGAAATATCAAAAGCCAAAATTAGGATTCAGGTTGGCTGACACGGCCTGAGACACGGGCGTGTCTCAGCGCGTGTTAGGTGTACACGGCCTGGGATACGGGCGTGTCCTAGGGCGTGTCCCTCTTCTCGATGAGTACTCGAGAACTGATCATCGAGAGGCGACACGTCCTGTGACCTGGGCATGTCATAGGGGCGTATTAGGCACACGGATATGGACACAGGCGTGTGTCTTAGCCGTGTCCTGCTCCGGTGATTTTGGAGATCGTGTTATAGGGGTGACACGGCCAGATACATGGTCGTGTGCTGGGTGACACGGGCGTGTCAGGTTCGAAATGGGCGTGTCGATACCCGTGTTCTGGTCTATTTTCAGTCGGTTGTGAACCGCTTATGGAACACGGCCTGTGATACGGGCGTGTCACAACCCATGTTCGGCCCAGGAAAATCAATTTCAGGTTTCTAATCTGAGCCTTCCATTTCCTTTGACCAAGATCAAATGGCCTAGGCTTTTCCCTAGATTGATAAGGCCGAGATTTGAGTCGAGAAAGCTCATTTGAGTTGTGTGTTCTCTTTTTAAAAGCTAAGAGAGAGAGGAGAGCAAGGGAAGGAAGAAGAAAGGGAATACGGCTGCCGGTGGTGCTATGGTGGTCCAAATCGAGAGCCGAGTTCAGATTTGCGAAGGCAAGGCTGATGCGAAGACTTGCATCCGTTTGCTTTCTCGCCATGGCTCCGAGGCGAATTCCAAGGGTAACGATTTCCTTCTTGTACATGTGAAGTCCTACTTTCGTGCATTTGCATAAGGAAAACCCTTCCCCGCGAGTGTGTGGTGAGTTGCGATGTCCCTTGGGGTAGACATGTGAAGTCCCCCTTGTTAAAGTCCGGAATCGGAGTACGGATCTAGGCATGCTGTGTGAAGCCCATCTGGACATGCTGGTATGGATTGGTGATGCTTGTTTCCATTCAGAGGAGCCTATGAGTATTTGATTATTTGTGTGTAATCTGTGGTGCATACATGTCACTTGGTGTAGCAGGAAGTACTGGAGGAAGTCCAGGAAATTGTGAGAGTTGGGTTCAACTCTTGTGACCGTTAGTTGTCACTTTGTGTGGTGTTGAGCCGTTGGGCTGCAACTGTATAAAAAGGGCTTTGTGCCGAACAGGAAAGGTGAAACTAACCCACGCCTTTATTTGTGGCCTCAGGTACGATGTACTTGGTAGTGGCAAGGCGGTTTGAGCAACGGGGGGTGGCTGATCCGTACCTGCATTATGTAGGCTTGACATGAGAGAGCCAAGGCATTGGGCTTTCGTCAGAGGCATAATGAGAGTCTTGGGCCTGCGTGCCAGACTAAATGCTCATTGGTGGGATCCGGTGTTTCCGGTACACCCGAATGTGCCCCGAGTGCACGAAGCGTCGGGTCGTCGTGCCGGCGTTTATGATATGTATTGACTGTGCGGTCGTGCACGTCTTGTGTGGTTTGCTATACATATTGTTGTAAAAAATCTATGCCCGAATGGAATTCCACTGCCCCGTGCCAGGGGAAGGGTCATAATAATTGGTCAGCTGAATGCTGACCGTTGCCCTATTTGCCACCGCTTGGTTGATTTGTTCTTGCAGCTGTAGGAGGTGTTGGTCTAAGCGGGACTTAGCGGGCTGAACCCCAAGTTGCGTTGCTGCCCTCGAAGGCTTTATTTTGTTTATTCTTGTTCATGTGTGGCCGGCCTGCATGCCGATGTCTATAAACCACACCTTTGTTAAGAGAAATTTGTAAGGCCTTAAGGCCAGATACTTTGGTTGTGTACATTCCTATTTCATTAGTGGATAGTTCTTGTTTTGCTTGAGTTAAAGGATTCAACCTTGAAGCTTCATCTAGAATTCTCTGTGTTAGGATTCGTTTGGTTGTATGATATTATTTAGGTGTGTCTCCGCCTATTTTTGGAATATGGTTTGGGGCCCCGACCGGACCCTCTATTATATACTTCTTGACGGGTAGAGTTGTTACAATTTGGTAACAAACTGTTGGTCTTTCTCTTCAGAATTCGTGGTCGAATTCTTTTGAGGGGTGGCGGGCACGTGTCAGTGCTGTCGTTATAATACATAACTTGAACTCAAGAATGTCCACTCAGGAATGTATATACTCTTGTTTGGTGTGTTTATTTTTGTATGTTTGTCGTTTGTTTAGTCGCTAAATTATGTTTTTACACATATAGGTGACTAGAAGTTTTGTGGATCAATCCGAACCTCAACATTCTGTAGAAAGTGTGGCACCAGCTGAGGTGCCCACACCTCTTCCATCCGCTGAAACGGTACGTTTCATCACGGAAACGGTACTTGCTGTGATGAATGCTCAGCAAGCTAGGAAGGCACGCCCTGCAGTGATGCCAACGCATGCTAGGGTACGGCAAGAACCGACAGAAGCTGTAGTTGATCCGCGGGCAGTAGATCAACAATTGAAGTAATTCATGAGCTTCAATCCTCCGCAATTTACTAGGGCAGGTTCACCGACCCAAGCAGAGGATTGGCTTGCAAGGATCAAGAGGATAATTAGAGCTATCAAGGTTGAGGAGGGACATAAGGTTATGTTGGCCACTTTCCTACTGGAAGGAGAGGCTCGTTTATGGTGGGATGAGATTGAACTGCATCACTTGGCCGGCAGGAAATTGGCAGAGGTCTCGATGGACGAATTTTCTTGGTTGTTCATGGCATAACATCTACCAATGCAGCAAAGGATATCGATGGAAATGGAATTTCAACTGTTAACTCAAGGAGATCGTTGTGTGGATGATTACCTGCATGAGTTTACACGTTTGGGATGATATGCGGGTACAATATTCGCTGAAGAAGAGCGTAAGACTAGTAGGTTTTATGCGGGACTGCAAGATGAGCTGCGGTATTTGCTCTCGAGTTCTGTGAGTCAGGGATTTCAAGCCTTAGTATGTACGGCTCGATCTTTGGAGATGGACATGAGAAGGGGGCAAGCAATTGGGACATTGGCTGTGACAAAGCCAGAGTTCAAGCCGCCGCGTCCGGAGAATTTTGGGTACCGTAAGAGATGGGGAAAGAAGTCCACGTTTACTGGACAAGCTCCTTCTACGACTGTGACAGAGACATCTGGGTATGGATCTCGCGCTTGTTTTACGTGCGGGAAGTTGGGACACTTCGCACGTGATTGCCGAGTTGGTCCTCCAAAGGGTGACAAGAAGACGGGAGCGTCTTATGCGTAGAAAGGGGAGACTGTGGTGGAGTCTTCTGCCTCGCATGTGCAGCCCAAGGTCTTCAATCTTGGACAACAGGAGGCCATTAAACAGGCCGATGTCATCAGGTGCGTGCAATTTTTTAATATTATTGTATGATTGTGTGTTGTGCTTGTTTTTAATTTTTGTGTTATAGGTTTTGTCCTTATACGGGACTGTCCGGTTCGAGCACTGCTTGATACAGGTGCTTCACATTCATTTATGTCTGGGGCTTTCGTCTTTCGTATCGGGCTACCTATATGGACCACGACAGACAATGTCAAGGTGTTGTTACCTTGTTGGGTACATTGGAAAATGTGTACCTGATTTGAAGAAGCCCAACCTAGCTCAATGATATACATCATGTTGTATTTGATGTAGTTTTGAGTTGACATGTGCAGGTAAAGAAATGTTAAAGTTTACAGAAAAAATTCTAAGTCCAAGTGTCGACACAAAGGAACATGTGTCGTCACATAGAAGAAAGTTGTCGACACAACACTGGGAAAGTGTGTCGACACAGAAGGTGTAAGTCGACACTACTCTGGGAAAAAGTGTCGACACATAACATAGTCTACAACAACACTGGGAAATTGTGTCGACACAGAAGAAGTAAGTCGACACAGCACTAGCAGAATGTGTCGACACAGAAGAAAAACGTCGACCTCAACATTGGGAGAATGTGTCGACACTGAAGAAAATAGTCGACCACAAGTTTGTCGTCACCAGCAGAATGTGTCGACACATAGTGAGCAAGTCAACACTTACTAAAGTTATGATTCTACAACAACTGTGTCGACACACAGGACTTGTGTCGACACACTGCAGAGTCAAAGACCAAGTTATTTTCAGAAGAAGATGTGTCGACACAAAGGCAATTTAGTCGACATCACTGAAGGCAGTGTCGACACCAAAGTCAGTTGTGTCGACACAAATAGACAGATGGTCTCGACACTTTCTGACAGACTGTTTCAACACTAAGGCACAGGACTTGTTTGAAGACTTGACAGCTGTGGGTTATCACCAGTTAACTGAAGTTGTCAGACTTGTCAGAAAACGGTTAGAAACCGGATCAGCCGGTTACCATGAAGAATGTCTATAAATAGACAGATTCAGAAGGTGAGAAGAGGAACAACACACACAATTAAGAAGATATAGAACTGATCCTTTGAAATACATTGGAGAAGGATTATATTCTACTCATTTTCAAGAAAGTGCTAGGCACTTAAGAAGATCTTCTCCGGGAGATCTAAGAAGACTATCTAAGGATAGATCTAAGAAGAGTTCTAATCAGAATTCAGAAGAATCATTCAAAGTTCTGGACAGAGAGAGATCAAGTCAGAATTTGAAGAAGAAGAAAGAATTCATCAGTGGATTCTCAAGAAGCTGTTTGGAATCAACTCAGCTAAGTACATTTTCAAGAAGCTTTGAAGAAGGCTAAGAAACAGTTGATTGCATCAGCTGATTAAGAATTGTCATTGCCTCTTCTCTCTCAACTTGGCAAGACAATTTAAAACAATCTTTTCTATATTTCTGTAGGATCTGTTTATACAGATCTGAGTTGTAAGCCTATGTTATAAAGGCTGAGTGTAGGAGTGTTGAACTCTGAGTGGTAGGGCTGATTGCCTGAGTGTAGGAGAAGGATATTCTCTGAGTTGTAGGCCTTGGGGCAAGGCTGAGGTAGGGCAGTTGTGCCTGAGTTGTAGGAACCAGTTGGGTTCTGAGTTGTAAGATCTATTGATCTGAGATAAGTGGAAGTTTGGCCGAATCTAGCATACTGCTAGATAGGTGAAGGGGGAAAGTGGATGTACCCAGACCTTGGGGAACCACTATAAAACATAGTGCAATCTGTGATGTGTTGTTTTCTGTGATTGCTGTGTTTTTGTATTAGTTAATAAATTGAATTCTGTCTAGAAGTTTTAGAAAAAGAAGCAGGACCTATTCACCCCCCCCCCCTCTAGGTGTTTAGGCTGCCTTGAAAGTTAAACTATCAAGTGGTATCAGAGGGAGGTTCCTCAAAAAGGACTTAACAGTCTGAGGTAGATCTGATAGGCAGAATCAAGAATCAAGAAGATGGGTTCTGGAGAGAATCATAAGGAGCTAGGGTCAATGAAATTACCCATATGCAAGAAGGAAATCTTTGGGATCTGGAAAGAAAGAGTCAGATTGTTTATGGAAGCATCTGACCCAAGGATTTACATCACAGTACAGGAAGGCCCCTTCATACCAATGAAGATATCTGTTCTTGATGCAAATATCCAAACACCAAAGACTTATTCTGAAATGACCAAGGATGAAATCATCTTGGCAACCATGGACAAAAGGGCACAGAACATAATTGTCAGTGCCATAGATGATTCAACATTTCAGAATCTGATTCACTGCAAGACCTCCAAGGAGATGTGGGACATATTGATTGTCTACATGGAGGGATCAGAAGAAGTAAGGCTGGACAGAAAATCTATGCTAAATCAGGAGTATGAAAGTTTTAGACAAGGAAAATCTGATAGCATAACTGAGTGCTATAAGAAATTCTATAGAATTGTGAATGAGCTAATTTCCTATGGAAGAGTCTTCAGTACCTATGAACTGAATGACAAATTCTTAAGATCCTTATCAAAGGATTGGGATACAAAGATCTGTGCCATAAGAGAAGTGGCAAAATTGGCAGAGATATCTCCTCCAACTCTGTTTGGAAAGTTGCTATCCTATGAAATGCAACTTATGGTAAGGAAGGAGGAGGAAAGAAACTCAAGAGGAGAGCATAGAGAAAAGACTGTGGCTTTTAATGCTGAAGCCACCAGAAAGAATAGAAGGAAATCACCATCTCCTCCTAAGGAAGTTGAAGAAGGTAGTTCTGAAAATTCAGATAAGGGTTCAGTCAGCAGTGATTCAGATGCAGACTTTGCTGCATTCACTAGGCAATTTCAAAGGTTCTTGAAAAAGAAGCAATGGAAGTCTAGGCCTTCCTCATCACAGCAAGTAGATGACTATTATCAGAAAAGAAGGTCATCTAGGAAAGAGAAAAGCAGGTCAAAGCCCAGCAAAGCCACTACTTCAAAGATTGTCTGCTATTGTTGCAATAGGCCTGGACATGTAGTGGCTGATTGTCCTGACAAAAGGAAGGAATCTTCAGAAAAGAAGAAGACTTATCAGAAAGGCAAGAAGGAGAAATCCTTTGTAGCAAAGAAAGATAAAAGTCTGTCAGACCAGTCAACTTCAGAATCAGGATCTGAAGCTGAAGCATATATTGGATTATATGCTGCATCTGAGGAAGAGGAGTTTATGCAGTTGCTAGACTCCATCAATGAACATCAATGCATGGGTTTGATGACTAGATCAGAAGAGGACCTATGCCAGAATCAGTCTGGTCCTAATGAGGTAAACAGTCCTTCCAGTACATTTGTTTGTAGTACAAGTGAAGAATCAGCTACATCTGCATCAAGTGATGAAGATGCATCTGGATCTGAAGGAGATGTCTATCAATTGATAGACAAGTATGGGGACTTGTTGCAGGCCCTTAAGAAAAGCAAGAACCTGGTTAAATCACAGGCTCAGGAAATTGCTGATCTAAGGGTTACAACAGCTGAGTTAGAAAAAGTCCTTGATCAAAAGTTAGCTGAAATTGCCAAGCTGAAAAATATAACTATTATTCAGATGGGCACAATTAATTATACTAATGATCAAGTAAAGAGTCTGGAGGACAGACTTAGAATTGAAAGGGATTTAGTGGCTAGTTACTCTAAGCCAAAATCTGTCTTACCCTTGATAGATGAATTTGTCACTCAGAAGGGTAAGGCTGGATTAGGATTTAAGGGTAACTCCAGGGCTAGCAGATTCAAAAAGAAAGGCAAAGCCCCTATTCAGCCACTAAACCTTTCAGTCCCCATAAGGTTTGGTAAGAAGAAAGTGCCTTCTAACATATATGATCATGAAGACATTCAGGATCATATCAAGACAAATGTTCTGAAGAACAAGGGTGTTAAGGCAAGCAGGCCTACCTATGGTCATAAGCCCTATGGTTTTAAGAAACCAGCAGGAGAAGTTGCAACAGCACCAGCAATGAACAGAAATGCTTCTGACAAGGATGTATCTAGATCTAGATACAATAAGTTTGAATGTTGGTGCTGTGGCAAGAGGGGTCATTTTGCATTGGACTGCTGGTATAACACAAGTGTTATAAAGAATAAGAGTCTACCTGTTAGAAGAGGTTATGATAACTTTATTAAGGCTAACCTGAACCAAGGACCCAAGACTTACTTGGGTTCTAAGGGTAAGTAATTCTGTATTGCAGGTGAATCCAAGTTACCATGCCCCTATATGGTACTTGGATAGTGGTTGTTCCAGGCACATGACTGGAACAAAGGGGCTGCTGAAGGAGTATTCATCTGTCAAAGATGGACATAAAGTGATCTTTGGTGGATCTGAAAAAGGAGTCATCAAAGGATTTGGTAACATCTCTTCAAACCTAATTACTATCACCCAAGTGGCCTATGTAAAAGGTTTGAAACATAATCTAATAAGCATAAGCCAGCTGAGTGATCTAGGATATGACATTTCATTTGGTAAGGATGGATGTCATATCAAAAGGTCAAGTGATCAAGAGATCATATTGACTGGGTATAGGAAGAGAAATGTGTATTGCCTTAATTTTGAATGTGAGAATAAGGCATCCCCCATTTGTCTTGTAGCTGATGACAATGCTTCTCATTGTGTTAAGTGGCACAAGAGATTGGCTCATCTAAACTACAAGACAATTGGCCAACTCTTTAGTAAAGAACTAGTAAGGAATGGGCCTCAAGTTAAGTGTATAAAGGAAGGGGTATGCTCAGCTTGTCAAAAGGGCAAGCAGACAAAAACCTCATTTCAAAGCCTTGAAAACAAGGATTCTGTGAGGTGCTTATATCTCTTGCATATGGATCTTTTTGGTCCTATGCCAGTTCACAGTCTAGGTAGGAAGGTCTACACACTAGTGGTTGTAGATGACTATTCTAGATTTACATGGGTGTTCTTTCTGAGACAAAAATCTGAAACCCCAAGTGTATTATTTAAGTTTGTAAAGCAAATTCAGAATGAACTGAACAGTACAGTGGTCAAAATCAGAAGTGACCATGGTACTGAGTTTCAATCTGAAAGCATGACAAACTTGTGTATAGACTTTGGGATTTTCCAAGAGTTCTCCTCACCTAGAACACCTCAGCAAAATGGAATTGCTGAAAGAAAGAATAGATCATTAATTGAAGCTGGTAGAACTCTATTGAGTGACACCTCTCTCCCAGAATATTTTTGGGCTGAGGCAGTTAACACTGCTTGTCATGTCATCAATAGGGCTTCTATCACCAAAAGCCACAGGAAGACTCCCTATGAGATTGTGAAAGGCAGAAAACCAAATCTATCCTATTTTAGGATCTTTGGCTGCAAGTGCTATATACTTAACAATGGTAAGTCTTATTTGACTAAGTTTGCTGCCAAATCCCAGGATGGGATATTTGTTGGGTACAGCACAAATAGTAAGGCCTATAGAGTCTTCAACTTAACTACTCAAGTTGTTGAAGAATCTGTGCATATTGTATTTGATGAAACAAGATTAATCAATTGTGAATTGTCTTGTAGATCAAATGACTCAACAGGTATAAGCAAGAAGATGGACAAGCTCTCCATTGCTGAAGCTTCAAAGGAAGAGGGAGCATTGGAAAATGAAGGCTGCTGTCCAGGGGGAGTACAAGAGATAATGGAAGCTGATGAAAACCAAGAGGAACAGCAGAATGAAGAAGCTGGAGATGCTCAACCTGAAGGGAATCTACCTCCAGCTATAAGATATCTAAGAGATCATCCTACTGATCAGATAATTGGTGATCCAAGACAAGGAGTGCAAACTAGAAGCAGAAATCAAAGCACAGTTTTGCATTCTAGTTTCTTGTCTCAAATGGAACCTAAGAAGTTTGAAGAAGCTATCCAAGACCAGCACTGGATTGATGCTATGCAAGAGGAGCTGAATCAGTTCAGAAGGTGCAAGGTCTGGGAGCTTGTTCCTAAACCAAGAGGCCACAACATAATTGGGACTAAGTGGATCTATAGGAACAAGCTAGATGAAAGTGGAATAATAATAAAGAATAAAGCAAGATTGGTTGCAAAAGGATACAGGCAGGAAGAAGGGATTGACTTTGATCAAACCTTTGCTCCAGTAGCAAGGCTGGAGGCAATCAGAATGTTCCTTGCCTATGCAGCCTACCAAGACTTCAAAGTATACCAGATGGATGTAAAGTCAGCATTTCTGAATGGTGATCTTAAAGAAGAAGTATATGTAGAGCAGCCATCAGGTTTTGTAGATCCTCTTAAACCTGATTCTGTGTACAAGCTTAGGAAAGCTTTGTATGGGTTAAAACAAGCTCCAAGGGCTTGGTATGAAACCCTGTCTACCTTCCTCATTGAGAATAAATTCTCAAGAGGAAAGATAGACAAAACTCTATTCCTTAGGGAATCCAAAGGAAAGATCATCTTAGTCCAGATCTATGTTGATGACATAATCTTTGGATCTACTGAAAACAACCTTTGTAAAAAGTTTGCCAAACTTATGCAAGGGAAGTTTGAGATGAGCAGTATGGGAGAACTTAAGTTCTTCTTGGGACTCCAAGTAAGACAGACTGATGATGGATTGTCCATATCCCAGTCTAAGTTCACCAAGGAATTAATTAAAAAATATGGTATGGAGTCATCCTCCTCCATGAGAACTCCTATGGGCACAAGTATGCCAATATGCAAAGATGAGGCAGGTAAACCTGTTGATGAATCATTGTATAGAGGAATAGTTGGGTCACTACTATATCTCACTGCTAGTAGACCTGACATTATGTATGCAACATGTGTCTGTGCTAGGTACCAAGCCTGCCCTAAAGAATCTCATTATACTGCAGTAAAAAGGATTCTGAGATATCTAAAGGGCACTCCTACTCTAGGTCTTTGGTACCCTAAGAATAGAGATTTTCAACTAACAGGCTATTCAGATGCAGATTTTGCAGGATGTAGAGAGGATAGAAAGAGTACTACAGGTACTTGTCAATTCCTGGGAGGAAGACTAATATCTTGGAGTAGTAAAAAACAGACTAGTGTGGCAATTTCCACAGCTGAGTCAGAGTATATTGCTGCAGGAAGCTGCTGTGCACAGCTATTATGGATGCAGCATCAGCTTAAAGATTATGGTATTCAGGTAAGTAGAACACCCCTTTTATGTGATTCTAAGAGTGCTATTTCTATTGCTAATAATCCAGTTTCTCATAGTAGAACTAAGCATATAGAAATCAAATATCATTTTCTTAGAGAACATGTAGAAAAAGGTGACATCTCATTGGAATTTGTAAAAACAGATTATCAAATAGCAGATGTATTTACTAAGCCTTTAGATGAAACCAAATTCAATAAATTCAAAATTGAATTAGGTATGTTAACCATTGATTAATGTATTAAACAAAATCATTAACAATGCTATTGAAATGGTTAATAAGTAAGTAAAAGTAGTAACAACAATAATCAAGTGTTAAAAAGGACACATTGAAGTTACAAAAATTGGCTAAGTAAGAATGTGTCGACACATTCAGTAATAATGTGTCGACTCAGAGAAATTATGTCGACAAGTCAGAAATATTGTGTCGACACAGAGAATATGTGTCGACACTTAAGAGTTTTATTGTCGACTTAACCAGGAATGTAATGTCGACTCAACCAGAATTATGGTGTCGACACTTACAAAATATGTGTCGACACTTGTCCTTAGTGTCGACACAGAATTTCTGTCTTTCTACTATATATCCAAGGTGTCGACATAACCACAAATTGGTGTCGACACATAGTAGACTGAAGAAATGTCGAGTTAATAGAAGCTTGTGTCGACACATTCCGTCTGTGTCGACACATTTAGACTGTCTTTGGCGCCTTTTGAACTTCTTTCAACAGAAGCTATAAATAGGTCAAAAAGCTCTTTGTGTCGACACGCTTTCAAGGTTTTCGAAACTCAAACCCTGTGTCGACAGTCTTTCTTTCTCTCTTCTCTCAAGCTTTCTCGACACAACGATGGCGCCAAGGATTGAAGACAATGTTAATGAAGGGTATGAGTTGGTGCGCCAGGCGTTTGCAGAGGCGCCGCCTGATGTTCAAGGAGTTATCACCCTTCTCTCTGCATCAGGGTTAGAATTCCTTGTCTCAGAACCATCCAAGATCTGGAAGAAGGAGGTGCACGAGTTCTTTATCTCTGCATCAGTCCATTCAACTGGCCTCAAGATTAAGTCTACAGTTCAAGGGAGTAAGATCAAGATTAACCAAAGAAGTATAAGAAAAATCTTCCACTTGAAAGTAGTTGAAAATGAAGAGGAAGTTCCTATCTCCAGGACAAGGGAAGCCCTTCAATGGTGTGGACTGGACCAAGGATTGAAGATTGGAGCTGCCTTCAATAGGAAGGGGATGAATCAGCAAGGGAAGTTCTTGTCTGAGATAGTTGGGAAGGTAATCCTCTGCAAGACAGGTGGACATGATAGGATTTCTGCCTATATGTTCAGCCTGATGACCAGGATAGTCTTTACTATTCCTACTGATTGGTCAGGAGTGCTCTTTGACAAGATCAAAGAGGGAATCAAGAAGCCTAACATGGCTAGGATCATGAGCCTGTACTTCAATGGAGTAATTCCTGAAGTGATGCAGCAGCTGTAGGGGAGCAAGATTAACCATATGAGAAGAATGGATATGAGACTATTCACCAGGTGGGATAGGGTGCTGTCAAAGGATGTGCCTGAAGAGAACAGGCCAGACACCCCTGTGCAATCCCCTACACCAAATCAAGAATCTGACCAAGTACAAGAAGGGACACAGCTTGACTCAACTGTGGTCCAGGAAGTATCAACACCTGCACAGATGCAGGGGGAGCCAGTTTCCACTTCTGCTCCAAAGGTATCTACACCTGCTTAGGTATAGGAGGAGCTAATGTATTTTAACTTTAAAAGACATTGCTCTTATTCTTATTACTGCACAGGTTCAGGGGGAGCTAGTGTCCACACCTACACCTGCCACTACAAATATTGAGGTGCAAGTCCAAGAGGTAGCACAGTTAAACATATCTCCAGATTTAACTGCTGCAAAAGTGACCACTCAACTGGAATTTACTATGGAAGAGTTATTCCCAGATGTTGATACAGCTACTGATAGAATAGAAGAGGTTCAAGATGTTGAGCAGCCTCTTGACATAGAGCTAGAACAAGGAGTGGAAAAAGTTCAAGAGATTGAGAAAGTACAAGAAGTAGAGGAGGAGCAAAGAATTGAGGGGGAGCCTCTACATGTTGAAACTGAGCAACATGGCACTGAAGCAGATAGAGTTAACATAGAGAGTACTTCTGAATCTGAGACTGAAGAAGCCAGGTTGGCTAAGAAAAGAAAACTGGTTGTATTTAAAAGAAGAAGCAAGACTTATAAGCAGGCTTTACAGACAATACCTCCACCTCCACCTCCTGAAGTTGATTATAACAAGTTCTTGGTGGATTTACAGGTGAAATTGGATGACCACAGGGTGGCCATTGAGAAATATGTTGATGAAAGAAACAAAACTCTGCAGTTTGACTTAGCCCAAGATATCAAATCTATCCAATTTCAAGTCAACTTGAATAAAACTGAAATGACAGATTGCT
The DNA here is from genome assembly GCA_039513925.1 of Platanthera zijinensis. NCBI lineage: Eukaryota > Viridiplantae > Streptophyta > Magnoliopsida > Asparagales > Orchidaceae > Platanthera > Platanthera zijinensis. Next base: position 107,972,046 of record CM077093.1, on the reverse strand, counting down.
TCCACAAGGGTGGCAATGCTGTAGTTTATCTGGCTAAACAACAGCAGGCTATCTCTACAAAGGTGGATGATATTGTTTTGAAGCAAGGTTATGTTCTGGAAAATCAAATAAGAATGAATGACAATTTAACTGAATCTCATAATGAGATCATTCAAGAGGTGAAGAAGATTGTTCCAGGGATGCCTGCAGATAAAGCCAAAGAAATGGCAGAGTTTGATAAGAATTTTCAGGCTGCAATTGCATCTGTTAAGACTGCCATCACAACCTCTCAACAGGAAATATCTGAAAAGCTTCAAAAGTTAAGACCATTTTTCAAGGAGGGAGTGAATTATTTGGATGGCCAAATTCGATTCCAGAAAGAAGATCTTAGAGATCATGTCTCAAGAGAAGCCATAAAGGGGGAGAGGATGCTAATTCATGCAGGCTCTGAGCATGCCAAATGGGTGACCAATAGTATAAGAGCCACATTGGGATATCCACCATTGTGTGATGATAACATGGTGGCTGAGTCAGGTCTACAAACAGGACTACTTGAAGGTGACCAACCTGAGGTTGCCCAAGTCATATACCCCCCTCCAGATTTTGATATATTGGATCAGCAAGTGCAATATATGTATAGTCCTTCAAAGGAGGTTGTAAATGTTATCCTTGGAAAGGTTGATAAGCCTGAGGTAAATTTGCAAGAACAGCAAGATGCTCTACTGTCAAAGAAAAGATTTAGAGAGCAGGCTGAGCTGAAGCCAGATTTTGAGCAGTGGAGTCCTACTTCCAGAAATATAATACTCACTGCATGGAAAGCTGTCAAAGATCAAGTTCATGAAAGGGGCAAGTGGTACAATGAGCAGGAATGGCAGAAGTATGAGGCAAGACAAGAAGCCATTGTACAATTCAGAAGGAAAGCTAAGATGGGAAGACTTCCAACTGATGCTATGGAGCCAAGCAAATACTTCCCAAAGCCTTTTCACTATTTTGAAAGGCAAAGGCTCAAGGAAGAAGCTAAGAAGAAAGCTGATCTTAAAGGAAAAAAGATGGCTGAAGAATCAGAAGCTCCTGTGACAGCTAAAATTAAATCTGGCCAAGGGATTGTTATTAGAGAGCCTAATCAATCCTGATAATGTTTAGTTCTTTCATAATGTTTTGTAATGATGTAATGTGATCTGTCAAAGAAAAACCATGTAATCAAACATTACCCAGTAATAAACAAAATTTTGTTAAATCTGTGATAGATTGTTTTATCCATGATGTTCTTATTATTTTGTTTATAATTAAGTATCCCTGTGTATTGTCATATATCATCATTTTATACTATTTATAAATGGTGTATATCATTGGCTATAAGGGTTATGACTTCTCCAAATAGGGGGAGATTGTTGGGTACATTGGAAAATGTGTACCTGATTTGAAGAAGCCCAACCTAGCTCAATGATATACATCATGTTGTATTTGATGTAGTTTTGAGTTGACATGTGCAGGTAAAGAAATGTTAAAGTTTACAGAAAAAATTCTAAGTCCAAGTGTCGACACAAAGGAACATGTGTCGTCACATAGAAGAAAGTTGTCGACACAACACTGGGAAAGTGTGTCGACACAGAAGGTGTAAGTCGACACTACTCTGGGAAAAAGTGTCGACACATAACATAGTCTACAACAACACTGGGAAATTGTGTCGACACAGAAGAAGTAAGTCGACACAGCACTAGCAGAATGTGTCGACACAGAAGAAAAACGTCGACCTCAACATTGGGAGAATGTGTCGACACTGAAGAAAATAGTCGACCACAAGTTTGTCGTCACCAGCAGAATGTGTCGACACATAGTGAGCAAGTCAACACTTACTAAAGTTATGATTCTACAACAACTGTGTCGACACACAGGACTTGTGTCGACACACTGCAGAGTCAAAGACCAAGTTATTTTCAGAAGAAGATGTGTCGACACAAAGGCAATTTAGTCGACATCACTGAAGGCAGTGTCGACACCAAAGTCAATTGTGTCGACACAAATAGACAGATGGTCTCGACACTTTCTGACAGACTGTTTCAACACTAAGGCACAGGACTTGTTTGAAGACTTGACAGCTGTGGGTTATCACCAGTTAACTGAAGTTGTCAGACTTGTCAGAAAACGGTTAGAAACCGGATCAGCCGGTTACCATGAAGAATGTCTATAAATAGACAGATTCAGAAGGTGAGAAGAGGAACAACACACACAATTAAGAAGATATAGAACTGATCCTTTGAAATACATTGGAGAAGGATTATATTCTACTCATTTTCAAGAAAGTGCTAGGCACTTAAGAAGATCTTCTCCGGGAGATCTAAGAAGACTATCTAAGGATAGATCTAAGAAGAGTTCTAATCAGAATTCAGAAGAATCATTCAAAGTTCTGGACAGAGAGAGATCAAGTCAGAATTTGAAGAAGAAGAAAGAATCATCAGTGGATTCTCAAGAAGCTGTTTGGAATCAACTCAGCTAAGTACATTTTCAAGAAGCTTTGAAGAAGGCTAAGAAACAGTTGATTGCATCAGCTGATTAAGAATTGTCATTGCCTCTTCTCTCTCAACTTGGCAAGACAATTTAAAACAATCTTTTCTATATTTCTGTAGGATCTGTTTATACAGATCTGAGTTGTAAGCCTATGTTATAAAGGCTGAGTGTAGGAGTGTTGAACTCTGAGTGGTAGGGCTGATTGCCTGAGTGTAGGAGAAGGATATTCTCTGAGTTGTAGGCCTTGGGGCAAGGCTGAGGTAGGGCAGTTGTGCCTGAGTTGTAGGAACCAGTTGGGTTCTGAGTTGTAAGATCTATTGATCTGAGATAAGTGGAAGTTTGGCCGAATCTAGCATACTGCTAGATAGGTGAAGGGGGAAAGTGGATGTACCCAGACCTTGGGGAACCACTATAAAACATAGTGCAATCTGTGATGTGTTGTTTTCTGTGATTGCTGTGTTTTTGTATTAGTTAATAAATTGAATTCTGTCTAGAAGTTTTGGAAAAAGAAGCAGGACCTATTCACCCCCCCCCTCTAGGTGTTTAGGCTGCCTTGAAAGTTAAACTATCATACCTAACGGATGTTTGATGTGCGCGGATAAATCTTGCGGTCTTGAGGTCAAGATAGGGAGTCGGGAGTTCAAGATGGAAACATTAGTATTGCCGATCAAGGAATTTGATATAATCTTTGGTATGGACTTGCTTTTAGAGCAGCATGCCTCTATAGATTTCACTTCAAAAGAGGTCACACTCGGGCAGAATACCAAACAAGAGACCAAGTTCATTGGTATACAAGGGATGACTGAGATTTTGTTATCTTCTCTCCAAGTCATTAAGGCAGTTCGAAGGGGTGCGGAGTTATTCTTCACACTCGTAGAGGCGGTGACGCCGAAGGCCCATGTGAGTGAAGTGTCGATTGTGTCGGAGTATGCTGATTTATTTCCAAATTACCTTCCGGTGTTACCTTCCCAAAGGGAAATCGACTTCGCTATCGAGCTGGTGCAAGGTGCGAAACCTATGGCCCGTTCGCCGTATCGGGTGGCGCCAAAAGAGATGGCCGAAATGAAAGTTAAGTTGCAAGAGCTGTTGGAGCAGGGATACAAACGCCCAAGTATGTCACCTTGGAGTGCGCGTGTTCTTTTTGTGAAATAGAAAGACAGTAGTTTGCGGCTATGTATTGATTATCGCAAACAGAATAAGCTGACGGAGAAAAACAAGTATCTGATTCCACAGAAAGATGACTTGTTCGATCAGCTAGCAGGCTCAACCGTCTATTCCAAGTTGGATTTTAAATCCGGGTATTACCAATTACGGATTAGGGAAGGTGACATTCCTAAGACAGCATTTTGCACACGCTACGGTCATTATGAGTTCACAGTGATGTCGTTTCGGTTATGTAATGCGCCTTCGGTATTCATGGATATCATGCATCAAAGGTTCCGCAAATACTTGGATCTATTTGTGATTGTGTTCACTGATGATATCCTCATGTACTCACACTCGGAGGAAGATCATGCAAACAATTTGTAGTTGGTATTGCATACCTTGCGGAGGAATAAGTTGTATGCCAAGTTCTCTAAGTGTGGGTTCTGGCTCTCGTCAGTGGCTTTTCTTGGCCATGTAGTAAGTGGAGAGGGCATAGCGGTGGATCCGGCAAAGATAAGTGCCATTCGTGATTGGCCAGTGATGTATTCGGTGGCCAAAGTCAGGAGTTTTCTTGGACTGGCAGGCTACTATAGACGATTTGTGGAGAACTTCTCCCGGATTGCTTTGCCTTTGACTACGTTGACAAGAAAAGATCAGAAGTTCATTTGGATGCCGGAGTGCACGCAAGCGTTTGAGGAGCTAATGAGTCGTTTGACCACGGCGCCTATTTTGACGTCGCCATGTGGTACAGACAGTTTTGAGAGAAACAGCGATGTGTAGGGGAGCGGCTTAGGCTGCGTTCTCCTGCAGTTTGGCAAGGTGATTTCTTATGGCTCACGTCAATTGAAAGTGCATGAACGTAATTACCCCGTCCACGACTTGGAGTTGGTGGCGGTGATCTTTTCGCTAAAGTTGTGGCGACACTATCTTTATGGCGTGAAGGTAGATATTTATACAGATCATAAAAGCCTAAAGTATCTGCTCGATCAAAAGTATTTGTATATACGACAACGGAGGTGGATGGAATTCCTAGGGGACTATACCTTCGACATTCACTATGTTCCCGGAAAGGGAAATGTGGTCGCTGATGCCTTTAGTCGTCGGACTCCGGTGCGGGCAATTTGGTTGCGGATACATGATGAGCGTCTAATCCAGGAGTTTGAAGCATTAGAGAAATCTTGTGTTGAAAGGGATTCTTCGGCTGATGCATGCTTGGACTGGATGGAGGTTCAATATGACCTTGCGGACAGGGGTCAGCGGGCAACGGAGTTTGATGAAAGTCTCCAGCGCTATGGAAAGGAAGGTTCTGGTGACCAATTCTCCTGGGATGACGGGTTATTACGGAAGGATGGCCGATTGTGCGTCCCTTGTGCGGGTAAATTGCGAGAAGAATTGTTATACGAAGCGCACTTTACAAAGTACTCAATTCACCCTGGGAGCACAAAAATGTACAAGGACATGAAGAAATTGTTCTGGTGGCCCGGTTTAAAGGCGGACATAGTCGAGTATATAGCTAAGTGTCATACTTGTGCTTTGGTGAAGGCAGAATGTCAACGGTCTAGCGGTTTCCTGAAATCGTTGTCGGTTCCGCGGTGGAAGTTTGAGGATATTTTTATAGATTTCGTTCATGGATTGCCGAGATCTCAACGCGGGAATGACTCAATCTGGGAGATTGTAGACCGGTTGACAAAGGTGGCTCATTTTCTACCGAACAAGTGGGACGATTCTGTAGAAATGTTGGCAAAGCTCTATGTGGAGCAGATTGTTCGATTGCACGGTGTTCCCCGGAGCATCGTAAGTGGCCGAGAAGAGCTAACATTGGAGCGAGAGCAGACCATGCAAGCCGAGTTTCCCGAGTTATTTTTGTAACCTGTTGTCTTGTTTGTATATGTTGTAGCAACATATATTCTTTATCATATTGTGTTATACTTTTATCTCCCTATTGTATCCAAATTTCGGGACGAAATTTATTTTTAGGAGGGGAGGATTGTAGCACCCCAGAAATATCAAAAGCCAAAATTGGGATTCAGGTTGGCTGACACGGCCTGAGATACGGGCGTATCTCAGGGCATGTCAGGTGTACACCGCCTAGGACACGGGCGTTTGCCAGGGCATGTCCCTCTTCTCGACGAGTACTCAAAAACTAATCGTGGAGAGGCGATATGGCCGGTGACACGGGCATGTCACAGGGGCGTGTTGGGCACACGGCAATTGACATGGGCGTGTGTCTTAGCCGTGTACTGCTCGGGTGATTTTGGAGATCGTGTTACATGGGTGACACAGCCAGATACACGGCCGTGTGTTGGGTGACACTGGCATATCAGGTTTGACTTGGGCGTGTCAATACCCATGTTATGGTCTGTTTTAAGTCGGTTGTGCACCGCTTCAGGAACACGGCCTTTGACACGGGCGTGTCACAACCCGTGTTCGGCCCAGGAAAATCAATTTCAGGTCTAATCTGAGCCTTCCATTTCCTTTGACAAAGATCCAATGGCCTAGGCTGTTCCCTGGATTGATAAGGCCGAGATTTGAGTTGAGAAAGCTCATTTGAGTTATGTGTTCTCTTTCTAAAAGCCAAGAGAGAGGAGAGCAAGAGAAGGAAGAAGAAAGGGAATCCGGCTGCCGGTGGTGCTACGGTGGTCCAAATCGCAAGTCGAGTTCAGATTTGCGAAGGCAAGGCTACTGCGAAGACTTCCATCCATTTGCTTTCTCTCCATGGCTCTGAGGCGAATTCCAAGTGTAACGATTTCCTTCTTGGACATGTGAAGTCCTACTTTCCTGCATTTGCATAGGGAAAACCCTTCCCCGCGAGTGTACGGTGAGTTGCGGTGTCCCTTGGGGTAGATATGTGAAGTCCCCCTTATTAGAGTACGAAATCAGAGTATGGATTTAGGCATGCTATGTGAAGCCCATCTTGACATGCTGGTCTGGATTGGTGATGCTTGTTTGCATTCGGAGGAGCCTCCGAGTATTTGAATGTTTGTGTGTAATCTGTGGTGCATACCTGTCGCTTGGTGCAATAGGAAGTACTGGAGGAAGTCCAGGAAATTGTGAGAGTTGGGTTCCACTCTTGTGACCGTGAGTTGTCACTTTGTGTGGTGTTGAGCCGTTGGGCTGCAACTGTATAAAAAGGGCTTCGTTCCGAAAAGGGAAGGTGAAACCGAGCCGCGCCTTTATTTATGGCCTCAGGTATGATGTACTTGGTAGTGGCAAGGCGGTTTGAGCAACGGGGGGTGGCTATCCGTACCTGCGTTATGAAGGCTTGACATGAGAGCGCCAAGGCATTGGGCTTTCGTCGGTGGCATAATTAGAGTCTTAGGCCTGCGTGCCAGACTAAATGCTCATTGGTGGGATCCGGTGTTTCCGGTACACCCGAATGTGCCTTGAGTGCACGGAGCATTGGGTCGTCGTGTCGGTGTTTTTAATATGTATTGACTGTGCGTTCGTGCATGTCTTGCATGGTTTGTTATACATATTGTTGGAAAAATGCTATGCAGGGATGGAATTCCGCTGCCCCGTGCCAGGGGCAGGGTCGTTTTAATTGGTCAGCTGAATGCTGAACGTTGCCCTGTTCTCCACCTCTTGGTGGATTGGTTCTTGGAGGTGCAGGAGCTGTTGGTCCAAGCGGGTCTTAGCAGGCTGAAGCCCAAGCTGCGTTGCTGCCCTCAAAGGCTTTATTTTGTTTCTTCTTGTTCATGTGTTGCCGGACTTCGTGCCGATGTCTGTAAACCACACCTTTGTTAAGAGAAATTTGTAAGGCCTTAAGGCCAGATACTTTGGTTGTATACATTCCTATTTTGTTAGTGGATAGTTCTTGTTTTGCTTGAGTTTAAGGATTCAACCATGAAGCTTCCGCAAGAATGCTCTGTGTTAGGATTCGTTGGGTTGTATGATATTATTTAGTAACATCTCCGCCTATTTGTGGAATATGGTGTGGGGCCCCGGCCGGACCCTCTATTATATTCTTCTTGACGGGTAGAGGTGTTACACGCCCACTGGTTGTTTTCTTTTGAATGTTGAATACTTTGCTAAGCTGCTATTTTTACATTTGGTGGTTATTTTTTACTTGCTCTCTAGGAATGTTTTATGCTTGGTTGCATGTTAGATATTTTCACTTATAAAAGCATTACTACTGGTATTTCACACATCTCATATTTCCCAAACTAAAATACTATTGTCTAACTAACGTAAAGACTATTTCAATACTTATAATGAATCTAGAGTCTTGCATGCCATGAGTTGTCCTTTGGGGATATTTATACATATGTAGGGAGTTAATAAACATAATTAAAGTACTTTCCATAGCGTATAACTATCTTTTTACTCGTGAACTAGTTGATCCACTATGCCAAGGGATACGACAATCTAAATTTAAAATTGTTTTTACCTAATAACTTATGGATTTCATGTAAAATTGCAGAGTTTGGAGTCTGGACTGAGCGCCTACAGTTATGCCCTGCACGGCGTGGCATCACGACGCGTATCTTCTCTTACTCTGATATAATTTAAATGTTGAGAAAATGTGGGTTGTGATAGTTAGTATCAGAGGGATAGGTTGTTAGACAACTGGTCGAACAACTATCTCAGGTCAGCATTAGCCGTAAAGTTTCATTTCATACACACACCGATGTGTCATCAATACGTCTTGACTGAAGCATGAACACTACACTAATAGCATGATAAGAAGTATACGAGTCATATCATGTAGTATGAGATGCATAATATGTGTTTGTATATGGATCCACCATAGGTGGCAACATGTGATGGTTATGTAGTATGGTATGCATAACCATCATCAAATGGATGCCCATTAGCATGTTTTGCTTTTTCGTTACATGCGATTTTATGTAGTATGGGATGCATAATATTTCATGTGTACGCCACTCATAACATGCATTAAGGTCTTTTTTGAATGCATAACACAACATACATAGCATAACATTGCATAGCACATGTGCCAAGCTAAATATTTACATGATGACACATGTACACACATTGTTTTAAGTCAAAGGAATACAAATTCATGCATTCATGGTCTATGCAAAAGAGTTAATAGAATGATTGTATATCATCCTTGGTTTAAGCATTTAATCATTTATAAAATTCCCAGAGCAAGTTAGCATTCAAGAGCAAGTATTTATATGTGTTTGGTGTGTATTAGGTTGTTGGGTTCTAGCGATTAAGCTAGGTTTTGACTAGTTGATTGTTGTAATAATTAGAATGTCGACACGTCCTACGACGAGGTCGACTCCCCAGTCAGAGGGCGAGTCGTCTGGTGTTCAGAATGAGGCCGTGATTGAAGAATTGCGACAAAACAATGAAACTTTGTCTAGGCAGATGTTGGAGGTGAAATCACAGATCCAATCCTTATTGACTGTTGTGGCAGGGCAGTAACTTTGAGTCCAGGAACCGGCCATGGGTCAAGGTGTTCTAGTTCCTCCTGCTCCTCTTGTGCCCCTAGTTGTGTTACCGCTAGAGATGAACTTCATCTCGCATTTCCAGCGATTAGGACCTCCTTTTTATGATAGTAAGGCAAATTTCATGTTGTTGGATGATTTGCTTATAGTAATCGAGGAGATATTTTCAGACTCGGTAGTTTTTACAGCCAGAGAGTGATGGTTGCTGCATACCAGCTAAGGGATAAGGAAATTTGAAGGATGGGTGTTCCTGGGAAGCCTTCAAGGTGTTAATGCTGAAGAAGTTTCGGCCATCGATCGAGCGAGACCGTCTGATGAATGATTTCCTGCATTTTAAGCCATGAAAACTCACGGGTAGTGAGTAGGAGATTGAGTTTAGAAAGCTAAGCTAGTTTTCTCCTGATTTGGTAATCTCATAAGCCAGCAGAGTTAAACGATTTCTAGATGGTCTAAGGAGTGAGCTCTAGCAGCTAGCCAGTGCTTATGGGTCGGAGAGTTATGCTGGAGTAGTCGAAGCAGCTCTTAATGTTGAGGCGATCGACAATACCAAGAACTGAGGTCAGCAAATGAGAAAGGACAAGAGGAAGACTGGTGAGTGTAAGAGTTCCCAAGAATCTGGTGCTGCTTTGAGGAAGAAGATTAAAGAGATATGCATTTTTTGTGGACGGCCAGGCCACCCGTTTGAGAATATTTTTAAGAGGATAGGAGCTCAGAGTCAAGAGCAAGTTCATGTGATCCAGGGTGCTCCTAAGGGATAGTTGGTTTGTACTTAGTGCAAACGGAAGGGGCATGATGTTGCCCACTGTTGGGATAAGGTTAGAGTCTACTTCTAGTATGGATAGAAAGTTCACATCAAGTCAAAGTGCCCGCAATCTTAGCCTGCGCGGCAACAAATTTTGCTTCGAGCCTTGCCACCGCCGCAGCCTTTAGACAAAGGGAAGGGAAAGCTGAACGTGTTGTCTCTAATGGAAGCCAAGACATCTACTCAATTGATTTCAGGTTAGTTTCTAACCTATATTTGTTTCTTATTTCTCATAGCTATAGATTCATTGTTGTTCGATTAGTTTTGTAATATTTTTATAGGGAAATTTAAAGTAAAGAACCGCTGGGCGCGTGTTCTTTTCGATTCCAGTGCCACCCACTCGTTTGTGTCTAGGGCCTTCATATAGCGTCAACGTTTGACTCCTGTCCGGGTGGGCGACGCGTTTTGTGTCAAATTTCCTTCTGGTTATTCTATGGCATCAGAACAAGTTATTCAGAGTTGTCCGATTCTGTTAGGTGATTTTCTCGCAGTTGCTGACTTGAGGTTGATATACCTGGAAGACTTTGATGTGTTCTTGGGCTTGGACTGCTTGTCCAAATATGATGCTGTTATTTAGTGCAAGGTTAAGCGCTTGGACTTCAAGATGGACAACGGTAAACCCAAGAGTGTTTATGGATATCCGCGCTAAGTTTCTCCAATTATTTATACGGTATGTGCTCGGAAACTTTTAGATTCCTGATTTTTTTCTTGTTTGGTTTTAGTTTTGAAGACTGTTGATAGTTTGCTGAGTGTAGAGGAGATTCTCGTGGTGCATGAGTTTCAAGATGTTTTTCCAGCTAATCTTATCGGTCTTCCGCCTGAGAGCGACGTGGAGTTTTTCATAGATCTAGAGCCAGTAACTTGTCCTATTACTAAGGTGCTGTACCGGATGGCCCCACGTGAGTTGGAGGAGTTGCGTACTCAGTTGGATGAGTTGCTATTGAATGGTTTTATTAGGCCAAGTTCTACGCCTTGGGGTGCTCCCATTTTGTTTGTGAAGAAAAGGATGGATCAATAAGGCTGTGCATCGATTATAGGGAGCTGAATAAAGTCATCATTAAAACAGGTATCCTTTATTGAGAAAAGATGATTTGTTTGATTAACTGTGTGGTAGCACAGTATTTTCAAAGATTGACCTTCGTTTATGAAAGGAGAGGGTTAGATTTGACTTACTCTATAGGGGGGGGGGGGTTAATAGAGTATTTAAAATTTTGGCTGTTGTAAACTTTTATATATCAGAGTGAAAATAAGGGATACTAATTATAACAATAGAAGGAAAAACAAGCTAAGCTATTCTAACTATCATAGCCAAAGAAAAAACCAAAACAGAAAACGAGCAGCCAGACAACACGAGATGATTTTATAGTGGTTCCCCTAAATTTGGGTACATTCACTCTTCTACTACCAGGGTAGGAATCCACTAGTAGGTTTTGATCAGGTGTCTGCCACCAAAGTATCTATTTACAGGGAGATATTGCAACCCTTTAGGCTTTTGATCAGGTGCCCAAAAACAAACCCAAGTCTTTTGATCAGGAGACTTGACAACCAAGAGCTAACTTTTGAAGGGAGTTAAAACCCTTTTACAAGAGGTGAGAGGAGGTGATGGTGTCTTCTCTTTCTCTAATCAACAGAGAAGACTAGTGGATCTTTAATGTTTGACAAAGCTCCTCCTGAGATGTTGATGGTTCAGGAAGACTGGAGCTTTGCTTTAGGGTATAGGTCTTCAACCTTGTCTGAAAGTAGTCTTGGAACTTTTATGACTTAATAAATCTTTGTTTTCCGGAATATTCCTGAAGTGAAGCTTGAAGAAGACTCTTGATTGTGATGATTGTTCTTTTTCTGTCTTAAGGCTAGACACGGTGAAACACAGAGAATTTTCTGCACTGTGAGAGAGTGTGTGTTCTGAAAGATTAGTCTATCTCAGTGTTGTATATTCTCTCTATAAGTTTTGGTGGTTCCTTCTCTGTATTCTTATCTAAAAGACAACAATCTCTCTTTTTATATTCTAAGTCAATAAATTCTCCTTTGAAATTTAAATTACTACCTTAATTGCTGGCTGATCTGGAGAATACAAACGGCTGGAATATATCATATATGAGTTTCCCTAATTGTCCCTTAATAAAATAAGCAAGTAAATATCCTGATTAATACCATAATTAATGCTCCCAATACCAACTATATTTAGGGAAATATAAGCATTAATTACTCATGAATAGTACTGATATTAATATAGAAATAAAGGAACAGAAGGAAGAAAACTTGTCATTCTGGAACTGGACAGATATCGTCGATCACTGAACAGAATTTGTCGACCTTAGATCCTAGATCATCGACCTAAGAATTCAAGTTCGTCGACTTGAGCTCTATGAACCTCGTATTGAGAATGACTTACCAAAACTGCACTTTGAGTACGTCGAGCTGAGATTCTGTCTGAAGATAACTAATCGTCGGCCTAAGCTCGAATATCATCGAGCTCAACTCAGAGAAATAACTCGTAGTTCGTCGATATGAGATCGATGATCGTCGACCTGAGTTCGAAGAACTTCGAACTGATCAAACTATTTTCTGAAATCTTCTAAGTCTGAGTCTTCTGAGGTCCTCTACTGGCTGGTCCAAGAAGGTTGAACTTAATGACTTAGCCTACACTCTAGTACTACTAGACTTGACCCTGGCTATACATGGTGGGTCAGACTCAGCCTAAATTAGTGAACCTAACCAAAATCAAACTAGGGTTCCAACAATCTCCACGTATTTGGGTAAGGTCACTAAGTACAATGCATAATAAAAGAAAATACAAACATACAACATGAGAAAAAATATCTAACAGAATGAAAATCAGTTAGGCAGATAGAAAGAATATCCACAAAGAATAAAAATAGTTTTATTGCCTATTTGGAGGAGGTGAAGAAGAAGATTTAGTGAACACTATTGTTCCGAGAGGATCTTCTTCTTCTTGCTTAGACATCTTCAGGTCTTGAGCTCCCAGAAGAGTTCTAGTAGAAGCTCTATGCACAACAGCTTCTGGGTGAACCTGCATATAAGCAATTGGATCAAATAGTTCTTTGTCTACCTTGTACTTTTCAAGCTCTTTCTGTCTGAAAGAAGACATAGTTGTAAATTGTGATGGATAAGTTCCTTCTGTATTTGCCTTGTTTATCTGAGACAAGCCTATCAGTTTATGCAATCTAGCCATCCTGAAATTTGGATCAAGATCTGGTTCATATCTTGGATCAACTGAATCATCCTGAGCAGTCCTTTGATGCTTTCTGAAAATAATAGATGATTGCAAATAATTTGTTGAAGGATAATTCTTTATAGATTTTTTTGCAAAATATGAATTTGGTGGTCTGCATTCACTGCATTTTCTACCAGGAATGGAAGATTGTCTTTGAGATGGTTTGGAAGATTATCTTGAGTAAGAAAGTGCTTGTTTAGAATATTGTCTTGAATACTGATAATGAGCTGGCTTAGGAGGTTGAGAAGCACTGGAGGTAGACCTTACCAGATTGCCTGAAGCTCCTGCAGCAGTAGGAGGAGGAGGAGGTGGTGGATCTTTCAAGAATTTCTTCACTGGAGAAGATCCAGACCTCTTCATCTTCTATGCTTTAGCTTGGTTCCTAGACAGTCTAATCCAATGAGGAGTTGTTGGAGTAAGAGGAATGTTGTGCAGAATATAATATGGAACATCATTATCTGGATTGAGCTTGGGAACACCCTTTCTTGGAGTTTTCCTTTTCTTTTATTTGGGTCTATCGGAACTATCAAAATAAGAATCATCTTCCGAATACTCATCATCATCAGATGATTTAGGAGAATTATCATATAAATAATCTATTTCTTCTAAAGTTTACTTTGAAAACTTTTTATTTGCTTGAGGAGGAGCTGGAGGTAGAACAACTGCAGGAGGAACACAATCTCTGTAATCAACTGAGAATCTTCTAAGTCTTATCAGTCAGAAGAAAATCATTTAGCTTAGGATCTTTTTGCATCTATTCAATCTCTAGTGCAACATCCTGTGCAATTATATCATCTAGACTAGGTATTGGACTATTATCCATTACATAGGTTGGGCCACTAGGTTCCACAACCATGTTAGTAGCAAACCATGCCTGAATGGCCTGAAGAGTTTCTGTACAAATTGGAGCTATATAGCAAATAATATCTGTGCAATACATATGAGAAACAAATAAAAGAATGTTTCTATATAAGAGGTAAAAGAATCGAGAACTGACTTTAGTTCAACTGCTGGAGAAATGGAATAGTCTTCAGAAAGAACAACCAAGGATTCAACGGTATCTGCATCTGGTATATCAGTATCAACAAACTCTACTGTTGTTGTTGCTGTTGTTTCAAATTCTACTGGAGCTGCTTCTTCATTGAGCATCTCCCCCTGCCTAGTTTCAGTAAGTACTGGAACCAGGCCCCTAACTGACGAAGGAGGGACAGAGGGGGTAGAAAGATGGGAAGAAAGAGAATAAATGGAAGCAGCAAGATGTGAAATAGCCCCTGCAATGAGTTGTTTTAGAAGAGGTCTAATGGATTGCAGAAGAGATGAAATGGGGAAGGAATCTATGTCCATGAATTCAAGAGGGGTTTAAGTGGACACAGATGGGTTGAAGGAGGATGATGATGGATGACAAGGTGACAAATCTTGCATTGGTTCATTTGTTGATGAAGGGGAATGAAGGGGTGATGAAAGATTGAATGATAATAGATTGAATGTTGGTATGGATGATAGGCTGTGAAGGTGGATGTCAGTAAGATGTGAAGGAGGAGGATACAGAGGAGGAGTAACATGCTCTGGTATATTAGCATGTACTGGATATTGAATGGGTGAATATTGATGTTGGGGTGATTGCTGTGGTGAAGGTTGATGTACTGGAGAATGAGTAGGTGAATGAACTGGTAAGTGAACTGGTGAATGAATATGGATTGGGGAAGAAGGAGGTGTTGGTATATGCTCTTGAGATGTGGAAGGATGCTGGAGGGTTGTTGAGGGAGTTTGAATAAGAGGAGGTGGAGGGAGAATGGAAAAATCCTCAAAAGGGTAGGGAGTGTCTTAAGCAGCCCTTGTACCCTCTAAAGGTCTGGAAGAGGAAGCCTTGGATGGCTTAGAGATATTCCTCTCCCACCTACCAAATAATCCGTAGGTAAACCTCTTCGAGGCAATAATGAATATGGTCGTGGAGACCAGTGATTCAGCATCCTTGGTAAGCAGGAAGATTCCCAAAATTCTTCCAAAACACACTTCTTCCTTTGTGTTTTTCTTCTTAATCAACTCAAACATGATTTTGGCCCAGTTCATGACCTTCTTGTTCTCCTCAGCACACATCACTAGAAACTGCTATCTAGTAATGTAATCATGGGCAGTGTGCTTGCCCAGCATTACTTTTCCTATAACATCTGTAAGAAACTTATAGTCCGTAGATAGATGTTTCTTTCGTAGTTTATTAGGTGTGTCTCCAGAATAACCCATTCGAATCAACATCTCATCAAATTCAGCAGTGTCGATTTCTAATTCCTCTTCTCCATTCAGTAAACAAAAAATTTCAATTAGAACATCAGGGGTAAGTGAAACGGCATTACCCGATACTGTCCCGATCTACGTATCAACATCTAGAGTCGATAGAGTGAAGACCCATTCACTGATTTCTGTCGCCTCCATCTTCATCCTGGTAGTCATCTGACTCTTCAACTGTAAATCTTCAAACAATTTTAGGATGTCAAGGAAGATCTGGTCTGAGTGTTTGAATGACTTGAAATTTATTTCAAAACCCATGTCGAATTTCACAGCTGCAAGAGCGCTTGCTTGAATCACCATGATAACCTGCAATAGAGAAACAGAGAGATCAAGTGTAAGGTAACTGAAAGCGCGGGATAGAGCTCGAAGAAAACCTAGATATATTGTTTTTTGGAATATGAAACGACAAACTCCATCCTACGAAAAAGGAAAATTCTTCGATCTGTGGTCGACGCAAAATTTTCTGAAGCTAGGCCATCGATCTTCGGTCGACGAAAATGGCACACACAGAGAGTTCATCGATCTCAAGTCGACGAATTTTCTCAAGAACTTTTCTCAGTTCGTTGATCTCAGGTCGACGAACTTTGGCAAATTCTTCGACCACAGACAGAAAGTTAAATTAAACTTCTCTATTAATCATACCAAGCTGATTTAGAAAGAACAAATGGTTTCTTTCATCCAAGGGTTTTGTGAAGATGTCTGTTCTTTGCAAATCAGTGTAGATATAGACAAGATTAATTTTATTTTTGTCCACACACTCTCTAATGAAATGATTTCTTATCTCTATATGCTTAGTTCTACTATGATGAACTAGATTATGAGCAATAGAAATTGCACTTGTATTATCACAGAGTAAGGTTGAATTATTTAAGTTATATCCATAGTCTAGAAGTTTGTTTTGAATCTACAACATCTGTGAACAGCAACTTCCAGCTGCTATGTACTGATCTTCTGCTGTTGATGTAGGCACAGATGTTTGCTTTTTGCAAAACCAGGAGACAAGTCTAGCACCAAGAAACTGGCATGTTCCTGATGTGCTCTTCCCTTCCACTCTACATCATGCAAAGTCAGCATCTAAGTATCCAGTCAAATAGAATTCTGACTAAGTTGGATACCAGAGTCTTAGATATGGGCAACCATTTATATATCTTAAAATTCTTTTAAGGAAAATAAGATGAGATTCTTTAGGGTTCACTTGGAACCTAGCCCAAAGGCAAGTAGCAAACATTATGTCTAGCCTACTTGCTGTGAAATACATTAGGGAACAAACAATTCCCCTATATAGATTTCGATCAATAGGCTTTTCATGTTCATCAGAGTCAACTACAGCATTGGTTGCCATGGGTGTTTTCTTTGCTAAGGCATCTGACATCCCAAAAATTTTGATTAGCTCCTTAGCATACTTGGATTGGGATATGAAGATGCTATCAGGCAATTGCTTAACTTGGAGACCAAGGAAGTATGAAAGTTCACCCATACTACTCATCTCAAACTTTGAATGCATGAGGTCAGAAAACTTTTTTCATAGTTTGGGATCAGTTGAGCCAAATATAATATCATCTACATAAATTTGTACTAACAAGATTTTATCTTTATGATGCTTAATAAAAAGAGTCCTATCTACCATGTCTCTTGAAAATTTATGCTCTAACTAGAAGCTAGCTAAAGTATCATACCAAGCTCTTGGGGCTTGCTTTTAACCATAGAGAGCTGTATGCAATCTAAAGGCATAAGAGGGATTAGTTGGAGAGATAAAACATTGTGGTTGCTCCAAATATACTTCCTTTTTGAGTTCTCCATTCATAAA
Organism: Platanthera zijinensis; assembly: GCA_039513925.1. Classification (NCBI taxonomy): domain Eukaryota; kingdom Viridiplantae; phylum Streptophyta; class Magnoliopsida; order Asparagales; family Orchidaceae; genus Platanthera; species Platanthera zijinensis. Next base: position 107,954,866 of record CM077093.1, on the reverse strand, counting down.
TGCACTCTTGACATCCATTTGATAGACTTTGAACTTTTTGTTGGTAGCATATGCAAGGAAGATTCTAATAGACTCAAGCCTTGCAATAGAGGCAAATGTCTGATCATAGTCAATGCCTTCCTCTTGCATATAGCCTTGAGCTACTAGCCTTGCTTTGTTCATATGATAGTGCCTTCGTCATCATGTTCATTTCTAAAAACACACTTAGTTCTAATGACTGGGCTGTCTTTGGGTCGTGGAACTATGTCCCAACTCTATATCTCACAAACTGGTTGAGCTCCTCTTGCATAGCAATGATGCAGTATGGATCTTGCTCAGCATCTTTTATGGATTGGGGCTCAATTTGAGATATGAAGCAAGCATGCATCACATCCTAGTAGAGTTGATGCCTTGTCTGCACAACTACAGATATGTCTCCTATTACTTGAGATATAGGATGATCTCTAAGTATGACAAAATCAGTTAGTGGATTTGGTTCAGCAATATCTTGGGGAGTTAATTCCTCTGGTGGAATTAAGTTAGCTGTTGTTGGCTCTCCATAAAATTCGGTATCTTCATCATCACTTTCTTCAGCAATATGTGGAGAAGCATGTGTAACAGTCTCATTGGTGAGGGTCAACTCATCCAGCTTCTCACATATGTTAGGTACCTCCAAGGTTTCACGGTTGAAGCTATCTTCTCGTTGTAAAACATGTTATTCTCATCAGAAGAAATGTGAACCGACTCTTCCATTTTCATGGATGATTTATTATATACCCTATAAGACTTTCTTACTTTGGAATATCCAAGAAAAATTCCAACTTCAGCTTTGGCTTCAAACTTTCTAATGTATTTCTTGTTATTTTTATGGATGTAACAGACACAACCAAATACTCTAAAATAGTCTACTTTAGGTTTCATCCCTTTGAGTAGTTCATAGGGGGTCTTGCCCTTAAGTTTGTGTATCAAACTCCTATTCAGGACATAGTTTGCTGTGCTCACAGCCTATACCCAAAAGGATAGGGGCAGGTGAGCATTTGCAATTAATGTGCCTGCAACTTCAATTAGTGTTCTTTTTTTCCTTTCAGCTACCGCCATTTTGTTGAGGAGTTCTAGGAGCAGAGAAGCAATGCTTGATACCTTCCTTCTCACAGAACTCTTGCATAGGAAGAGTCTCAAACTCAGTACCATGATCACTTCTGATCAATACAATTGGAGTAGAGTACTCAATCTCTATGCTCTTGAGAAAATCTGTAAGAACCTTGAAGTTATCTGACTTGTTTCTCAAGCAGAATACCCAAGTTAAACTTGAGAAGTCATCAACAATCACTAAGGTATAAGACTTGCATCATAGGCTTTGTACAACAATCAGTCCAAAAAGATCCATGTGGATCAAATACAAAATCCTAGGTGAATCACTCTTGTAAAGTGACTTGAAACTATTTTAGTTTGATTTCCTAACTAACAAGCCCTACAAAGGCTTTCCTACTTATAGGGATAAGAAAGAAATCCTCTAATAAGATTGTCTTTAGATAACCTAGCAATGTTTTTTAAGTTAACATGTCCTAATCTCCTATACCAAAGTTCATTATAGTTACCGCTTTGATTAAACAAACAAATTTCTAATTTTGCTGATTTGAAATTAACTATGTAGATATTTCCTAGTCTAGAGCTAGTTAAAACAGTTATATTGTCAGCAGAAGAAATAATGCAATAGGATTTATAAAATGATACCTGAAATCCTTAATCACAGAGTTGACTAATAGAAATCAGGTTGTGCTTTAATCCACATACATAATCTACTTTCTTGAATGTGACCACTCAAATATTTACATCTCCATAGCCTTTTGTGTGGCCACAGTTGGAGTCACCAAAAACAACATTGGGACCTAGCTTGGATTTGTAGTTCGATAGATTGTCCTTACTGCCAATCATCTGTTTTGAACAACCAATATCCAGATACCATTGTTACTATATGGTAGTATAGTCTTTCACCTACCCAAAAAAAGGTGAGATATTCTTGACCCAGGTTACCTTGGGTTCTTATTGATTTACATAACTAAAGATGGAAATATATGAATATTCAGGTTGACTTTTATAACCTAAAGGATGGTATTTTTTTGGTGGAATTATCCATTGGTTATAAGGATTAATATTCTGTCTAGGTTGATTAAGAATCCTATTGTAATTAAAATTTCTGTTATTATAAACGGGGGTCGACGAATTCTTATATGTTTGTCGATCTGAGGTCGACGAACAGGGATGAGTTTGTCGAACTCCACTCAGAGAATGAAAGTATTCATTTTCTTGGCCCCAATTTCGTCGATCTCTAGTCGACGAACCATACTGGTTTTGTCATTCACAGTTCAGAGAATAGTTATAGTAGAAGTTTGCGTTCGGAGTTCGTCGACTTGAGCTCGATGAACTGGACACATTTCGTCGATCTGAGTTCGACGAAATCTGCTGAACATTGTTATTGTTATTATTTTTCTTACTCTTTCTTCTTTTCTTATTCTTTTGTTTTAATACTATTTGTTTAACATTATTATCTTCTATTTTCTCTTTTCCCTTTTCAGAAACAAATTTTTTGGGGGTGGATAACATGTTTTTCTGAATAAGTGGGGGTTGGCTTGATGAAGCACCTAAGCCTAGCTTGCCATTAAGTCTGGCATTCACTGTGCTTGTGATGTTCATTAACTTGATTCCTCTCCCATTCAGGGATTCTTCAAGTTGCCTAGCCTCAAATAATTCAGTCTTTAATTTAATGATTTGTTCATTAGCTAAGGTGATTTCATCCTTTAATTAGTTATTTTCTGACCGTAGGTTTTCTTGTTCATTTACTTTCTCTCTAAGTTGTTTAATTTCTTTTTTAGAGTTAATTAAATCAAGACATAAAGATTTAAATTCAATTTTAAATTCTTCTGAATCAAAATCAAAAGAAGATAATACCTGATCCTCCTCATATAGAGGTTCTTTAGTGTCTGATTGGTCAGCTTCAGAATGGGTGCTTGTTGCATCAATAGCCATCAAGCATATTTCCTTGGCCATTGCTTCCTCTTAATCTTAACTGGAGCTAGAAGTTGAATATTCTTATTCAGTGTCACTCCAGGTTTCAGTAATGAAACCTTTCTCCTTCCTTTTATGCTTGCTGGAGGAAGGCTTGTTGTAATGCTATTTCCTGGTCTCCTTTTCTCTTCTTTTATCTTTCTTTTGAGTCTCTGGATATTATTAAATGAAGTTTATAGGCTTCCTGCAGTCAAAACAAACTACTTCTTTTGTTGGTGTTTTGTCATACCTGGGTTTGTAATCTTGCCTTGATGACTTTATTCTGATGTCCCTCTTTCCCATTTTGTAAAATCTCTTGGCTAAGAGACTTAGGAATTCTTCATTGACAGTTGGGGATTCAGAATCTTCAGTAGCTTTGAATGATATATTTTTCTCCTTTCTCCCAGATGAAGGAGTCTTCAGTTCTGCAGCTTCTCTTGACTTAATCAGTTGCTCATAAAATTTGAGCTTTCCCAATAGAGATTCAGTTGAAATCTCATTAAGGCTTTTGGCTTCCTTGATATGCCAGATTCTAGAATCCCATGAGCTAGGGAAGCACATGAGGATTTAGTCATTCACTTCTGTAACAGTGATGTTCATGTCCAATGTCTTCAGCTCATTGATTATTGAGCTTAATATGTTATACATATCACCAACAGTCTCTGACTCATCCTTCTTGAAGTTCTCATACTGAGAGATGAGGTTGAATCTCCTATCCTTTCTCTCATTAGTAAAACCAGCTACCATCTGGTTAATAGAATCCCAAATAGCCTTGGCTGATGTGCATTCAGCCACCATCTGGAAGATGTCATTACACATAGCCTGAGCCAGAATATTCATGGCCTTTATATCAGCAATCTTGGCAATTTTCTGAGCATCTGTCCACATCGGTGTAGGAACAACATGTGTGCTTGATGTTGAGGTGGATGCAGTCACTAGAGCAGGAGGCCCTGTCAAAATGGAATTAAAAAATTCCTTTTCAATAGAGTTCATATAATGTTTGATTCTTGCCTTCCAGATGGAAAACTTATTTATGTTTCACACTTGAGGTCTCGTGCTTGCATGATCCTTGTTTTGTGCCATGCTATAAGAAATAGGCTAGAGAAATTTAGATCAAAGAAGGATCTATTGGTTCAAGTGTTACCTTGTTCAACCAAGAAAATAACCCTCTGATATCATTTAAAAGGAGGGGGTTAGATCTGACTTACTCTAGAGGGGGGGGGGGGTGAATAGAGTATTTTAAATTTTGGATGTTTTAAACTTTTATGTATCAAAGTGAAAATATGTGATAGCAATTATAATAATAGAAGTTAAAACAAGCTATGTTATTCTAACAATCACAACCAGAGCAAGAACAAAAATAGAAAATGAGCAACCAGACCACACAAGAAGATTTTATAGTGGTTCCCCTAAACTTGGGTACATCCACTCTTCTAACACCCTGGTAGGAATCAACTAACAGGTTTTGATCAGGTGTCTGCCACCACAATATCTCTTTACATGGAGATATTGCAACCCTTTAGGCTTTTGATCAGGTGCCCAAAAACTAACTTAATCCTTTTGATCAGGAGACTTGACAACCAAGAGATAACTTTTAAAGGGAGTTAAAACCATTTTACAAGAGGTGAGAGGAGGTGATGATGTCTTCTCTTTCTCTAATCAACGGAGAAGACTAGTGGATATTTGATGTTGACAAAGCTCCCCCTGAGATGTTGATGGTTCAGGAAGACTGGTGCTTTGTTTAAGGGTGTAGGTCTTCAGCCTGTTCTGAAAGCAGTCTTGGAACTTTACATACTAAAAAAATCTTTGTTGTCCTGAATGTTCCTGGAAGTGAAGCTTGAAGAAGACTCTTGATTGTGATGATTGATCTTCTTCTGTCTTCAGACTTAATAAGGTGAAAGAAAGAGAATTTTCTGCACTATGAGAGAGAGAGAGACTGTTCTGAAAGATTAGTCTATCTCAGTGCTGTATATTATCTCTGAATGTTCTGGTGGTTCCTTCTCTTTATTCTTATCTAAAAGACAAAAATCTCTCTTTTTATATTCTCAGTCAATAATGAATTAATGCCTTAATTGTTGGCTGATCTAGAGAATACAAACGGCTAGAATATATCATAAATGAGTTTCCCCAACGATCCCTTAATAAAATAAGCAAGTAAATATCCTGATTAATACCATAATTAATGTTGCCAATAATGGCTATATTCAGAGAAATATAAGCATTAATTACTCAGGAATAGTACTATTATTAATATAGAAATAAAGGAACAGAAGGAAAAAAACTTCTCATTCTAGAACTGGACAGATATCTTCGATCGCTAAATAGAATTCGTCAACCTGAGATCCTATATCGACGACATAAAAATTCCAGTTCGCCAACCTGAGCTCTGCGAACTGCGTACTGAGAATGGCTTAACAAAACTGCACTCTGAGTTCGTCGAGCTGAGATTCTGTATGAAGAAAACTAATCGTCGACCTGAGCTCGAATATTGTCGAGCTCAGCTCAGAGAAATAAATCAGAGTTCGTCGATCTGAGATCGACAATCGTCGAGCTGAGTTCGAAGAACTTCGAACTGATCAAACTATTCTCTGAAATCTTCTAAGTCTGAGTCTTCTAAGGTCCTTAGCTGGTTGGTCCAAGAAGGTTGAACATAATGACTTAGCCTACACTCTAGGTCTTCTAGAATTGACCCTGGCTATACAATGTGGGTCATAATCTGCCTAAATTAGTGAACCTAGCCCAAATCCAACTAGGGATCCAATAGTTCAGGCTACCACCAGTTACGGATTCATGAGACGGATATCCCACAAACTGCTTATCGTTCCAAGCAAGGACATTTTGAGTTTTTGGTAATGTCCTTTGGTTTGACCAATGCTCCCTCTGTCTTTATGGATATGATTAACCGCGTGTTCAAGGATTTTTTGGTCCATTTCGTGGTCGTGTTTATAGATGATGTTTTGGTGTATTCCCGCAGTGCTTATGAGCATGCCTAGCACTTGCGTTTTGTTTTGTCTACCTTGGGGGACCATAAGATGTTTGCTAAGCTTAGCAAGTGTGATTTTTGGGTGCCTCAGGTTTTGTTCTTGGGTCATGTGGTAAATAAAGATGGAATTTCAATTGACCCTGAGAAGATAGCTCATGTTATGGATTGGAATAGGCCAACCACAAATAAGGAGATAAGGAGTTTCCTAGGGTTTGCTGGCTCTTATAGAAGGTTTATAGAGGGTTTCTCTACTTTTTTTTCACCACTGAATAAATTTACGTAGAAGAACGCAGCTTTTGTTTGGAGCGATAAGTGCGAGGAAGCTTTCCTGGAATTAAAGAAGAGATTGTGCACTACACCCGTGTTTCCTCTTCCTACTGAAGGGTGGGAATATGCCGTGTATATGGACGCATCGCACATTGGGCTTGGTTGTGTGCTGATGCAAGAGGGCAAAGTAATTGTGTATTGGTTGAGACAGTTAAAGATCCATGAAAGAAAATACCCTACGCATGATTTGGAATTTGCGGCAGTTATTTATGCGCTAAAGATGTGGAGGAACTTGTTGTACGGCGCATTATGCAAGATTTACACAGATCACAAGAGTTTGAAATCATTTTCACTCAAAGGGAGTTGAATCTGCACCAGCGAAGATGGTTTGAGTATGTTGGTGATTATGATGTTGAGATCCAGTACCATCCGGGAAAAGCCAATGTGGTATTTGATGCCTTGAGTAGGAAGATATGAATGATTTTTAATCTCTCTGTGGATTCTCTGGTAGAAGAATTTCTGTTGATGGACATTTCTGTTGGGATTTTTGACTCGTCTAGTATTTTATAGGTTGCTGATCCTTCATGGATTGCACTCACAAGACTGCATCAGATGGAAGATCCTGATTTGGTGCACCTTTCTAAGTGGACTAAAAATGGGGAGTTGCCAGACTTTATGATCGATGACGCGGGAACCTAGAAGTACCGAAGCAGATTTGTTGTCCCGAATGTAGAAGGTATTCGAGTTAAGTTATGCAGTGAGGATCATGGTTCAAGTGTTGCCTACCACCCCCGATCAACTAAGATATTCCAAGATTTGAAGTAGATTGCCTGGTGGTTCAGAATGAAAGGTGATATCTCGAAGTTCGTTTTAGAATATTTTTCGTGTAAGCGAGTAAGAACCGATCATGGAAGGCCTGGTGGCAAGTTAAAGCCCTTAGAAATTCATAGTTGGAAGTGGGAGAGTATCTCAATGGATTTCATTACTAGTTTACCGAGATCTCCATGAGGACATGATTCAGTCTGGGTTATTGTTGATAAAATAACAAAGTGTGCTCACTTCATGCATTTTAAGATTGTTTATCCCATGAAGAAGATAGATGAGCTATATTTAAATGAAGTCATATGATTACATAGAGTGCTAGTTTGTATTGTATCAGATCGAGACACCAGGTTTATGTCTCGCATTTGGAAGAGTTTATAAGAAGGTTTGGGTACCGATTTGAGGTATTTCACAGCTTATCATCCGCATACAAACGGTCAAATGGAAAGAGTTAATCAGATCGTTTAGGATATGATCAGATGTTACATTTTAGACCACGGAGGAGAGTGGGATGAGAGACTCAGATTGATGGAGTTTGGATACAATAATAGTTATCAAGAAAGTTTGTAGATGGCCCCGTTTGAGGCCTTGTATAAGAGGCGATGCAGAACTCTCTTGTTTTGGGCTGAAGTAAGCGAGAGACCGTTGCTGGGTCCTGAAGCGTTGGAAGAAATGTAAATTTTTGTGAAGCTTATTCGGGAAAAGCTTCAGATAGCGCAGGAGTGATATAAAAAAAACAAAAATCAGCATAGGTCTGATTGAGAGTTTCTTGTATGGGACATGGTATTCCTCAAAGTTTCCACGATGTCAAGAGTTAAAAGTTTCGGTAAGAATCATAAGTTGGACCCAAGGTATGTGGGACTTTTAAGATTGTTGAGGGTATTGGTGTATCATCTTATAGGTTGGATTTTCCCGCAAACTTTCCTTGTGTGCACGATGTGTTTAATTTGAGCCAGTTGCAGAAATGTGTGCTCAGCGACCGATAGATTCTTTATGTTGTGCCCTAGTTGGAGCCTAATCTTTCCTATGTTGAGATACATGTCCGCATTCTTGATACTCAAGATTGAGTATTGCGTAGGAAAACCATACCAATGGTTAATGTTTTGTGGCGAAACTAATACGTGTAAAGCTCCACTTGGGAGTTGGAGTCAGCTATGAGGGAGGCTCATCCTCATATGTTCTCCTAGTTTCTTTCGGTATGTATTTCCCCTTCTATAGTCCTTGATTATATTCTTTTTGTGGAATCGTTTGATGCGTAAAGTTTCGGGACGAAACTTCTTTTTAGGGGGAGCGGCTGTAACGCCCCTGATTTTTTCGATATTTAGTTAATTCTTTTATTTGGCGTATTTATGACATCAGGCCGTTACATTAACGCATGGTCGGCGTGTGTTGTGGTTGGAGCGTGGGTTTTAGCTCTTGAGTTTTCTGTGTGTGGTTGGGTTTAGCCTGTTTTCAAGATTTCCAAGGGAGTTGGGTCTGTGTAGGTGACTCGGTGGAGCCTTTTGGGAATGCTTGTGTTTTGGATTCGGGAAGTGTTTACCAAAAATTGGTTATTCGAATTTTGATTTCGAGTTTGTCATTGGATTTGTTGCATCGGTATTTAGCTAAGGTGCGATTTTCGTAAAAGTCCGGGTATGTTTGGTTTTCGGGTCATTTTGACGTTTTATTTAATTAATTATGTTATCCTATATTAAAATAATAGGATAAGGTAGTATAAATAGAAACCCATCACATCAAACGAAATTCTTTGTCTCCCTCGTGAAAACCGTCGGCATGTTACGAAAGAACGAGAGCAGCGGACATTCCTAAGCCTTCAGACACCGATTTCTGGAGCTTTGGTGCCCAGTTTCATCTTTAGAGAGTGGATCTGGGTAGATCTTGCCTACATCTATGTTTCTATGTGTCAAATTTTGTTCCTTAAGTGTTCTTGCGGCCAAATCTGTGAGGTTGGGCGTTGCTTGGCCGGATTTCGGGTGATTTGAGGCAAGTGGTGATTTTCCCCTTGCTTGTTCTTCTTTTCTCTTTTTTTTTCTAGTTATCCTCCCGGTACAGCAGGATCGGATTAGGGTGTGATTTCCCCCATGTCAAAATGATTTTTCTATAAATCTTCGGGCAAGTGGTGATTTACACCTTCGCCAAGCTTTCATATTTTTACCTCTATCCTAGAAGGCCGATTAGTACTTTATTTAGCAGCCAGTTAGTGGTTTTAGGAAGGGAGCTTTTTTATAGGACAAATCCCTTCCTGTGTGAGCATGGCAGCAGTTTGTTCTTGGTCTAGGTTTAGACATTGACAAAAAGAACTATTATTTAAACTAATAATTAAATTATTCAGAAGTTAGAGGTGGTGGTAAGTCTAATATCCTCTGTTTAGGTAGGATTGTTTTTTTGTCAAGTCTCTATCTTAGGCATTGAGTATAGCCGTAGCCGATAGCCTATTTATAGACTAAGTATACAAGCGTTAAGTGTGTTGAATGCACTTAACACCTAGTCGGGTGGTCTAACAAGATAAGTTAAAAGCGTTAAGTGAGTGGTACTCACTTAACACGGCGTTGAGTGAGCTTAGCACAGTCAACGCCATTCTGTATAATTCTAGAAGAAAAGTCGAGAAGCGTTGACAGCGTTGAGTGAGCTAAACTAACTTAATGTCATCGCTTAGTTAGAAAAGAGTTGAAAGGGCTGAGTGAGCTGAACTCACTCAACGACGTCATATGTTTTTGGAAGTTAAGTGGTAAAGCATTGAGTGTGCTGAGTAATGGCGTCGAGAGAATTACTACACTCGATGCGGTGTCGAGTGTACTCGACACTTTTCCCAGCTAAGTTGTGGCATCAAGAGAGTTGACTGCACTCGATGCGGTGTCGAGTGTACTCGACGCTTTTCCCAGCTAAGTTAGGGCGTCGAGAGCATTGACTGCACTTGACATGGCGTCGAGTGTACTCGAAACTTTTCCCAGCTAAGTTGTGGCGTTGAGAGCGTTCACTGTACACGATGCGACGTTGAGTGGACCCGACGTGGCGTCGAGTGGACTCGACGCGGAGTCGAGTGGACCCGACACAGCGTTGAGTGGACTCGACGCAGCCCCTGCACTCGATGTGGCGTCGAGTGCATTGACTGCACTCCACGCAGTGTTGAGTGTACTCGACGCTTTTCCCATCAAAGTTGTGGCATCGAGAGCGTTGACTACACTCGACGCGATGTCATGTATATTCGACGCTTTCCCTGGACTTGATGTGGCGTCGAGTGCATTGACTGCACTCGATGCGGCGTCGAGTATACTCGTCTCTTTTCGCTTGGCCTGTGTTATTTCACCGTAATGACGTGTATCTCTAAAGGCTTTGTTTTACCAAGTTAAAATCGTCGGGTTTCTGCTTAATTGTCGAGTTTGGGTTTTATGGGTATTTGGTATATGGGATTTGGTTTGTTTGGCTTATTTCGTGAATCATTACACCCAGGCATGTTTGGGTCTTATTTTTGGGATGTTGAGTTGTGTTTGACCAGATGGCCACCACCGCAGTCCCTTTTTTGAGACATTGGGGTATGTTAGTCCATATTTGATCGGTTGGTCCCGACTCAGATCCAGTTGCGTTAAGGTGTTAATTATTCACGTGTTTTTTGATCGTTTGCCTCATTTTGAGGATTAAACTTATGCTATTTCTGCCTAATCTCGCAGATGTTCTTGGGGTATGACTCTGTTCGCACTTGGTGAAAATTTCATTACTTTTTGACATTATAAGTTAACTCTTTCATTCTTAAATTCAACTTAGTTTGTTGTGTTTTGGCAGCTATTCAGGTTTTGATTAGAAATCTTACTACTCCCTTGTTTACTGATAATTTTTGTTGCCACTTGTATTGTCTTTTGAATGCCTGAGGTTCAGGCAGTAGGCGGTTAAGCGGCAAGGTTGGGTTTTTGCTAGTGGACTGCAGTGTTGCAGAAGTTTTCATGTCCATGGAGAGGTAGTTTTTGGTTGTTTTGTTGGTACAGACATACATATTCTCAGTGGGTTCGTGTCAGTTTGATGGAGCCCACTGGTGGTTTTCTTTTGAATGCTGAATACTTTGCTAAGCTGCTAGTTTTAACTTTTGTGGTTGTTTTTACTTGCTCTCTAAGAATGTTTTATGCTAGGTTGTATGTTAGGTATTTTCACTTACAAAAGCATTACTACTAGTACTTCATACCTCTCATATTTCTAAAACTAAAATACTATTTCTAACTAACGTAAAGACTATTTCCATACTTATAATGAATCTAGAGTCTTGCATGACATGAGTTGTCCTTTGAGGATGTTAATACTCATGTAGGAAGTTAATCAATATAATCAAAGTATTTTCCGCAGCCTATAACTATCTTTTTACTCATCGACCAGTTGATCCACTGTGCCGAGGGATACAACAATATAAATTTAAACTAGTTTTTACCTAATAACTTATGGATTTCATGTAAAATTATAGAGTTTGGAGTCTGGCCTGAGCGCCTGCAGTTATCCCATGCACGTCGTAGCACCACGACGCCTATCTTCTCTTACTCTGATTAATTTAAATGTTGATAAAATGAGGGTTGTGATATCCTCCAGCTAATACTATTCCTGATGATACCCTTTTGGGTAAAATATAATCTTTGCTTACAAAGCAAAGAGAGTACTTTGATAAGTCTCTCAAAGAAGTTACTGATAAAGTATCTGCTCTAGTGAAAGAGATGAGTAGTGGATTTACTGAAGTTCGGCATAATAAAAATGAATTTAAAAGATTACTGAACATTGGTGGAAAGGCTATAGACCACACTATCACTAGTGTTGGTCAAGTCATGGAAGAAGCAGTTACAATTGCAAACAATCAAATTCTATTGTTGAAGAAGTCTGAAGAACAAAACTTCCAAACTTGTTAGGAAGTTGGTAAATTCAAGGAAACTTCCATAGATACCTTCTACGTAGAATTCAGAAAGGGGGAGGATAAAGTTAAAGAAGTTCTAGAAAAGAAGGTGCAAGAGATGAAAAGTCAGTTGGGTGATCAGTTGAAAGAGATAAATACAAGTGTGGAATACCAGATTAAAGTTGTAAACTTATATACTTTTGAGTCTGTTGTGTGGATGCACAACAAAATCTTCTCAAATTTTTAGGTTGATCCTGATGAAGAACAACCTCAACATCTTAACCCAAGTGCCTTCAAGCCTACTTTCTCTCCTGGACCTGAACAGTTTGAACTTCCTCCTGCATGTTATTCTCAAGTATGGGCTGCTGAACAACCAGAGTTCCCTCAAAAACCACTTCCTGAAGTACAAGCACAGAAGAAAAGGAAATATGGTGAGGGTGCTTCAGCTAGCAAATCTATTCCGAACCAAGGTGCTGCCAAAAGAAAAGAACAAGAATTTGCTAAAGCATGGAGTCCAACCTCCAAATCTCTCATTCTGGATACCCTGAAGCTAGTAGTGGAATATAATGAAAATAAGGATGATCACTACAGTCATAAAGAGTGGGAGTTATATGAGAAATCTTTGACTAAGAGTAGGATCTATGATAGAGAATGTGGGAGAAATAATCCTACTGCTCCTCTTTGACCTCCTAAGTACTATCCCAAACCACTCAATAATCAGAAAAGACAACAAGAAAAGATGGATAGATTGCATCAACAGAAATTCAAATGATTGGAGATTAGCTTAGTGTAGAATATTATCGATCTGGATGTATCAATGGACAAATTCTATATATATATAAAATTTTGAATTTTGGTGATCTTATTTATTCTCTTCTATCATTATATACTTAGTTTTGCTTGTTTGTTAATTCTTTAATTATCTTGATATAATTCACCTTAGTGTAGTGTAACACCCCAGAAATCTCAAAATATGTTTGTAAACAGTTTTGGGTTGGAGGCTGTTAGACATGGCCTGGGACACGGGCGTGTCCCAGGGCGTGTCGGGGGTACACGGCCTGGGACACGGGCATGTCCCAGGGCGTGTTCAGGTTAGTCGACGATTGATAGTCGACGATCGTCGAGCCTGGGACACGGCCTTCGACACGGGCGTGTCCCAGGGCGTGTCCAGCCAGGTGTTGTGTTGGGTGTCCAGTGACTTGCAGGCGGCAAGGTCGGGCGGCGTGTCGGTCGACACGGCCTGGGACATGGGCGTGTCCTAGGGCGTGTCCGACACGTGTCCGTTCTGGGCATGTCGCGGTGTCAATCAGGCGGTCAGCGGTCGTCAAGCGGCGACACGGCCTGGGACACGGGCGTGTCCCAGGGCGTGTCACTCAATAAAATCGGAAAATGGCCCGTTTGAGTCAGAGAGGTACACGCCCTTGAACATGGCCGTGAACACGGCCTTGAACACGGGCGTGTCAGGTTCGACACGGGCGTGTCAAAGCCCGTGTTCTAGTATCTTTCGAGTCGGTTGTTAACCGACTGGGGAACACGGCCTGTGACACGGGCGTGTCACAGAGCGTGTCAGGCCTGTTGAAATATTTTTCAGAGCAGATCTCGGCCATTCGTTTCCTTCTATTTGGATCTTGTGGTCCAAAGCCTTTCCAGCTTCTATAAGGCCGTGGATTGAGATAAAATCTCATTTCCACTTAGCCATTCTCTTTCTAAAGAGAAGAAAGAGAGGAGAGCTTGGAGGAGGAAGAGGAGGAGCTTTCCGGCCGCCAGTGGAGCTTCGTCGATCCGAATCGAGAGCCGAGTTCAGCGTTGCGGAGGCAAGGCCGCTGCGGTGATTTCCATCCGGCTAGTTCTTCCATGGCGCCGAAGCGATCGTCAAGGGTAACGATCTTTCTTCCTTGGGCAGGTGAAGCCCTTTATTTTGCATGTGCATGGGATCCTCCATCAAGAGATGGAAAGGCGTAAGTGATTCCAGCAGTTGAGTCTGCATCTAGAGCCGGAAATATGTAGTACGGCATAGGCATGCTGTGTGAAGCCCATCCAGACGTATGTCGGGATTGGTGATGTTTATATTGCGAACCGGAGAAGACTCCGTGTATTCATCGTTTAGCCTGCGGAGATGGTGAGGACGATGTGCTTGGTGGACAGGATGCTTTGTATAGCTCCTTTGGTTGCATGCTTACTAAGAGCTGGTTGATGGAGTGCGGACACCTCTGAGTGGGTGGGCGCGGGAGGTCTTCAACAGGGGTTTGGAGGCTTATGCCCATTCCACCAAGTGGCGATGTTAAGATCGGATGAGCGGTCGTTTGGTAGCAAAGCAGCAGGGCGAATTCCCTAGGCTTGTTACACTACGTGGGTAGGTCGACTGGTAGTGCTCACGGGTTTTGGTGTGGTGCGTACCTCTGAGTGAGACGGGTGCGTGAGGTCTTCAACAGGGGTTTGGAGGCTTATGCCCGCCTACCAAGTACAAACCATAAATGTGCCCTGAGTGCACGCAGCGCGTGGCATTGAGGCTGGCGTTTGTGATGTTATTTGTTATAATTGGTCAGCTGAATGATGACCGTTGCTTTGTTTATCACCCATAGGGTGGACGTCCATATGCAGGTGTTGCGGGCTGATTGGATTGAGCGGGCAAAAGCCCATGATGCTGGTAGGCCCTTGAAGGCCGTGCGAAGTGTTGGATTTCATGTGTGGCCGGCCTGCGTGCCGATGTATGAAACTATATGTGTTGTAAAGAGTAACTTGTAAGGCCTTAAGGCCGTGTGCGGTGTGGTCTTGTAAACATTCCTAGTCTTTTATATAAATGTGATATTTTTATAGTAGTGGACATTCATTGATATGAGTTCTTGCACTTAATAAAATTCCGCTAGAATGCTCTGAGTTAGGATGCGTATAGAAGGATTTTGATACTCTCAAGTGACTCCGTCGTTTGTCTGTGAAATATGGCGTGGGGTCCCAGCCGGACCCTCGGTTATATTCCACGTGACGAATGGGGGCGTTACAATTTGGTATCAGAGCTTAGGGTTTGAGTTGGGAGCGCATATATGTGGCAATTGTTATACATGCAGGGAAGGAACCACTGCCCCGGGTAAGGGGTGGGGTCGTTATAATTGGTCAGCTGAATGTTGACAGTTGCTTTGTTTATCACCCATGGGGTGGACGTCCATATGCAGGTGTTGCGGGCTGATTGGATTGAGCGGGCAAAAGCCCATGCTGCTGGTAGGCCCTTGAAGGCCGTGCGAAGTGTTGGATTTCATGTGTGGCCGGCCTGCGTGCCGATGTATGAAACTATATGTGTTGTAAAGAGTAACTTGTAAGGCCTTAAGGCCGTGTGCGGTGTGGTCTTGTAAACATTCCTGGTCTTTTATATAAATGTGATATTTATATAGTAGTGGACATTCATTGATATGATTTCTTGCACTTAATAAAATTCTGCTAGAATGCTCTGAGTTAGGATGCGTATAGAAGTATTTTGATACTCTCAAGTGACTCCGTCGTTTGTCTGTTAAATATGGCGTGGGGCCCCGGCCGGACCCTCGGTTATATTCCACGTGACGAATGGGGGCGTTACAATTTGGTATCAGAGCTTAGGGTTTGAGTTGGGAGCGCATATATGTGGCAATTGCTATACATGCAGGGAAGGAACCACTACCCCGGGTAAGGGGTGGGGTCGTTATAATTGGTCAGCTGAATGCTGACCGTTGCTTTGTTTATCACCCATGGGGTGAACGTCCATATGCAGGTGTTGCGGGCTGATTAGATTGAGCGGGCAAAAGCCCATGCTGCTGGTAGGCCCTTGAAGGCCGTGCGAAGTGTTGGATTTCATGTGTGGCCGGCCTGCGTGCCGATGTATGAAACTATATGTGTTGTAAAGAGTAACTTGTAAGGCCTTAAGACCGTGTGCGGTGTGGTCTTGTAAACATTCCTGGTCTTTTATATAAATGTGATATTTATATAGTAGTGGACATTCATTGATATGAGTTCTTGCACTTAATAAAATTCCGCTAGAATGCTCTGAGTTAGGATGCGTATAGAAGGATTTTGATACTCTCAAGTGACTCCGTCGTTTGTCTGTGAAATATGGCGTGGGGCCCCGGCCGGACCCTCGGTTATATTCGACGTGACGAATGGGGGCGTTACATGTAGAGGGTTCTGACATCTACAAAAAGGGGGAGATTGTTGGGTATTATATCCACAATAACACAAATTTGTGTGAAGTCACCATTGAACTAAGATGAATTAAGTTTGTTTTTGATACTATCTTTTAATTGAGTGCTTACAGGTCAATATTGATAAGTGTTGACCAATATCAGTTTATAATGAGTCAATAAACACAGGACCATACCACATAATCCCTCATTATGTGATCTATGGTGTTGACTCATGTGTAACCTCTCTATTGGGATGCATATCATTTTCAAGTACTAAAGAAATGGAAGAAGGGAAGGGTTGTTGGTTTCCAATAAAGAATAAAAGAAATTTTTTCCAAAGTCCATTTCTCGAGAAATTGAAGACTATTTCTCGAGAAGTCTAAGTTTATTTCTCGATAAACCATAAGACTTCTCGGGAAAATGTCTGAAAATACTCTAAGTCCTTTTCTCGAGAAATTCCCTATAGATTTCTCGAGAAGCCAAGTCAGTTCTTGAGAAAAGCAAAGAAGTTTTCGAAAAGTCAAAATCAATTCTTGACAAGCTAAGTCTTTTTTCGAGAAATCGATTCTTTCTCTAGAAATCAAATCTTCACTTCACAGAATTTTGCGCTAGGTTAATTTCTCGAGAAAGAAAATCATTTCTCGATAAATCATTTTCTTCTTGAGAAATCTAGCTCTAACTCTAGAAATGTGCTAAGTCACTTTATCGAGAAATAATATTTTTCTCGAGAAATCAGTAATTTTCTTCACAGAAATTTCTTCAAGCCTTTTTTCGAGAAGCCAAGTCATTTCTCGAGAAAGCCTTTCATTTCATGAGAAATCTACTTCTTCTCGAGAAATGGACTTGCAGATTTTTCTTTCTATATATTCTGACGGGATTTAAAATTATTCTAATTTAATGAGGAAGGAGGGATTAATGGACCTTTCCTTTATGACTCTTGACCCATTTAAGATGATCTATATATTTATTCTTTTCAATCGGATTCTCTAACCTTAATTACAAGAAGAATATTTTCAGTAATCGCTTAATCGCTCTTTCAAAAAAATCGGGATATTCTGCACGTCTTTGTTGAAAATCTTCTCGGCCGCTCTCTTTTGATCCAGCAATTAAACAAGAGAAACGATTCGAAAGATCCAAGATTCATGATTCTTCAAAATCTATTTGATCGGGTCAGATCCTAATTTTCAGATCAGCCTTCTCAATTTTCTTCCTCAACCTTCTTCATCATGTTTTTCAAGTTTCAAGAAGGAAGACCCTTGAAGTTTTCAAATCTGGAAGTATAAAGTTTTTATTGTACTTGTAAAATTTATTTTAAGTCTTGTAGGAGCTTTATCTCCGAGATTGTAGGATGTTTATTCTTCCGAGTGTAGATCCATTGGTGGATCGAGTTTGTAGATCTGGTTTGTGGATTGAGTTGTAGATCTGGTTGTGAATCGAGGTGTAGGAGAGGTTGTTCTCCGAGATGTTGGAGCGTTGCTCCGATTTGTAAGATTGTTATAATCTGAGAAAAGTGAAGTAGCTGAATCTATCCCTTCTTGGTAGATAGGCGAGGCGGGACAGTGGACGTACCCAATACGGGTAACCATTTTAAATCTATGCATTTGTTTGCTTGTTCTTTAAGATAATTTTATTCCGTAAAAATACGCAAACATCACCTATTCACCCCCCTCTAGGTAATTTAGGTAGATGCTAGCAACTTTCATGTAGCTAGACCTGTGATGTGATCATTCACTATATTTCTCTTGTGTTATGTTCCCAGAGTATCGAGATAACCATGTACAATATGCTATTTTTCCCTTGGTGTTTTTCGCTTTTGATGCTAGACGAACACATGTCATTTCCGTGGCTAAGACTTCTACACATTAGAATTGGGCTGCAACTACACTATCTCTTTTTAGCACAATACATACTAGCACAAGATTTGCACTCATGATGTTTTCAATGTTTTTTCAATGTGATTACTTCCTAACTCTTATAGAATTTTAGACGTACTCGCTGTATGCTTAGTTTAGTCTGTGTTGTTCAATTCATATTAACTCTGAAAATTAAATTTCTCTGTCTGTGTACCTTGCACCATTTTGTGACGCATGTGCTTACAATTCTCTGATATGTCTTTCATTTTGAGTCACCTCTATGCTTGTCATGTCTAACTTTACTTTATGTGTGCACTATATGCTATTTGTCTAACGCTCATCATATCTACTATTTTTCATCCAGCATGTCTGGTTGGCCTTGCATGCCCCTATTTAATATTAACAAAGGGGGAGAATAGATTGTTCATGAGTAATAGATTGTTCATGAGTATGAGTCACAGGTTAGGATAGGTCACAAGTAGGGGGAGCATGTTAACAATTTGTGCACATAGATAGGGGGTGCAAGTTGAACATGTAGATAGGAGGAGCGTGTGTGTAGGTGAGATATATAGAGAACCTGCAACCTAATGTTAGCTTATAATTCTTATTCTTCATATGCACTCTATCTCATTATTATTTCTCATGAACGGCGTTTGATATTACTAAAAGGGGGAGTTTGTTGGAACCGATGTTTTATATTCCCTATATTTGAGAATATCAACTCCCAGGTTGTATTTGATCACGTCTTGTGTTGATAGAGTGTGCGGGTTGACAGGTGCAAGACAAGAAGAAGGAGACTCCTATGGACACTAACGACGAGTGGTAGAAGTTACCGCCGAGCTGTAGCCGTGAATTAATTGGATAGAGTTCTCGGGAACCTACCGCGCCGTGCTAGTTTTACCTCTCACTCTAGAGCAAGGGATTATTCGGCCCAGCCTTTAGGGAAACTACCGCCAAGCGCTAGTTTTACCTCGATGAATGTAGAGTATGATTTCTCGAGTAACCAATATACCACCAGGCGATAGGTGTTACCGCGCCGCGCTAGCCTCTCAATGAATGAAGAGAAGGATTTCTCGAGTAAATGACCTACCACCAGGCGATAGTTGTTACCGCGCTGTTCTAGCCATTTCACAAGAAGGATTCATCGACTACTAACCTACCATGTGGCTCTACCTTATACCGCGGGGCGCTAGCTCTATGAAAAGGAAAATTATTCATTTTTAAATTTTATTCCAAATTTGGATGACAGCCGGCACAAAATGCGTGCAAACCTATTGTCAGGCACTAGTATTACAGCCGACAGCAACCTATTTTCATGAAGACGTATAAAAGGCCGCCTCTGTTTTGGTGCTCTCTGATCCAAAACTAACTAGTGACGGGAGTTTGTGAATTCTAGGGTTCGGTCGCTCTCTTTTGCGCTCCGTTCCAAAAGTCTCCGTCGAAGAAGAAGAAAGTTGTCTCCCTCCCGTTCGTGAACGTAAAACTCCAGCAATCCAAGATATGTATCGACTATGAAGTGCCGACCGGCTGCTAGCATAGGAATATCTCAAGTAATGGCCGCGGATCGCTTTACGGAGAAATCTTCAAGAGGGAGAACTAAACTTCTAGATTATTTACATCTTCTATTCTTGTAATATTTTATTTTTCTAAATTTTGTGGTGAGGAAAATTGACCAGTAAGTGTCATTGGAATCCAGGTAGAATTCTGCAATAAATCATCCTGGGGATAGTGACGTCTAGATCGGAAGATCTAGCGGGGCTCTAAGACCCTTCCTTGTGAAGAGGTGAAGAGCCGACACGAAGACCTTTCTTGGAGGGAAAGGGGGACAGCCAACCGGTCCATGGAGTGGATCGGTATAGAGACCAAAAGAGTTTTTCTTCTCACTGTTTTCGATTTCCAGCGTCACATAGATCACAGTTTTGTAATCATCTAAAACAATTGACATTCTAATTCATGCAATGAAATACCTTTTCTTTGTTGATTAATTCTGTGATTGTTTTGGCTCTGTTAAGTGAGTGTTTGTGTTGTGGGGCTTGCTCAACCGTAACTGCCTAGGAAAACGAGTTACGAGAATAACCACCATGCGGTAGATTCCTAATGCCCCTCGGTTGCTACCAGAACTCGATTTTCTAGATCGTAATATTTTAAACTGCAATAAACGTCAGAAACCCAATTCACACCCCTCTAAGGTTGGAAAATTTGTTGGATATATCTCTCTTAGTAGAGCCTATGAGATATTTAACAAAAAGAAGAGAGTAGTAGTAGAGTGCATTCATGTTGTATTTAATGAGGCCAACCTGATCAAAAAGGACTTGTCTAGTTCTTCTAGACTTGCAGGCATTGAGGGAATATTGGAAAAAGCAACCATCAATGAATAAAAGAAAGAAGATGATCAAACTTCTCCAAATGAACTTATCAAGGAAGGAAGCAACTCCAATATTTAAGAAAGTGACGTTGATGAAAGGACAGAGCCACCTACAAACCAACCTGAACCTGAAGAATATGTAAATAAAGATTTGTTTCCAACACCGACAAGGACTCTAAGGGATTACCCTCAGACTCAAATCATTAGTAATTTGGATCTAGGAGTACGTACCAGAAGCAGGGCTATAGATGAAGTGCTCCACTTGAGCTGTTTGGAGTATGGATTTTGTATCTATTTGTTTGAGAATAATAAATCGCAGTGTATATTTGATCACATTTGTTGTGCATTTATAGTCTGCAAGCTTATAGGGAAGAAGAAACCATGGTTCCACTTTTCGTAATCTAGTATCGGGCATTTGGACTACTGCCAGCACTAGCTATGCAACATTAAAGTTGAGGGTAGATGGTTCCTCTTTGTGGCGTACTGCCAGGAGCTAGCATTACCGCATTTCGCTAGGAATTTCGAAGGATGTCAAATTAATTATATCGAGAAGAAATCACTACCGTGCGACACTAGCCTTAACGTGTTGTGATATCCAAAAGAGTAAAAATAATGTTGTATGATGTTTTCCTAATTTTCTAGATAGCTGGATAAACTACGTTAAAAATACCAACCGACGGTCGCTAGAGTTGCCGCCGACAGAGCTTACTAAAATGACTATAATATCCCGTAAATCTTCAGCTGATTGAGGAGAAAAAAAGAAAGAGCTCTAACGGTGCAACACATACAAAACTCTCGCCTCGTGGTAGCTTTATGAAACCCCAAATATATATCATGATTTGAATGATAAACCCGAAGGAGCATTCAATATCATTTGGAAGGCAGGAATGTTGGGTATTGTATCAAAAATAACCTAGATTTGGATGAATTCACCCTTGAACTAAGATGAATTATGTTTGTATTTGATGCCCTTTTAAAGTTGAGTGCTTGCAGGTTATAATTGCCAAGTGTAGACCAATATCAGTTTACAATGGGTCACCAAACACAAGAGCATACAATGTAATCCCTCATTGTGTGATCCATGGTGTTGACTCATGTGTAACCTCTATATTGGGACACACTTCATTTTCAAGTACTAAAGTTAAGGGAGAAAGGCTGGTTGCTGGTTTCCTAGAAGAAAATCATTTTTCAATTAACAAATTTTTTCTAAGTATTTTACTTGAGTTAGCTTAGTCAGGTACTCGAGTTGCAGAAGTCTTTTTCTTTAGAAAGCTGACTGTAGTTCTCGAGAAAGCCATGTAGTACTCGAGTAGGTTGTAACTTTCTCGAGTAACCTTAATATTCAACTCAGTATTTTTGTAAGTCTCTTTCTCGAGAAAGCGAAAGACATTACTCGAGAAGGCTAAGGTTAGTTCTCGGGAACCAGATGTTTTTACTCGAGAAATAGAAATCTTTTCTCGAGCTGTCTTCTTGTTCTCGAGTAACAGAAAAAATTCTCTCGAGTAAGTCTATCCATTCTCGAGAAACCAGAACTCATCTTCTATATTTTCCATAAGAGTTTCTTCTCGAGAATCTTATATCCTTTCTCGAGAAACAGAACTCGTACTCGAATAATTCTTATTTCTCTCGAGAAACGGAGTTCTGAATCTGAATTTCGCTAAGTGTCTGACGAGTTTCTATTTTAAATGTGATTAACTCTTGATTGGTCCACGTGGATTGTATTTAATGAAATAAGGCCGTTATGTAAGACCTATAAAAGGCCATCTAAGAATCTACAAACCCAAAGAAGAATTTTACAGAATTCTCAATCATTTCCAAGATTCAAAATCGGGAAGCGCCGCCGCCGACTAGACATGTTCTTCATCGTCAAACTTCTCTATCCAGAAATTCAGACAAGAAGGATTCAACCTATCAAGCTTTTCAACACCTACAAATCTTCTCCTTTATCGTGGTGATCCTACGTTCTCAGATCGAAGTGTTCTAATATTTCTTCCTCACTTTTTTTGACAGAGCATTAGAATTTTTTTTGAAGGAAGAGGCCGGGAATCAATCAGATCTGTGAAGACAAGTTTTGTGTATTTTATTGTAATTCAATTTTATTTGTGTAGGAGTTATTCTTCGAGATTGTAGGAGCTATTCTCCGAGATTGTAGGAGTTACTCTCCGAGTTTGTAGGAGTTGTTCTCTGATTTGTTGTAGGAGTTGTTTTACTCTGAGTTGTAGAAATGTTGTTCCGAGTTGTAGGATTGTTTTCCAATCCGACATAATAGTGAAGTAGCCGAGTCTAGCGTGGTGCTTGATCAGTGAGGTGGAGAGTGGATGTACCCAAGATTGGGGAACCACTATAATCTTTGGTGTCATTTGTGGATTGCTTGTTTATTTTTTGTGCATCTCTTTTACAATTTTTATTCCTCAAAAAGACGCAGAACTCACCTATTCACCCCCCTCTAGATGATTTAGGTAGACAACTAGACATTTTCAATTGGTATCAGAGCCAGTTTTTTCATCAAAAGGTTAACGCCATGAACATATTGGCTCCTAGTTGTCTTAAGAGTGTATAAGCATGGACAGAGTCAAGGAGTTTGGCCACATATGCATTAAGGAAAACTTCCCCATATGGAAAGAAAGGGTGAAGTTCTTCATGGAAGTAGTGGATCCAAGGATTTTCATGTTAGTGGAAGAATGCCCCACATTCCTATGACAGAATCCAATATTGATTCCTCAAAGCAAGTACCAAAGAAGCTGTTGGATCTAGATAAAGAGGAGATTTTACTTGTCTCTCTATACAAGAAGGCTAAAAATGCCATCGCAAGTGTAGTCGATGACTATATGCTACAAAATATAATCCACTGCCAATCTGCCAAAGAGATGTGGCAGTCACTAATCGTGTTGATGGAGGGCACCAAAGAAGTAATGGATGATAGAAGATCCCCTTTGAGCCATAAGTATGAGGCCTTCAGGCAAGGCCCCAAAGATACTATAGCAGACACTTATGAGACTTTTTTCAAGATCATCAACGGCCTGATGAACTATGGCGAAGCTTTCACTAACGGAGAATTAAATGAAAAGCTCCTAAGATCTTTAACTAAGGAATAGGATAACAAAATATGTGCCATAAGGGAGATTGGAAAGCTAGCTGAGACTGATCCTTAGAACCACTTCGGGAAGTTATTCTCATATGAGCTTCAAATAAATAGAAGAAAAGCTGAAGAAGAGGGAAGAAAATCCTCATCGAAGGAGAAGTCTGTCGCACTAAAGGCAGACAGCTCAAGGAAGGTTAAACCTGCATCTCCTTCTCCTGCACAGGAAGAAAGTGAAGAAGAAGACTCGAAGCCGAGCACCTCGGGCTCAGAGCTATCAGATGGAGAGTTCTCTCTACTCTCTAGACAGTTCAAAAAGTTCATGAGTAAGAAGAAGCAATGGAATGACAAAGACTTTTCTTACAGAAGATCACGTCACGATGGTGATCGTTATAAGAAAGGCTCAAGTTTCCATGACAGGTATAACTCGAAACCGAACAAACATATTTCATCTGACATTGTTTGTTACTATTGTAATAAGCCAGGGCACGTAATTGCGGATTGCACGCACAAGAAGAAAGAGTGTGGAAGAAGAGAAGAAAAGAAGACTTCTTATAGTAAAAAGAAATTCTAAAGAAGCCTAGTAGCCAAGAAGGACAATACTCTCAATGACCCTTACTTATCTGAGTCAAGTGAGGAAGAGGAAGCCTACTTTGGGCTGATGGCACAAATAGATGAGAAATAAGAACTCCAGTACACTGGGAAGGTAAATTCTCACACCTCTCTCTCAGAATCTGATGCTTCGGACCATGATCATGAGGATTGCTCTTCTGATGATGAGTCTTAACTCATGACTCAATATAAAGAATTAATCAAGGCTTTCGACAAATGTAGAAAAGACGCGAGAACTCAAACCAAGAAGATCAAATCTCTTAAGGTTGAGGAGAGCACTCTGAGGGAGGAAGTCGAAAGGATGGACTAACTCAGAAAAGAATTATATGTCGCGATCGAAGAATACAATAAATCTCTCGAGCACCTAAACCTGGAAGAGAAAATAATCGAGAAGTTGGAAGAACAACTTGCCACTGAAAAGAAACTTGTTGAAAGTTTCTCCAATCCCAAGATAGTCCTTCCATTTATTGTTGATTTCTCTACTCCAGCTAAAGGAGCTGTCTTAGGCCATGAGGGTTCTCCTAGAAAAACTTCTAGGATGAATAAAGCTCAAGGTAGAAATAAGGCTTCTAAGAAAGCTTTAGCCAAGGATATGGGGAAAGCTCCTCCATATCAAACTTCTTTTAAGAAGGTAACATGCCCAACTAACGAGTTTGATTTTGATTCATCCTATGATCATTTTGCTAGGCCTACTTATGTAAGGCCTAACTCACGGTACCAAGGATTGACCCATCCCAGAAACTTTGGTGAAAGTGTGTTCAAGGCACCTTATGAGGAAATACAAATGAAATACTTTGGTCCATACGTTCATGGCCATAATATAAAGAAGGAACCTATGGCCAAGCCAGTTGTACCAAAGGAAAAGGAGGTGAAACGGCCTTAAGAGTGCCATCATCATGAGTCTTCTACCTCCAGATCAGCCACCCCTGCAAGACCACACGTTCAAATTGTCAATCAGGAGACTTGGAAAAGGTACAATAGGTTTGACTGTTGGTGTTGCGGCAAAGTTGGTCACTTTGTTGTAGATTGCTGGTTTAATCAAAGAAGCTATAAAACCCCTCTAGTTAATCATACGAGGCAGACCACTCGTAATGTTAAGACTCCTAGGGGGAGCATTTTGTGAAATAACCAAGGACCCAAACACGTTTGGGTTCCTAAGGTAATCTGATTCTATTTTTACAGGTATGACCAAAGACCAACAAATCGCCTATCTGGTATTTGGACAGTGGATGCAATCAGCACAGGACCGGGACAAAAAGCCTTCTTTAGAAAAACTCTCTAGTTGCGAATGGGCCAAAGGTTATATTTGGTGGTTCTGACAGGGGAATCATAAGAGGTTATGGTAAGATCACTAACGGTAGTGTATTCCTCTCAGATGTAGCTTATGTTGGAGGATTAGAACATAATCTTATATGAAGACAAGTGCTTGATAAAATTGGTTGATAACCTAGAAATGATTCTATCAGTCACTCGTAATAGAAATATATTTTGTTTAAATTTTATTTACATAGACTCCTCTACACATCTGTGCTTTTTGGAAAAAGATAATGCGTCTTTCGGTGACATATGGAACAAGAGATTATCGCATATAAATTACAAAACTATTAATAAATTATTTTCTCTTTATTTAGTACGTGATGTAGCCAACTTTAAGCGCGTTAAAGATATACCGCGTCACGCATACGTAAAAGGATAGCAAATAAGGGCTACCTTTAAGAGCATTATTGGCAAAGATTCTAATTGGTGTTTTCACCTACTTCATATGAACTTGTTCGGTCCCCTACAAATTAGAAGTTTGGGAGGTAAGATTTATACACGGGTTATTGTAGATGACTACTCTCGTTTTGCATGGGTGTTCTTTCTAAAACACAAATTGGATACTTTTGATATTTTCACTAATTTTGTCAGGCAGATAAAGAATGAATACAGCTGTTCAGTTGTTAAAATCAGAAGTGATAATGGAACATAGTGCAAATCTGGGGCCATGACAGAATTCCGTGAAAGCCTAGGTATCTTTCATGGGTTTTCCTCCCCTCGTACTCCTCAACAGAAAGGAGTCGCAGAGAGAAGGAATAGAACACTCATAGGGGCCTGCAGAACCATGTTGACTGATGCCTCACTACCAGAATACTTCTCGGCGGAAGCCATCAACACTGCTTGTCACATACAAAACAGAGCACTTATAAATAAGAACCATGATAAAACACCTTACGAACTACTAAAGGGCAAGAAACCAACCATTTCATATATTAGAATCTTTGGTAGTAAATGTTTCGTATTAAACAATGGGAAGTATCACACAACTAGATTCAGTGAAAAGAGCTTTAAAGGTATTTTCGTAGGATATAATAGCCATAGTAAAGCATATAGGATTTTTAACAAGAAAACCCTGGTCATAAAAGAATCTATTAATGTTGTATTTGATGAGGCGAGCTTGCTACAAAGCAGCTTTTCTAGTGTGTTTGTTGAAGATACAGGTTCAAAACTAAAGGAATTAAGCTTGGATGAGTCAGTTAAAGAAAAAGGTCAAGAGTTCATCAAGATCGCCACTCCAAACCCAATTGGAGAGGTTGATCACCATGATGAAGAGGTCATTCAAGCTGATTAAATCACTTCGGTGATAGAGGAAGCTTCGGATCAAAGGATTTTAGAGCTCAGACACTTCAAGGATCACCCAATTGATCAAATCATATGAGACCCTCGTGATGGTGTTAGAAATTGTAGAGGTACAACTAATGAGAATATATATTTGAGTTTTCTCTCACATGTTGAACCAAAGAAGTTTGAGGAAGCAAACAAGGACGCATCTTGGGTAATGGAAATAGAGGAAGAACTAAATCAGTTCAAACATTGTCAAGTCTGGAAGCTTGTGCCAAGACCCAAAGGAAAGAATATTATTGGAACAAAATGGGTCTATCGGGACAAGATGGACGAAGATGGAACCATAATCAAGAACAAACCCAGACTCTTTGCCAAAAGGTACAAATAAGAAGAAGGGACCGACCTCGATAAGGCATATGCTCCAGTGGCAAGACTGGAGTCAATCAGGATGTTCCTCGCATATATTGTACTCAAAGGCTTCACTGTCTACCAAATGGACGAGAAGTCTGCCTTCCTTAATGGTGACATAAAGAAAGAAGTGTGTGGGGAACAACCTTCAAGTTTTTTTGATCCTGAACATCCTGAATCTGTTTATTTATTATTTAAAGCTCTACGGTTTGAATCAAGCTCCATGAGTTTGGTATGAAATGCTGTCTAACTTTATTCTTGAGAAAAATTTCAAAAGGGGAAAGATAGACAAAACATTATTTCTTAGGGAAGTAAACGGCAAGATTTTGCTAGTGCAAATCTATGTCGATGACATCATTTTTGTCTCTACTGACGACAACCTTTGCAAGAAGGTTTCCAAACATATTCAAGGGAAGTTTGAAATGAGCAGTATAGGAGAGATGAAGTATTTCTTAGGACTTCAGGTGAAACAATCTGAGGATGGAACTTTCATCTCTCAGACAAACTTCACCAACGAGTTGATTAAGAAATTCAGAATGGAGAATGCAAACTCTATGAGGACTCTAATGGGTTCATCTATGTATCTAGACAAGGATGAGAAAGGGGAAGATTTTGATGAAACCAAGTACATAAGCATAATTGGATCCTTGCTCTACCTAACTGCTAGCAGGCCAGACATCATGTTTTCAACATGTGTTTGTGCTAGATATCAGGTGAACTCTAAGAAATCTCATTACACTGCTGCAAAGAGGATTTTAAGATTCCTTAAGGGTACACAAAATCTTGACTTATGGTACCCAAGAAGTAATGATAGCGAGCTAATTGGATTTTCATATGCAGATTTTGAAGGTAGTGCAGATGATTGAAAGTTTAACGTCCCGATTCGCGCTAGGCCCCTCGTGCGCATTATTAAGTCAGGAGAGCTAGCTTTGGCTCAGGGAGTGCTGGCAGGTAGGCTTACACTTGTGTAAGGGAGATGAAGTTAGTCCATGGTAGGACACGTGTTGTTACACGGGCGTGTTCATACCCGTGTGGTTCTCTGGTGCCAGCGTTGGAATTTCGTGGAATTTCTAGAGAAGGACACGTGTAGTGACACAGGCGTGTCCCTACCCGTGTGTATGTGGACATAGGTAGGGGCACGAGAGTGTCCTACCCGTGTGTGTAACTGACATAGTCGATCGTGTTTCCCGAGGAGGACATTGGTATAGACACGGGCGTGTCCCTACCCGTGTACATGTGTCCAAGTGTTTCTGGAGCAGGACACGAGTAGGGACATGGGCGTGTCCCTACTAGTGTGTATGTCTCTAGGCAGCAGGCCGTGTTTCTCGAGTAGGACACATGCAGAGACACGAGCATAAACACGTCTGTGTCACGTGGACAAGGGTAGAGACACGGTCGTGTCCCTACCCGTGTTTGTGTGTCCAAACGGCAAATGAATGGTCGACGACGCTTTGCCCAAGTAGGACACGGGTAGGGACACGGGTGTGTCCCTACACATGTTGATTCCATATATATATGATTTCATAAATCCTACCTGTTTTTCATCCTCCTTCCAAGCCATTTTTGTGGAGAGACAGGTGCTGGAGCCAACCTTCATCCGTGAAGAACCACTGCTGCCGAGGAGAAGAAGATGGCGTTGAGAAGGGTGATGAGATCCTTTGCCGAAAATGGTGGAAATGAAAGAAACGAGGTGAGCTTCCTCCCCTCTCCCTTCGTGCTAGATCTATAGATATTTCTAGGTGAGATGTCGACTCAAAAGAGTCTTGCTTGTAAGATGGTGATTTCCTATGAAGAGGCCACTCTAGGTCTTGTGCTCTATGAATAGTGATGTCTTAATACTCTCCCCTCTTCTTGAGTAGAAGGTGGACTAGTTTCGTGAAGAGGCATGGCCTTATGAGGGTGAATAAGGGAGGAGAAGTTCTCAAGGTGATTTGGGGAGATCGGCTAGAGTAGGAAGATGGACCGATCGAATTCGTTCTGCCTTATGATGCATACAGAAATCTGTTTTATGCGTGCAACGATCTTTGTGTCCATTTTAGAATATGATACGGCTAGATCTGGGCTTTTGACTAAACAAAAAAGTCATATCCCACGAAAATGCCTTTCCAACGAGTGGTTACTCATCTTCGTGCAAAGTCTGACGACACGGGAAAGCCTGATAAAAATTGATGGCTGATATTATAAACGTGCAAAAACAGTATTCTAAACGGAGGTCTTAGAAACCGATTTCAAGTGTGTTACGGTCTGATCTGGGTGAAGGACCGAATACAAAATGTTGTGGTTCATGGAAATACCTTTCAACGAATGGTTACACTCCTTCACTGGGTTCCTGTAGCCATGGGAATCTCTAGTCGAAGTTGCTAACAAGAAAGTGTCCTGCACTTAAAGTTCTTGTTTTGGTGTAGAATCGAGTTTGGACTCGGTAGATACATTGTAACAAATTAACATTGAGGTTGGCTGAATTATCTTTATGTGTAACCGTGATAAATCAACGATTAATGGAATTTGTTCATAAATTCTTTGCAAAAAAATGGCATAGTAAAACGTACTTGAACAAAATAATTTTGTGGAAATTAGTGAACCACGATCGTACAAATGGTGTGGAGGAATTCAAGGAACGAATGGATTGGAAATTTAAAAGTGAACGATTAATGTGATTTGGTTGATAAATCCTTAAGTGAATCGGTGAGTGTTGTTATGTTGTACTAGGTGGCTTGCCACCTAAGTTTTACACGGAACCCTTGAGTGCTTGGATGCATAAACATGTGGAAGAGTTGATAGTGCGTGAGTGGTTACCGCACTAGATTGATTGTGTCGATAATGGACTAGTGGGGAGCCCTTGTGTGCTAGTGAGTACAAGATGTGAATGATGAAAAGAGACTTAAGTGGACGGTTGGGCTTGGTCCTCGGTGTACATTACCGTGGCTCCTCCCAATCCACGATGATATGAAATTTCATGCGGTGTGAGTCGACATGCGGTGTCGTAATCCTGGGTTAAGGATAGTATGGCAGGTCTGCGAGCTCGCAAGTCACCACACAGACGGGAGTTGATGGTTAGACCTTGTGCGGTTATATTTTGTCCTCGGGTCTCATTCCCGGGGCTCCTTCCATTCCAAGTGAACGGTTGGGCTTGGTCCTCATGCTTTTTCTGAGGCTCCTTTTGGGTCACAACATAGGCCAGTTCGTGGCTTGGTTCTCAGTGCACATCTACCCATGACTCCCGCTGATCCATAGTACGCGTGTGATCTCCGTTGTTGTGTTCTTAGCATTGAGGCGCATGAAAGAATAAGCCAGGTAGTGTGGAGGCCAGCCTAGTAGTGGAGATGCCCGCTCTACTATCAATGTCTGGACATGATGGATGATACCTGAGAGGTTAGCTACCTACTCGAAAAGTGGGAACTAAAAGTCTGTGTCGAAATAGTAATTGCATGTGCGTGATTGTGGGTGAGTCATTGCATAGAATTCATGGCATTCCATTACATTGCATACACAAGATCCTCATCGTATAAGTTTGTTTTGGCACTCTTATACAATGAGTTACTTTACTATTGAGCTGATACTCAACTTATATGTCTGTATGGGCATTCATATAAGTTGAGTAACATTCTATTGTAGCTTTACACTTTCATAACCTGCTATAGATGATAGAACTTCTAGAGTAAATGGTTTGCTCATTTATTTTGTTGCTTTATATACATTAATATTGTTCACCTTTTACCACCTGTTTGTACTACTGGTTATATAAATATATTGTACCCTTGTTCCTTTCTCTGCCCGGTGCCGAGGAGTCTCAAGGAGAGCGGATGTGATAGCCACTTAGTATTTATGACTAACAGTTGCAATGTCTTCCTTTTTAGGAGCAAACCGCGCAGACAGAGCAGCAACAGGTTATGCAGCAGGACAACCAGGCCAAGACGACAGGGTCTGAAGGGACAGTTCCTTCTCTACCATCAATGACTGATGTGAGTCTTTGAGAGACGCTTGATGTAGCCCCTATGGGCAAATTTTACTCGTACTCTCTTCTTTTATTTGTTGTACTTTTGGACTATATGCTTATATGTGGATTGACTTTTGATTATATTTTTGGTTGGGTTGGCAATGTTTGATATTGGTTATAGCCGGTAGGATAGGCGTATTGTTGTACAGGTTAGCCCGAGTTCTATCACTACCACAAGGAGGCTATTCTGGGCTTAAGACTCCCCTCGTGTCATGTCTTATGTTCTGGGAGGGGGTCTTACAAATGGTATCAGCTTGCTACGATCTTGAATTTGAAAAGTCATTTAATAATGGTGCCACCCCCATTCGATTAGTCAGTTTGGGGACAAACTGACCTAGCGGAAGTAGTGCTGTGCCATTATGTAATTTACACTAAGTATGTCTAACTTTGAGCTTATGATTAGCCAACCTGACCTTAGGTTTTTATTCTATATGTAGATCCCAATGCATGTTGATCCAGTGGGGGGGGGCACCCCAGCCCCATCCGTACCAAAATAGTTTCTTTAATCGGAGCAAGGGCAAACGCTTACAGCTATCCTAGATGCCTTCAGATCCCAACAAGCCACTGTACAACAACAAGATCCGGGCTCCAATTGAGTTAGAACTTTCTGAGCTCTCTCCCCTCCTATCTACCTTGGGACAGAGTCGGCAGCGCGTATGGAGGAATGGCTTGACACCGTGCAAGAACTGCTGGTAGGAATTAGATGTCCAAGCAACATGGCTGTGACCCTTGTTGTGACACTCCTTGAACTGCACACCAAGATTTTGTGGAAGTCTCTCATGGGCTCCACCTTTTAAGGGCGAGTGTGTTTGGAGATCAGCTGGAACAAGTTCTCGGGAACCTTTTTATAACACTTCATTCCCTCATCTGCTTGAGAAGAACTCGAAGAGTGATTTTTACAGCTAAAGCAAGGATCGAAGTCGGTCACGGAGTATCAATGAGAAATCCAACATCTCGGGAGATTTGCTGACTCATATGACTTGGATGATAGAGGATATGCTAAGTGCTTCTACAAAGGGCTACGGGACCCCCTAAGGAAGTCCCTTTTGTTTATAGCGGACTCCAGTTTGGTGGAAATAATTGACATTGAAAAGAGGCTAGAAGCAGACCACTTGGGAAGTGGTAAGAGACCTGTTGAGGGAGTGATGGAAGCTGACCCTAGTAATTGAAGGAGACATGACTACGGAGGAGGAAGAGGACACCAGAGAGGTGGCTGGCATTTCCACCGGAATTTTAGAGTGGAGCACCCGGTTCCACAGTCGCCAGTATTACCTCCACCACAACAGCCTCAACATTTTAAGCAACCCGGGGGTGGCATGAGCGAGTGTGCTTCGAATGAAACCAACCAGGCCACATTCGACGATACTGCCCGCAACTATTTCGAAATGCGCCTCTTGCTCTTCCCCCTCCGGCAGCTCCTCGAGGGAGGGGAAATATGCATTGTCGA
The DNA here is from genome assembly GCA_039513925.1 of Platanthera zijinensis. NCBI lineage: Eukaryota > Viridiplantae > Streptophyta > Magnoliopsida > Asparagales > Orchidaceae > Platanthera > Platanthera zijinensis. The sequence continues at coordinate 107,922,396 of CM077093.1, read as the reverse complement.
GGACGAGGACTACGAGAAGGAAACCCCGGACCTCCTCAGAATCAGGTGTTCGTCCTGGACATGACACAGGAGCGGAACCCTCAGGAGGTGATTGCAGGTATGTTGCAGTTAGTTATTACATTTTCATTATTAATCTTAAGTTGCTTAATACATAGTAGATATCTAGCCTTGAGTATTGCTATTGGTACTTAGGCACCGTGGTGGCTGATGGGAAACCGACCTATACGTTATTCAATACCGGTGCCTCACACTCGTTTGTGTCTGCGGACTTCATTAAAGACTTAGAAGGAGTGCAATACTTCACTTGTATTGCTCGAAGAGTACACCTCCTATACGGCTCTGAGATGACTGCAACAACCAAGTGCGAATTGGAGATACTCATTGGGAGAAAGACCTTTGATACCCCTGCCACAGTTTTGAGAATACCAGAATTCGATCTCATTCTGGGAATGGCATGGCTGGATTGGCACTATGCAAGAATTGACTGCGTAAAGAAGCGAGTTTACTTGAGAAATAGGGATACTGATGTCATTTTCCAAGGTATAAAATTCGCACCCCGTTTGTTATTATCCTCGATTCAGGCCATAAAAGCCCATATGGAGGGGGATGAAGTCTTTATTATTTGTTTTTAGTTGAAATAGATGACATTAGATATCAAGGAGGTGCGGGTGGTGCGAGATTTTCCCGAGGTATTTCCTGAGAAACTGCCAGGATTACCCCCACATAGAGAGGTGGATTTCAAAATTAAGTTAGTACCGGGTGCCAAGCCCATCTCCAGGACTCCTTACTGAATGGTCCCGAAGTAACTCGCAGAGTTTAGAGTTCAGTTGTAAGAACTGGTGGAATCAAGGTTTGTTCCCCCCAGCTCATCACCTTGGGGAGCCCCTATTTTGTTCGTTAAAAAGAAGGATGGAACCTTGCGATTATGCATAGAATATCGGGAGCTCAACCGACTGACGGTACATAACACCTATCTGCTACCTCAGATCGATGAGTTTTCCAAATTGGATTTGCGCTCGGGGTATTATCAATTGAGAATACAGGAGGAGGACATTCAGAAAACGGCCTTTAGCTCAAGGTATGGCTTGTACGAGTTTACTATGATATCGTTTGGGCTCACAAATGCCCCTTCAGCTTTCATGAGCTTGACGAACAAGGTGTTCGAGCCTTATCTTGACATCTTCATCATCGTTTTCATCGATGACATCTTAGTCTACTCTAAGACAGCGGAAGAACATGTCAAACATCTGACCTTGGTACTGAAGAAGCTAAAATATCACACCTTGTTTGACAAGTCCAACAAATGCGAATTTTTGCTCCAAGAGGTTGCTTCTTGGGCCATGTGATCAGTAGGGCTGGGTTAGCTGTAGATCCAGCCAAGGTGCATGCCGTGAAGGAGTGGTCTCCATTGAAGTCAGCAGCCGATGTGCGGAGCTTCCATGGACTTGTCGGGTACTATCGCAAGTTTGTAAAACAGTTCTCAAAGATTGCCCTTCCTCTTACTACGCTGATAAAGAAAGGTGTGCCGTATGAGTGGACACCTCAGTGTGAAGCTGTGTTTCAGGAACTTAAGGACCGACTTATATTTACACCCATCCTAGCCCTTCTATACGGGAGGGAGGGATTTCAAGTTTACACTGACGCGTGGTATCAAGGGATGGGAGTTGTATTGATGCAGCACAGACATGTGATTGTATATGCTTCAAGACAGCTGAAGAAGCATAAGATCAATTATCCGGTACATGATCTAGAATTGGGAGTGGTGGTGTTTGCCCTGAAGATTTGGAGACACTATCTATACGATGTCCACTGCGAAATCTTTTCATACCACAAGAATCTAAAGTACGTCCATACCCAGAAGAAATTGAATTTGAGATAACGGCGGTGGTTAGAGTTTTTATGCGATTATAAAATCACCTTGAACAACCATCCCAGAAAGGCAAACTCCATAACTGACGCTTTGAGCAGAAATGTACCGGAATCGAACATTGGGTTCCGATTGATGTGTATGGAGTCAGCTCGGATACTCGAAGAGATGAAGATTACCCTGGTATGTAAATACCAACCGGAAGGGTATACTGAGTACTTAACACCGATGAGCATAGTCTGTGATATTCGAGACTGAATCCAGGCAGAGCAAGGAAAGGATGCGGATTTGGACCTGGCAATCAAGTCAATTGAAGATTGGACAACTGACGAGTACTCCCTAAAAGAAGGCCTCATCCATCTCCGCGACCGACTTTACATTCCAAAAGGAGGTAAAATTCGAGAAGATATCCTGAGAGAGGCACATTGCACTCAGTATTCTGTTTATCCTGGGATTGCCAAGTTGTACGCCGACTTACAGAAGACAATGTGTTGGCCGGGAATGAAGAGGGATGTCTGATATTTCGTTACGCATTGCGAGGCCTATCAAAGGGTGAAGGAAGAATTCAGGAGCCCTGGTGGATTATTATAGTCATTGCCAATCCCCGAGTGGAAGTTCAAAGATGTCTCCATGGACTTCGTCAAAGGTTTGCCTCAATCACTCTCAGGGAATGATTCAGTATGAGTAATCATTGACCGCCTGACAAAGGTAGCCCGGTTTATTCCTATAAAGAAAGAAGCTCATGTGAATGTTTTGGTACGCCTCTTTGTGGAGCAGTTCATACGGTATCATGGTGTGCCAAAGATAATTTTTTCTGACCGGGATGGTCGGTTTACCTCTTAGGAATGGAGGGTCGTACAGGCATACCTGGGTTCACGTATTACCTTTAGCACAACATTCCATCCTCAGATGGATAGGCAGTCTGAGAGGACCGCCAGAACATTGGAGGACCTATTGAGATTGTATGTGTTGGATAGAGGAGAGTCGTGGGAAAGGCTATTGTCCCTCGTAGAATTCTCCAATAACAACAGTCACCATGCCAACATCGGGATGGCGCCCCATGAAGCCCTTTACGGAAGAAGGTGTAGAACACCCTTGTCATGGGTACAAGAAAAAGACCCAAAGGTTTTGGGTATTGAATACATCGATGACACTGATACGGTGGTTAGACTAATACAGGACCGTATGCCTTAGGATCAAAGTCGGCAGGCTAAATATTATAATGCGAAGCACCGGGTGGTGGAATTTCAGGTCGGTGACAAAGCGTTTCTAAAAATTCGGATGGTGCATGGAGTGTCATGGGTACGTGGTATGAAGAAGATCAACCCAAGGTACGCTGGACCTTACACCGTATTGGAGAGGATTTGCCCTTTGGACTACCGGTTGGAGTTACCACCAGAGCTGGAGAACCTTCATGACGTGTTCCATGTGTCGTCTCTCCAGAAGGCGCTGTTGCGGCCCGATCAACATATCATCACCGCTGATGGAGCAGTAGCCACCGATAGATCTGTGTGACTGGAGTTGGTGCGGATAGTAGACAACGAGACAAGAATTTTGCACCGCAAGAGTGTTCCTTTGGTAAAGGTGATGTGGTCTAACCATGGGAAAGATGAGTATATATGGGAGCCGGTGGACTTGATGCAAAATCGTTACCTGGAGTTGTTTCATCAAGGTAATATTTAAAAAGCATATGTCTATTTTATTTCATGTATTTCTCTCCCCATAGCCTTTGCCTGATTTCGGGGACGAAATCTTTTATTTCATTTATAGGATTTTTAACATCCCGATTCGCGCTAGGCCCCTCATGCGTATTTTTAAGTCAGGGGAGCTGGCTTGGGCTCAGGGAGTGCATACAGCTAGGCTTACACTTGTGTAAGGGAGATGAAGTTAGTCTAGGGTAGGACACAGGTAGTGACATGCGTGTGTACATACCCGTGTGGTACTCTGGTGACAACGTTAAAATTTCATGGAATTTCCAGGGAAGGACATGGGTAGTGAAACGAGCATGTCCCTACCCGTGTGTATATGGACACGGGTAGGGGCACAGGCGTGTCCTACCCATGTGTATAACTGACATTATCGATTGTGTTTCCCGAGCAGCATACGGGTATAGACACGGGCGTGCCCCTACCAGTGTACATGTGTCTAAGTGTTTCCCGAGCAAGACACAGGTAGAGACACGGGCGTGTCCCTACCCGTGTGTATGTCTCCAGGATGCAGGCCTTGTTTCCCGAGGAGGACACTGGCAGAGACACGAGCAAAAACACGGACTTGTAACGTGGATATGGGTAGAGGAACGGGCGTGTCCCTACAAGTGTTTATGTCTAAACGGCAAACTAACTATCGACGATGCTTCGCTCGAGCAAGACATGGGTAGGGACACGGGCGTGTCCCTACCCGTGTTGGTTCCATATATATAGGATTTCTGAAATCCTAATCATTTTTCATCCTCTTTCCAAGCCATTTCTGTGGAGAGACTGTTGCTGGAGAAAACCTTTGATGAGTCCTCTTTGTATACCTATTTTCGGACTCATCTAGGCTTATTTTCTTGTCTTTGCACACCGTTTAGCGTCATTTGCACTCCTTTTGGTTCGCTACGGTTTTCCACGTCTTGTGCACTTTATTAGCCTATTTCTGTGCGTGTGTGTATTTCCCTTTTGCTGTGCATTATATTTATGTCTGTGAATGCCATGTCGACTTCCCGTCCAGTTTTCCTGCAGGTTCTGGGATCGTGTGGGCGTCCGGGGTAGGATTTTCACCATTTTTGGAAAAGGAGTCAATGGTCGTGCATTTTTACGCACGCACCGCCATCGACCTCTTTGGCGCACGATCATCGGTCGTGCGCAGTCATGACCTCTCCTGTGAAAGTTCTGTCCCGGCATATCGCACGATCACCAGCCATACCGCGCACGATCACTGCTCGTGCGCTGCCGGTCGTGCGCAGTCACACCTTCTTTTTCCATTTTGCTGCCTCCATATCGCACGATCACGGACCATATCTCGCACGACCACTGGTCGTGCGCCTGTGATCGTGCGCGCTGTTTAATTCTGTTTTCTATAAATAGCACAGGTTTCGCCCTAATCCAGATCGCTCGACATTTTCCGTCGTATTTTGTCCCCGACGAGTTTTTCCGCCGTCCTCCTTCATCTTCCACCATAGGGAGGTGCTCCGGGCAAGCTTTCAACGCCAAATCATAGCCGGAGCTTCCTCTCGGCCTCCTCCTTCATCCCCAAGCTTCAAGCGGAGTTTTGACCTAGCTTTCTCCATCAAGCTAGGAGGAGCTGGAGCCGCAATCTACCGGGTCATTTCAACGAAGAAGACGGGTCCATTGGGAGTGAGTGACAGCCTCCTCTACCCCGAACGCAGTTGAGGACCGAGTTTGGACTCGGATTGACAACCCGGGATTCCAACCGTGAACCCTCGATAGGACTTCAGATTCGGTCGATTCGCACACCTCTTCCTCTCGTATTTGATAGCTTAGCTTAACTCTTTGTATTCATGAAGTACACTTTATTGTAGTTAATGATCTTGCACTTTTTCATGTCTATGTGATTTGTGTGATTTTGTTATTATTGCTTGAGGTGCGCCTTATTATTCCATCATCCATCCACCCTTGCCGCACTAGCAATTGCTAGTGGCGTGCAGTGCGAAGAGGTGCTTACGACCCTCATTCCGCCATTCTAACCACCTCATCCGCTAGCCTACTCGTCCCTCCACGAAGCGAATCGGTGCATAGCGGCCCGTGTAGTTTCCATCCCGTCTGGCGAAGCATCGCATAGCGGCATTGCATAGGAGTAGCTTGTAGATTTTTACTTTATTTTCCGCAACAATCAAAACCCCCATTTCATTACCTCCGACCCGAGGACTTCAATCTCAAGTCCTCCTCGACATTAACTCATCCCTTACTGTGTTCCTGAAGAGACCGACACTCGGGGATTTATTCCCAAACATTATTACTTGTGCGACCGGTGCGCTTGCCGTATTTCCCACGCATCAAGTTTTTGGCGCCGTTGTCGGGGAACACTGTCGTTTGAGTTTTTGGAGAGGAAGATTTGAGATAGTTGCCCTTTTCATTTGTATATTTCATGTTTTATTTTTGTTTTGGTTTTTAGTTGTTGTTTTTTTTATTCCTTTTCTAGTTTTTATTTTGCTATGGCAGGTATTCCTTTTTATTTATCTGCTTGTGTGTAGTTAATTTTTGCTTAGAAAATTCTCGTGGTGAATTCTTTCTTGCTGCACCATGTATTCTTATGCGAATATCCGTTGCCGTTGGTGCGGGGATTATAGGCATAACAGTGATGAGTGCCCCACTAAAGAATGGGAGCATAATTCTCGTGGTTCAGTGTATGGAGCACCATTGTCTTACGGTACTCCATACACGGTACCACAGTCTTATGGTCACTACTCGTCTACGCCTCCACCTTTTTCATATTCCTCCCCGGTCCCACCTGGACCAAGGAGTAATGGAAAACGGTGTTTGTGTTGTCATAGCACCGACCATGTGTTGAAAGATTGCGCAGAATTTCAGCGCCAGATGGAGGCGGATGATGAACCGGATATTCGGATCGTCTCATCCACCTCTCAAATGGCCGCTCCTTCTGCTTCTGATGATGTATCCGTAGTACCACCTTGTCTATGGGGGACTGCTGTGGATACACCCATCAGACCTTCCACTAGTCAGTGCAACGACATTGTGGTACCGTCGCCCTCTATACCTTCTTCCCCTCTTCTTGATTCACCCCCGGAGGAACCTGCGCATATTATCTCTGATGATGTTGCTCCTCCGCTTTCTTTGCATGAATTACCTACTCCTCTTTTTAGTGAGTTGGTTGATGATGTTGTGCCCTTTGGAGATTGGGAATATGAGGATGCGCCATGGTGTGACGAGGACATTATTCTCATCAATGGAGAGTATTATGTCTTGTAACACGGTGACGCACCGAGGTGTGTTGATGAGGAGATCCTTGCTGATGAGGAAGTTTCCACTTCCTTGTTGGTTGAGGAGATCCAAACCACCACCGAGGACCTCCTATTCTCAGATCCCCATCGTCATGACTCACATGACACCAACAGTGATCATTGTTTGGATCCTGCTGAGAGTGATTCCGGGATCACTCTCCCTATTTCCGCTTCTTTTAGTTTTTCTTCTCCTTTATTCCTTGACCCCCCTTCTCCTTCTGCGCCTGTGCGGGTTGACTCCCTGCAGGTGAGTTGGGTTGACATTGATCCTTGCGCTCAGGTTGTCGGCGAGTGCCTCAACTTGCATGAGGAGTTTCCTACTCCTTTTGCAGTTGAAGCCTCTACATTCACCTTCGCCCCCAACGAGCTTGTGGTGGACGATACCTTGCTAGGCAAGGATTTGTTTTGTGGTGAGATGAGTGAGGACCAGTGCTCCTCCTCATCTTACTTCCTATTTCCTCTACCTGTGCGTTGCATGCATTATTACTCAGGTAGAGGGGTAACTGTTCTATCGCCGTATCGGTACCCGTTACCGACACTGATATTAGGGCAGTTGTCTGTGCACTTTTCTTTTCATAGGCCCATTAGCTAGAACTTTTCTTTTACTGAATAAGTCGTTCTAGGATGACAATAACCCCAGTACTTATCTTTCATTTTCTGCATTTTTCTTTTTTTATGTCTAGCTTAGTTTAGTATTTCTTTTTATATATTTTTCTTTTGTTTTTGCGGAGCTCACTGATAATACGTTTTGTAGCCTAAACTATTATCGTTTTTTATATTTTATATTGTACAAATTACGTCTATTATTAGTTTATTTTTATCCTTTTTATGTAAATTTTATTGCCACTAACTTTTTCCTGTCTTTTTGCAGGTTTTCAGGAAAATTGCCAAAATGGCCTGTCACGCCCCCCTGTCACGCCCTCCCTGGGCGTGACCTAGGGCGTGTCACCCGATCCCGAGGACACCTGCTGGAAGGGACAGAAAACGGTCAAAACCGCTGTCACGCCCCCCTGTCACGCCCTCCCTGGGCATGTCACCGGGCGTGACCAGGGGCGTGTCGCCCTCTGCCGCAAAGCTGCCGCCGCATTAAATGCCCTTCCGCCTCATCACGCAAATAGTACTGTCACGCCCCATGTCACGCCCGTGACATGGGCGTGACACCCTCCTTTTTCGGTGACTGACGGATTTCCGACCAATGATTTGGACATGACATGCCTGTCACGCCCCCCTGTCACGGGCGTGACCTAGGGCGTGACCACCGACGTACCGAAGCAATCATCCCTCCCGCCAGAATCCAGAGCCCGAGGTCAACATAGTACTGTCACGCCCCCCCTAGGGCGTGTCGGAGGGCGTGACCAACCCGAGATTTTTTTCTATAAATTGAGCCCCCCCCTCTCCATTTCAGCAAGCTTTGGTTGAGTGGGGGAGGTGCTGCCCCTTTGTTTCTTGATCCTTTTTCATGCTTTCTCTCTCTCTCTCCCCCTCTCTTTGTAGTTTTTGGTTAACCCTAGTTTAATCTTAGTTTGTGCTAGCTTTTAATGTAATTTTCTTCTTGCTTAGTGCTTAATGTAGGGCTAGAATAGGGTTTAATTTTCATGCACTTGTAACTTTAATTTTCAATAGTGTAACTTGCCCTTTTTATTAATAAAATTGTTCTTCCCTTAGCTTGTGTTCTTCTTATGTTTTTCTACTCATCTTCCCCCCCCCTCCACTCCATTATGATTAACTAATCCTCCTTGTACTCGATCTTGATGATCCGAGGTTAGAGCGATTATGTTATGATGTTTTAATTAATCTTTTCTTTTTAGGTTAGGGCCTTGAATTACTCTTGATTTATCACGGGTCGGAGGTATATTTTCGATATATACTCTCCGCCTTTGCTTTCATTCTGGGCTAGCCGAGAGGCCGAAAGAATGAAGTGAGCATTCAAGAGTAAAGGTAGTTGTACGCACCCCTCGAGAGAGGCAGACGTCCAAATCTCCCGGATTGGAGTAAAATCCAATAGTGGGGTTCACCGCGTAAAGCGAGTTTTAGGCCTCCGATTTAGACGAGAGTCGGTCGGACCTTCCTAAACTCAGTTGGGCACGACTTCGAGAGAAGCGTGTTTAAGCTTTAGGAACCTCCACGGTCAAGGACCTTTATCCTATTAAGTTTAGATTTTTATCGCATTTTCTTAATCGTCTTTAGCCGAGGTGAATCTCGATCGGGTGCATTTCCATTTCATATTGTTCTACCTTTTTGTAGTAATCTCATATATTGTGCTCTTTTATTAACTGCGGTAATTTCCTTTCTAGCTTAGTTGTTTGCTTAATAGCGTAACTTAATTGCGGTAGTTCTCTTTTTAGTTTGCTTTAATTTCTCCATTGCGCTTAGATTTTCTAAAACCCTAGTTTTTCCGTCGATAAGATAATAGCGTTCGTGTGAGTAAGCTTAGCCAACAGTTCCCGGATCTTAATACGACACTTGTGTCCCCTTGCTACAATTCGATAGGTATACTTGCCTCATCGGGTTGCTAGTTCGGTTGCGTTTATTTTCATCGAACCCTAGCGCGCAACAAGTTTTTGGCGCCGTTGCCGGGGACCCAACTTCCGTTGATATTTTGAAAACACGAACCTATTAATTTTATCTCTTCTCTTTCTCATCCCCTTTCTTTAAAGTTTTAAAAAAAAATTCAAAAAAAAATTTAATCACCGCTCTTAATAGAAACCAACCTCACAATTTTTCTACGCCACCTAATTCTCTCGAAAAGGGCAAAGGGCTTTAAGCGCCACTGTCTTGTCTAGTACCTTGCGAACCCTTCACGGGGTAGTCCTTGGGAAGTTCGGGAGTTAATCTATAAAAAAAAAAAATCTATTTCAAAAAGAAAAAAAAAGTTTTAATTTAATTTTCTAAATCAAGTTTTTCTTTCTAGTTTATCCTTTTTCTCTTTCTCTTCTTCTTTTCTGTTCTTTTAGTGCATGACCCGCGGGAGTCCGTCGGTTATTTTGGACTTGGACCACGAAATTGAGCGTACTCTTCGGAGAAGATCGCGATTTCAAGGTCCTACTATCCAAGTGCCGGTTGAGGACTCCGAGTCATTTAATACTTTAAGAATGGAAGAACCCAACGTAGATGAGGCCGTGCAAAGGACTATGTCCTATTATGCACGACCAAACCTTGAGGGAACAGAATCGAGTATAGTCCGCCCTACTATAGCAAATAATAACTTTGAACTAAAGCCTAGCATAATTCAAATGGTGCAGCAATATGTGCAATTTGACGGACTTCAAGATGAAGATCCGAACGCACATATAGCTAGCTTTCTTGAAATTTGCGACACCTTCAAGATAAATGGTGTCACAAATGATGCGATCAGGCTAAGACTCTTCCCCTTCTCTCTTAGAACTAAAGCTAAGCAGTGGCTTAACACACTTCCGAAAAATAGCATAACCACTTGGAATGAATTAACTGAAAAATTTTTGGCGAAGTATTTTCCGCCCGCTAAAACTGCAAAACTTAGGAACGACATCTCTGCCTTCGGACAAATAGACTCTGAAACCCTTTACAAAACCTGGGAGAGATTTAAAGAATTATTAAGATGATGCCCACATCACGCGCTGCCTGTATGGTTACAAGTGCAGACGTTTTATAACGGGCTAAATCAAAGCACGAAGCAAATGATAGACGCAGCTTCTGGCGGTACTTTAAATCATAAGACCCCGGAAGCCGCTCTTGAGCTTTTTGAGGACATGGCCATGAACACTTATCAGTGGAATGTCCTAGGTCCCGCCCAAACAAGCCTGCAGGTATCTATGAAGTGGACAACGTCTCCCAGCTCGCTCTGCAAGTAGAAATCCTAAGCAAAAAAATCACGGAGATGACTGCTGCCTCCGCCCCTCAGGTATGGGAATCTGCAACCCCTACTCCAGAACATTTAGATTATGTTAATAATTTGCCTAGAACTGCTTTTAATAATTTTTTCTGCTGCGAATTTTCATCCGCCTGGTTTTAATTTTCCGAATAGTTATAACCCCGCTTTAAGAAATCACCCGAACTTTTCATGGAGTAATCCATCGAATGCGATGCGCCCACCTCCACAAAATGATTTTTCTGCACAACCACCACCACCACCACTTCTTCAAAATTACCCAAAACCTCCAAGCTTGGAGGAATTACTTTCTAAATATATCACCACAAATGACGCCACTATAAGAACGTTAACCGGAAGCGTAAAAAGTCTAGAAAACCAGGTAGGACAGCTCGCGAAAATAATTTCTGAGCGACCCGCAGGGTCTCTTCCTTCCAATACCGAACCCAACCCGAGAGAGCAAGCGAAAGCTATAACTCTTCGGAGTGGGAAGCAAGTCTCCGGTATGGTAAGTGAAGAGCCCGAGGCAAGCTCCGCTCCTGCTTTTAAAAATCAAAGCTCCGCTCCTGCTTTTAAAAATCAAAGCTCCGCTCCTGCTTTTAAAAATCAAAGCTCTGCTCCGCTTACACCCTCTGCTGAAGAAGTAATCACCCCCACTTTAGAAAATAATCTCACTCCACCACCCATCTTCAAAAATAATTCAACTCCTCCATACCCCTCTGAACTTAATAGACAACGTCAAGATGATCAGTACTCCCGCTTCTTAGAAATCTTCAAACAAATCCACATTAATCTTCCCTTCCACCAGGCTATTTCGCAAATGCCGAAATACGCCAAATATCTTAAAGACCTCCTCACAAACAAGAAGAAGTTAGAGAATCTTTCGCACGTCACGCTTAACGCCGAGTGCTCCGCCGTTTTAACAAACGGTTTGCCGAAGAAAATCAGTGACCCGGGTAGTTTCTCTATCCCGTGTGTCTTCGGTGATCTCTTTGTTAAACACGCGTTAGCCGACTTAGGCGCAAGTATAAACCTGATGCCCTTTTCGTTGTTCAAAAAGTTAGGGATTGGTAGCCTTAACCCCACGCGTATGAGTATCCAGCTAGCCGATAGATCCGTCAAGTACCCGTTAGGAATAGTGGAGGACGTTCTAGTGAAAGTCGACAAGTTCATCTTCCCGGTGGACTTTGTCATTTTGGACATCGAAGAAGACGTCGAGGTTCCCCTGATCCTTGGCCGACCCTTCCTTGCCACCTCCCGAGCCATCATTGACGTAAGCAATGGTAAGCTCTTTCTTCGAGTAGGTGACGACGAAGTCACATTTCCGATCACCCCTTCGATGAAGAACACCTTAGCGAACGATGACTCATGTTTTTTCATAGACGCCGTGAGTGATGATTCTTCCTACTGCCTCTCCGACTTTGAAAAAGAATTTTCTACTTTTTGCTCCTCTTCTCTTACAACAGAATCACTGCAAGGAAGTGATGAATCTTCTTATTGTCTTTCTGAGTTTGAAAAAGAGTTTTCTGATTTTTGTTCTTCCTCTTTCCTTACCACTGAATCTGTACAAGAAGCCGTCTTGGCTGCTAGCCCCACCCCTTATTACGTTCCTTATAAAAAAGTTTATGAAGATATTATTTTTGAAAAAGAAAGAATCTCAAAATCCTCTTATGAAGAACCCCCTACCCTAGAACTTAAAGAACTTCCCGAACACCTTAAGTATGCTTTCTTAGAAAAAGACTCCAAGTTACCAGTTATCGTTTCGGCCTACCTCACGGATACGCAGAACGATAAACTTCTTCTAGTTCTACGTAAGCATCGTCGGGCTATTGCTTGGCAAATTTCTGATATCAAGGGCATAAGCCCATCTTTCTGTACACATAAAATCCTAATGGAAGATAATTCGCGTAACTCTATCCAACCTCAGCGCCGTATAAACCCGAATATGAAAGAAGTAGTTAAGGGCGAGGTTATGAAACTATTAGACGCAGGAATTATCTACCCTATATCGGACAGTAAGTGGGTTAGCCCCGTTCAGGTAGTTCCAAAAAAGGGAGGGATAACCGTAGTTAGTAATGAGAATAATGAATTAATCCCGACACGGACGGTGACGGGTTGGCGTATGTGCATAGATTACCGTAAGTTAAATGACGCCACCCGTAAGGACCACTTTCCTCTACCGTTTATCGACCAGATTTTAGAACGTCTCTCCGGCCATAGCTTTTATTGTTTTCTCGATGGCCTCTCGGGGTACTTTCAAATACCCATCTCTCCCGAGGACCAAGAGAAAACTACGTTTACTTGTCCCTTCGGCACCTTCGCGTACCGAAGAATGCCGTTTGGATTATGCAATGCGCCGGCTACATTCCAACGATGTATGCTCGCAATATTTGACAAGTACGTAGAAAGCATTATGGAGGTATTCATGGACGATTTCTCCGTGTTCGGTGATACCTTCAATAGATGTTTAGAAAACCTCGAAAAAGTCTTAGAACGATGCGAAGAAACTAACCTTGCCCTAAATTGGGAAAAATGCCATTTTATGGTGAGGGAAGGGTTAGTTTTGGGTCATAAAATTTCTGCTAAAGGTATTGAGGTAGACGTTGCCAAGATAGAAGTTATTGAGAAGTTGCCGCCACCTACAAACATAAAAGCTATAAGAAGTTTCCTAGGCCACGCTGGTTTTTATCGTCGTTTTATAAAGGACTTCTCCAAGATCACTAATCCCCTCACCCTTCTCTTAGAAAAAGACGCTCCATTCATTTTTGATGACTCTTGTATTTCTGCCTTTGAATTAATTAAAGAAAAGTTAATTAACGCGCCGATTATGATAGCTCCGGTGTGGGACCTTCCTTTCGAGATTATGTGCGATGCGAGTAGTTTTGCGGTGGGAGCCGTATTAGGTCAACGCATATCTAAGAACTTCCACCCCATCTATTACGCTAGTAAAACCCTCACATCTGCACAAGAAAATTACACCACAACCGAGAAGGAGCTCTTAGCCGTAGTATTTGCGTTTGATAAATTTCGCCCTTACATTACACTTTCAAAAATCATTGTTTTTACGGACCACTCGGCCCTCAAGTACCTTCTTGCCAAAACGGATGCCAAACCTCGCTTGATTCGCTGGGTCTTGCTCCTCCAGGAGTTTGACTTAGAGATCCGTGATAAGCGAGGAGCCGAGAACTTGGCCGCCGACCATTTATCAAGATTAGATAACCCCTTTATAGAAAAATTAAATGAAAAATCTTTTAATGACTATTTTCCTGATGAGAAGCTGCTTTTAGTTAATACATCTACTTCTCCTTGGTTCGCACACATTGCCAACTATCTAGTGGCCCGGGTGCTCCCAAAAGAGTTCTCCTCTCAGCAGAAGAAGAAATTCTTTTCTGAGCTGAAGAACTACTTTTGGGAAGACCCGCATCTTTTCAAAATTTGTGCGGATCAAGTGATAAGGAGATGTGTTTCTTTTGATGAAGGAATTAATATTCTAAAACATTTGCATGAAGGTCCGACAGGTGGGCACTATCAAGCTGCTCGCACCGCTCATAAAGTGCTTTGCGCGGGTTTTTACTGGCCTAGCCTGTTTAAAGACGCGCAAGCCTTTGTGAGCAGGTGTGATAGTTGCCAACGGTCGGGCAATATTTCTAATAAAAATGAAATGCCGCAAAATTATTTCTTAGAGTGCGAAATTTTCGACCTCTGGGGAATTGATTTTGTTGCCCCCCTTCCTTCTAGCTTCGGAAACAAATATATTTTAGTTGCTGTTGATTATGTTTCACGATGGGCTGAGGCCCAAGCTCTTCCTACGAACGACTCCCGAGTTGTAGTCACGTTTTTAAAAAATTATTTTCTAGATTCGGTACGCCACGCGCAATCGTTAGCGATAGGGGTTCCCATTTCTGTAACGCGCAATTTTCAAAAATCCTTACTAAATACGGCGTTACGCATAAACTGTCCACTGCCTACCACCCCCAAACTAACGGTCAAGTCGAAGTAGTAAATAGAGAAATAAAAAGAATATTAGAAAAGACTGTTTCAACTTCTAGAAAAGACTGGTCAGCCAAACTTGACGATGCTCTATGGGCCTACCGAACAGCGTACAAAACCGCCCTCGGATGTACGCCGTATCGGCTGGTCTATGGAAAATCGTGCCATCTGCCCGTAGAGTTAGAACACCGCGCCTTTTGGGCCTTAAAATTTTTAAACTTCGATCCCCACTCAGTCGGTGACCTTCGAAAATTTCAACTAAATGAACTCGATGAGTGGCGCTCTTATGCTTATGAAAATAATAAACTTTATAAAGGGCGGACGAAGCGTTTACACGATAAACACTTAAGGCACCCTAAAAACTTTAAGCCGGGCGACCAAGTCCTATTATATAACAGTCGTTTACGTTTATTTCCGGGCAAATTAAAATCTCGCTGGTCTGGCCCGTTTTCTGTTTTAGAAGTATTTCCTTATGGAACTGTTTTAATTTCTCACCCTGATAAGGGTAATTTCAAAGTGAATGGTCAGCGTCTTAAACTGTATTTCTCTGGTGATGATGATGTCAGTCCAAACACTATTAAGTTTCTGCTTCACGAACTTTAATCTTGAACCTTTTATTTTTTTTGCTAAAAACAATTTTATTTCGGGACAACAATATTTTTTGGACAATATTATTTTTGATGCGTCGAGCTCAACGACGCTTTAACCAAAGGGCGCTCTTGGGAGGCAACCCAAGTTATCTTTTTCTGTTTTCTTTATTTTACAATTTTTGCCTCGGACGGCTCCGACAAGCTGAAGCTTCTGCGATCGCCCGCTCCAACATTGCTGAATCCATCACGAAGTCCAAAGAAGACATTCGGGGAGCGGCATCACTCAGTTTTCGCAGCAAATAAATCCGGGGAAGTACCTGTATTTCAATTCTGTCTTTTCAATTCTACACTTTATTTTTCTCTCCTTCTCCAATCCCCTTCTTTAGCCATTGAGGACAATGTCTGTTTTAAGCTTGGGGGAGGATTTCCTCCTTCATTTTTGCTTAGTGTAAATAATTTCCTTTTTTGTAAATAGTTCCATAAAAAAAAAAAAAAAGAATGAATATCTTAAAATTCCAAAAAAGAGAAAAATTTTCCAAAATCCAAAAAAAGAGAATATTTCTCAAAATAAAAAAAATATATGTGTGTTTTTGAATAGTTTAGACATTTTGGTATTTCAATAGTACCCCTAGTTTTTAGTTTTGTTTTACTCAAAATCTCCTATAAACAACTTAGTTAATTATAATATTTCTAATCATCCTTTTTAATTATGTTTCACAAGTAAAATGTTGGCCATGTTGTGTTTCTAATTCGCGGTAGCATGTTAAGGTGAAATATTTTTCTAAAACTCGCATTTCTATTATGGTTTTTTGTTTTTTTATTTCATTTACTTTCTCAAAAATTCATCATCCACTATTTTCTTTTTCATTTTTGAATAATTTTTGTAAAGTCAACTTTTGAATAACGTAGTAGATGTGAACGATCCAAGTCACCTATTATTTCTATTTTCGAGTTAATTTCATCAATCTTCTTTTATTATCTAGGACTCGCTTTTTGAAATTTTTCAAACCTTTGTTTTAAATAAATTCAAAAGCGTGAAAATGATTTAGGCCGTTTTTGTTTTCGTTTGAGCTTTCCTGCCAACCTAAAAACTTTTACCACTAGTTAGCCGTTTTTGAGCCTTTTTCCGATTTCATTTGATAGCTCCTCCTTTCATTTCAGTTTCACCAAAGCCAAAATTTCCAACCTATCGAATCACACTAGCCTTTTTGAGTTTCATAAATTATTTTGACGATTTTGATAGGGTATTTTGTGATTTTTGTGGAGAAAGGTTTTCGAAAAAAAAAAGAAGTATGTTCAAAAGTGATGTTTATTTTTGTTTGGCCAACTCAAAAAGGAAAATAAAAATATTTATGGCCTTTGTTTTGAAAAAAAAAAAGAAAAAAAAAATGGAAAAAAAAAAATGAAAAAGAAGGAAAAAAATGTGTATATATTTTTATGAAAATTTTTGAAACTCTTGCTTTGGTTTAGTGTGATTTTAAACCTTCACGTTTATCTTTGAATTCCACTCCTAATCATTTTCCTAAACCAAACGTTTCTGTCCTATTTAAGTCCTTTTGATTCACGCTTTTTGTTTTTTATTTAACAACTAAGAAAAGAAAAATAGTAAATCAGTTTTAGTTTTAGATTTAAACCTAGATTTTTGATAATTAAATTGATATAATTATAATACGTTGCTTGGATCTAGTAACAACTCAATGCGTGTTTTTCATTTTCGTTGCTTTACTTAAGTCCATTTAAAAAAATCTCGTTAAAATTTTGGATGATTTGTTTTTATTAAGTAAAGTTTATAAAAGTTTTACCATACCTAAATAATTGTTTTAGACTTACATTTCACCTTTTCCCTACTAAGAATTTCGCATAGTACTTGTGTAGGCATAATTAGAACTTTTTGATTAGTCATTTTTATAAATATCTAGTTTTTATATTTTTGCTTGGGGACAAGCAAGGCTTAAGCTTGGGGGAATTTGATAATACGTTTTGTAGCCTAAACTATTATCGTTTTTTATATTTTATATTGTACAAATTACGTCTATTATTAGTTTATTTTTATCCTTTTTATGTAAATTTTATTGCCACTAACTTTTTCCTGTCTTTTTGCAGGTTTTCAGGAAAATTGCCAAAATGGCCTGTCACGCCCCCCTGTCACGCCCTCCCTGGGCGTGACCTAGGGCGTGTCACCCGATCCCGAGGACACCTGCTGGAAGGGACAGAAAACGGTCAAAACCGCTGTCACGCCCCCCTGTCACGCCCTCCCTGGGCGTGTCACCGGGCGTGACCAGGGGCGTGTCGCCCTCTGCCGCAAAGCTGCCGCCGCATTAAATGACCTTCCGCCTCATCACGCAAATAGTACTGTCACGCCCCATGTCACGCCTGTGACATGGGCGTGACACCCTCCTTTTTCGGTGACTGACGGATTTCCGACCAATGATTTGGACATGACATGCCTGTCACGCCCCCCTGTCACGGGCGTGACCTAGGGCGTGACCACCGACGTACCGAAGCAATCATCCCTCCCGCCAGAATCCAGAGCCCGAGGTCAACATAGTACTGTCACGCCCCCCTGACACGCCCCCCCTAGGGCGTGTCGGAGGGCGTGACCAACCCGAGATTTTTTTCTATAAATTGAGCCCCCCCTCTCCATTTCAGCAAGCTTTGGTTGAGTGGGGGAGGTGCTGCCCCTTTGTTTCTTGATCCTTTTTCATGCTTTCTCTCTCTCTCTCTCTCCCCCTCTCTTTGTAGTTTTTGGTTAACCCTAGTTTAATCTTAGTTTGTGCTAGCTTTTAATGTAATTTTCTTCTTGCTTAGTGCTTAATGTAGGGCTAGAATAGGGTTTAATTTTCATGCACTTGTAACTTTAATTTTCAATAGTGTAACTTGCCCTTTTTATTAATAAAATTGTTCTTCCCTTAGCTTGTGTTCTTCTTATGTTTTTCTACTCATCTTCCCCCCCCCCCTCCACTCCATTATGATTAACTAATCCTCCTTGTACTCGATCTTGATGATCCGAGGTTAGAGCGATTATGTTATGATGTTTTAATTAATCTTTTCTTTTTAGGTTAGGGCCTTGAATTACTCTTGATTTATCACGGGTCGGAGGTATATTTTCGATATATACTCTCCGCCTTTGCATTCATTCTGGGCTAGCCGAGAGGCCGAAAGAATGAAGTGAGCATTCAAGAGTAAAGGGAGTTGTACGCACCCCTCGAGAGAGGCAGATGTCCAAATCTCCCGGATTGGAGTAAAATCCAATAGTGGGGTTCACCGCGTAAAGCGAGTTTTAGGCCTCCGATTTAGACGAGAGTCGGTCGGACCTTCCTAAATTCAGTTGGGCACGACTTCGAGAGAAGCGTGTTCAAGCTTTAGGAACCTCCACGGTCAAGGACCTTAATCCTATTAAGTTTAGATTTTTATCGCATTTTCTTAATCGTCTTTAGCCGAGGTGAATCTCGATCGGGTGCATTTCCATTTCATATTGTTCTACCTTTTTGTAGTAATCTCATATATTGTGCTCTTTTATTAACTGCGGTAATTTCCTTTCTAGCTTAGTTGTTTGCTTAATAGCGTAACTTAATTGCGGTAGTTCTCTTTTTAGTTTGCTTTAATTTCTCCATTGCGCTTAGATTTTCTAAAACCCTAGTTTTTCCGTCGATAAGATAATAGCGTTCGTGTGAGTAAGCTTAGCCAACAGTTCCCGGATCTTAATACGACACTTGTGTCCCCTTGCTACAATTCGATAGGTATACTTGCCTCATCGGGTTGCTAGTTCGGTTGCGTTTATTTTCTTCGAACCCTAGCGCGCAACACTCACCCCTGCAGGTATTCATGGAAACTACGCATTGGCGGGGTTGTGATTCTTCATTTGGCGGGCCTGCTTCTACTTTTCATGCGTCTTCTGGTATGCTCACTAGCTGAGCATTAGGTAGCCTCTTCCCTTAGCTCTTTTTGATTTAAATTTCTATATCGTATGCTATGCTGCTTAGTTTAAGTCTGGGGGAGAGCTACTAGTTGTTGCCTTTTGCACGTGCACATTGCATGCGCATACTAGAAGCTTTTATAGTTATTATTTTGTTTAGTTCATTTCTTGCACACCACTGCACCCACATGAGCGCATGCTTAACTTTTTGCGTGTTGCGAGTTAAACACGTGTCTTTGTCAGATTTTGGTAAAATTATGGTGCTGGCTTAGGATTGTGAGACGGAGTAAAATGTTGGCCTTGCTGTGTTCCTAGTCAATTGCTCTCGTTTTGTGTAGAAATTTGTGTAGATTTAATTTTTCTGTATGCTTATAGTTTTATATTTTTCTATTTGCGTAAATATTTCTTATTCTACTCAAAAGTTGGTGAATCCGGTGTGAATCAAACGGTAGCGTAGGAATGTGTGTAGCCGCCACTAGACTCGTATTGCTTGAGTCGGGTGGAAGGATTATCTTTCTCGGTTGCTAAGAACTTGCCCCAAGCTATTCTTGAAGCATTGGTACACGGTTAGTCTAGCGTGAGAGTGATGTAGGACACCTTTTGGCCCGGTTGAGCTTTGTACCCATTCCTAACATCGCCCTTGCTAGCCCCTTTGTGCCTACCCTTCCTTTTGATTCAGCTCCACTATATTCGCCAAAGCCTCATAGCCGATCCTAGTCGCACACCCAATTCGAGCTTTAGTAGTTTACATTTTATGTTGGGTTGTGATGTGGTGATTCGTATTTGTGATATGTGGTTGCTCCCAAAAGAAAAATGTGCTGATTTTGTAAAAAGAAAAAGAAAATATTTTAAAGAAAAATATTTGAAAAAGAGAAAAAGAGAAAAGAAAATAGAGAAAGAAAAAGTTTGATTGAAAATCTTTATTTGAGATGATTTGGATTTGGAGTAGGCGGTGCACACACCCATTTTGTAAAAGTTAAGTCTGGGGGTGTGGTGCACCCGTGTTTATTTTGTGGGCAGCGGGTACTAGTTTTGTACGTTAGCTCATTTGGGTTAGGTTCATACCCTTCATGTTTATCCTTGTTTTCCTCACCGTAACCCAAGCCCCATTATTACCCGAAGTCCTACGGACTTGCGCTTGAGTTGACTAGTGCCGTGGAGAGAGTGCGAATGGGCAAGCTTTTGGTTTCCGACATTGGTGGATTCCTTTGGGGGTAATCTTGAGCCCCGGTCTTCGGCAATGCTCACCTTAGTGACCTGTCTACTTTCTTCCCGCGTAGGACCAG
This sequence comes from Platanthera zijinensis, assembly GCA_039513925.1. NCBI lineage: Eukaryota > Viridiplantae > Streptophyta > Magnoliopsida > Asparagales > Orchidaceae > Platanthera > Platanthera zijinensis. Next base: position 107,901,940 of record CM077093.1, on the reverse strand, counting down.
ATGATTCACCGTGATTCCACTTTTGAGTAATAATAAATTTTTGATACGCATTGTGAAAAATATAAAATATTTTGTATACTTAAAAATTTCCTCTACTTTATTTTTATGCACGCGAGCATGCGACTTCGCATGGTACTCCGTTTTGCAATTTCTTTGTTAGCTAGTTCATTTTCCCCGTCTGCTTAGGTTTTGTTTGCTCGGGACGCGCAAACGGTTAAGTCTGGGGGTGTGATGAGTCCTCTTTGTATACCTATTTTCGGACTCATCTAGGCTTATTTTCTTGTCTTTGCACACCGTTTAGCGTTATTTGCACTCCTTTTGGTTCGCTACGGTTTTCCACGTCTTGTTCACTTTATTAGCCTATTTTTGTGCGTGTGTGTATTTCCCTTTTGCTGTGCATTATATTTATGTCTGTGACTTCCATGTCGACTTCCCGTCCAGTTTGCCTGCAGGTTCTGGGATCGTGTGGGCGTCCGGGGTAGGACTTTCACCATTTTTGGCAAAGGAGTCAATGGTCGTGCGTTTTTACGCACGCACGACCATCGACCTCTTTGGCACACGATCATCGGTCGTGCGCAGTCATGACCTCTCCTGTGAAAGTTCTGTCCCGGCATATCGCACGATCACCAGCCATACCGCGCACGATCACTGCTCGTGCGCTGCCGGTCGTGCGTAGTCACACCTTATTTTTCCATTTTGCTGCCTCCATATCGCACGATCACGGACCATATCGCGCAGGACCACTGGTCGTGCGCCTGTGATCGTGCGCGCTGTTTAATTCTGTTTTCTATAAATAGCGCAGGTTTCGCCCTATTCCGGATCGCTCGGCATTTTCCGCCGTATTTCGTCCCCGACGAGTTTTTCCTCCGTCCTCCTTCATCTTCCACCATAGGGAGGTGCTCCGGGCAAGCTTTCAACGCCAAATCATAGCAGGAGCTTCCTCTCGGCCTCCTCCTTCATCCCCAAGCTTCAAGCGGAGTTTTGACCTAGCTTTCTCCATCAAACTAGGAGGAGCTGGAGCCGCAATCTACCGGGTCATTTCAACGAAGAAGACGGGTCCATTGGGAGTTAGTGACAGCCTCCTCTACCCCGGACGCAGTTGAGGACCGAGCTTGGACTCGGATTGACAACCCGAGATTCCAACCGTGAACCCTCGATAAGGCTTCGGATTCGGTCAATTCGCACACCTCTTCCTCTTGTATTTGATAGCTTAGCTTAACTCTTTGTATTGATGAAGTACACTTTATTGTAGTTAATGATCTTGCACTTTTTCATGTCTATGTGATTTGTGTGATTTTGTTATTATTGCTTGAGGTGCGCCTTATTATTCCATCATCCATCCACCCTTGCCGCACTAGCAATTGCTAGTGGCGTGCAGTGCGAAGAGGTGCTTACGACCCTCATTCCGCCATTCTAACCACCTCATCCGCTAGCCTACTCGTCCCTCTGCCAAGCGATTCGGTGCATAGCGGCCCGTGTAGTTTCCATCCCGCCTGGCGAAGCATCGCATAGTGGCATTGCATAGGAGTAGCTTGTAGATTTTTACTTTATTTTCCACAACAATCAAAACCCCCATTTCATTACCTCCGACCCGAGGACTTCAATCTCAAGTCCTCCTCGACATTAACTCATCCCTTACTATGTTCCTCAAGAGACCGACACTCGGGGATTTATTCCCAAACTTTATTACTTGTGCGACCGGTGCGCTTGCCGTATTTCCCACGCATCAACCTTCATCCGTGAAGAACCACCGTCGCCGAGGAGAAGAAGATGTCATCGAGAAGGGTGACTATATCCTTTGTCGGAAATGGTGGAAACAACGGAAACGAGGTAAGATTCTTCCCATCTCCCTTGGTGCTAGATCTATAGATATTTATAGGTGAGATGTCGACTCAAAAGAGTCTTGACATGCGAGATGGTTATTTCCTAGGAAGAGGCCATTCTAGGGCTTGTTCTCTATGAATAGTGATGTCTTCAACCTCTCCCCTCTTCTTGAGTAGAAGGTGGACTGGTTTCGTGAAGAGACATGGCCTTATGAAGGTGAATAAGTGAGGATAAGTTCTGGAGGTGATTTGGGAAGATTGGCTAGAGGAGGAAGACTGACCGATGTCGTTCGTTCCGCCTTAAGACGCGCGCAGAAATCTGCTTTCCGCGCGCAGCGATTTTCGTGGCCATTTTCATATATGATACGGCCAGATCTAGGCTTTTGACTAAACACGAAAGTCGTAGCCCATAGAAATACCATTACAACGAGTGGTTACACATCTTCGTACAAAGTCTGCAGCCACGGGAAAGCCCGATCAAAATTGATGGCTGATATCATAAATGTGCAGAAACTGTATTTTGAACGTAGCGGTCTTAGAAGCCGATTTCAAGTGTGTTACGGTCTGATCTTAGTCAAGGACCGAATACAAAAGTTGAGGTTCATGGAAATACCTTTCCAACAAATCGTTACACGCCTTCAACGGATTCCAGTAGCCACTGGAATCTCTGGTCGAAGTTGCTAACCAGAAAGTGTAACACCCCGAAACTCAAAAGAGGGACTGGTGATGTTTTAAGCCCAATCTGAATTTTGGAGCAGGTGTCACGGGCGTGACACGGGCATGTCACGGGCGTGATACAGGCGTGTTCGGCCTCAGGTCATGTGGTCGACGTTTTGACGATCGGAGATCGTCGAGTTGAGGCACACGGCCTGGGACACGGGCGTGTCCCAGGGCATGTCACTTTGGGCAGTTTTCTGAGTAAGGCACACAGGCCATGACACGGGCCCTGACACGGGCGTGTCAAATGTGACACGGGCATGTCGGGTGCCGTGTCACATGCCGTGTCCTTCTCGGGTTGGGAAAGCTGGCCGATTGCACATGGGGGGTGGGGGCGTGACACGGGTCTCGACACGGGCGTGTCACAGGTGACACGGGCGTGTCGGAGGCCGTGTCAAATGCCGTGTGCTGGTTTTCGAGTCGGTCGAGACGGCATATGGGTGACACGGCTAGGCACACGGCCGTGTTGCAACACGTGTTCGACCCAAATTTTATAATTTGAGGCCTAATCGTGGCCGTTCATTTCCTTGGCTTTGGATCCGACAGTGGGGGGCTGCTCCTGGGTGGTTTTAGCCGGGAATTTTGGTGGAATACCCCATTTTCTTTTGGGCATTCTCTCTTTAAGGGTTTAGAGAGAGGGGTTAGCAAGAAAAAGGTTGGAGACCAAGATCCGGCCGCCGGTGGAGCATCGGAGCTCCGAATCGCGATCCGAGTCCAGATCCGCGGAGGTGACGTCGTTGCGGTGCATTCCAACCGCATAGTTTTTCATGGCACCGTGGAAGAACGCAAGGGTAATGATTTCTCATCCTTGGGCATGTGAAGCCCTTTTTCCCTTTGCATAGGAAGCCCTCTCTCGCGAGTGAGCGAAGAGTTGGAGTGTTTCTTGGCGTAGATTTGTAAAGTCCCCCTTGTATAGAGTCCGTATGCGAAAACGGACATAGGTATTGTGTGTGAAGCCTATCCGGACAAGTAGAGTCGGATCAGTGATGTTGCATTGCATATGAACCGGGGAAGACTCCAGGTGTTTGGGCGTTTTTCGGGTTTTCTACGTGGTAGATTGCAACAGGGAGCCTTGGAGATTAACTCCAAGGTGCACCCGGAAAACTGGGCAAAAGCAAGTTTTGCCAACACGATGGCCGGGTAGCCAACATAAACATAACCGGGTTATGTGATTGTTGTGGCGGAAACGGGACTCGGTGAGTCTTGACCTGCGCATATGGCTTAAATTGCCGTTGCGATATGAGCACGGGTCAGGCGAAACCGTACCCGATCTATGTCGTTCGGTGGGACCGTTGGCATGGATGAGAGTCTTCGGCGGTCTATGGCTTAAATTGTCGTGACCAAGGCCAAGAAGACAAAATGCTCATTTGGTTGGCCGTCCAAGGGGCGGTGGTGGAATGGGAACGTCTACGGCTTGAATTGACGTGACGTTGGCCGGTTCGCCATGAATGTGCCCTGTGTGCACGAGGTGTGTTGCAGTGCGAGCCTACGCCTGTGATGATGTGTGTTTACACTAATAAATTGCCTATGATAAAAAAGTGCAGGGAAAGAGCATCGCCGCCCTGATTTTCAGGGCGGGATCATTATAATTTGGTCAGCATAGCTGACCGTTGCTTTTGTTTTTGCCACCGGGCGGTGGTTTGTGCTTGCAGGTACTGCGGAGCCGAGCGGAAAATAGCGGGCTAAAGCCCAAGTTGCTGAGCCGGCCATCGAAGGCCAATTTTTGAGTGTTTCATTGTGACCATGTGTGGCTGTCTTGCGAGCCGATGTATGAAAACACTGTTTTATCAAGCATACTATGTAAGGCCTTAAGGCCATTTATATTTTCTGTGTATTGGAACATTCCTGCGGGTGTTATTGTAGTGGACATTCATGCGGTTGGCAGGGTTCTTAATTGTGCAACTTAATTTTAATGCTTCTGCTAGGTGTTGTGTAGGGCGTGCAATTGGTTGAATGGTTTCAACGCGTAACCAACCGGTCTGTCCGTAGTATATGGCGTCGGACCCCGACCGGACCTACTGCTATATGCTATCCGACGGATAGGGGTGTTACAAATTGGTATCAGACTACTGGTTTCGGTCAAACTTAAATGAATTCGTGGGTGAATTCACTTTAAGGGGTAGTGAGCACATGTGTGCGTCATTGTTATAACATGAAAAGAACCCATGAATGTCCACTTAGGAATGAAAATACACATGTTTGAGAAACCTGCGTGTTCCTATAGTTATTGTTTGCAATATTATTTGGTCGCTTATCGGTGTTTTGCACGTTTATAGGTGACCAGAAGTGGTGCTGGGCCGTCAGAATGGTCAGGTTATGAGGCAAGCACTGCGCCAAGTGAAGAACCTGCAATACCTCCGTCTGCCGAGACCATTAGGTTGGTGGCAGAAGCTATCATGGCGATGATTAATGCGCAACCTGCAAGATAGGTGCAGCAGCCTGCCCCTGCGGAGGAGCAAGTGCCGCTCCAAGCGACGGAGCCTAGAAGGGTTGTGAAAGTGAGGGGATAAGTTGTAAACTACTCTAGAGGGGGGGTGAATAGAGTATTCAAAATTTTATGAACACTTAGTCAGCTCCCTTGGAGTTTATTTGCGGAATAAAAAATCTGATACTTGAACCCTAAGAGCCTAACACAGTGAAGTGCACAAGTGAAGAAGTTGACTGAAATTTCAGTTAACTACAAGCCTATCACAGCAACTAGCAATCCTAGGTAGTTCTATCACAGCCACAGAATAAAATGAATAAACAAGATAACCAGATGGACACAGTATATATAGTGGTTCCCTTTAAATAGGTACATCCACTCTTCTACCACCCTGGTAGGAATCCACTACAGGTTTTTGCTAAGGTGCCCTGCCACCAATGATCTGATTCAGGTAGATCAAACAGACCCTTTGAGCTTTTGATAAGGATGCTCAACCACAGGTTGTTGATAAGGTGCCCTGTCACCAATGTTCACTTTTGAAGAGGTGTGAACAAACTCTTTTACACAAGGGGTTGAGAGGGTTAGATTATCTTCTCTGTTTTAAATACAGATTAGAGAAGATTTGTGGATTATCTAAAGAATTAAAGTCTCCCCCTGGCTCAGTGGAAGTCCAGGGAAAGCCTTTGCTTCAGGATGAAGGAGTTTCAGATAAACTGAAACTAAATCCTCAGAAATCTGAAGACTGATTTTTATCAGGTCTTAAGATTCTGGAGCACTTGAAGCAGAACTGGAGCTCTTTCTGAAGTCTTGAAGACTCTAAGCAGATGCTCAGGAGACTTGAGAATGAAAGATGATTGCTCTGGGCTTTTGCTTCAGGAAAACTTTTCTTCTTCTTGTTGTGAGATTGTGAAGAGCTGCTCTGATGATGCTTGAGCGAATGGATAATATTTCTCTGTGTCTGTTACTTCTTCTTTTCTGAGAGAAGAATCTCTTTTAAATATGCCTTCACGTTTTTCTTTTGGAACGGCTCTATTGATTTGAATTCTCGAGCCCTGCAACAGATTATCTCAAAATAGAATATAGCAATAGGAATGGAATGGCCTATTAACTTTCTGTCAGTCCCAATAAGGAATAAAATAAGCGGGAAAAATATCTCCGCATAAAGACGTACCATTCTTGGAAATAGTACATAGTACCAACGGCTAAAAAACAGGCTGGAAAGATAAAGTCAACGCAATTTGTATAATAGGACAAAATGCTTTATCAAGAATACTGAATCCCGTGATTTATGCTTGACAGAATTTGTAATCAATTTATTTGAATTTAAACCATAAATTTAGCAACAATAATATCAGAGAATCAATCTAACCACCAACTAAAACACTTGGAAATAAACCAAGGAATAGAATAAATACAAAAAGATAAAAGCAGACAGAAATCGTCGAACAGGAGTTCGAAGATCGTCGACCTACTAACAGATCGTCGACTAATAGCAGGAATCTGTTGGAACAGAAATCGTCGAACGGAAATCGTCGACCAGCTAATAGATCGTCGACCGGCTAACAGATAGTCGACCAGCAAATAGATCGTCGACCAGCAAATGGCAAATATCTGTCGAGACAGAAATCGTGAAGCAAGAACACGATCGTCGATCTGTTGATGACAGATCGTCGACCAACCTTCAGAGCGTAGTAAGCTTGCTCTGAGATCGTCGACCGACGGTCGACGATAATTGTCTTGACTTCAACGATTCAATAGCCCTGCTATCGTCGATCAATGATCGACGATCGCGAGGCCTCGTTCGACGATAGTCGAACGGAAAAAGCCTTAACCAAAACACATTCTAAAACTACTAGCCTAAACTCTAGGTCAGTCATATACTGCCCTAGGAAGACTAAGCAAAGTCTAAACAGGATCATATATAAATTATATAGATCAAGAGAGGCTGGAAAGGGATTACATAAGCCAAATCACATCTAGGGTACCAACAATCTCCCCCTATTTGGGTTATGTTATCCAATCCAGTTTAAAGGCTAAAGCAGACAACAACAAATCTAAAGATTAACCAGAATGATAAAACACAGGCAATACACAGAAAATATAACAAGCATAAATCAGCAGAAATGGAATGTATCAAGCAGATTTATCAGCATGTTTAGCATCAGATGAGTTTTTGGGTATTGCAGCTGGTTTGAAAATAATTTCTCTGTTAGGGTTTGCTGCTTGTCTCTTGGATAGCATTAGATCATGTTCACCTATGATTTTCTTTTCAGCATAACTTGGTAGAACTGCAGTAGGATGTAGTCTCATGTATTCCTCAGTGTCAAAGGCTTCTGGATTGACTTGAATTCTGCTGAGTTCCTTTTCTCTGAATTCTAACATTGTTGAGTAAGCTGTAGGATCTAGTCCTTGAGATTTGGCTCTCTCCATCATGCTTAGTGCAATAGACTCTTTGAATCTTGCCATAGAGGCAATCCTTTCAGCTTCAGTTTTATCTGATGGAGAGGGAGGTCTATCAGTATCTGTATGAGCTGCAATCTCCATGTTCCTTTGAAGAGCTGTAGCAAGTTTGCTTGAATCAAGAGGAATCTGCACAGCCTTCTTAGGATCAGTTTGAGCATATAGAGATCTTGGAGGTGCAAGCTCAATGAACTTTTTGTGGGATTTTTCTGAAAAGACCACTCTTTTTCCTTTTGATTCAGTTGTCTCAGCAGCAGCAGGTTTTCTTGAAGAAGAGGATGAACCTTTCCTGGGAGGAGAAGGAGGTGGAGAGAATGAAGGTTGCTGAAAAGTCATCTCCTTTATTTGTTCCACGAGAGCATTGTCATTTCTTTTTCTTCCCTGTCCTGAAACATCTTGGCCTCCCTGGCTTTGATTACTCCTTCTTTGGTAGGTCTGAGAAGTGTTAGAACTGGCTGACCTTGCAGAGGGGGCAGAAGATAGACTTCCAGAGGCTCCAGCACCAGGAGGTGGAGGAGGACCTCTGGGGGGAATTTCTGAACAGGAGTGTCATATCTCTTTGTCCTCTTCTTCTCTTTAGTCTGATTCTTTGACAGTCTCATCCATGGCTGAAATTCCTTGCTCTTAGGATCTATTCCCTTCAGAATGTAATAGGGAACATCCTTGTTAGGATTGGCAGTAGGAGGAGCAGGAGCTTTTCTTTTCTTGGAAGCAGCTCTTTTCCTTTTCTTAGTGGAGTCAGAATCATCAGAATCATCATCATCATAAGAATGAGATGAGTCTTTCCCAGCATAATCATCAAATTCAAGTTCAGAAGGATCCTTGGCAGCAGGTTCAGCTTTGTCTTTCTTTTCTCTTTCTTCTTTCTCTTTAGCTTCCTCAATGGCATCTTGCCTAAGGAGGGCATCAAGATCCACATTTGGAGACCTCTTCCAGAGTTCTGATTCTGGATACAACTCAGGAACTGTCTTGGGGACCAGTTCTGAGCTTGAGTCCATTTCAGTCATCTTGGGAGCATTGTTTGCCCTATCTTGCACATCTTCAATTTCTTCAGCAGCAGCATCAGCAGGGATGTTGATGTTTTCAGCAGCAGCAGCATTTATGGTTGTGCCTGCATGCAAAGAGAGATAGGTTAACAACCAAGTGGGAATAAAATATTCCCCCCAAGGTGAACAAACAACAGGTAATAGATAGGATTACCTGAAGATCTATACAGGATACCACTTTGCATCTAGGAAGGAGGTTATAATTCCTTCTAGATGTTCAGTGACATCAGGGATAGACACTTCTGCAAGGCACAAGAGGAGTGCCATACAGGAAAAGAAAAGAGTATCCTTGACCAAGGGGTCATCAAGGTACTCAGGTCTATAAGGGACCATTTTCTCTTGAAAAGAGGGAACAGGAGGAGTAGATGTGAGTGAGGACTCACAGTCTAGGTTAAGATAGGATTCTAAATCTTTATCAGAATCAATAGATTTAGCAGCGTCAACTTGCAATACTGATGTGAGATCATCAGCAGCTGTGATGGAAAGGAAAGAATAAGAAATTAACTCAAAGTTGGAGTTTGAATTAATTAGAATCTTAAATAAAGCTATACCATCAGGTTGAGCAGCATCATTCTCACAAACGTCCATGGGGACTTCCTCATTTTCTTTTTCAGGAACTTCTTCCTCAGAAGCTAGATTCACTAGGGAGTGAATGTCTTTGTTAGATACAAATATCAAATTGAAGTCCTGATTATATCCTTTGGAGGAAGAGTTTTAAGGTTTACCTTCTGGTTCTTTCTCTGGACTCTCTTGAGGTTCTTCTACAGTTTCTTGAAGGGGAAGAGAGGAATTGTCCTGAAGGGTCAGGGCATCACCTGAGACCACTTCAACAGACATCTCCCCCTGCATGACTTCAGTGGGGACTGGAGTCATGCATCTTACAGAAGGGGGCTCAGCAGAAGATGAGATGGATTTGATGGCATCAGTGAGAGAATTGATGGATGCAATGAGAGGGGCATTTGCAGCCTCAATCATTTTTTGGATGGAGGGAGTAATGAGCTCAACAAGGTGTGCAAGCATTTCAGGGGATATCTGAAATGCTGATGATGTAGAGGTGGATGGAATGGAAGCAGGATGATCTGCCACATGATCAAAGGAATCATGTGGAGATGGGTGAACATCAACATGAGTGTGGGATTCATGTTGAGAAAGATGCGTGAGGATGGTAGCAGTCACCATGTCAACACTGGCTGAAGCTGCCAGATGTTGTGGTGTTGGTGACTGGTGTGGAGATGCAGGTGGAATGAAGGATGCATGTTGTGGTGGCACTGCAGGTGTTGTAGAAAGTAATGCATGAGATGAGGATGTAGGGGTTGCTGAGCCTTCCCCAGTAAGCGGGAGAGCGGGCGAATCAGCCCTTGTGTCTGAAGGAGGGTTAGGATCAACCCTGGCTGACTTCTTGATAATCCTCTGGGATTTCTTGAATAGAGAAGGGTCCAACCTCTTGCTAGCGTTGACTGCGGACGGTGCAGAAACAAGCAGCAGGGGTGCTTTCACATACAGAAACACATCCAGTACCCTGGCAAGATTTACTTCTTTCTGATTGTTCTTTCTCCTTATTAGTTCAAACAGAACTTTTCCCCAGGCAATCTGTGCCTTATTCACCAAAGCTGACATCAGGGCAAACTGTTGCCTGTTGATGTTGTCATGAGCAGAATGTTTTCCCAAAACGACCTTGCCCACCAGGTCGGCCAGAAACTTGTATTCTAGAGACAAGTTTATCTTCAGCAGCTTAGCCAGAATCCCTTCGGCATGGCCCATCACAGTGAGCATGCGGCCATATTCCTCTGTGCTTTGCTCATATTCCTCAGTTCCTGTTGGCAGTCCAAACAGCTCAGTCAATACTTCAGGAGTCAGAGTGACCTCCTCGCCATTTATCTTTCCTGTCATGGCTTCGTCGCTGGAGGACGAAGTGTATACCCATTCTCGTATCTCCGGTATGTTAATCTTAGGTGCAAATGACATGAATCTCTTGAGGCCTTGCTCTTCACATAGCTGCAGGATATCTTGGATTGGTTGATCGCATCGGCTGAAAGAATCGAAGTCGACACAGAAGCCAGTGTCGAACTTCATCCCAAAGAGAACAGCAGAAGGAATCGCCATAGGATTTGAGAGAAGATGGCGAATCGAGAAGCAAAACAGGGGAGAAGAGAATCGCTCGGGATTAGAGTTCGAGAGCGAATTCTAAGCCAGAAGAAGGAATATGAAAAGACGGAGCGGAAGGACGACGATCTTCAGACCTAAATCGACTATTAGAAACAAATCTGCGATCGTCGATCCCGGAATAAAATCGGTCGTCGAACACAGACCGACGATAGTCAATGTTTGACTAAATCGGTAAACATCGACCGACTACACGCAATTACCACGATCGTCGATCAATATATGATGGTCGACGATTCTCCACATAGCACAGAAAATCTGTCGTCGACCATTGGTCGACGATAGATACCTAAGGAGAGATCGTTGACCAGTTGGTCGACGATTTCTGCCTTACTACAGAACGAGCTGTCGTCGACGGTTGGTCGACGATAGTTCTGACCTGGTCGAAGATCGTCGAGCAGTCGTTCGACGATTTTAGACAGAAAACAAAACTAACCAAATTTTCACTACTCTGAACCATTAATCATGCCAAGCTGGTTCAGGAAGAACAAATGCTTTTGTTCATCAAGGGGCTTAGTGAAAATATCTCCTCTCTGCAGGTCTGTGGATATAAATTCCATTACTATCTTGTTCTTTTCCACATTATCTCTCAGAAAATGATGTCTAATCTCAATGTGCTTGGTTCTGGAGTGGTGCACAGGATTTTGAGCAATTGATATTGCACTGGTACTGTCACACAGAATTTTTGTGTTTGAGTGTGTGTACCCATAATCCACTAGCTGATTTTGAATCCACAGGATCTGTGAACAGCAACTAGCTGCTGCTATATATTCAGCCTCAGCAGTTGAAGTAGACACAGATACCTGTTTCTTGCAAAACCAAGAGACAAGTCTCTCTCCCAGGAACTGACAAGTCCCTGAGGTGCTTTTCCTGTCAACTCTACAACCAGCATAATCAGCATCTGAATATCCAATTAATTCAAATCCTGACTCAGCTGGGTACCACAGTCCTAAGTTAGGGCATCCCTTAAGGTATCTCAAGATCCTCTTGAGGAGAGTTAAGTGAGATTCCTTTGGGTTGACCTGAAACCTAGCACATAGGCATGTAGCAAACATTATGTCAGGCCTACTTGCAGTCAAATACAGCAGGGAACCAACAATGGCTCTATAATTCTTTTGATCAACAGGCTTGCCATTAACATCAGAATCAATAACTGCATTTGAGGCCGTAGGTGTGCTCATTGATGAAGCATCAGACATTCCAAATCTTTTAACCAGCTCCCTGGCATATTTTGATTGAGAAATGAAAATGCCATCAACACTCTGTTTCACTTGGAGACCAAGGAAATAGGATAACTCACCCATGCTGCTCATCTCAAACTTAGAGTGCATTAGTTCAGAGAACCTCTTGCATAGTTTGGGATCAGTAGAGCCAAATATAATGTCATCTACATAGATTTGAACTAACAGTTGTGAGTCCTTATGATGTCTAATGAATAGGGTTCTATCTACTACACCTCTCACAAACTTGTGTTCTAGAAGAAAATTTGCTAAGGTCTCATACCAAGCTCTAGGAGCTTGCTTAAGTCCATAGAGAGCCTTTTGGAGTTTGAACACATGAGTGGGTAAGGTTGATGAAACAAACCCTGGTGGTTGTTCAACAAACACTTCTTCCTTTAAATCTCCATTAAGGAAGGCACTCTTCACATCCATTTGGAAGACCTTAAATCTTTTATAGGCAGCATAGGCTAGGAAAATCCTAATGGCTTCTAGTCTAGCTACAGGGGCAAAAGTCTGATCATAATCTATGCCTTCCTCCTGTCTATAGCCTTGAGCTACTAGCCTAGCTTTATTTCTAACTACTATGCCTTGGGCATCAAGCTTGTTTCTAAACACCCACTTGGTGCCTATGATCCGTTGGCCTCTTGGTCTTGGAACCAAGGTCCAAACTTTACATCTTTCAAACTGGTTAAGCTCCTCTTGCATTGCTATAATCCAGTGGGGATCAAGCTCAGCATCTTTAATGGTTAGGGGCTCAACCTGAGAAAGGAAACAAGCAAACATCACATTTTTGTTGAGTTGATGTCTTGTCTGGACTCCTGCTGAAATGTCTCCAATCACTTGAGATACAGGGTGATCTCTAAGTGTGACAAGATCAGTAGGTTCAACAATGATCTGATCTTCAACAGTTTCAAGATTTAATTCCTCATGTGGAATTTGATCAACTGCTGGAGCAGGTGCTTTAACTTCAAGCAGTTCTACATCAGATTCAGAATCTGAGGGAGCAACCTGAGGAGTTTGTTGGGGATGATTCTCCTGTGTGAGTCTCAAACCTTCCAAATCCTTACTTACTCCTAGGACTTGCACTGTACTATTAGAGGAAGAGTCCTTCTCCTTATAATACATGACTGTCTCATCAAAAGAGACATGTGCAGACTCTTCTATCTTAAGAGAGGATTTATTAAGGACCCTATAGGCTTTGCTTACTTGAGAGTATCCTAGAAAAACTCCCATTGATGCTTTTGCCTCAAATTTTCTATGGTATTCTTTGTTATTGTTATGAACAAAAGCAACACAGCCAAATACTCTAAAATAGTCTATTTTAGGTTTCACTTGCTTAAGTAATTCATAGGGAGTCTTACCCTTAAGTTTATGTATCAGACTTCTGTTCAATACATAATTAGCTGTGCTAACTGCTTCAGCCCAAAAGGACAGAGGCATGTTAGCATCTGCCAACAATGTACTTGCAGCTTCAATTAGGGTTCTGTTTTTCCTTTCAACTACCCCATTTTGTTGAGGAGTTCTAGGAGCAGAGAAGCTATGTTTGATACCTTCATTCTCACAGAATTCTTGCATAAGAAGAGACTCAAACTCAGTACCATGATCACTTCTGATCAAGGCAATCTGAGTAGAATACTCACTCTGTATACACTTTAGAAAGTCTGTAAGAACCTTGAAGTTATCAGCCTTAGTTCTCAAGAAGAATACCCAAGTGAACCTGGAGAAGTCATCTACAATTACTAGAGTGTAAGACTTCCCTCCAAGACTCTGCACAGCAATAGGACCAAATAAGTCCAAATGTAGCAAGTACAGAATCCTGGGAGAATCACTTTTATTAACTGATTTAAAGCTATTTCTTGTTTGCTTACCTAATTGACAAGCTTTGCAAAGGCCTTCCTTCTTGTAGGGGCAAGAAGGTAATCCTCTTACAAGATTGTATTTAGCCAACCTAGAAATGTTTTTCAAATTCACATGACTAAGTCTCTTATGCCAAAGGGTATTATTACTGGTTACTTCATTAAATAAGCATATTTCAGATTTGGAGGAATTAAAATCTACAACATAAACATTTCCAATTCTAATGCCTACTAACACCACAGTATTATTTAAAGAAATATTGCAGGCAGTGTCAGTAAACCATACCTTGTATCCAGCATCACACATTTGACTTACAGAGATTAGGTTGTGCTTTAGTCCTGAGACATAAGCTACCTTCTTGAAGGTTACAGCTCCTATGGTGAAGCTGCCATACCCTTCAGTCTGTCCACAGCTGGAATCCCCAAATACAACTTTTGGTCCCAGCTTGGCTTTGAAACCTGACAGGTTCTTCTTCTTTCCTGTCATATGCTTTGAGCATCCACTATCCAGATACCATTTGTCATGTATGACTGGATAGGTCTTCACCTGCAGAAAGAACAGTTACATATTGTGGACCCAGGTTACCTTGGGTCCAGTATTCTTCACAAAAGAAAAACTAGATATAAAAGATTTTGCAGGCTTAGATTTATATCCTAAAGGGTGTGATCTCCTAGGTGGGATAATCCATTCAGTTGAAGGATTAAACAACATGGGGTGGTGATTAGGATTTGAAGTTCTGGAAGTTTGATTTTTATTTTCCAGCTTAAGTCCAGATCGTCGATCAATGGTCGACGATCGCAAGCCATATCGTCGATCATTTATAGTAGAGCTATATTCTGGATTCAACGATCGTCGATCACTTGTCGACGACTCAAGATGAGATCGTCGATCTCCTGCACCAAAGATATCATACTTGGTGAAGGTGTTCAGAGATCGTCGATAGACGTTCGACGATTGGTTTGACGATCGTCGATTAATGTTCGACGATTTTTGTAAAGCTAGAAATTTTTTCTTCCTATTCTCTTTCTTAATCTTATTCTGAATTTTCTTGCACTTTTTAATTTCCTCAGTATTCTTTATTCCTGATTCAGAAATAAATTTTACTGGAGTGCTAAATCTCTCCTTTGTGAGGAGGATGGGTTCACTAGAGGTAGCACCTAAGCCTAGTTTATCATTACCAACCCTAGTGTTTGCTATACTAGTTATTTCAGATAATTTAAGGCTTCTGCCATTTAATTGTTCTTCTAACCTTTTAGATTTAGCTAGTTCTAATTTTAAGAATGTTACTTCTTCTTTTGAGCTCTCTAATTCCTTTTCTAATCTGATTATTTCAGTACCTTCCATGTCTAGTTCCATTATTTTTAATCTAAGTGACTTAATTTCTTTTTCAGATAATAGTAAATCTAAACATAGAGTTTTAAATTTTAGTTTGAACTCAGGAGATGAGAAGTCAAATGAGTCGATTACCTGGTCCTCCATAAAGGAATCTTCTTCATTGTCTCCTTCTTCTTCAGAATTCTCTGCAGCCGACAGAGAGCTGCAGGCATCAATGGCCATGAGGCAGACCTCTTTGGCTTTCTTCTCTTCTTCTTCTTCTGAATCACTGGAGCTAGAGGAGCAGGTATCCTCTTCTGTTTCACTCCAGGTAGCAGCCACAAATCCCTTGTCCTTCTTCTTGTATTTGTGTGATGAGGACTTGGAGTGGTGCTTCCTGTATTCTTTCTCATGTTTCTTCTCCTTGTACTTCTTCTCTGGACAATCTGGAGCAATGTGTCCAGGCTTGCTGCAAACATAACAAATGATTTCTTTAGATGGAGTCTTGTCATACCTTGGCTTGTCCTCATGCTTGGAGAACTTCTTTCTGAGGTCTTTTCTTCCCATGTTGAAGAATCTCTTGGCAATGAGTGCCAGTAACTCCTCATTTGATTGACTTCCTTCAGAAGTCTCAGCAGCCTTAAGAGCTAGAGAGTGCTCTTTCTTTGTAGGAGTAGGAGTCTTCACTTCAGTTACAGCAGCTCTACTCTTTAAGGTTTGCTCATATGACCTGAGCTTTCCCAACAGAGCTTCTGTGGAGAGTTCCACAGTGTTTCTTCCATCCTTGATGGGCCATATCCTTGAGTCCCATGAGATGGGAAGGCACATCAGGATCTTGTCATTGACTTCTGACAAGGTTATCTCCTTGTCTAAAGACCTCAGTTCACTTATTATTGAACTGAGTCTTGTGTACATGGTGTCAATGTCTTCAGCATCATCCTTCTTGAAATTTTCATACTGAGAGGTGAGATTGGATCTCCTGTCCTTCCTCTCATCAGCTGAGCCAGCAACTATGTGGTTGAGGGAATCCCACATAGCTTTGGCTGAGGTACATTCAGCCAGCTTCTGGAATATCTCATCAGACATTGTCTGAGCTAGGATATTCATTGCTTTAGCATCAGCTGCTTTTGCCTTCTTGTAAGTTTCATTGTAGTCAGGTGGTGGCACAGCACTGAGATCAGCAGAAGTGGAAGCAGCAGCAGGCCTAGCAGGTGGTCCTGTCAAAATAGAAGAAAAAATATCTTCATCAATAGAATTCATGTATAGTCTTATCCTGGCCTTCCATATGCCAAACTTGGACAAGTTGCATACAGGAGGTCTGGTGCTTGAATAATCCTTAGACTGGGCCATGTGTGAAAGTGTTTGTGAATGGTATCAGGAAACAACTTATCACAGGATCTTTTAACTCAGGTGTTAGCCTGTATGAACAGCTAACCTCCCTCTGATACCAATTGAAAGTGAGGGGATAAGTTGTAAACTACTCTAGAGGGGGGGTGAATAGAGTATTCAAAATTTTATGAACACTTAGTCAGCTCCCTTGGAGTTTATTTGCGGAATAAAAAATCTGATACTTGAACCCTAAGAGCCTAACACAGTGAAGTGCACAAGTGAAGAAGTTGACTGAAATTTCAGTTAACTACAAGCCTATCACAGCAACTAGCAATCCTAGGTAGTTCTATCACAGCCACAGAATAAAATGAATAAACAAGATAACCAGATGGACACAGGATATATAGTGGTTCCCTTTAAATAGGTACATCCACTCTTCTACCACCCTGGTAGGAATCCACTACAGGTTTTTGCTAAGGTGCCCTGCCACCAATGATCTGATTCAGGTAGATCAAACAGACCCTTTGAGCTTTTGATAAGGATGCTCAACCACAGGTTGTTGATAAGGTGCCCTGTCACCAATGTTCACTTTTGAAGAGGTGTGAACAAACTCTTTTACACAAGGGGTTGAGAGGGTTAGATTATCTTCTCTGTTTTAAATACAGATTAGAGAAGATTTGTGGATTCTCTAAAGAATCAAAGTCTCCCCCTGGCTCAGTGGAAGTCCAGGGAAAGCCTTTGCTTCAGGATGAAGGAGTTTCAGATAAACTGAAACTAAATCCTCAGAAATCTGAAGACTGATTTTTATCAGGTCTTAAGATTCTGGAGCACTTGAAGCAGAACTGGAGCTCTTTCTGAAGTCTTGAAGACTCTAAGCAGATGCTCAGGAGACTTGAGAATGAAAGATGATTGCTCTGGGCTTTTGCTTTAGGAAAACTTTTCTTCTTCTTGTTGTGAGATTGTGAAGAGCTGCTCTGATGATGCTTGAGCGAATGGATAATATTTCTCTGTGTCTGTTACTTCTTCTTTTCTGAGAGAAGAATCTCTTTTAAATATGTCTTCACGTTTTTCTTTTGGAACGGCTCTATTGATTTGAATTCTCGAGCCCTGCAACAGATTATCTCAAAATAGAATATAGCAATAGGAATGGAATGGCCTATTAACTTTCTGTCAGTCCCAATAAGGAATAAAATAAGTAGGAAAAATATCTCAGCATAAAGACGTACCATTCTTGGAAATAGTACATAGTACCAACGGCTAGAAAACAGGCTGGAAAGATAAAGTCAACGCAATTTGTATAATAGGACAAAATGCTTTATCAAGAATACTGAATCCCGTGATTTATGCTTGACAGAATTTGTAATCAATTTATTTGAATTTAAACCATAAATTTAGCAACAATAATATCAGAGAATCAATCTAACCACCAACTAAAACACTTGGAAATAAACCAAGGAATAGAATAAATACAAAAAGATAAAAGCAGACAGAAATCGTCGAACAGGAGTTCGAAGATCGTCGACCTACTAACAGATCGTCGACTAATAGCAGGAATCTGTTGGAACAGAAATCGTCGAACGGAAATCGTCGACCAGCTAATAGATCGTCGACCGGCTAACAGATAGTCGACCAGCAAATAGATCGTCGACCAGCAAATGGCAAATATCTGTCGAGATAGAAATCGTGAAGCAAGAACACGATCGTCGATCTGTTGATGACAGATCGTCGACCAACCTTCAGAGCGTAGTAAGCTTGCTCTGAGATCGTCGACCGACGGTCGACGATAATTGTCTTGACTTCAACGATTCAATAGCCCTGCTATCGTCGATCAATGATCGACGATCGCGAGGCCTCGTTCGACGATAGTCGAACGGAAAAAGCCTTAACCAAAACACATTCTAAAACTACTAGCCTAAACTCTAGGTCAGTCATATACTGCCCTAGGAAGACTAAGCAAAGTCTAAACAGGATCATATATAAATTATATAGATCAAGAGAGGCTGGAAAGGGATTACATAAGCCAAATCACATCTAGGGTACCAACAGGTTGAGCAGGTGGCGGTGGAGCCGGAGTTGCCTCGGAGAGCAACTAAGAGACAGCTTAAGCTTGTGATGGGCTTCCACCCACCGGTGTTCTCGGGAACGGGAGCCCCGACCCAGGCTGAAGATTGGCTCTCAAGAGTCAATAGGGTGATGACAGCGACAGAAATGGAAGAGTGGCAGAAGACCACGATAGCGACGTTCCTTTTGGATGGGGCGCAAGGTTATGGTGGGAAGGCCATGAGCTACACAAGTTGAGGGGAAGGCCGTTGGCCGAAGTTCCTATGACGGAGTTTGCAGGATTATTCATGGCTCGATACCTCCCCTCAGCGCAGAGGATCGCATTGGAGAACGAGTTCTAAAAGTTGGTGCAAGGAGATAGCACTGTAGACGAGTACCTCCACGAGTTTACTCTGTTGGGGAGATATACTAGCGCTACCTTTGCCGATGAGGAGCGAAAGACTAATCGCTTCTATGAAGGGTTAAGAGATGAGCTGAGGTTGCTACTGTCAAGGCCCATGGCACAGGGTTTCCTAACCTTGGTCAACTCAGCCCGGTCCTTGGAGAAGGACATGAGAAATGTGCAAGCTAAGAAGGAATCTGTCGGGAAGAAATCGGAGTTCAAAGCGCCGACTACGTAGAAGTCGGGCTTTCGAAGATTCTACAAGAAGACTAGGACGTCAGGTCCAGCTCCTTCTGCAAGTGCCTCGGGGACAACTACCAATCGAACCTCGGGCGCTTGTTTCACGTGTGGAAAGACGGGGCACTTTACCCGCGATTGCTGGAGCGGACGCCCAAAGTCCGAGAGAAAGCAAGGAGCTACTTACGAAGAGAAGGGCAAGGCGGTGGAGTCAACCGCGTCTCACTATGCTCCGACTCAGCATAGAGTCTACAACTTGGGGCAGCAAGAGGCCATTAAACAAGCGGATGTGGTGACAGGTACGAGTTAATTTATAGCAAGTTAACTTAGAAACTGTTGTTTATTGCTTGTTAGCATAATATGGTTTGCATAGGCTTTGTTTTGATTAGCGATAGTCCGACACGGGCACTGTTCGATACGGGACCTTCACACTCCTTCTTGTCCGAAAATTTTATATCGCGCAGCGGAGTCCCTTCTTCGATGGCGAAGGACAAGTTGGATGCTGCTACCGAATGGGTGCTCGATGCGTGCGGACAGAGTGTGCGCCGTAAAGGTTCACATAGGGAGCCAAGAGTTCGACTTGCTAGCATCATTATTGTCGCTAGTAGAGTTCGATGTTATCTTTGGGATGGATTGGCTTTCGGAGCAGAAATCGTGGATTCACTGTGACCGGAAGGAGGTCAAGCTGGGTGTTGGGCGGGGGACAACATTCAAGGGACTCAAGGGGTCGAGCAAGACGCTGATGTCTGCTCTTCAAGTGGTAAAGGCAGTTCGTGCTGGTGCAGAGCTGTTCTTCGCAATAGTGGGGCTGTGGAGGCAAAGTTTACGTTGGATAACATCACCGTGGTTTGTGAATACCCTGATGTGTTCCCGGATAGTCTTCCCGGGGCCCCACCGCAGTGAGAGATTGATTTCACCATCGAGCTCGTACCAGGGGCCAAACCGTTGTCACGTACTCCGTATAGGTTGGCGCCTAAGGAGAAGGCGGAGTTGAAAGTTCAGCTAGAGGAGCTGATGGAGCAAGGTTATGTGCGTCCATGCTCATCGCCTTGGAGCGCACCGGTCCTCTTCGTTAAGAAGAAGGATGGGAGTATGCGGTTGTGTATCGACTACAGAGAGTTGAACAAGCTGACAGAGAAGAACAAGTACCCGATCCCATGGATTGATGATCTGTTCGATCAGTTGGTCGGATCGTCGGTATATTCTAAGTTGGACTTGAAGTCGGGGTACTATCAGTTGAGGATAAGGGAATGTGACATCCCGAAGACGGCGTTCAGCACAAGGTATGGGAATTTTGAGTTCACGGTCATGCCGTTTGGACTGAAGAATGCGCCATCAGTGTTTATGGACTTGATAAGCAGGATGTTCCGAGATTTCCTAGACCGCTTTGTGATCGTCTTTATTGACGATATATTGGTGTACTCGCAGTGCGAAGAAGATCACTTCAAGAACTTGCATCTGGTGTTGGAGACTTTGAGGAGGAATGAGCTATATGCGAAATTCTCCAAGTGCAAGTTCTGGCTACCCTCAGTAGCATTCATTGGTCACATTGTTAGTGGGGAAGGTATAGCGGTGGATCCGGCGAAGATCGTTGCGATACGGGAGTGGCCTGCGTTGTCTTCTGTCACGGAAGTCTGTAGTTTTCTCGGGCTTGCCGGATATTACAGGCGCTTCGTAGAGAACTTCTCGCGGATAGCGCTACCTCTCACGAAGTTGACAAGGAAAGATCAGAGATTCTTGTGGACGCTGGAGTGCGTGAAAGCTTTTGAGGAGCTGAAGAGACGGTTTACCACTGCGCCAGTGCTTAGTTCGCCGAGTGGGACCGAGGGCTTCGAGGTGTATATTGACGCCTCGGGTAGTGGTTTGGGCTGCGTGTTGTTGCAGCATGGGAGGGTGATAGCTTATGGATCGCGTCAGCTAAAAGTGCATGAAAGGAACTATCCGGTCCACGACTTGAAGTTGGCGGCCGTGATATTTGCACTTAAGTTGTGGAGGCACTACCTATACGGCGTAAGGGTCGATATATATACCGATCACAAGAGCCTGAAGTACCTATTGGATCAGAAGGATCTTAACTTGAGGCAGAGGAAGTGGATGGAGTTCCCGGGGGACTACACCTTCAAGATTCATTATGTACCCGGGAAGGGCAATGCGGTTGCTGATGCGTTGAGTCGCAGGGCTCCCGCCGAAGCAAACTGGTTGTCAGTGCATGATGAGCAGCTGATACGGGAGTTGGAGGAGCTTGAGATCTGTAGCGTTGACAAGCAGACGAGCGCCAAAGCAATGTTGAACTGGACAGAGGTCCAGTATGACCTGGCTGATCGGGTTCGGCAGGAATTGGAGTTAGATGACTCCATGAAGGAGCTTATAGAGGCAGCGTTGGATGGGTCAAATTCCCAATTTTCAGTGGAAGATGGGTTGTTAAGGAAGGATCATCGGTTGTACGTCCCAAGCAGGAGTAACCTACGGGCGGAGTTGATGTACGCGGCTCATCATACCAAGTACTTGTTCCACCCAGGGAGCACAAAGATGTACCGTGACCTCAAGAAGCTATTTTGGTGGCCGGGGCTTAAGAAAGACGTAGCGTTGTTTGTCGCTAAGTGCCAAACGTGCGCCTTGGTGAAGGCGAAGTGCCAAAAGCTGGGAGGATTTCTGAAGTCCTTGCCTATACCAGAGTGGAAGTTCGACGACATATCTATGGACATTGTGCATGGGTTGCCAAGGTCGCAGAAGGGGAACGACGCCATCTGGGTGATCGTAGATCGGTTAACTAAAGTTTCGCATTTCATTCCGCATAGGAAAGACGACTCGGTGGAGAAGTTGGCGAAGCTATATGTGGACAATGTAGTTAGACTGCATTGTGTACCTCGCAACATTGTGAGTGATCGCGATGGGAGTTTCACGTCCAATGATTGGAGGTTGGTGCAACAGATGCTGGGGACAAAGTTGAAGTTCAACACAGCCTTTCATCCACAGACGGATGGGCAGACCGAGAGAGTCAATAGAACGAAGGAGGACATGCTCCGCATGTGTGTTCTAGACTTCGGGAAGCATTGGGAGGACAACCTGTTTATGGTGGAGTTCGCGTATAACAACAGCTACTAGGCGAGTATCCAAATGGCGCCCTTTGAGGCCCTATATGGTAGAAAATGTCGCACGTCGTTGTCTTGGTTAGAAACGGGTGAGGCAAGGTTGTACAAGAAATAGGAGGTGGAGAGTGCTACCTCGTTGGTGCAGATCATTCGGGAGCGCTTGTTGATCGCTCAGGGCAGGCAGGCGAAGTATTACAATGCCAAGCACTGGAACGTGGAGTTCACGGTAGGCGATTGGGTATACTTGAAAGTGAAGCCGTTCAAGGGGGTTTCGCGGGTGAGACACTTGAAGAAGCTGAGCCCAAGATACCTTGGACCTTTTGAGGTTCTGGAGCGAGTCGGCGAAGCTGCATATCGTTTGAAGCTATCGGTGGAGTTGAGTGGGCTACACGATGTGTTCCACATCTCTATGTTGCGGAAGGCGGTGCAAGAGCCATCACTAGTGATCGCAGTGGATCAAGTACCGGTGGGCGAAGGGTTGACGACTAAGGTCAAGCCCGTTTGTATTGAAGACGCAGAGGTCAAGAGGCTCCGTAATAAGGAGATCCGGATGGTTAAGGTCCGGTGGGATAATTGCGGCCGGGAGGAGCTCTCTTGGGAATGGGAGCAAACCATGCTGGAGGAGTACCCGGAGTTATTCCGCTCAGGTACCGTTAAAAGTTTTAAGTTCCTATGGTTTTTCTTTAGTAAATTTCGTGGGCGAAATTCTTTTAAGGGGGAGAGAGTTGTAACACCCCAAAACTCAAAAGAGGGACGGGTGATGTTTTAAGCCCAGTCTGAATTTTGGAGCAGGTGTCACGGGCGTGACACGGGCGTGTCACGGGCGTGACACGGGCGTGTCACAGGCGTGACACGGGCGTGAAAGGCCACGGGTCATGTGCTCGACGTTTTGACGATCGGAGATCGTCGAGTTGAGGCACACGGCCTGGGACATGGGCGTGTCCCAGGGCGTGTCACTTTGGGCAGTTTTCTAAGGAAGGCACACGGGCCATGACACGGGCCCTAACACGGGCGTGTCAAATGCGACACGGGCGTGTCGGGTGTCGTGTCGCACGCCGTGTCCTTCTCGGGTTGGGAAAGCTGGCCGATTGCACACGGGGGGGGGGGGGGGGGTGACACGGGTCTCAACACGGGCGTGCCACAGGTGACACGGGCGTGTCGGAGGCCGTGTCGAATGCCGTGAGGTGGTTTTCGAGTCGGTCGAGACGGTGAATGGGTGACACGGCCAGGCACACGGCCGTGTTGCAACCCGTGTTCGGCCCAGATTTTATAATTTGAGGCCTAATCATGGCCGTTCATTTCCTTGGCTTTGGATCCGACGGTGGGGGGTTGTTCCTGGGTGGTTTTTGCTGGGAATTAGGGTGGAATACCCCATTTTCTATTGGGCATTCTCTCTATAAGGGTTTAGAGAGAGGGGAGAGCAAGGAAGAGGTTGGAGACCAAGATCCGGCCGCTAGTGGAGCATCGGAGCTCCGAATCGCGATCCGAGTCCAGATCCGCGGAGGTGACGCCATTGCGGTGCTTTCCAACCACATAGTTTTACATGGCGCCGCGGAAGAACGCAAGGGTAACGATTTCTCATCCTTTGGCATGTGAAGCCCTTTTTCCCTTTACATTGGAAGCCCTCTCTCGCGAGTGAGCGAAGAGTTGGAGCGTTCCTTGGGGTAGATTTGTAAAGTCCCCCTTGTATAGAGTCCGTATGCGAAAACGGGCATAGGCATTGTGTCTGAAGCCTATCCGGACAAGTAGAGCCGGATCGGTGATGTTGCATTGCATATGAACCGGGGAAGACTCCGGGTGTTTGGGCATTTTTAGGGTTTTCTACGTGGTAAATTGCAATAGGGAGCCTTGGAGATTAACTCCAAGGTGTACCCAAAAAACTGGGCAAAAGCGAGTTTTGCCAACACGATGGCCGGGGAGTCAACATGAACATAACCGGGTTATGTGATTGTTGTAGCGGAAACGGGACTCGGTGAGTCTTGACCTGCGCATATGGCTTAAATTGTCGTTGCGATATGAGCACGGGTCAGATGGAACCGTACCCGATCTATGTCGTTCGGTGGGACCGTTGGCATGGATGAGAGTCTTCGGCGGTCTATGCCTTAAATTGTCGTGACCAAGGCCAAGAAGACAAAATGCTCATATGGTTGGTCGTCCAAGGGGCGGTGGTGGAACGGGAACGTCTACGGCTTGAATTGACGTGACGTTGGCCGGTTCGCCATGAATGTGCCTTGTGTGCACGAGGTGTGTGGCCGTGCGAGCCTACGCCTGTGATGATGTGTGTTTACACTAATAAATTGCCTATACTAATAAAGTGCAGGGAAAGAGCATCGCCGCCCTTATTTTCGGGGCGGGATCGTTATAATTTGGTCAGCATAGCTGACCGTTGCTTTTGTTTGCTACCAGGCGGTGGTTTGTGCTTGCAGGTGCTGCGGAGCCGAGCGGAAAATAGCGGGCTAAAGCCCAAGTTGCTGAGCCGGCCCTCGAAGGCCTATTTTTGAGTGTTTCATTGTGACCATGTGTGGCCGGCCTGCGAGCCGATGTATGAAAACACTATTTTATCAAGCAAACTATGTAAGGCCTTAAGGCCATTTCTATTTTCTGTGTATTGGAACATTCCTGCGGGTGTTATTGTAGTGGACATTCATGTGGTTGGCAGGGTTCTTAATTGTGCAACTTAATTTTAATGCTTCCACTAGGTGTTGTGTAGGGCGTACAATTGGTTGAATGGTTTCAACGCGTAACCAACCGTTCTGTCCGTAGTATATGGCGTCGGGCCCCGGCCGGACCTACTGCTATATGCTATCCGACGGATAGTGGTGTTATAGAAAGTGTCCTGCACTTAAAGTTCTTGGGTTGGTGTAGAATCGAGTTTGGACTCGGTAGAGACATTGTAACAAATTAACATTGAAGTTGGCTGAATTCTCTTTATGTGTAACCATGATAAATCAACGATTAATGGAATTTGTTGATAAATTCTTAGCAAACAAATTGCGTAGTGAAATGTACTTATACGAAATAATTTGGTGGAAATTAGTGAACCATGATTGTACAAATGGTGTGGAGGAATTCAGTAAACAAATGGATTGGAAATTTAATAAGTGAAGGATTAGTGTGATTTGGTTGATAAATCCTTAAGTGAACTGGTGAGTGTTTTTATGTTGTACTAGGTGGATTTCTGCCTAAGGTTTACAAGGAACCCTTGAGTGCTTGGATGCATGAACATGTGGAAGGGTCGATAGTGCGTGAGTGGTTGCAGCACTAGATTGATTGTGTCGATGAGGGACTCGGTGAGGAGCCCTTGCGTGCTGTTGAGCATGAGATGTGAATGATGAAATGAGACAAGAGTGGATGTTTGGGCTTGGTCCTCGGTGTAAATTGTCGAGGCTCCTCCTGTTACACGATGATGTGAAATTGCATGCGGTGTGATTCGACACGCTGTGTCGTAATCCTGGGTTAAGGATAGTGTGGCAGGTCTACGGGCTTGCAAATCATCACACCAACGGGAGTTGGCGGTTAGACTTCGGGCGGTTGGGCTTGGACCTTTGTGCTTATTCCTAGGGCACCATTTGTGCCAAGTGAACCGTTGGCATTAGTCCTCATGCTTTTTACGAGGCTCCTTCCGGGTAAAAACATAGGTCAGTTCGGGGCGTGGTTCTTGGTGCACATCTACCTGAGACTCCGGCTGAGCCGTAGCACACGTGTGAGCTCCGTTGTTGTGTTCTTAGCATTGAGGCGTATAGAGGCCTAGGCAAAGTAGTGTGGAGACCAGCCTAGTAGTGGAGATGCCCGCTCCACTATAACGGTCTGGCCACGACGGATGATGCCTGAGAGACTAGCTACCTACTCGAAAAGTGGGAACTAAAAGTCTGTGTCGATATAGAAATTGCCTGTGCGTGATCATGGGTGAGTCATTGCGTAGCATTCATGGCATTGCATTATATTCCATACACAAGATCCTCATCGTATAAATTTGTATGAGCACTCTTATATGATGAGTTACTTTACTGTTGAGCTGATCCTCAACTTATATGTCTGTATGGGCATTTATATAAGTTGAGTTACTTTCTGTTATAGCTTTACACTTTCATAATTTGCTATAGATGATAGAACTGCTAGAGTAAATGGTTTGCTCATTTATTGTGCTGCTTTATATACATTGATATTGTTCACCTTTTACCACTTGTTTGTACTACTGCTTATATAAATATATTGTACCCTTGTTCCTTTCTCTGCCCGGTGCCTAAGAGTCGCTGGGGGACCGGATGTGATAGCAACTTAGTCTTTATGAATAACGGTTGCTATGTCTTCCTTTTTAGGAGGAAACACCGCAGAAAAAGCAACAACAGGTTATACAGCAGGACAACCAGGCCAAGGCGACAGCACCTGAATGGACGGTGCCTTCGCTACCGTTAGTGACTGATATGAGTCTTTGAGAGAATCTTGATGTACCCCCTTTGGGAAAATTTTACTCGTACTCTGAGACTTTAGAAGCTTGTTAAAGCATCTTTTATTTCTTGTACTTTTGGACTATATGCTTATGTGTGGATTGACTTTTGATTATATATTTGGTTGGCTTGGTAATGTTTTATATTGGTTATAGTTGGTAGGATAAGCGTCTTATGGTACAGTTTAGCCTGTGTTCTAGCACTACCGCAAGGCGTCTGTTCTGGGCATAAGACTCCCCTCGTCCCGTGTCTTGTGTTCTGGGATGGGGATCTTACAGAAAGAGCACCTCCGGGACTTGCCAATTTCTTTCAAGGAGACTCATCTCATGGAGCAGGAAGAATCAAAATTGTGTCGCAATCTCAATGATCGAGTCAGAATACATTTTTGTTGGCAGTTGTTGTGCACAATTATTCTGGATCAAGATTCAACTTGAAGACTAGAACTTGAAGGTCAATGACATCCCACTATTTTGTGACTCCTCCAGTGCAATTGCAACTGCCAACAGCCCTGTCTCTCACAGCCGAACAAAGCATATAGAGGTGAGGTACCATTTCATTACGAAGCATGTGGAGCATGGAGACATCAATATCCAATATGTTCCAATTGACATGCAGGTTGCAGGCATATTCACGAAGCCACTGGACGAGGCAAAGTTCTCGTTCTTCAAAACAGAACTTGGCATGCTCAATAAGGAATGCTGATTAATACGTCCTCATAACAAAGTTCAAGATTCGAATTACCCTTCAAAATTAAGAAAATTTTAAGTCAAGACTTCACTTCTCGAGAACAACTTCATTACTCGAGTACTTAGTTTATTCTCGAGAACATCATGTTTGCTTCTCGGAAATGATATCTCTACTCGAGAACATGTGACCGTCTCTAGAAATGTCTTTCACTCGAGAAAGTAGATGCATAATTTTCTCAAAGTTCAAATTTTGATATTGTCACCCGGGCACTCCAATCGCAATACTTCAGGTATTTTATTATTATTTCTTTCCTTACTCATCAACATTTATGGTTTATATAAATAGAATAAGTCCAGAAAAATCAAATCCAGAATTTTAAAATTTGTATGAGAGGCATCGTCGAACAACCTTGTTCCTTTTCTCGCCGGCTAGCATACTTTCAGTTCTTAAATCAATGGCTCCCACATCAAAGATAGGCATCGGCAGTGAACTCATTTCAATTGGAATCACCAATATTTCTGACGACTTCAGAAATGTTCTTATAATACTTGACACCGCTGGACTGAACTTTGTTCTTCAACACCCATGCAATGTTCTTATTTATGATGTGGAAGAGTTCTTTCAGAATGCCAATGTCAAGCGCAGTAGTACAGTTCTGAAAACCAAGGTACGCAACATCAAAGTCAAGATGACATCAACAAATTTTTCTCAACTTATGCACCTGCCGGTGATTGACGAGGAAGATGACCTAGAAGGCCCAGACTATCATAGGGCTCTCAGCTTCTGTGGCCTTCCCGACTCAACCCTCACAATTCCGTGACAACACATGAATGCAGAGATCAAACTACATGCGAATATTCTAAGAAAGGTTCTTCTCCGTCGCACAAGTTCAATTAGCTATATTACCACAGATTTCTTTGACATGATGACTGTAGTAATCTGTAGAAAGAAATTTCAATGGGGATGATGATTTTTGACAAGATCAAAGAGAGTATAAAAAGCCCCAAATATGGAAGAATTTTGTCTCTCTATCTAAATCAGTTGATGCCAGATATCTTTACCTTGGATAAGAACATGGCCATTCATCACATAAAGAAGGTTTCAATTACCTCCATCCAGAGATGGGAAATCAAACCTCAAAGGTCAGGCCAAGCCCCTCCATCTCCAAGGACAGTTGTAGATGAATTCAGGACCCCATCTCCTCTCACTCATCAAATAACCGACACATGTGGTCCAGTTATTGAGGGGTAGCCTGCTCCATCTATACAAGTGACAGTGCAGTCTGCTCAAGTTCCTGTTCCAGCCATAGTCCAAACTGATATTCAAGCCCAAGTCACAACTCCACCAGCTGATGAACATATAGTCCTAGAAGAAGCTATTGCTCCATTTGCTGCTGCAAATGGCACTTCTGTCCAAGAATATGTCTCTGGTCTTTTTGTTGCTGACCTGTCTGATCAAGAACTTATTACTGATGCCCAGGTAGATGATCAAGTAATATCTACAGAATCTGACATTGATAGGATGATAGAGGAACTCACCCTCTAAAGAACCTCTCTCCTCTCTGCATGAAGAAAATCCATCTCAACCAGAACATCCATCTCAACCATAAAATCCATCTCAACCAGAATCTTCTCAACCCGAACCATCTAAACAAGAAAAGCCATCTGAACCAAAATCTTCTCAGCCACAGTCTCCTGTTGAGGGTGTACAAGATGAAGAGATAGTTTTAATCTCTGGTGCTGAAGAATTATCTCCTTAAGCAGCTGAACTACCTCTCCCAAGCCTACACTTCAACATTCCCACTTTCATAGGTGAAGATGCTAAAGATGACATAACAACGGTTAGACGAAAACAAACCTCCACATCTACTGTACTCTTTGAAGAAGTAGCTCCCCGGACAGCTCAAATTCTACCTCTTCCACCTCCTCAAACTGAAGTCATTAGTGAAGACAATATCTTCAGTAAAATATATTCCATGTTGGTTAAGCAAAGAGTGTATTTTGATACCTCCATTCAACTTGTCACAAATAAGGTCTCTTCTTTAGAAATGGAAATGAGCAGAGGATTTGCAGAAATCCAGAGCAATACTGATGAATTCAAAAGGATGCTACAAATTGTTGGCAAAGCTATAGACCACACTATTACTAGTGTTGGTGAAGTAATGAACCAAGCTCTCACAGTTGCCAATAATCAAATTCTTTTACTAAAGAGAACACATGAATTAAACTTCAAAACTTGTGAGGAAGTTGGCAATTTCAAAGATGAAGCAATAAGAATCCTCTCTGTAAAAGGCGGAAAGGGGGGAGGAGAAAGTAAAGGGACAACTAGATAATATAATCAAAGAGATGAAAGATCAATGGGACAGTCAAATTAAAGAGATTCAAACATTAGTGGTACAGGAAATTAAGAGTACAAAGCTTTATACTTATGACACTATAGAGTGGATGCATAATCAGATCTTCCCTGACTTCTCAGTTGATCCCATTGTAGACCCTCAAGCTAGCTTGGATGTCAATGTTCAAAGGCCTACATTCTCCCCAAGGCTTGAATTTTATGAAGCTCCACCTCCTGAAACTTATTGACAAGTCTTGAATTCTGAATAACCTGATGTGCCTCGACAAATACCTCTTGAGGTACGGATACTTATGTAGTCTTTCACGTTTCACGCCGAATA
Organism: Platanthera zijinensis; assembly: GCA_039513925.1. Lineage (NCBI taxonomy): Eukaryota > Viridiplantae > Streptophyta > Magnoliopsida > Asparagales > Orchidaceae > Platanthera > Platanthera zijinensis. Next base: position 107,872,005 of record CM077093.1, on the reverse strand, counting down.
GAACTACGGTCCAACGCCACGTCACTCTTTGATCCAATCCCTACACTCGCACAATCGCTCTACGCGACACCACGCTATTAAGTCTATGAATTTTATGCTAGCATACGGGTAGCCAATCCGTTTTGGATCAAACAAGGGCTATAAGTCCAATGTTCGATCGAGCTAAAAATACCAATATTAGGTCCGACCGAGCGGTGTTGTACCAAAAGAGTTCTACCGAAAAAGTACGATTCAGAATTGGTAGATCGCTCCCAATAAAAGCCAAACAAGGTTCGCCAAACCTTCTCGAATATAAAACGATAATAAAGGGAACTACAAAGCATGCAACGAAATCCACGATACCATTCAAGGTTATCTAAAACAACACCCAAGATAATCCACATCAAGACTAAATCTAAGAAATTAAATCACACGGGAGGTTGGAAGGATTCGTTACCCAATCGGAATTGGTGATTCCGATTACTCTCTACTTGGATCGTCCCTCAATGGCTCCGCCGGAGTCGCGCCGGAATGAGATGAAAATCTTGCTCGCCCTTATCGCTTCACGCCGATGTCGGAGATCCTCAAGGGGAAATCTTCTTGTGGGTGGTCGGGTAGGGTAGAAGATGAAAGAGGCAAAGTAGGGGGTGATGGATAGTGGTCGGTTTTGTGGTTTGGAGGAGATTGAGAGTCGGTTAGGATGAAGTGGTGGTCGAACCTATTGAGAGGTAGGGTTGAAGAGGTGCTCGGTTTTGGTGTTGGAGGAGGAAGAGGTCGGTTAAGGGAGGTGGTGGCCGAGTCTATTGAGAGGTGGAGTGGAGAGGTGGCCGACGTCTTAGGGGAAAGAGGGGCTCGGGAAATCTGATGGTGGAGGGCTGCTCGGTTTTGTGAGGGGGATAAGGAGTGTGGCCGTGTTTGATGGAGGAGGAGGAGGTGGTTGGCGGCTATGGTGGAGGAAGGCCGGCGGCTTGGGGATGAATGGTGGTGGCTGAAACATGCTATGGGGAGGAGAGGGCTTGGATTTGTAGAGAGAAGGAGGGAAGTGGAGGGAGGCCGAGCAAGAGGAGGGGAGGGGAAGAGTCGCCGGCGGCCAAGAGGGAGAGAGGATGAGGGTGGGCGGCCAAGAAGGAGGAAGAGGGAGAAATTTTCAAAGTAGGATTAGGGTTTCTTAATTTTTCATTCAGTAAGTAAAATTATGAAAGTCCATGCCTCTATATAGGCTTTACATCATGCATAGGCTATGTGCAGCCCACTAAATAAAAATAAAAACAATACTAAATATCTTTAAACATTACATGACGAAAATAAAATGCAAATAGAAATAAACTAAATAATGTTGAAAAGCCTTCATCTCATGTAGCTCCACATCATGTAGTCTTCATCTTGATCATGTAGGAGAACGTCGTCGCCGTCACCATCATCATCTTCAACTGTAGGAGAACGTCGTCACCGTCACCGTCATCATCTTCAACTGTAGGAGAACGTCGTCGCAGCCGCCATCATCTTCAATTTTAACACATTGGGGGTTGTCTCTATCAATCCTCCCTCGCTCAAAATAACTCATCGCCGATGAGTTGGCGTGGAGGTGCTGGCGCCGAAGAACATCATCCAAAAGAACCATCGCCGAGTATGGGATCCAAGAGTCATCCGTGACTGGACGATCACACCATGGTAGCATGGAACGCTGAATACTGCTGCTTGGAGAGGAGAGCAAAACAACCTGTAGTATCCTGTCATGCAAAAATATATTCCTAGGGAACCTTGGAGAAGCGTTAAACAATAAAGGAAAACAAAATTCAGCATCAATAACCAACGTACCTCCAGGGAAGACCGAAGAAGAAAACAATCCAAGCATAAACTCACATCCCAACCCCAAAGAGGACAAAGTGAACCCAAACGGATAGACAAATAAATCCAGTTGTGGAGAATCATAAGGCGTTAAATTAGAAACATTAAAATTAGGGGTGATACCCCATTCAATGGAAAGCTTCACATGATATTCATATTCTCCAAATTTAATTAATACCCGACCAAGGTCCAGCTTACCAAATTGCCAACTTTCTAAAGTGCCCGAAGGCATCCGTTCAGGGTCGAGACGCACCAAAACTAAATCCATCACCTTATAGTGAGATGCTCTTTTATGTAAGCTAGCATGAATATGATACGAAATAATTGGAATGGCAAGCGCTTTACTAGTGTGCTTATATAAGAGGGGATCATAATGAGCATAATCTTGAGTGAGTTTCGCCGACAAACTAGAGGGTAAGTAAAGAGACGCCACCAGAGTGATTAATTCTATTAAAATGCGCTTAGATATCTTGATATCGTGTGGTGTGAACCCATGCGCTATGTGACTCACCTCAAATTCAGAGAATAAAGGAGTTAAGTCCGTAGGGATGGGAGCCTTAAAATCAAAGATGATTTTCATAGGCGTGAGCATCGTAGTTTTACTTTTATAATTACTATAATCACTCTTGGCATGAAGATACGCCAAGGGAAACCGCTCATCATAAATACTAGTAGAGCTGAACGCTCCTGGGTGTAGCAACAGGTGCGAGCGATACAACTCATGTGGCCTGACCGTGGTCACTAACGAGTGGGAAAAGGGGTCATCAAATGGAGGGGGGTAAATTCGCGCAACCGGGTGTGGAATATAAGTGTGTGAAAGCGACACCACCACCAATGTCAAAATAGACAAAGAATGAGGAGCACACGAGAGTAGAGGCGTAGCCGGACACGCAGGGAAAAGAATAGTCAAATGTGACGCATCGTCAAATCTAGGCAGAGCGGTGAACACACAAGAAACTAGCGTGCTCAACTGACTAAGACCTAAGCACAGAGACATCGTCAATACAGGAACTAATATAGTGGGCATGTCATAACAAATCAGCCTAGGCCCTCTAATTCCACTGCCTGAAACATCTAGGAAAGCGGGCACAAAAATAGGAGGAAGGGTTGGTGAAATCAAACCCGGAAAATCCAAATCAGAATTAATTTTACCAATCGAAGCTAACATCAAAGAACTTTCAACCGGGGGTAAGACTAAATAATTGTCCAAAAATACCACTTCCTCGCTTACCATTTCATCTAACACACTAGTCTCGTCGATTAATTTAGAAATGGTAATGGTCTCATCAAAGTGGAAAATCAAGCCCGATGGAAATTTTAATTCAGGAACTTCAGATAAAGGTGTTTTCATCAAGGAGCTATCGTTCTGGCTCATAGCTCTAAAATTATCCAAACATAAGTCGTTCACAAACGTTAAATATTCCCAATCAGTCGGAACGTCCAATTCAGCAGGGACATCAGAATAACCTTCAACATATCTCGGTCTAAAAGGAACCGGCTCGAGTCCGAACAGGTCATCCTCCAAGTCACTACTAGGTAAACTCCCAATGTAAGGTGATTCTACTAACTCCATAATAACCAAGGGAGACGGCTCTGAAATATCGTCGTCGGGGAGTGGATAGGATTCCTCAAAGGTGAAATCCTCATCCAGGTCACTAGGGTAACCAATATCCTCATCGTCGTTATAATCGTCAGAAGTAACAGCCTCATCCTCAGTGACGGGCACGATCCTAAAAATTACCTTAGACTCAATAGGAGAGTCAACAACTACACTAGACAACTAAGGGGGAGACTCAAAAATGTCTACAGGCATAATCGGCGGAGATCGCTCAATAGATCCAAAATCGGATGTGCCACTAGACTCATATATAATGGTCATCCGAAACGAGGAAACCTTAGGCCTAGGAATCTGGTGCTTCTCAATTTACAATGCCGTACTAAAGGTGCTGTCGAGGTCGGTGTGCAAATAACGCGATAACTTACTCTAGATGTAAGGGTTTAACCCCCTACGAAACCTAGAGAGGGTCATCTCGGGCAATTCCTTCATACCGCTCCTAACCATCATATCCTTAAATAGTTGCATGTACTCTGAGACCGATGTATTCCCTTATTGTAGGGGAGCCAAATCATCAGTTTTATGACGTTGCCTATGGGGAGGCTTAGCCATGGATTTTTCATACCAATAGTCCAAACGGGACACGTAAACGTCATTGGCCATAATCGTAAGAACTAGAGAGAAACTCGATCCGATACTTGTGCACAAGCAAAGAAAAATAAACTGACCCAAATAAATTAGGATTGTCGGAATTGTTCTCGCTTAACCACTAGGGTAATATTAATAGAAAATATATTTTCTTGCAGAATAAAATATGAAGGTTATTAATTAATTTTTTTTTATTTCTTTGCTGGAAAATAAGAAATTTAAGCCGCTATTGGCAGACCAAAAATAAATTTTTTTGTGATTTTTGACAACTAACCTTCAAATAGAAGTGCGGGTTAACGTGCCACAAGATGGGGGAGGGGTGCCAATTAGGAAATTGACGTGAACCTCCCTCTGATACCAAATTGATGTAGGCTTGCACGTTTCACGCCGAATAGAACTACAGTCCAACGCCACGTCACTCTTCGATCCAATCCCTACACTCGCACAATCGCTCTACGCGACACCACGCTATTAAGTCTATCAATTTTATGCTAGCATACGGGTAGCCAATCCGGTTTGGATCCAACAAGGGCTATAAGGCCAATGTTCGATCGAGCTAAAAAGACCAATATTGGGTCCGACCGAGCGGTGTTGTACCAAAAGATTTCTACCGAAAAAGTACGATTCGGAATGGGTAGATCTCTCCTAACAAAAGCCAAACAAGGTTCGCAAAACCTTCTCGAATATAAAATGATAATAAAGGGAACTACAAAGCATGCAACGAAATCCACGATACCATTCAAGGTTATCTAAAACAACACCCAAGATAATCCACCACAAGACTTTATCTAAGAAATGAAATCACACGGGTGGTAGGAAGGATTCGTTACACAATAGGAATGGGTGATTCTGATTACTCTCTACTTGGATCGTCCCTCAACGGCTCCACCGGAGTCGCGCTGTAAGGAGATGAAAATCTTGCTCACCCTTGTCACTTCACGCCGGTGTCGGAGATCCTCAAGGGGAAATCTTCTTGTTGGTGGTCGGGTAGGGTAGAAGATGAAAGAGGCCAAGTAGGGGGTGATGGATAGTGGTCGGTTTTGTGGTTTGGAGGAGATTGAGAGTCAGTTAGGATGAAGTGGTGGTCGAACCTATTGGGAGGTAGGGTTGAAGAGGTGCTCGGGTTTGTTGTTGGAGGAGGAAGAGGTCGGTAAAGGGGAGGTGGTGGCCGAGCCTATTGAGAAGTGGAGTGGAGAGGTGGCCGGCAACTTAGGGGAAAGAGGGGATCGGGAAATCTGATGGTGGAGGGCTGCTCGGTTTTGTGAGGGGGATAAGGAGTGTGGCCGGGTTTGATGGAGGAGGAGTTGGTTGGCGGCTATGGTGGAGGAAGTCCGGCGGCTTGGGGATGAATGGTGGTGGCCAAAACTTGCTATGGGGAGGAGAGGGCTTGGATTTGTAGAGAGAAGGAGGGAAGAAGAGGGAGGCCGAGCAAGAGGAGGGTAGGGGAAGAGTGGTCGGCGGCCAAGAGGGAGAGAGGAAGAGGGTGGGCGTCCAAGAAGGAGGAAGAGGGAGAAATCTTCAAAGGAGGATTAGGGTTTCTTTATTTTTCATTCACTAAGTAAAATTATGAAAGTCCATGCCTATATATAGGCTTTACATCATTCATAGGCTATGTGCAGCCAACTAAATAAAAATAAAAACAATACTAAATATCTTTAAACATTACATGATGAAAATAAAATGCAAATAGAAATAAACTAAATAATGTTGAAAAGCCTTCATCTCATGTAGCTCCACATCATGTAGTCTTCATCTTCATCATGTAGGAGAATGTCGTCGTCGTCGCCATCATCATCTTCAATTGTAGGAGAATGTTGTCGCCGTCGCCATCATCATCTTCAACTGTAGGAGAACGTCGTCACCGTTGCCGTCATCATCTTCAATTTTAACATGTTGGGGGTTGTCACCATCAGATACCCAAGAGAAGAAAGTATGTTGAAGGTGCTTCTGCAAGAAGGTCCACTCTTATACTAGAACATGCAGGAAGGGAACATGCTGAAGTATGGAGCCCTACATCTAAATCAATTATTCTAGAAACTTTAAGACTAGTGGTGGAATTCATAGAGAACTAGGATACCTATTACTCTCACTCTGAATGGGAAAAGTACAAAAAATATATAGCTCTAAGAAGGCTTCATGATAAAAAGTATAGTCGTGAAGACCCTACTTCTCCTCGCAGACCATCTAAGTACTTTCCATATCCGTTCATGTATTTCCAGAGATAAGAAGAGAAATATTAGAGGCAGCATCAACAATAGAGCAAGAAGTAATTGAAGATGATCAGAAGTTTTCTATATGAGATTTTGTGGAATATGACTTTTTCCTGGACAATGTCTATATATATAAATCTAAATTTTGATGATCTAAATCTTCTATTACATAGCATTTCTTCCTATTATTCTATTAATTAGTTATTTTCTTTGTTAATCTTGATGTAATTCATCTTAGTGTAGAGGGTTCTCATTTCTACAAATAGGGGAAGATTTTTGGGTATTGTATCCACAATAACCTAGATTTGTATGAAGTCACTCTTGAACTTAGATGAATTATGTTTGTATTTGATGCCCTTTTCAAGTTGAGTGCTTGCAGGTTATAATTGCGAACTGAAGACCAATGTCAGTTTACAATGGGTCACCAAACACATGACCATACAATGTAATCCATCATTTTGTGATCCATGGTGTTAACTCAAGTGTAACCTGTCTATTGGGACACACATCATTTTCAAGTACTAAAGTTATGGGAGAAAGGCTGGATGCCGGTTTCTTAGGAGAAAATCTTTTTTTTGTTAACAATTTTTTTCTAAGTATTTACTCGAGTTAGCTTAGTTAGGTACTCGAGTAGTAGAAGTCTTTTTCTCAAAAAAGCGAAGTGTAGTTCTCGAGAAAGCCATGCAGTACTCGAGGCGGTCTAAACTTTCTCGAGTAACCTTAAAATTAAGAAAAAAAATTTATAAGTCTCTTTCTCGAGAAAGCCAAAGACATTTCTCGAGAAGGCTAAGGTTAGTTCTCGAGAACTAGATGTTTTTACTCGAGAAACAGAAATCTTTTCTCAAGCTGCTTTCTAGTTCTCGAGTAAGTCTATACATTATCGAGAAACCAGAACTTATCTTCTATATTTTCCTCAAGTGTTTCTTCTCGATAATCTTATACCCTTTCTCGAGAAACAGAACTCATACTCGAGTAATTCTTATTTCTCTTGAGAAACAGAGTTCTGAATCTTAATTTCGCTAAGTAAATGATGGGTTTTGATTAAAAACATAATTAATAGTTGATTGGTCCACGTGGATTGTAATTAATGAAATCAGACTGTTATATAAGACCTATAAAAGGTCATGGCAGAATCGAGAAACCCTAAGAAGAATTTATTGAATTATGAATCATTTTAAAGATTCGAAATCGGGAAGCGCCGCCGCCGACTAGACGTGTTCTTCATCATCAAACTTCTCGATCCAGAAATTTAGATAAGAAGGAATCAACCGATCAAGCTTTTCAACATCTGTAAATATTCTCCTTGATCGCGGTGATCCTACGCTCTCAGATCGAAGTGTTCTCAGATTTATTCCTCGACTCTTCTGACAATTCTTTACAATTATTCAAGAAGGAAGAGGTCGAGAATCAATCAGATCTGTGAAGACAAGTTTGTGAAATTTATTATAATTCCATTTTATTTGTGTAGGAGTTATTCTCCGAGATTGTAGGAGTTATTCTACGAGATTGTATGAGTTATTCTCCGAGTTTGTTAGAGTTGTTCTCCGAGTTGTTGTAGGAGTGGTTTTACTCCGAGTTATTGGAAGATTGTTCCTAGTTGTAGGATTGTTTTCTAATCTGAGATAATAGTGAAGTAGCCGAGTCTAGCGTGGTACTAGATTGGTGAGGTGGAGAGTGGATGTACCCAAGATTGGGGACCACTATAATCTTTGGTGTCATCTGTGGATTTCTTGTTTATTTTTTGCGCATCTCTTGTACAATTTTTATTCTGCTAAAAGACGCAGAACTAACCTATTCACCCCTCTAAGTGATTTAGGTAGACAAGTAGACATTTTCAATTAAGAATACATCATATTTTCATGGTGAATAATTTATTTCTAAAAGTGAAGGCAAAATCAACGAAATTTAAAAGAAGAAAAGGAAGAAATTTGAAGACTGCGCTACTGCCCAGCTATTATCACGCAGTAGCTCCCGACACATCTTTTTAAAATTAAAACAGTCAAAAATTGAGTTTTAGAAGATGGTTTTTCATGAAATTTGAATGGGGGAGTTCGTCATAATCGTCTAGAGGAAAGGAAGGGGTTTTCCCAACTCTTATAAGGAGGAGTGTTTTTTAGAGGAGATCAAAAGTAATTCATGCACAAGGATTGAAGGCTATCAACATGATGATCAAGAAGCCTTCTACATAATATTCACTTGAAGGATCCTCTCAACAAAAAACTATCATCAAGCACACACCATCATGGATGTCACAACCGGCATTTTCTCCGAATTAAGAATTATCAGAGTAAGAGAAAACACGCGTCATGATGCCACGTCAAGCCACCGCCTCTGACGCAGATTCAATTCCTTCTGCGTGAACACGTACTTCAGGCTCTTATGGTCAGTAAAAATCTTGCACTGAGCCCCATAAAGTAAGTGCCTCCACAACTTCAACGCATAGATAACCGCTGCAAACTCAAGGTCATGCGTAGGATAATTCTTCTCATGAGTCTTCAGCTGCCTTGACCCATAAGCGATTACTTTTCCATCCTGCATTAATACGCATCCCAGTCCTATATGCGAAGCATCCACATACACATCATAATCCATGCCCTCAGTAGGAAGGGTCAGAACGGGAGCAGTACACAATCTCCTCTTTAACTCCTGAAAAGCTTCTTCACACTTCTCGCTCCAAACAAAAGCCACATTCTTCTGAGTCAGCTTGGCCAAAGGTGTGGCTAGAGAAGAGAAACCCTCCACGAATCTCCTGTAATAGCCAGCCAACCCTAAGAAACTTCTGATCTCCTTAGGAGTATTCGGCCTACTCCAATCCATCACTTCTGCAATCTTTTCTGGGTCAACCGAGATCCCATCCTTGTTCACCACGTGGCCTAGAAAAGAAACCTGAGGCAACCAAAATTTGCACTTGCTCAACTTGGCGAATAACTTGTGGTTTCCTAATTCTGATAGTACCAAGCGCAGATGCTGCTCATTCTCCTCAGCACTGCGAGAATAAACCAACACATCATCAATGAAGACCACCACGAACTTGTCTAGGAAATCCTTGAATACCCGATTCATCATGTCCATGAAAGCTGATGGTGCGTTGGTCAAACCGAACGACATCACCAAAAACTCAAAGTGTCCATGCCTCGACCTAAACGCAGTCCGTGGAATATCTGCCTCACGGATCCTGAGCTAATGATAGCCCGAACGAAGATCGATCCTGGAGAACACCGTGCTACCACGCAACTGGTCAAATAAATCATCAATCCTCGGCAGAGGGTACCTGTTCTTGATAGTGACCTTGTTCAACTCTCTATAGTCGATGCAAAGCCGCATCGACCCATCTTTCTTCTTTACGAACAAAACAGGAGCACCCCAAGGCGACGAACTCTGCCTGATAAAACCTTTAGCCAACAACTCATCTAACTGAATTCGCAACTCCTCTAGCTCACGAGGGGCCATCCGATACGGCGCCTTAGAAATAGGACGCGTACCCGGCTCCAAATCAATAACAAACTCCACATCCCGCTCAGGAGGGATACCAGGAAGATCATCAGGAAAAACATCGGCGAAACCACGAACAATAGGAATCTCCTCCAAGCGTGGCACGCTAACAACGGTTCCAACTGCCGAGACTAAACAAACACAACAATCAGAAAGAAATAATCTCTGAACACATACCGCAGAGAGAACAGGAGAATCCTGACACGGATCAGCATACACGCTGCCGGGCTGACCGTCGTCCCTGATGAAGTCCAAGCGCTTTCCTTTGCACTGAATGACCGCATCATACCGAGAGAGCCAGTCCATGCCCAAAATGACATCGAAGTCCTCTAGATCAATCATCTTCAGGTCCGCCTTTGCAAGAAAATCCCCCAACAAAACCGGTCAATCCAAAATACCCAAATCTGACAACACAGATTTACCAGAGGGAAACTTGACACGGAAGGAATCCCGAACACGATCTAGAGACAACCGATGACGCTCCACAAAGGCTCTAGCCACGAACGAGTAGGTAGCGCCGGAGTCAAACAGAACACGCGCCCAGCGGTTCTTCACCTTAAATTTCCCTATAGGAGCGCACAAAGCTAAGGAACTAGCACAACATCACCGCAAATAATCTAGCAACTAAACTACCAGGCTAGAATGAAAAACAACAAACAACTAACCTGAGATCACCTGGGTCGAAGTCTGAGCCTCCTCGGAAGAAATCACGTTCAGCTTCTCTTTTCCCTTGTCCACACGCTGAGGTGGAGGTAAAGCCTGTAACGGAACTGCAGGAAGAGCTGGCTGAAACAGAGGACACCTCGACTTGATGTGTCCCTTCTGCCCACACTGAAAGCAGACTTTATCCTTGGTCCAACACTGGGCAGCATCATGGCCGGATCCCTTACAAACAGAACAGGAGGCATCTCTCCTAGGAGCACCCTGAATAGCATGAACCTTCTCCTTCTTCAGAGCTGTCACCTTCTTGAAACACCTCTCGACAGGATGGCCTGACCGGCCACAAAAACTGCACACCACCCTGCTCCTCTTTCCCGGAACAGCATCGGGTACCAGGGGTTTCTTCTCCTCTACCAACTTCCTCTTATCCTTCTTCAACTGCTGGCCTCTACTCTTCGCCGTCTCAATGGCCTCAACCTTAAGAGCAGCCTCTACAACTCCAGCATAAGTCACCGACCCATAAGCACTGGCCAACTGCTGCACCTCACTCCTCAAACCACCAAGAAATCGCTTAACTCGATCAGCCTCAACGCTGACCAATCTAGGGGCAAAACGGCTCAACTTACTAAACTCTACCTCATACTCACCCAACGTGAGCTGCCTTTGCTTCAGATAGAGGAAATCATTCATGAGGCGGTCACACTCGACCGAAGGTAAGAACTTCCTCAACAACATCTCCTTGAACACTTCCCAAGAGCATCCGACTACCAAGCTCTCCTTCTCTCTCAGCCACCAACTCTTAGCCAAACCTTTGAGCTGATAGGCGGCTATCATCACCCTCTAGTCATCTGAAATCCCTGAGTACGAGAACATCTCCTCCATGGAGATCAGCCAGTCGTCTATCACCATGAAATCTGCCTTCCCATCATAAGTGGGAGGGCTCAGCCTCTTAAACTGTGAGATGAAGGCCATCTCTGCTGGCACCACCACTGGAGGCCTCAAGGGTGCAGGAGGAGGAGGAACAGCTCACCCCCCAGCAGGAACTTGCGCACCCTGAGCCTGCCCTACCACAACTGCCACCAAAGACTGAATCTGGGCTTGCACCTCCTCCAACTGCCTGCCCATAGCTTCGCTACTCTGACGCAGACTCTCGATCACCGCATCGTTCTGAGCTCCAGAAGATTCACCCTCAGACAGGGGAGTCGATCGAGTCGCAGGATGCCTAGCCATCCTAAAAATCATTACAACGCAAATCAGATCCAAATCCCACGACTAGAACCGATTACCAGTACAGACAATACATATGTAGATATAGACTTAAAGCTGCTAAACTTGCTTTGAGAGTTTATCTTCTTCACAATAATTAGATGATATGCCCTAACCTAGGATGGTTAACCACCACCTTACTAACTCTTGTGCCTAGATCGGATGCATGAACTTATGTTAATTTGAAAACTCATGTGTGTACATATATCATCCTGCAAATCTTTAGCTCGGCGCGTTGTGCTTATGCAATGATATGATATGCATTATTGTGCTATGCATTCTAAAAATAGGCCCTAATGCATGTTATGAGCGGCGTACACATGAAAATGTTATGCATCCCATACTACATAACATTTCCATGCAACGAAAAAGAAACGTGCTAGTCGCAGTCATGTGGTGAGGTTATGCATCCCATACTACATAACCCTCACATGTAGCCCCTATGGTGGATCCATATACGAAAACATATTATGCATCCCATACTACATAATATGCCCCGTATACTTCATGTTATGCTATAAGTGTAGTGTTCGTGCTTTTGCCAAGACGTGCTGATGACATATCAGTGTGTGAATGACATGATGCTGAACTACTAAAAGCATCTAAGGAAGGTTGCTCAACTAACTTGTCAAGCAACCTCCCTCTGATACCAACTGTCACAACCCGCATTTTCTCCGAATTAAGAATTATCAGAGTAAGAGAAAACACGCATCGTGATGCCACGTCAAGCAGGGGATAACTGCTGACGCTCAGGCAAAACCAACTACCAACTTAATGAAAGAAAATCATGTGATTAATGATTAGAAAATCAGTTATAATTAGAGTCCGTATCCCTCGGCTCAGTGGATCATCTAGTCCACGAAAGAAAAACTATATTTATACGTTGCGGAAAAATACTTTATTTAGATTTGACATCCTAAGGAGCACATAAGGGTCCCAAGAGAACCGCTCATGCTATGCAAGACCCTACATTTAATTTATATAATATATAAGAAAACGGTCTTTATACGTGATTTGGAAAATAGTGATTACGCTTTATAAAACATGCTGATCATGAGCTTTATTTATAATAACAATTATAGTTTAAAAATAACTAGCAACCTAGCATAAAACCTTCTCAGAGCAAGTAGACTATCTCCAGAAAATGGTAGCAGCAATAGTATATATATCTAGTACAAGGTAAAACTACTAGTGGGCGCCAACAACCTGACACGAACCCACTAGCACAAATATATGTCTGTAAGAGAGTACTGAAAACAACCTCACTAACAAGGTAAACAGAACTCCAAGGTCCGGGAGTCCACCAACAACACCACCTCCAACTAGCCACCAGACTGGCTATAGCTCAGAACCTGGGGTATTACAAAAGAAAACAGAATACCTCAGCAAGCTAAACAAAGAAAAACTGCATGAAAGAGTCAACCAAAGGACAAAGTAACAGAATAACATGCAGTAGAAAGAGTCACAACTGTCCACAACAGGACCACAAGAAATGCACAACGTGCAAAGCAACAGCAACGACCCAGCCCAGGAACCACATCCTGCAGGGCCTACTAGGCTACCAAGAGCCAGAATGTTGCAAACTACCAAAGAAGAAACTTCTAACACCCTAAACTGTGGGAAGTGATAGTAGCAAAACAACAACGAGGAACCGGATCGAAGGCAAACGCAGTCCCCCAATCCACCATGTCCAAGTCAAAAGCTCGAGGGTCAACACGTGAAAACACAAGGGGCCTTCCACCCGACATGCCCAGCCCGTACCTGGAGCAAGAAAACATGGGTGGCCTTGGCTATATCACACAACTCCACCCCCATAAAGAGCTACAACCACCACTACTAACCACGACCCACGATTCGGCCTCTAGGAAAATAAAGAAAACGGCCGACAAGGAAAACCCAGAAAATACAACTGGAAATCCACTCGGAAACGAAAGAAAAGGTAAAGGAAGAGTGTTGAAATAAACCAACACGACTAGGCGTTGAGTGAAACTCACTCAGTGCCTACCTAAACTTTGGCATTGAGTGAGCTAGCCTCACTCGCCGCCAAAATAATACCACTACCCACAAGCCCACTTAAGAATACGGAGCTCGACGATAGTCGAACGACCAAGGCAGAAGATCCAGAACTCGAGTAGTTGCCTGCCACTTGAGTATCTAAACTCCCGCACTCGAAACCAGCTAAATTCACCTAGCAAAAGAAAATATACAGAGCGCACGATCAGTGACGCACGATCAGTGGTCGTGCGCACTCATCGGCTGATGATCGTGCGAAGCGAACCTGGAAAACCTGACAGAAAACCTAGCAACTGCGCACGATAAGTGTCGCACGACCACTGGTCGTGCGCATTGTTGCCAGCGCTCGTGCGATTTTCCGAGACAGAACTTTGGAAACTGAAAGACAGCCGCGCACGAGCAGAGGCACACGACCAGTGGTCGTGCGCCCTAACGGTTGATGACCGTGCGCGGCCAACCTGTACCGTTTGGAATTTCCCGAACGACACCGGAACGCGCACACGACTCACGCCACTGCAGTAGCAGCAGACAACTATCAACGTCGCGCACCACTACCATACGAGCTATGCCAAATCATTCGAGTGATACCTTAACGAAAAATCGGCAACCACACCCCCCCTCCTAACTCTCCCTCTTGGCTACACCCGAACCAGAGCAACAATCAAAATAAAGGGAAATAACGGCTCCATGCCGACAATTTGGATTCCAATCATCACAAAATAGGGGGGGTTTCAGTAGGAAGAACTAAGCCCTATAGTTAGCAAGAAAATGAGAACAACAAGGCCTCTAACCTGGGCTAACCGGGATTTCAATTTCAGCAAGAAATTCGAAAAGAAAACTTGGTAAGGGCAAGAATACCACTTGCCTCAAATCTCAGCGAAGCTTTGGACTGCTTTCCTCCTCTTCGCACGGATCAAAACGGCCGCAACACCTAAAACAAACACTCGGCCATTAATGGCGGAAAACTTCCAAAACCGGAAATTCCAATCCTCCCAAAACTCCACGAAAATCAAATTTCTTACCGTAGGAATGAATGTCTTGACGAGAGCAATCCGAATCCACTCTCGGAATCGAATTCCGTCCACAAACGCTCCGGGAATCGGCGTCCGAAGGGAAGGGGTAGTCCGTCAGTTTTCTTTCTCTCGTAAAAGCGGCGGTTTCCAAACGGGGAAGAAGATGAGCGGCTCTTTCATTCTCTCTATATATATATATATAATTATATAATTATATAATTAATTACAAAATTACATAAAGCACCAAATCGACGCGAAAACCGAACTACCTCGGAATTCGACGAAATTCGCACCGTAGCTAAATACCCACGCTACGAACACAACGGCGAAGTCGAAATTAATTTTCGACGAACAGAACTCGAGTTATACCCAAATAAAGCCAAACACCAACATCCCCCCGAGAGGCCACACCGGGTCACCCAAAACGACTCGGCTTGCTAGGGAGATCTTGCCAACAGGCTACAGAATAGGGCACTCAGTTCTAAGGAGCTAAACCACACTCCACAAATGGCACAAGCCACGGAAACGCGTCATCGTAACGCCAAACGAGAATAAAAATAATCGCTGAAAAAACGGGGCGTTACAATGGATCTGAAGGACATCGAAGTGGAAGAGTCCCATGCAACAAAGATCGAACCTTTGCAAGTGAATCAACATCAACATTAAGGGTTCTAATTTGAGGGGAGTTTTATCCTATTCTTTTATTTTTTTTAACCATTTTGTATTCTGTGCGAAGAAAAAATCGTTCGGTGCAGACATCAAATTCCTTGGAGGAGTTTGTAAGAAATTAGCTTGAGTGGCCGTAGGATTTATGGTAGTGTTTGATTTTTAGTTCAGAGATCTGGCGGTTTTATCAGGTAGAGTAGTGCATAGCTTTCTGGATGTTTAATCAGGTGGCCGGGTGTTTTGCATTCTAGCAGCCTGAACTAGGTGGACTAAAGGGTTGGTGGTCTGACAGCTTATGTCCAAGAAGTCTGTCGGATTGATTATTGCCGAATGCCTTTGCCAGTCTAGTTAAAGATCTAGGAAGTGTAACGTCCCATTTCGAGCTAGACCCCTTATATGTATTGCGTTGTCACTATGGTGACTTGATACAGCAATTAGAGAAGGCCTAGAGTGCATTCGTCGAGAGGACTTGTAAATTCATTGGGAGGACTTGTAAATTCATCGAGAGGACTGAAGTGAATTCATTGAGAATACTCGTGAAATCGCCGAGAAGACTTGTGAATTCTTCGAGAGGACTCGACGTTTTCTTCGAGTGAACTTGAGAAGATTCGACGAATTTGTCGATTGAACTTGAGTGGACTTGTGAAATTTGTCGAGATGTTTGTCGAAAGGACTCGTTAATTTGTCAAGAGGACACGATGAATTCATCGAGTGAACTCGATTGGACTTGTGAAATTTGCCGAGAGATTAGTCAAGTGGACTTGTGAGTTCGTCGAATTGACATGTGTAACAGACTCTATGCCCTCTACAATTCATCGAGTCATTTCGACGATTCGTTGTGTATACACGATTAATGGACTTAGCATTTTCTATGCGTGATATCTGGTTACTCATGGCCTGGGAAAATTTACGGAACTACCAGACTTTTACAGGATGACATGTTAATATCTGGTCTTTTCAAAAAACTTATTTTATGTTATAATAAGGATGGTCCATTGGGAGAGTCACACATAGCATGGAAACCTTCAACCCTAAAATCACCAGCCACTTCTTTATAAGTATAACCCGAACCCTAAAAGACTTCTTCATCCGTTAACTTTTCCCTCTTCCTGAAGAATGATGAACGAGAAAGACATAGGCAGAAATCGAACACAAGATGCTGTCATGGAGAAGGACTCAAACCATGGCTAGAAACCAGGTTGCTTTCTACCCTCTCCCCTTGTGCTTGATATTTAGATACTTGATTTGGGAGTTTAATGGAGATTTCCTAGGAAGGAAGCACGATAGAACTTTTGTACAAGGGCACTGATCCCCGCATTAATATCTTCAATCATCTCTTGTCTTCAATACAAAGATGGCGGACTTGAGTTTGTGAAGATCCGTGGTCTAATGATGGAGAAAGGGAAGAGAGAAGTTGGATGTGTTTTATAAGATGGCGGGAGGAAGGTGATGAACCGATGCCGTTTGTCCATCTTTACGTTGCATGCAAAAGTGCTGTTTATAAATCTATTTTTCTGCACGCAACAGACTTTAAGGTCGATTTTAGGTATGATCCGGTCAGATTCAGTTTTTGAGCTCAACACAAAAGTTGTATCCCTCTGAAAGACCTTTCTAACGGATGGTTACATATTTTTTGAGGAGTTATGTAGCTTGCTAAAGTGCATTCAAATTTGCTATGTTGAAATGATATAATGTAAAATTTAAAATTCTCTCATAATAATATTCATTGAACGATCCTACGAAAAAGAAGTCATTGAATATGGCGCTACACCTGCTTGATTATTCATTTTACGGACAAACTGAATTAGCGGAATTAGTGGTATGCAAATTTGTGATACACACTATGTATGTCCACCCGTTACCTAATGTTTACCCAACCTAACACAAAATCCGTGTTTTGTACGTAGATTTTGGTACATACATAGTCAACGACATGATTTCCCATTCCTCTGATCCTTATTCCATTCCAACTATCGGATCTGGGGCAGACCCTAACTACAATCTTAGATGCATTCAGGTCTCAGCAGGCCCCGGAGCAAAACCATGCCCCGGGCTCCATTTGTCAAAGTACCTTCCGTGCTCTTTCTCCACCTACTTATCCAGGGATAGAGTCAGCTATTCATACGAAGAAGTGGTTTGATTCTATGCAGGATTTGATTGTAAAAATCTGTTGTCCAGCCAGTATGGCTGTCAGCTTAGCATTATCCATCCCAGAATCGCACGCAAATTTGTCGAGTATTCTCGATGAATTCGTCGAGTAAGCCTTATTAGGCATCGAGTTCGTTTAGTATAGGACATGGTGTTGAGTAGTTTATGCGTGGCACTTAGAGCGTCGAGTGATTTTTGAGCTTAAGGCAAATTCGTCGACTAATCTCGACGAATTCATCGACTATCGCTGGCTTGGTGTTGAGTACACTTAATGCACTCAACGCGACGTTGAGTGAAGGGCTATCCGCTTAGTATGTGGTTTGGCTTTTAGTGCGTTGAAATCTCTCAACGTGGCGTCGTGTTGACTCAACGCTTTCTCTATGGACTTAGAATTTTTAGCCTTTTTTGTCCAATTCGGCGGGTTTTGTCCTTAGGATGGTTTTAGGACTGGTTTCTAGTTCTCTTTAGATTTAAACTTGGGATTTTGGTAGGACCTGATGTTTCTTTGGCTATGAACGTTGGCAGTGGATAAAGGACCACCAACTTTATGTCGATTGTGGATCATTACACTTGGCAGGTGTTTGGTCTCTATTTTCTAAGGACTACTTGTTTGTGTGTGGAAAAGTGGCCACCACCGCAGGGCTTTATTTTTGAGACATTTGGGCTTGGGAGCATGGTATAGGAAAATTGGTCACCGACTCCACCCGGTTGATTTTTGCCAAGTGTTAATGATTCACATTTTTCCGAGCTGTTTTATGCTCAGTTCGCTTCTAGTTTATTATATGGTTTTATGTTAATCCTTGTAGATATTGTCGAAGCATGGCTTCGTTCAGAACTTGGTGCGAGTTTGGTAAACCCATCACTTACTTTGCACTTTTACCTGATTATTTTGCTTTGCCACTTGTATTTTTCATTCTGAGGTGTTCTTTTTTTGAATGCCTCAGGTTCAAGGTAGTATCCGGTTGAGCGGCTAAGTTTTGGGAGTTTGCTAGTGGACTGTAGTGTTATAGAGGTTTCCCCTACCTTGAGAGGTAGTTCTTTGTTGTTTTCTTGTTAGTATTAACACACATACTGACCAGTGGGTTCGTGTCAGTTTGTTGACGCCCACTTATGGGTTTCTTTTGAATTGCAGAATACTTTGCAAAGCTGCTAGTTTTTATTTTTGTGGTTGTTTTTACTTACTCTCTGTGAACGTTTTATGTTAGGTTGCATGTTAGGTATTTTCACTTATAAAAGCATTACTACTAGTACTTCATACATCTTATATTTCTTAAACTAAAATACTATTTTTTAGCTAAAGTAAAGACTATTCCCATACTTATAATAATTCTAGAGTCTTGCATGCCATGAGTTATCCTTTAGGGATGTTTATACTCATGTAGGATGTTAAAATCAACTTAATTAAAGTATTTCCGCAGCGTATAACTAAATTTTTACTCGTGGACTAGTTGATCCACTAAGCCGAGAGATACGGCTGACTGCTTAACTTAAAAATGGAATTCCCTTAAAATAACTTATAAGTATTTCAAAAAGGTGTTTAGTTGTGGTCTCGCCTGAACGTCTGAAGTTATCCCCTACCGACGTGGCATCATGCCACGTGTTTTCACCTTACTCTGATATACCCCTTTATGTGGAGAAAATCCAGGTTATGATAATAGGTATCGGAGGGATAGGTTGTTGGACAATTAGTCGAACAACTATCTCAGGTTTGTGTTAGCCATCAAGTTTAATTGCATACACACACCGATGTATCATCAATACATCTTGGCTGAAGCATGCACACTACACTAATAGCATGATAATAAGTATACAAGTCATATTATGTAGTATGGGATGCCTAATATGTGTTTGTATATGGATCCACAAAAGGTGGCAACATGTGACGGTTATGTAGTATGGGATGCATAACAATCATCACATGGTTGCCCATTAGTACGTTTTCTTTTTTCATTGCATGCGATGTTATGTAGTATGGGATGCATAAAATTTCATGTGTATGCCGCTCATAACATGCATTAATGCCCTTTTTGATTGCATAGCACAACATGCATGACATAGCATTGCATCAGCATACGTGCCAAGAAAAAAACTTACATGATGACATATGTACACACATATTTTTAAGCAGAAAGGAATAAGAATTCATCGTTTTTGGTCTAAGCACATGAGTTAGTAGGAAGACAGCTTATCATCCAAATTCTAGGCATGATATCATGATTGAAAATCCCAGAGCAAACTAGCAGCTTTAGCAAGTACTTATATATGTTTTGTCTGGGCTATGTTTTTGGTTCTAGCTGTTGGGCAAGGTTTTGATTAGTATTCGTTATTTGTTTAAAATGGAAGCTAAGCGTGTGGCGACTAGGTTGACTCCCCAGTCAAAGGGCGAGTCTTCAGGTGCGCAGAGTGAAGCGATAATTGAAAGTCTGCGGCAGAGTAATGAGACTTTGTCCTAACAAATGGTTGAGATACAGTCGCAGATCCAAGCATTGTTAACAGTTGTGTCAGGACAGATGTCGCGAGTGCAAGACCATGCTTTGGGTCAGGCTGTTCCTGTCCCCCCTACTCCTCTAGTTCCCCCAGTGTTGTTGCCACTAAAGATGACATTTATCTCGCATTTCAAGATACTAGGACCCCCAACTTATGATGGTAGGGTCAATTTTATGGACTTGGATGATTGGATAATATCCATCGAGGAGATATTTGCTTACTCAAGAATTTCAGCGGAGCAGAGGGTGATGGTCACTGCGCATCAACTCAATGGACTTGCTAAGAGTTGGTGGATGAGAGAGAAGGAAAATTTGAAGGATGGGTGCTCATGGGAATCCTTCAAAGAGTTTCTGCTAAAGAAGTTTCTGCCATCAGTCGAGAGAGACCGCTTGATGAACGATTTTCTTCATTTAAAGCAAAGACAGCTTACTGTTATAATGTACGAGGTGGAGTTAAGCAAACTAAGTCGTTTTTCCCCAAACATGGTATCTTCAGAGTCTAACCGACCTAAATAATTTCTAGGTGGTCTTAGGAATGACATCCAGCAGCTAGCTACTGCTTATGGAGCTGAAAGCAATGCTAAGGTTGTTGAGGCTATTCTGAATGTTGAGGCGATTGATAACGCCAAGAATCGAGGACAAAAATGAGAAAGGATATGAGGAAGGCTGTTTGGGGAAAGAGTTCCCAAGAATCTGGTACCGCTTCAGGGAAAATAAGCAAAGAGATATGAAATTTCTGTGGCCGGCCAGACCAACCATTTAAAAAGTGTTATCAAAGATTAGAAGCCCAGAAGAAAGAGCGGGTGCATGCGATTTAGGGTGCTCCCAAAGGAGATTTGATTTGTTTTTCATGTAAGCAGAAGGGGCACAACACTGGTCGTTGTTGTCTTAAGGACAAGACCTGCTTCCTGTGTTGGCTGAAGGGACATGTTAAGTCGAAGTGCCCGTAGGCTCAGCCCCTGTTGCAACTAGTTTCACTTCAGGCTTTGCCGCTGCCACAGCTATTAGAAAAGGGGAAGAGCAAGCTGAACGTAGTGTCTTTTGAGGATACTCAAACATCTTCGCAAGTCATTTAAAGTTAGATCCTAACCTGTTCCTCGCATTCTAATTTTAGTTGTGGTTCGACGTTCATTTTCTTAGTTGCGTATACAATTTTAAAAAGGAAAGTTTAAGGTAAAGAACCGATGGGCGCGTGTTCTATTCGATTCAGGTACTACCCACTCATTTGTTGCTAGTGATTTTGTAGAGCATCACGGTTTGACCCTTGATCATGTTGGTTATGCAGTTTGTGTCAAGTTTCCTTCTGGTGATTCTGTTGTATCGGACCAAGGCATTCAGAGTTGTCCGATTCTGTTAGGAGATTTTTTAGCGATTGCTGATTTGAAGATGATAGACTTGGAAGATTTTGATGTGATTCTGGGCAAGGATTGGTTGTCATAGTTTGATGCAGTTATCCAGTGCAAAGTCAAGTGCTTGGACTTCAAGATGGACAACAGACAAACCAAAAGTGTTTTTCGTTTTCAGCGCCAAGTTTCTCTGATTATTTCTACAGTACGTGCTCGGAAGATAGTAAATTTCGGATGTTTTGATTGTTTGGTTTTTGTGATGGCGACCGATTGTAGTTTACCGCGAGTTAAGGAGATTGATGTTGTGCGCGAGTTTCCTTATGTTTTCCTTGATAATCTTCCTGGTCTTCCTCCCGGGAGAGATGTGGAGTTCGTTATAGATTTAGAGTCGGGTACCCATCCTATTGCTAAGGCTTTGTACCGTATGGCGTCGAGTGTGCTGGAGGATCTGCGTACACAATCGGATGAGTTACTATAGAATTTTTTTATTAGGCTGAAATTCTTCTCCGTAGGGTGCTCCCATATTGTTTGTAAGGAAAAAAGATGATTCGAAGAGGCTTTGCATCGATTATAGAGAATTGAATAAGTTAACCATTAAGAATAAATATCCCTTGCCAAGGATTGATGATCTGTTTGATTAGTTGCGTGGTAGCTCTATGTTTTCAAAGATTGATCTTCGTTCAGGCTACCACCAGTTGAGGATTCGTGAGGCAGATATTCTGCGGACTGCATTTCATTCTCGCCATGGGCATTTTGAGTTATTAGTGATGTCTTTTAGATTAACTAATGTGCCCTCTGGCTTTATGGATATGATGAAGAGAGTATTTATGGATTTCCTGGAAAGTTTTGTGGTTGTGTTTACAGACGATTTATTGGAATACTCCCGCAGTGCTGAAGAGCATGCTCAGCACTTGCGCTTAGTTTTGTCTATCTTGAGGGAACATAAGCTGTATGCCAAGCTATGTAAGTCCGAGTTTTGGCACCCTATGGTTTCTTTTCTGGGCCATGTGATTGATAAGGATGTAATTTTGGTGGACCTTGAGAAGATCGTTGTTGTCATTGATTGGAATATGCCTTCCAGTCCCAAAGAGATAAGGAGCTTCCTAGGGTTGACATGATATTATAGAAGGTTTGTTGAAGGTTTCTCTGCGTTAACTGCGCCTTTGACTAAACTAACACAGAAGAATGCTGCTTTTGTGTGGACCGATAGGTGCGAGGAAGCTCTTCTGGAAATAAAGAGGAGATTGTGCACTACTCTGGTGTTGACTTTGCCTACTGAAGGGATAGAGTATGCTGTGTATGTGGACACATCGCACGTTGTATGTGGGTTCAGGTTGATGCAAGAAAGCAAAGTGATAGCGTATGGGTCGAGGAAATTAAAGACTCATGAATGGAAGTACCCTACGCAGGATCTAGAGTTTGCAGCTATGATTTACGCCTTGAAGTTATGGAGACATCTTTTATATGGCGCTTTGTGCAAAATTTACACCTATCATAAGAGTTTGAAGTACGTCTTCACTCAAAATGAATTGAATTTGTGTCAGTGGAGATGGTTGGAATATGTTATAGATTATGATGTGGATATTCAATTCCATCTGGTCAAAGCTAACGTTATAGCCGATGCCTTGAGTAGGAAGACAACTAAGATTTTTTACCACTCCGTGGATTCTCTGGTAGAAGAATTTCTCTTGATGGGCATTTCTATTGGGAGTTGTAACTCAACAAGTAGTTTGGAGGTAGTTGAGCCTTATTGAATTTCAGTAACGAGGCTACATCAAAGGGATGATCCTTATTTAATGCTCCTTTATAACAGAACTACGAAAGGAGAATTGCAAGACTTTTGAATTGATGATGCAGGTAATTTGAGGTACCGCTGTAGATTTTGCATTCCAGCATTTGAGGATATCCGTGTTAAGTTATGTAAAGAGGGTAAGTCAGTAGTAAGTTGTGGAGTATCAATGGGAGTTTAAGCACCTAGACATGTTTGCTGACTCCTATGATTTTGATGATCATGGGTACGTGAAGTGGTTCTACAAATGTTTGCAAGATCTCTTGAGGCAGGCTCTTTGGTTTATAGCTGATTCTAGCCTTGCTCAGATAATAAACATGGAAAAAAGATTGGAGGTAAACCATCTTGGGTTCTAGACTAGTTGTAAAATACCAATAGAAGGAGTCGAAGAGGCAGGGCCTAGTTAGAGGAAACAGCTTGCCAGAGGCGATGGTGGAAACCGAGTAGGAAGCGATGGACGTTTCCACCAGAATTTTAGTATGGAGCAAAGTAAGCACTACCATCATTCAAATAGATTCAGGCATATTGATATCCCCAGGAGCACTTCAACGAAGGTTTCTTACACTGTCACCATCTTGGCCACATTCTGCATCTCTGGGTGCAACTAATTTAGAATGTTCTGAATCGTTTGGTATTTCCAACAACAACACAATGAGGACAAGGATGTGGTCAAGGACGAGGACCCAAATGAAGCAACTCTGGACCTGATCAGAAGTAGGAGTTTGCTTTGGATATGACTCAAGATCAAGATCCGCAGGACATTATTTTAGTTATTTCATAGTTAAGTTAATATGTTTATAAGCATTCATCCTTAGTATGTTTGAGATTGTGTTAAGAATCTAGATTTGAAGTTGTTATAACTTAATATTTAGGTATTGTGACCATTTATGGGAGATCAGCCCTCACCATATTTGATACCGGTGCCACCCATTCGTTCGTCTCAGCGGACTTCGTAAAAAAACTAAACGGTGTGCAACATTTCATTGGAGTCACTCGGAGAGAATGCCTTTCAGGCATTTCCGAGATAACCTCATCCGCCAAGTTTGACTTAGATTTATATAATGGAGGGAAGCTTTTTGAAACCCCTGCAACAGTGTTGGGTGCTGGGTTCATTACTCCCAATGTCTTAGATTTGAAGAATGCCTACATGACATTGGTATACACATGTTTGTATCTAATGCATACTTAAATTTCTATGTATGCAGGTGTTCACTTATTACACTAATTACGGAAGTTGTTTGAGTAACAATGACAAGTGGACATAAGGAAAGATGCTGAAAAGATAGAAATCTGTCTAAGTCTATATGCATCGAGTGAAGGCAATTCACTCAATGCCTAGAGACAGAATCGTTGAGTAAAGCTCAAGCAATCAATGCCGCCGTAGAATTTGCCAAGAAATCTGGCTAAGTCTAGAAGCGTTGAGTGAAGGCAATTCACTCAATGCCTCTAGAATAAAGCGTTGAAAGAACAGAGTGGTGTCAAAGCCCTAGAAAAAGTAGACATAAAATCTGTCTAAGTCTAGAAGCGTTGAGTGAAGGTATTTCCCTCCACGCCAACTCAATAGAAAAATCAAGTAAGTATAGAAGAGTTGAGTGAAGGCTGTTCACTAAACGCCTCATGAAGTTGGCGAGCTAAGGCAGGATGCATTGAGTGCTGAAGCATCACTCAACGCCTCTATTCAAAGGAAATCTGCTAAGTCCAAATGTGTTGATTGAGGAAGGCTCACTCAACGCCTAATTGGTTAGTCCACAAAAGTCTATATTCATTGAGTGATGACTGATCACTCAACGCCTGGTGCTGCAGAAAATTTGGCTAAGTGCTTTGGCAAAGAGTGATAAGCCTTCACTTAAGGCCTATGGTTAATTGTCTAAATTTGACTAAGTCCACAGGTGCTGACGTCAGCAGAAATTCAAACATTGCGGGAAGTCTACAGTACATGATAAATGGCTCTGCTTGCCTCTTATACTGCATTTAATGCAAAAGCAAGGTTGCAGTTACCAACTACTGGTTGTCCCGATGCTTAAAGAGCCGTTGGATGGTGGAATAGAAAAGCAATCAAATAGGGGAAATGAAACTTAACTTTTGGAAAAGAACTGAACTTAAGCTTCTTCCTCTCGACTAAGTTGCAGAGCGTGGAAAAGTTGTTCAAGTTACTGATATGAAAGTGCAAACAATTAGTTATTGTTCTTCAACGGCAAGTTTAAGCAAAGGCAAACCCTAGCTGTAGTGATTTCACTGCCCAAGCTGAACTTTGCTGAAGAACCATTCTTGATGCTATGAAGGAGAAAGGATAGAGAAAATCTCTATTCAGAAGAAGGAAAACACACAGACTTTAGCTCTAATGTTAAACATCATCAACCATCCTCTATTGTTCTATAGGATCATTTTGATCTGAGTGTAAGCCTATACTTAAGAAGGCTGAGTGTAGGATCTTTAAGTAGATCTGATTTGTAGGATTCAAGTGGTGAATCTGAGGTTTGATCCAGGCTTGGATCTGCGTTTTAGGACATTGAGTTAAAGTCTGAGGTAGGTCCTTTATGCCTGAGTGGTAGGATATTATATCTCTGAGTGGTAGGGCTTGGTGCCTGAGCTGTAGGACTTGGAGGAGTCTTAGATATCGTGAGGGATCTAAGTTGTAGGCTCTTTTGAGTTGAGTTGGAGAAGTTGCCTTGTCTAACTAACTGTTAGAAAGGTATGAGGGATAGTGGACATACCCATAATGTGTGGAACCACTATATATTGTTTGTGATTGTATTGAAAGCTAAGGTTAAATAAATTAGAACTTACCTAAAATAGTAAAAGCACAAAAAAACTCAAAAACCTATTCACCCCCACCCCCTCTAGGTGTTTAGCTACTCTTGAAACTAAAGACATTCAAGTGGTATCAGAGAGAGGTTACTCAAGAGGGACTTAACAGTCTAATTTGATCTCTAAGAGTAGCACAACTATTTCCTTATGGGTTCAGGAGAGAACTATAAGGAGTTGGGCTCCATTAAACTTCCTATATGCAGGAAGGAGATCTTTGGGATCTAGAATGAAAGGGTCAGGTTGTTTATAGATACATTTTACCCTAGAATCTTTATAACAGTTCAAGAGGGACCTTTCATCCCGATGATTGTCTCAGTTCTGGATGAAACTGTCTAGATACCTATGAAGTATTTTGAATTGACCAAGGATGAGGTCATATTAGCAACCATGGACAAGAGGGCACAAAACATAATAGTAAGTTCCATTGATGATTCAACCTTCCACAACCTTGTCTAGTGCAAGACCTCCAAGGAGTTATGGGATATATTGTTGGCCTACATTTAAGGGACTGCAGAAGTCAGGGATGACAGGAAATCCCTACTTAATCAAGAGTATGAAGCCTTCAGGCAATACAAGAAGGACATTATAAGTGAATGCTATGAAAAATTCTTCAGAATAGTGAATAAGCTGAGGACCTATGGGAGGGTCTTCAGCAATTATAAGCTGAATAACAAGTTCCTTAGAACTCTAACCAGAGACTGGGACACCAAGATTTGTGCCATCAAGGAGGTGGCAAAGCTAGCTGAAACTCCCCCCCCCCCACCCCCACTCCCATATTATTTGGAAAGCTGTTATTCTATAAGATGCAGCTATCTAACAAAAAGGAGGAGGAAACCATTTGCATCTCATAGGCCAAGGAGAATATAGTGGCCTTCAAGGCTGAAGGCTCCAAGAAGAGCAAGGAGTGGATTGCCTCTCCTCCAAGGAGGCCAGCTTAGTCTTACAACACTGACCCAAGCACCTCAGACAATAACGTGTCTGATGGATAATTTGCTGCCTTCTCTAGGCAATTTCAGAAGATGATGAAGAGGAAATAATGGAGGGGCAGACCATCCTCTTCCTCTCATCATAAGAAGGATCACTACCAGCCTGATAAGATGTTCTCCAAATGAGACAGGAACAATTCTAAAACAAGTAAATAGTTTTCTTATAAAGTTGTTTGCTATTGATGCAGCAAGCCAGGTTATGTCATAGCTGATTGTCCTATTAAGAGAAAGGAGACTGGAGAGAAAAAAGCATACCCAACACAAGGGCAATAAGGAAAAGAACTTCATTTCCAAGAATGAAAAGAGCTTGTGTCAGAGTGACTCATCCTCTTCCGATTCTGAAGAAGAAGAAGAAGCCTATATTGAGTTGTTTGCTATTGTTGCTGATGAAGAAGAAGAATATCCTGCAGTAAGGATAGGTATCAGGGCCCCTCTGTCATATTCAGACAGTGATACTGAGGAGGATGAATATGTCAATAGCAGTTATGGGCTAATGGCCCTATCTAATGAAGAATCCATCTAGGATCAGCTTGGCCTGATAGAAGATGCTACTGTTGAGGGGGAGCAAGTCAAGATGCTCATGTTGAGGGAGAGCTTGTACAGCCTTTTAGGAACAGGTTCAACTTTTATTTGAGATGAAGCAAGTAGTTGCAACAATGGAATTCCAAGATCAACACTGACAACCTGTATGTCCTCAAGACCATGCACAGACTGAGGGGGAGATTAACGGATCTCCCTGCTCCAGAGATCATTTATTGCATTGTGATAAAATTCTCTCAGTCTGAGATTATATGATACTGCTGAGAAGGCAATAATAGAGGAAGGACCACTCAAGTTTCAAGTGGTTGCATTGGAGTGTTGAGTCAATGGTATCAACTCAAGTGGTATGATCTCTAGTAAAGTTGTATGATCACTATTAGTTTGAAATCAGGCTAGGATCAAGATAAATGTTCTCCTATGATCCTATCTCCTCCCTCATTAGATGTATGCCTGTTGAATATTCCATAAAGGGGGAGGAGTGGGAGAGCAATACTTGACATGACTTGACATGTTGAGTAAGTGCATATACTTAGAAGAGTGGGAGAGAAATGATAACATGGTTAGTCAGTATATATTACTTGGAAACATTCAAGTGGTATGAGGAAAGCAATGACTTGACATGTTTAGTCATTGCAGTAAATTAGAGAACTTTGAACAAGTTACATCTACTAGCTTGCATTTGCTTAATTAATATGTTTTATGTGTTAATGCTTCTTAGTATTGATGTGTGTTCCGCCTTCTTCAAATACGGGAAGATTATTGGGAATGTTTCCCCTAAATGTTTGTTGGGAATATTGCCCTCAATGTTCCCTATACTTGATTTGAAGAGGCATCACCTACATCACTAAGAGCATTATTGTATTTGATACTATTCAAGTTCAGTATGTGCAGGTTGTTCCTTGGAACAATGTTAGACAGGTGGTCTAAGAGTGTGTGACAGGTGTTCACAAGGCTGAATGGTGGAAAGACAAAATATAGTCTAAGTCCACATGCGCTAAGTGAAGCAGGATCACTCAATGCCAGGTATCAAGGTAGTTGGTGGATAGACAAAAATTCTGTCAAAGTCCACAGGATTTGAGTGAAGCAAGCTCACTCAATGCCAGAGGCAGAGAATTGTTGCCAAGTCCACAGGCATTGAGTGATGCTAGCTCACTCAATGCCAGATGACTAAAAGTTGTGAGTACAGCATGCTTAGTCAAAGACAAGCTATTGGCAAGCAAAAAATGTGTCTAAGTCCACAGGCGTTGAGTGAAGTCAACTCACTGAATGCCATACAGCTAAAAGCATTGAGTAATGCTGAACCTGCCAAAGCCAAAGAAGAAACTGGCAGAAATATGGCTAAGTCCACAGGCGTTGAGTGAAGTCAACTCACTCAATGCCATACAACAAAAAGCTGTGAGACTGGCTGAGGAAGTAAAAGTCTAAGAAGAAACAACAAGTAATTCAGTTAAGTACATAGGATTTGAGTGAGGAATGCTAACTCAATGCCATATAACAAAAGGCACTGAGTATAGCATGGATAGTCTAAGCCTAACTATTGGCAAGAAAGAAAGTGGTTAAGTCTACATGCGTTGAGTGAAGTCTTCTCACTCAATGTCATACTCCATAATCATTTAGTATTGCTCAGTCAGTCAAAGCCACAGAAAATCTGTGTAGATATTTGACTATGTCCACAGGCGTTAATTGAAGCTTACTCACTCAATGTCATGTGATAAAAAGCATTGACTGAACCGTAGTCAGTGAGAGCCAGTGTTTTCATACGGTAAATTGAAAAAGTCCAAATGCGTTGAGTGTAGCTTGCTCACTCAACGCCATATAACAGAAGAAAATTTGTTTAGTAGTTTGGCGTTGAGTGAAGCTTACTCACTCAACCCCAAGTGATAAAATTTAAGTAATAGGGCATTGAGTGATGAAGGATCACCCAATGCCTAATAACAAAAAGTTTGGCTAAGGTAAAAAACATTGAGTGATGAAGACACACTCAACACACTCAACGCCAGAGAAGCAGGAATATTTTCTGGAGAAAAAAGCATTGAGTGGACACAATGCTCTAAATGCCTAGTGACAAAAAATCTGTCTAAATGTTTTGGCATTGAGTGGAGCTTACTCAATCACTTCCTAGTGACCAAAATTCTATCTAAATGTTTTGCGTTGAGTGAAGCTTACTCACTCAACGCCTATACGAAAGATGTTTGATTTTGCTAAGTCCATAGATGGTGATGTCAGCAAATCAACAAAGTCAACAAAATTAAAAATGTTTCGGGAATGCTGTTGTACACCTTTAATGGCGCCGGCGACCAGCTGTTTGTCCTTTAATGTAAAACGAAGGTGGTAAATGGCAAAATCAAAGACACAAATTCTGGTGGGGCCCACTGCTCAAAGAGCCATTGATTGGCAGATGATAAAAGGTACATGATCAGATCTAGGAAATAATCTTTTAGGGTTTGGTCTTTTTGCAAAGCGGTGGAACATCTTCGTCTTCCTCGACCATTGTTGTTGAGCCCTGAGAAGAAGTTCAAGCTTCAGACCAAAGCGTTCAAAGACATATTTGGTGCCATTATCACCTTTACCAGCAAGTTCAGAAAGTTTTCTTTCTGAGGAAGAAGAAGGAAGTAGCACGTCCTACCTAGCTACATCTGATCTGAAGACGAACAAAGATTATTGGTGCCATCTTCATCAATATTAGCAAGGTAAGGGACATTTTATATGAGAAAAAGATAAAAGCTAAGGGCCGGCCCTTGTTGTAGGTACTTCACAGATCCAGCTAATCATTTCTAAAGAACTTTTTCTGGATGCTGTGAAGAAGAAATCTTGAAGATGTAGTGATCTGAAAGCAGACTTAGAAGACTATTTCTCTGGATTCAAAGTAGGGTTGAATCCTCTCAGTCTAGGAAAGGAAGAAGAGGGAGAGCTATCTAGTTTTTATAGTCAAGGAGTTAGGGATGAGTTTATCTCAGCACAGGTTGCAGCATAGGTCCAACCCCTGCTACTTATTACTTCACAGATCCAATAGAACATTTTCTGAAGATAAATTTCTAGAGTTGTGTAGAAGAGAGTGCAGAGATTCTGTTTCAATTCAGCAAGGTGCATAGCAGCAGATCTTCAAAGGTTCTTACAGCGCAAAAATCTTGTTGCTATGAAGAAGTTAGGACTGAGGATATCTTACCTAAGGAAGAAGAAGAAGGCTCAGAGAAATTTCTCTGTTGTCATATTCAAACCACCCACACTCACACCCTGTAGGATCTTAACAGATCTGAGTTGTAAGCCTATGTAATTAAGGCTGAGTGTAGGATAAAATTATGGATCGGAGTGTAGGATCCAAGTGTGGATCTGAGTGTTGGATCACTGGTTGATCTGTGGTAGGATTCTGTTGAGAATTTGAGTGTACGGATTTGGCTTAAGAAGTAGGATTCAAGTGTGAATCTGAGCTGTAAGACTTTTGAGCCTTAGGTAGGAGAGTCATTCTCTCTGATTTATAGGGCACTTGTGGCTGAGTTGTAGGATCCCCTTAGATCTAAGGTAGGGCCTTTGTTCCCAAGAAGTAGAAGAGTCATTCTCGCTGAAGTAGGATCCTTTGTGGATTTGAGGTAGGGCTATCTTCCCAGCCTGAGTGGTAGGGCCTTTGGCCTGAGGTAGGTTATCAGTTGATCACTGAGTTTTAAGGCTTAGTGCATGAGTAGTAAAGCTTGAAGGAGGCTGAGAGATCCTTAAGGATTTGAGGTGTAAGCACTTAGGTGCTGATATTGGAGAAGTGCCTTTCCTAACTAGAAGTTAGAAAGGTGGGAGGGAAAGTGGATGTACCCATAATTTGGGAAACCACTATAAATTTGTTGTGTTGTCTGTGTGATTGTCTTGGAAGTACTATAAATCTAATCACATAACCCACATAAGTAGTTAAGCATAAAATATAGCAAAAGAGACCAATAACCTATTCACCCCCCCTCTAGGGGATTTAGCTATCCTTGAAAATAAAGACTTTCAAGTGGTATCAGAGGGAGGTTACTCATAAGGACTTAACAGTTTGAGTAAACCACAAAGGATAGCTAAAATCTTTGTGCTTATGTGTTAAGGAGGGGAGCTTAATGGGGCTTCAAGTCTGAGGTAAGGAGAATTTTGGGACTTGGAAAGAGTGGGTCAGGCAGATCATGGAAGCCATTGATCCTAGAGTCTTCATAACAGTTCAAGAAGGACCATTCATCCCTATGAAGGTATCTGTCTTAGATGTAGATACAGACTACCAAAAGTTATGCTAAAATGACATAAGATGAAATCATCTTGGCAACTATGGATAAGAGGGCACAATACATTATGGTAAGTTCCTTGGATGACTTCACCTTCCAGATCTTGGTCCACTACAAGACTGCTAAAGAAATGTGGGACACATTTATTATCCACATAGAAGGCACAAAGAAGGATGATAAGGAAGAAGAGGAAGACTTTATTGGGATGCTTACTGCTATTGCAGATGATGCTGAAGATTGTCCTGATGTTGGGACAAGTAATAGGGCCCCTCTATCACACTCAGATAGTGATTCAGAGTTGGATGAAAAATATAAAGCAGATGTCAACTACTGCTATGGGCTAATAGCCATGATAGAAGAAGAATCCTGCCAGGATGACCCTGGTCCAGATCAGTTACAATCTTTGTCAAGTTCTTCTTATTGCTTATGTCATAAGACCAGCCTAAATACCGAAGGTTCTTCATCTAGAGATGTATGTGACTCTGAATCTGAGGAATATATCAATCAATTGATTGATAAATATGGTAAACCTCTAGAGGCTTTGTGGAGAAGCAGGAGGTTAATAAAAATGCAAGCTGAGGAGATTACCTCCCTTCAGTTAGCTGATTCCCAATAAGCTTAGATAACATCCTTGCTGGATCAGAAGACTGGGGAAGTGTTCCAACTAAAGGCCATCTCAGTCATCCAACTTGAGACCATTATGTAATAGGACAAGATCATCTTGGATCTTGAAGATGATCTCCTTAAGGGGAAAAGGATAGTGGATAGTTTTTCTAATCCAAGTACTGTGTTGCCCTTGAAAGATTCCTTCTCATCTCAAAAGGGTAAGAAGGAGTTGGCACTCAAGGGAAGCACAAAAGTTGACCCTTCTAACGGGAAAGGCAAAGCTCCTGTAGTGCCTTAGTAAACCTTTCATAAGATAATCCTCCCTTCTTACAAGTATGACAAAGATTTCATGCAAGGTCACAGGAAGAATGGGAATTCTTCTTGTAAGAATACAAGAGTATATTCCAATGAAAAAAGGAGTAGGGGAATGAGTGCCTATAAGGCTGCTCGTGAAAAAAATCAAATGGCCCATCCTAGACAATTTTTATTTGGTGGTACATCCCCCACTCTCAAGAATATTGCTACAGCAAAGGTTCAGGATCATTTAGCAAAGATTCAAACCAAGGGTCAGTCATCCAATAAGCCTGGTTTGGTTGTTTCTGAAGCAAGGAAAGTGGATGTACCCATAATTTGGCAAACCACTATAAATCTTGTGTGTGCTCTGTGATTGTCTTGAAAGCTAACTTAATCTAACTCACAACACACCAAATCAAGGAAAAAGTATTAAAAGACTAAAAAACCAATTCACCCCCCCCCCCCCTTTAGGTGCTTATGTATACTTGAAACTAAAGACATTCATGAGCATTGGGGCCAAAGACTCTGTGAGATGTTTATACCTCCTGCCTATGGACCTTTTTGTTCCGATGCCAGTTCATAGTCTAGGTAGGAAAGTCTACATCATTGCGGTTGTTGATGATTTCTCTAGCTTTTCTTGGGTTTTCTTTCTTAAGAAAAAGTCTGAAACCGTTGATATTTTCAGGACCTTTGTCAAGCAAATTCAGAATGAATTAAACTGTACTGTGGTCAAAATCAGAAGTGACCATGACACTGAATTTCAATCTGAAGGCATGACAATGTTCTAGTAAGAACATGGTATTCACCAAGAATTTTCTTCTCCAAGAACACCCCAACAAAATGGGATTGCTAAAAGGAAAAATAGAACTCTTACAGAAGCTGGCAGGACATTGCTAAGTGATACTTCTCTCCCAGAATATTTTGGGCTGAGGAAGTAAATATTGCATGTCATGTCCTAAATAGAGCTTATATCACCAAGGATCATAAGAAGACTCCCTGTGAGATAATGAAAGGTAGAAAACCAAACCTTACCAATTTTAGGATCTTTGGAAGCAAATTTTATGTGCTCAACAATGGGAAATCTTACCTAACTAAGTTTTCTACCAAATCCAATGATGAGATAATGGTTGGGTACAACAATCATAATAAAGCATATAGGGTCTACAACATGAAAAATTAAGTTGTGGAAGAATCTATAAATATAGTAATTGAAGAGTCTTCTATGATTTACAATGAGCTACCAAGCTCCTCATTTAGATCTATAGGTATAGAATTGGTGATGGACAAACTATCCATCAAGGAAGCTTCTACTACAACCCAAGAAAAAGATGAAGGAGTGTGCATTCCAGAAGAACAACTTCGCACATATAATGTGGATGAAGTATAACAAGATTTAGCCATTAAAGATCAAGATGCTGAAGGAAGAATTCCCTCAGCAGTCAGGCATCTAAGAGATCATCCCAGACATTAGATTATTGGTGATGCCATCTAAGGGGTCACAACAAGGAGCAAAAGCTTGAACATAGCTATGTACTATAGCTTTTTGTCTCAGAATGAGCCCAAGAAATTTGAAGAAGTCAACATAGACCAACACTGGATTGTGGCAATGCAAGAGGAACTTAAATAGTTTGAAAGGTGTAAGGTCTGGAAGCTAGTTCCTAGACCACGAGGACATAACATCATTGGAACAAAGTGAATCTACAGGAACAAGCTTGATTAAAATGGTGTTATAATTATGAACAAGGCGAGGATGGTGTCTAAGGGATATAAGTAAGAATAAGGTATTAATTTTGATAAAACCTTTGCCCCAGTATCTAGGCAAGAAGACATCAGACTGTTCCTTGCATATGCTTCCCACAAGGGATTTAAATTCTACCAGATAGATGTGAAGTCAACCTTCCTTAATGGTGACTTATGGGAAGAAGTCTATGTTGAGCACCATCAGGTTTTGTTGTTCCTGACTCTCGTGATCATGTTTATAGATTTAAGAAAGCTTTGTATTGGTTGAAATAGGCCCCTAGGGCTTGGTATGAAACCATTTCTTGCTTTCTCATTAAGAACAAATTTTTAAGGGGAGAGATAGACAAAACTATATTTTTAAGGGAATCCAAGGGCAAGAAAATACTAGTACAAATTTATGTAGATGACATAATGTTTTGGTGTACTTTTGATAACCTCTGCAATAAGCTTGCCAAAGATATGCAAGGGATGTTTGAGATGAGCAGTATGGGTGAGCTTAAATACCTCTTGGGCCTCCAAGTAAGACAGACTGAGGATGGACTGTCCATCTCGCAATCTAAGTTCATAATAAAGTTGGAATAGAGAGTGCCTCCATAATGAAAACTACCATGGGTTCAAACATGTAAATAGACAAGGTTGAGATAGGGAAACATGTTAATGAATCCATGTATAGAGGCATGGTTGGATCCCTTCTCTATCTTACTACTAGTAGGCTAGACATCATGTATGCTACATGTGTTTGTGCTAGATACCAGGCTAGCCCTAATGAGTCTCACTATTCTGCAGTTAAAAGAATACTGAGATATCTTAAGGGCACACCAGATTTTGGCCTATGTCACCCTAGGAATAGAGATTTTGAGCTAACACGGTATTTAGATTGTGATTTTGCAGGCTATAGAGAAGACAGGAAAAACACTTCTGGTTTCGATCAATTCTTAGGTGGAAAACTTGTCTCATGGAGCAGTAAAAAGCAGACTAGTGTTATAATATCAACTGTTGAGTCAGAGTATATATCAACAAGAAGTTGCTGTGTACAGTTTCTATGGATTCAAAACCTACTTCAGGACTACAACCTAAAGCTAAGTAACACTCCATTATTTTGTGTTCTTACAAGTGCAATCTCTATTTCTAGGAATCCTGTCTCTCATAGCAGGACTAAGAACATAGAGATTAGGTATCATTTTATTAGAGAGCATGTGGAAAGTGGAGATATTAGTCTTGAATTAATCTCCACAGATAAGCAAGTGGCTGACCAAATCACTAAACAACTAGATGAAGAAAAATTCAACACCTTTAAATTTGAGTTGGATATATTGAATTTAGCCCAGCTTTAGTAGCTCCACATATAGCTTCTGCTTATTGCAGGTAGTTTTAATCTCTGCAGGATAAATCAAAGAAAAGTGGACTAAGGGTCCAGGAGTTGAGTGCACTGAGACATAACCAGACGTCATGTGTGCTGAGTTTAAATTCTCAAGCGTCGAGAGCGTTGAGTGCAGTAAATGAACTACAAGAGTCGAGAGCGTCGAGTTCACCCAGTGCATGCTGCCAGCGAGTCCATTTTGCAGCTATGTGTTGGGATCAATCCCAACCATTGATTACTTAATGATCATAAATTGGAACGCGCCTCTCCACCTTCTAAAATATAAAATACTATAAATAGAATGCTATGTTTGTAAAACAAATTACACTATTCATTGCCCTTCTCTGCCCTTACGACGAATCAACGGAGAGCTTGGAAAATCAAATGCAATTTATAGAAGAGTTGAAAACAATGAGATTGGATTTCTTGTTTGAGGGTTCGGAACTAGTCCAAAATGGATTCAAAGATGCGCTAGAAGAAGTTCAACATGTTATTCATTTGCATCAGGTTGCCGACCTAGAGAACGTTCTATTGGAGCCGTATCTGCTGTGGAAGAGAGAAGTACTAGAGCTGTACACCACTGCTAAAGTCGACTCCTCATCCCTCAAAATTAGGTCTATCATCAGTGGTAACAAGGTTAAGAAAACCTCCAAAAGACTGAGCAAGTCTCTACTGCTGCCTAAGTTCAGAGTTTTTGATGAAGAAGATGAACTCGATCAAGGTGATGTAAAATATACTCTTCAGTTGTTTGAATTTTCAAGACACACCATTGGCTTCATCCTGAGAAGAGAGCAAATCTCAAAGGGAAATTCCTTACTGATGTCATTTGGAAGGGACTGTTATACAAAACTTGCTCCGAAGGCAAAATTTATAAGAAAATGTTTGAGTTGATGGCTAGGGTTATCCTTTCCAAAAAAACTGATTGGGGAAGAGTAATTTTTGATAGGATTATATAATGTCTCCCAGAACCAAACCTGCGAAGAATTCTATCTTTGTTTCTACTTAATTGTGTTCCATGGATCCATAACCAAAGGCTAGGAACAAGGATCCACCACATGAGGAGGATGGATTCTAAGATGCTTGAGAGGTGGGAAAGAGTTCTACAACCACAACCACAGTCAGCCTCAAAGAAGAAGAAACACGAAGTCACAGTTCATGAGGAAAGCACAGATAGAAACTCATCAAAATAGGCTAAGGAAGAGCCTCATGATTTAAACCTTTCTCAATATACTGAAGATAAAAGGAGAGACATAAGTGCTCAAGTATAATTTTCTTCTGAACATGCAATAATGATTCAAGTCAGTAGGACTCGATCTGAAGAATTGGCTGCGGAGTAGGAAACACATATATCTCCAATTGAGGTTGCTGAACAAGTTGCTGAAGACATAGTGACCAAGATTTTTGAGGAGATAGTAGAGGAGACTGTCAAGACACAAGCTCCAAATGAAGAAGAAACTGCTCCCAAAGACCAAATTCCA
Source organism: Platanthera zijinensis (assembly GCA_039513925.1). Lineage (NCBI taxonomy): Eukaryota > Viridiplantae > Streptophyta > Magnoliopsida > Asparagales > Orchidaceae > Platanthera > Platanthera zijinensis. The sequence continues at coordinate 107,834,833 of CM077093.1, read as the reverse complement.
AAAGATGTATACAACCCTCAAAGTGAGGGGGAGCAACTTATATAGCAAGTAATGTAAGAGGCCCTTGTTGAGGGGGTGAAAATATAGATTTTGCAAGAAGACATTCATCTTCCTCTTGTAGAATAACCTATAGATACCATCACAGGTGATGCCTTGTATGTCGATGTGGACATGGAAGAAATTGAGCGGGATATTAAACCTAAACTCCATACTCAAGGCATAGTTTATAATATAGAATATTTATAATAAAATAAGGGAACTGCTGCTGCTGCTGATAAAATCGAAACTCAACATTCTTCAGAGTTTGATATGGTTGAATCAATTGCAAGAGAAGATCTCAGGCAAGAGGAACACCCAGTTTGTGATGAAGGCACATCCCATCAAGCTGATCACATGTCAGGCACCTTCTTAGCCTAGTTGAAAAAATAGTTGGATGACTAGAGAAGACAACTAGAAAATTTTGTTGATGACTCAGTCAAGAACCTTAGGAATGAGCTATAAACAGAGATAAAATCCATCAGATTTGAGGTAAATTTTCTAAAGGCCCAGTCTATAAAGTTCTTCTTGAGAGTAGGTCCTATAGATGACTTTACTAAGGACAAGTTGGAAGAGCTCGGCACTCTTCACAATGCACTTATGGAAAATCCGAATATTAACTCTAGAAACTTACTGCCAAACCACAATACAGAGAAGGTACTGTTGGAAAAGTATAAGAAAATTCTTTAAAGAAGGATGGATGCATGTGCTCAAGTTCTAGATGATCATCAACTGAAATTCAAGAATCATGTCACCATTGGTATTAATCATCTAGATGTATAGTTGATAAAGGCCAGCACCTCCCTGACTCAAAAGATATGTGAAGAAGTCAAAAAAGGGGAGAAGGGTGTCATAAAGGCCAACACTGAAAATACTGTATGGACCACATATGTGCTAAGGGGATCCTTTGGGCTTGAACAACTATCATATGATAATATTCCTATTGTTCCAAACTAGATTCATTAAGCACTGTAAGAAGGGAATTATGGTGCCCAATACCTGATAAGCATGTAGAACAGTATGATACTCAATAGTATGACATTCAATAGTATGATACTCAAGATGGAGCACAGTGAGCTGAACCCTTTATAATAGCTGAAGTTCCTTTATTCAGCCCCACTATTGTTGAGGAATAAGAGGAAGTCAGGATAAGCAAGAAGAGATCCAGGGAAAAGATAGAAGCAAGGACTGATTTTGAATAGTTGTGTCCTTAGTCCAGGACAATCATTCTGTCTGCCTGGGATCTATTTAATAATAATAAAACTGAAAGGAGAATACTGTATAGCTCTCTAGAGTTGCAAAGCTTGAAAAGAATGAATTATACAGAAGAAAGTTCAAGAAAGACAAGTGGCTTGACACTTTATAACCAGATGCTGTGGAGCCTGCCTAATATTTCCGAAAACCATATACCTACTTCTAGAGGCAGAAAGAAAAGAAGTCCGAAGAGAATGCAGAGAAAGTAGCCAAGAAGCCCAGCAGGAGCATAGTTATAAGAGAACAAGAAACTTAAAAAAATGTTTCTTGTCTTTCTTAAGGGCTGATGGAATTGTGTCAATTTTATTATGCACATTACTAAAACAATTATTCCTTTTATTTAATTAAAATCAGATGTTTGGTTGTGTTTTCATTATTTTTGTCTTTTGAAATGTTTTACATGCTGTTTATGTGTTGGTGAATATCATTGTCCAAGTTTTTGACTTCTTCAAATACGGGGAGATTGTTGGGTCCATTATTCCCAATGTCCCAGATTTGAAGAAGGCCTCAGGACGATATTATACACATGTTTGTATCTGATGCATGCTTTAAGTTCAATGAATGCAGGTAGTAACTTATTACACTGATTAGGCAGGTTGTCTATGTAACAATGATAAGTGGACACAAGGAAAGATGCTGACAAGATAAAAATATGTCTAAGTCTATAGGCATTGAGTGAAGGCAGTTCACTCAACACCTAGAGACAGAAGCATTGATTAAAGATTAAGAAGTCAAAGCCGCAGAAGAATTTGCTAAGAAATCTGGCTAAGTAAAGAAGTGTTGTGATGAGTCCCCATTTCATACCGAATTCTAGACTCATCTAGGCTTCATTTCATGATTTTGCACTACCATTTAGCACAATTAGCACTTTTTTTGGTTCGCTGTGACATTCCACGTCTTGTACACTTTATTAGCCTATTTCTTATCGTGTGTGTCTTTCCCTCTTGCTGTGCATTTTATTGATATCTGTTACTGCCATGATCGACAACCCGTCCAGTTTTCCTGCAGGTTCGGGGATCGTGTGGTCGTCCGGGATAGGGCTTTCACCATTTTTTGCAAAGGAGTCAATGGTCGTGCGTTTTTACCCACGCACGACCATCGACCTCTTTGGCGCACGATCACCGATCGTGCGAAGTATGACTTCTCCTGTGAAAGTCCTTCCCTGCCATATCGCACGATCACCAGCTATACCGTGCACGGTCACTGCTCATGTGTTACCGATCGTGCGCAGTCATGACCTCTTTTGTGCAAGTTTTGCCGCCATATTGCACGGTCACCTGCTATACCTCGCACGATCACTGATCGTGTGCTGCTGATCGTGTGCAAGCTTTGATTTCCTGGTGCAAGTTCTACAGGTTGTTTCCGCACGGGCGCTGACTTTGTTCGCCCACGACCACTGGTCGTGCGCCAGTGGTCGTGCGTGCTATTTAACTCTGCTTCTATAAATTGGCTTGATCCGCGAATTAGGGCATGACAGACTAGACCGACCTTGCCACCACTTCACCGTTCCGCATCCTAGGAGCTCCATCGACCTCCACCTTCATCCCTACCATCGGGAGATCATTTTCCGACGATTCTAAAGTGTGCCGCATCCTCCGGTGATCCTCCCGGCCATTAAAGAACTCTTTTCCAAGTTTTCTAGCGAGGAAGATGATGAAGACAACCTAGAGAACGGACTTAAAGGCCCTCGAGGTGACAGCTCGTCGGTACCGGAAGCCTCCTCGGACTGCGCGTGGAAGCGGATTGACAACCCGCACCTCCGACTAACAACCGCGGTGGATCTTGACTTTCTTGGTTTAATCTTTCTCCATCTCTCTTGTTGTATGAAGTTACTTAAGCTTGCAATGAACTTCAATCTCTAGTTGTTTTAATTAGATTTTTATTGTTTAACCTTCCTTGTGAGAATTGTGATTTGATGCGCCTCGCTCCATCTCACTTCACTTCGTTCTGTCATTCCATTCGATTGCACTCCACACTAAACACCTCATTCACTGGCTCACCGTCCATTCGCCTTACCGAAGTACGACATCACGGCCGTTACATCCATCTCGCCTTGTGAAGCGGTGATTGCGACCCGCATTGTTTGATTTAGTTTCTTTGTTTGCAAAACCACTTTCAAAGCCTCTTATTTTTCCTTTGTTTATTTAACTCTCATAACAATAATTTTGGATCGTTCGTTGTTCTACGCTAATTGCATTCCTCAAGAGACCGACACTCGGGGATTCATTCCCAAAACTTTATTACTTATGCGACTGGTTCGCTTGCCGTATTTACAGGCATCAAGTTTTTGGCGCCGTTGCCAGGGAGAGAGTGCAAACGGGCAAGCATATGGTCCCCGACATTGGTGGTTTCCTTTGGAGGTGATCACGAGCCCCGATATTTGGCAATGCTTAGACGAGCGACTTGCCTACTTTCTTCCTACACATGACCGAGCGATTCTCCGGCATTCAAATTTTGAGTAGTGACAATATCTTTTTACGTTTGTCAAAAATTATAAATTTCATAGTATAATTAAAAATTTCTTCTATTATATTTTCTATACACTTGAGTCTTCGATTTCTCGTTCTACATTAAATGGAAGTTACTTCGTCAGCTAGCTATTTTAGAGTTCACGAGATGATTATTTGCCCGGGACATGCAAATAGTTAAGTCTAGGGGTGTGATGAGTCCCCATTTCATACCGAATTCTGGACTCATCTAGGCTTCATTTCATGACTTTGCCCTACCATTTAGCGCCATTAGCACTCCTTTTGGTTCGCTGCGATATTCCACGTCTTGTGCACTTTATTAGCCTATTTTTGTGCGTGTGTGTATTTCCCTCTTACTGTGCATTTTATTGATATCTATGACTGCCATGATCGACAACCCGTGCAGTTTTCCTGCAGGTTCGGGGATCGTGTGGGCGTCTGGGATAGGGCTTTCACCATTTTTTGCAAACGAGTCAATGGTCGTGCGTTTTTACCCACGCACGACCATTGACCTCTTTGGCGCACGATCACCGATCGTGCGCAGTATGACTTCTCCTGTGAAAGTTCTGCCCTGCCATATCGCACGATCACCAGCTATACCGCGCACGATCACTGCTCATGCGTTACCGATCGTGCGTAGTCATGACCTCTTTTGTGCAAGTTCTGCCGCCATATCGCACAGTCACCTGCTATACATCGCATGATCACTGATGGTGCGCTGCTGATCGTGCGCAAGCTTTGATTTCCTGGTGCAGGTTCTACAGGTTGTTTCCGCACGGGCGCTAACTTTGTTCGCGCACGACCCCTGGTCGTGCGCTAGTGGTCGTGCGCGCTATTTAACTCTTCTTCTATAAATTGGCCTGATCCGCGAGTTAGGTCATGACGGACTGGACTGACCTTGCCACCACTTCGCCGTTCTGCATCCCAGGAGCTCCATCGACCTCCACCTTCATCCCTACCATCGGGAGATCATTTTCCGGTGATTCTAAAGTGTGTTGCATCCTCCGGTGATCCTACCGGCCATTAAAGACCACTTCTCCGAGCTTTCTACCGAGGAAGATGATGAAGACAACCTAGAGAACAGACTTAAAGGCCCTCGAGGTGATAGCTCGTCGATACTGGAAGCCTCCTCGGACTGCGTGTGGTAGCGGATTGACAACCCGCACCTCCGGCCAACAACCGCTATGGATCTTCACTTTCTTGGTTTAATCTTTCTCTATCTCTCTTGTTGTATGAAGTTACTTAAGCTTGCAATGAACTTCAATCTCTAGTTGTTTTAATTAGATTTCTGTTGTTTAATCTTGCTTGTGAGAATTGTGATTTGATGCGCCTCGCTCCATCTCACTTCTCTCCATTCTGTCGTTCCATTCGATTGCACTCCGCACTAAACACCTCATTCACTGGCTCACCGTCCATTCGCCTTACCGAAGTACGGCATCGCGGTCGTTACATCCATCACGCCTTGTGAAGCGGTGATTGCGACCAGCATAGTTCTCTTTAGTTTCTTTGTTTGCAAAACCACTTTCAAAGCCTCTTATTTTTCCTTTGTTTATTTAACTCTCATAATAATAATTTCGGATCGTTCGTTGTTCTACGCTAATTGCATTCCTCAAGAGACTGACACTCGGGGATTCATTCCCAAAACTTTATTACTTATGCGACCGGTGCGCTTGCCGTATTTACACGCATCATGTTGATAGATGGCAATTCACTCAACGCCTTAAGAAGAAAGAGTCGATAGAACAGAGTGGTGTCAAAGCCTAAGAAGAAGTAGACATAAAATCTGTCTAAGTACATAAGTATTGAGTGAAGGCAGTTCACTCAACACAAACTCAATAGAAAAATCAACTAAGTACAGAAGCATTGAGTTAAGGTTGTTCACTCAACGCCTTTTCAAGTTGGCGAGCTAAGGTAGAATGCATTGAGTTCAGAAACATCACTCAATGCCTACATTCAGAAGAAATCAGCTAAGTCCAAATATGTTGAGTGAGAAAAGCTCACTCAATGCATAATCAGTTAGACCATAAAAGTCAAGATTCATTGAGTGATGACTGATCACTCAACGCCTAGTGCTACAAAAAATTTGGTTAATTATTTTGGGGTAGAGTTACAAGCCTTCACTCGACGCCTATGGTGAATTTTCTGGATTTAACTAAGTACATAGGTGCTGACAGCAGCAGAAATTAAAATGTTACGGAAAGTCTATAGTACACGACAAATGTCCTTCCTTGTTGTACTGGATTTAATGCAAAAACATGGTTGAACTTACCAACTACTGGTGGTCCCGATGCTCATAGAGCTGTTGGATGGTAGAATAGAAAATAAATCAAATCAGGGAAATGAAACTTAACTTTTGGAAAAGAAATGAACTGCATCTTCTTCCTCTCGACTAAATTGTAGAGCATGGAGAAGTTGTTCAAGTCATTGATCTGAAAGTGCAAATAGTTAGATGTTTTTCTTCAATAAAAAGTTACAGTAAAGGCAAACCCTAGCTGTAGTGATTTCACAGCCCAAGCTGAACTTTGATGAAGATCCATTCTTGAACCTGTGAAGGAGAAAGGGCATGGAAAATCTCTGTTCAGAAGTAGGAAAACACAGAGACTCTAGCTCTTGTGATAAACATAATCAACCACCCCCTATTCATCTGTAGAATCATTTTGACTTGAGTGTAAGCCTAAACTTATGAAGGCTGAGCATAGGATCTTTAATTAGAGCTGAGTTATAGGATTCAAGTGGTGAATTTGAGTTAGGATTCAGGCTTGGATCTGTGTTGTAGGACTTTGAGTTTAAGTCTGAGGTAGGGCCTTTGTGCCTGAGTGGTAGGAGATTATATCTCTGAGTAGGGGAGGGGGCTTTGTACCTGAGGTATAAGACTTGGAAGAGTCTGAGGGATCCTGAGGGATTTTAGTTGTAAGTTCTTTTGAGCTGAGTTGGAGAAGTTGGCTTGTCTAACAAACTGTAAGAAAGGTGGGAGAGATAGTGAATGTACCCAAAATATTGGGAACCGCCAAAAAATTCCTATGTGTTTTTTGTGATTATCTTGAAAAACTAAGGTTAAATAAATCATAACTTACCTAAAATAGTAAAAGCACAAAAAAACTCAAAAACCTATTCACCCCCCTCTTGGTGTTTAGATACTGTTGGAACTTAAGACTTTCATGGGGGATGTCAGAATTTATCCTTATTTTGGATATGACATGGCTTGATTGGCATCATGTAAGGATTGACTATGGGCAAAGTAGATCACCTTAAGATATGGAGATTCTGAGATAATTTTTCAAGGTATTAGATTTGCACCCCGAATAATATAGTCTTCAATTCAGAAAATTAAGGCACAAAAGCAAGGGGGTGAGGTGTGCATGATATGCTTTGAGCTTAAAGATATGGAGACTAATATGAAGGACGTACTAGTGGTGAGGGATTTTCATGAGGTTTTACCCGAAAAGCTCCCTGGATTGCCCCCGCCTAGGGAAGTAGACTTCTAGAATAGGATTGTGTTGGGTGCCAAGCCCATCTCTTGAACCCCTTATATGATATCTCCAAAGGAACTAACATATTTTTTTGGTTTGGTTGAAAGAGTTTGTGGAATCGGTATTTGTTCGTCCCAATTCATCACTATGGGGAGCCCCCGTTTTGTTTATTAAGAAGAAGAATGGATCATTATGGTTGTGAATAGACTACCGATGTAAGAATCCCCTCCCGAAACAACAATCACGGCCAAGGGGAGTCTTATGCCCAGAATAGCAGTCTTGCGGTAGCGTCGACGCACGGCTAGACCGGTACTACAGGACGCCAATTCTACCGGGTAAATAAATATCATTCATGCAGACCCAAGATAAAGAATATTTATATAGAAGTTAAATTACACACTAGTATAAGTAAAAATTAGTACAACAATAATAAGATGCAATAAGCTTCTTTAATATCAGAGTACAAAAGATTGACCAAAGGGCTACAACATGAGTCTCTCAAATCTCACATTAATCACCGACGGTAGAGAAGGTATCGTCGTATCAGACCCTGTCAACCTGGCCTTGCTGCCCTCCTGTATGACCTGCTGCTGTTGCTATATCTGCCGGGTTTACTCCTAAAATGGAAGATGTAGGAATCGTTATTCATAAATACTAAGTGGCTATCACATCCTCTCACTCTGACGACTCTTAAGCACCAGGTGGAAGATGGAGAAATGGTACTATATATATATATAAGAAGTAAATATAAGTAGGTGGTATATCTTTACATATCATGAGTTGTAACAGTAGTAGTGTATAACAGCAATAAAATCATTCTACCTTAGAAATTAGGTAAGAGTATAATAACATTCAACAACAACATATCTACTTCTAAGACAAGAATGTAACTTAACTTTTAAAAATGTCATATAGATTTATAAGTTATGGATCGGCTTAACAGTAAGTAACTCAACATATAAGAGTGCCCATACAAACTTATATGATAAGGATCTTGTGTAATGTAATGCAATGCAATGTTATGAATGCAATATGATGACACACCCATGTACACGTACGAACAATGCTATGGTTATACAGTCTTTTAGTTCCCACATTTCGAGCAGGTAGCTAACCTCACAGGCATCATCCGTCATGATCGGACGGTGACAGTAGAGCGGGCGTCTCAAATTCTAGGCGGGTAACCATACTACCAGGTCTAGGACTCCATACGCCACGATGCTAAGAACACAATAGCAAATCCCATGCGTGCTACTTCTCATAGGGTTCTCGGGTTGATGGGCACCAAGAACATAACCTAAACTGGCCTATCGGTATGGCACGGAAGGAGCCTCTGGGAGGATATCACCCAAGGACCAAGCCCGACGATCAACTTGGCATGGAAGGAGCCTTTAGAGTGTGCACCGAGGACCAAGCCTAGCCTCCAAATGTCTATCTAATAACACCCGTCAGTGTGACGATAGGTGAGCCCGTAGACCTGCCACACTATCCTTAACCATGGATTATAACACCACGTGTCAACTCACACCGCATGTATGTACACTTGGCCAAGCCAATAGTACCCAAGGGCTCCAACCGAGTCCCTTCTCATCATTACTAATCAAATTATCAAAGGCAATCAAGGGCTCCACACTGAGTCCATTATCATGATATGTAAAGATTAACATAAGTGTAGGTTGTTTTTGGTCGAGTTTTTGGTATATCAAGGGCTCCACTTATGCAATCAAGGGCTCCACTTATGTTAAACTTTGACTGAGTGAAAGTGGTTCATCCTTATTACCTGAATGTATAACTCGACCAAAAACAACCTACACTTATGTTAATACTGTGCATCAACTTTGACTGAACATTCCTGGAGCTATAGAGATCATATGGGAGCGTGTAAACATCCGTTGGAATGTTCTTTCTGAAGACTACAATTTTTGTGTTAAGCCAAAGACCTGATTGTGGTCGTACCTGTAACACCCCAAAAATCTCAAAACTGGATTTGAGGTGCAGGCTGCTTGACATGGCCTGGGACACGGGCGTGTCCCAGGGCATGTCGGGGGTACACGGCCTGGGACACGGGCGTGTCCCAGGGCGTGTCACTCAAGAAATAGCCGGTTTGAGTCAGAAATGAACACGACCCGGAACCAAGCCTTGAACACGGCCGTGTCAGATTTGACAAGGGCGTGTCCGAGGGCGTGTGCCTACCCGTGTACTGCTCTGTTGATTTTAGAGCTCGTCGAGTACCGTGTAACAGGGGTGACACGGGCGTGTCACATGACCGACACGGGCGTGTCAGGTTCGACACGGGCGTGTCGATGCCCGTGTTCTGGTAGTTTTCAGTCGGTACGTGTGCCGCTTAAGGGTACAAGGCCTGTGACACGGGCGTGTCATAGGCCGTGTCGGCCAAAAAGTATAGTTTTTCAGGCAGATCTTGGCCGTTCATTTTCCTTAAAGAGGTTCCTGTGGCTGGGGCTCATTCCTGGTCTGATAAGGCCGGGAAAGGAGAAGGCTAAGCTCATTTCCAAGTTTCATCTTCTCTTTCTAAATCTAAGAGAGAGGTGAGAGCAAGGTGAGGAAGAAGAGGTGGAATCCGGCTGCCGGTGGTGCTACGGTGGTCCAAATCGCGAGCCGAGTTCAGATTTGCGAAGGCAATACTGCTGCGAAGGCTTTCATCCGTCTCAAATTTCTCTCCATGGCTCCGAAGCGAGTTCCTAGGGTAACGATTTCCTTCTTGGACATGTGAAGTCCTTAATTCCTGCATTGCATAGGGAAAACCCTTCCCCGCGAGTGTGCGATGGGTTGTGGCATCCCATGGGGTAGATATGTGAAGTCCCCCTTGTTAGAGTCCGGCATTGGAGTATGGATCTAGGCATGCTGTGTGAAGCCCATCTGGACATGTTGGTCTGGATTGGTGATGCTTGTTTGCATATCGGAGAAGACTTCGTGATTATTGCTTGTATGCATGATGGATAAAGTACTGGAGGAAGTCCAGGAAATTGTGAGAGTTGGGTGCAACTCTTGTGGCCGTGAGTTGCCACTTTGTGTGCGGTTGAGCGTTGGGCTGCAACTGTATGAAAAGGCTTCGTGCCGAACAGGCAAGGTGAAACCGACCCGCGCCTTTAAATGTGGCCTCAGGTACGATGTACTTGGTTGGGCAAGGCGATTTGAGCAACGGGGGGTGGCTGATCTGTACCTGCGTTTTGTAGGCTGTACATGAGAGCGCCAAGGCATTGGGCTTTCGTCAGCGGCATAATGAGAGTCTTGGGCCTGCGTGCCGGACTAAATGCTCAATGGTGAGATCCGGTGTTTCCAGTGCACCCGAGAGTGCCATGAGTGCATGGGATGTCGGGCCATCGTGCCGGCGTTTGTGATATGTGACTGTGCGGTCGTGCACATCTTGCTTGAATTGCTATATATCATATTGGACGAATGCTATGCAGGGATGGAATTCCGCTGCCCTGTGCCAGGGGCAGGGTCGTTATAATTGGTCAGCTGAATGCTGACCGTTGCCCTGTTTGCCACCGCTTGGTGGATTGGTTCTTACAGGTACTGGAGGTGCTGGTCCGAGCGGGACTTAGCGGGCTGAAGCCCAAGCTGCGCTGCTGCCCCTGAAGGCATTGTTTTGTTTCTTTTGTTCATGTGTGGCCGGCCTGCGTGCCGATGTCTGTAATCCACACTCTTGTTAAGAGAAATTATTGTAAGGCCTTAAGGCCAGACTCTTTTGATGTTTGTATACATTATTATGTTATAGTGGACAGTGTTCTTTATCTTGAGTTCAAAGATTCAACCGTGAAACTTCCGCTAGAATGCTCTGTGTTAGGATGCGTTGGTTATGATATTAGTTCGTAGCGACTCCGCCTATTTGTGGAATATGGTGTGGGGCCCCGACCGGACCTCTATTATATTCTTCTTGACGGGTATAGGTGTTACAATTTGGTATCAGCTTGTTGGTCGATCTCTTCCGAATTCGCGGACGAATTCTTTTGAGAGGTGGCGAGTACGTGTCAGTGCTGTCGTTATAACACTTAACTTGAACTCAAGATTGCCCACTTAGGAATACAAATACACTTGTTTGTTGAACTTGTGTATTCTTTTTGTATGGTTGCCGTTTTCATTGGTCGTTAACCTGTGTATTTTACACATATAGGTGACCAGAAGTGTTGCGGGTCAATCCGAACCACAACGTTCTGTTGAGAGTGCGGCACCAGCCGAGGTGCCCACAACTCCTCCATCCGTTGAAACAGTCCATCTTATCACGGAAATGAAACTTGCTGTGATGAATGCTCAGCAGGCTGGGCAGGCACGTCCTGTAGTGGTGCCAACGCAAGCTGGGGTATGACAAGAACCGGTAGAAGTCGAAGTTGATCCGCGGGTAGCAGATCAACAATGGAAGCAATTCTTGAGCTTCAACCCTCCGCAGTTTCATGGGGCGGGTACACCGGCCCAAGCAGAGGATTGGCTTGCAAGGATCAAGAGGATTATGAGAGCTATCAAGGTTGAGGAGGAACAGAAAGTCATGTTGGCCACTTTCCTCCTGGAAGGAGAGGCGCGATTGTGGTGGGATGAGATTGAAATGCATCACTTGGCCGGCAGGCAATTGGCAGAGATTACAATGGAAGAATTTTCTCATTTGTTCTTAGCACAACATCTGGCAATGTAGCAAAGGATATCGATGGAAATGGAATTTCAACGGTTAGCACAGGGAGATCGAAGTGTGGATGACTACCTGCATATGTTCACCCGTTTGGGAAGATATGCGGGCACGATCTTCGCCGAAGAAGAGCGTAAGACTAGTCGGTTTTATCCGGGACTGCGAGATGAGCTGCGGTATTTGCTCTCGAGTTCTATGAGTCAGGGATTCCAAGCCTTAGTCTGTACGGCTCGTTCTTTGGAGACAGACATGAAATGGGGGCAAGCAAAGGGAAACTTGGCTGTTATGAAGCCAGAGTTTAAGCCGCCGCGTCCGGACAAGTTTGGCTATCGAAAGAGATGGAATAAGAAGTCTAAGTCTTCTGGACAAGCTCCTTCTGCGACTGTGACGGATACATCAGGGTATGGATCTCGTGCTTGTTTTACGTGCGGGAAGGTTGGACACTTCGCACGTGAATGTCGATCTGGTCCTCCAAAGGGTGATAAGAAGACGGGAGCGTCTTATGCGGAGAAGGGGAAGGCTGTGGTGGAGTCTTCTGCCTCGCACGCGCAGCCCAGTGTCTTCAACCTTGGACAACAGGAGGCCATTAAGCAGGCGGATGTTGTCACAGGTGCGCGTAGGTTTTAATGTTCTTGTTTTTGATGTGCTGTGCTTGTTTTAATTGTAATGTTATAGGGTTTGTCCTTATACGAGAGTATCCGGCGCGAGCACTGTTCGACACAGGTGCTTCACATTCGTTCCTGTCTGAGGACTTTGTCTTTCGTGTCGGGGTGCCTATCCGGACCACGACAGACAGTGTAAAGGTGTTGTTGCCTAACGGGTGTTTGATGTGCGCGGATCGATCTTGCGGTCTTGAGGTCAAGATAGGAAGTCGGGAGTTCAAGGTGGAAACATTAGTATTGCCGATCAAAGAGTTTGATATAATCTTTGGTATGGACTGGCTTTCAGAGCAGCGTGCCTGTATCGATTGCACTTCAAAAGAGGTCACACTTGGGCAAAATACCAAACAAGAGACCAAGTTCATTGGTATGCAAGGGATGAGTGGGATGTTGTTATCCGCTCTCCAAGTTGTTAAGGCAGTTCGGAAGGGTGCGGAGTTGTTCTTCACACTCATAGAGGCGGTGGCGTCGAAGGCCAGTGTGAGTGAAGTGCCGATTGTGTCGGAATATGCTGATGTGTTTCCAAAGGACCTTCCGGGGTTACCTCCCCAAAGGGAAATCGACTTCGCTATCGAGCTGGTGCCGGGTGCGAAACATGTTGCCCGTTCGCCGTATCGGGTAGCGCCAAAAGAAATGGCCGAACAGAAAGTTCAGTTGCAAGAGTTGTTGGAGCAGGGATACATACGCCCAAGTATGTCACCTTGGAGCGCGCATGTTCTTTTTGTGAAAAATAAAGACGGTGGTTTGCGACTATGTATTGATTATCGCGAACTGAACAAGCTGACGGAGAAAAACAAGTATCCAATTCCACGGATCGATGACTTGTTTGATCAGCTAGCAGGCTCAACCGTCTATTCGAAGTTGGATTTGAAGTCCGGGTATTATCAGTTGCGGATTAAGGAAGGTGACATTCCCAAGATAGCGTTTGGCACACGCTATGGTCATTATGAGTTCACAGTGATGCCGTTCGGCTTATGTAATGCGCCTTCGGTCTTCATGGATTTCATGCATCGAACGTTCCGCGAATACCTGGATCTGTTTGTGATTGTGTTTATTTATGATATACTTGTATATTCACAATCGGAGGAAGATCATGCAAACCACTTGCGATTGGTATTGCATACCTTGCGAAGGAATAAGTTGTATGCCAAGTTCTCTAAGTGTGAGTTCTGGCTATCGTCGGTGGCTTTTCTAGGCCATGTGGTAAGTGGAGAGGGCATAGCGGTGGATCCGGCTAAGATAAGTGCCATTCGTGATTGGCCAGTGTTGTCTTCAGTGGCCGAGGTCAGGAGTTTCCTAGGACTGGCGGGCTACTATAGACGGTTCGTGGAGAACTTCTCCCGGATTGCTTTGCCTCTGACTACGTTGACGAGAAAGGATCAGAAGTTCGTTTGGACACCGGAGTGCACACGAGCTTTTGAGGAGCTGAAGAGTCGTCTGACCACGGCGCCTGTTTTGACGTCGCCATGTGGTACAGATGGATTTGAAATATACAGCGAAGCGTCAGGAAGTGGCTTAGGCTGCGTTCTCCTGCAGTTTGGCAAGGTGATCGCCTTTGGCTCACGTCAATTGAAAGTGCATGAGCGTAATTACCCCGTCCATGACTTGGAGTTGGCGGCGGTGATCTTTTTGCTAAAGTTATGGCGGCATTATCTTTATGGCGTGAAGGTGGATATTTATACGGATCATAAAAGCTTAAAGTATCTGCTCGATCAAAAGGAATTGAATATGCGACAAAGGAGGTGGATGGAATTCCTTGGGGATTATACCTTCGACATTCACTATGTTCACGGAAAGGGAAATGTGGTCGCTGATGCCTTGAGTCGTCGGACTCCGGTGCGGGCAAATTGGTTGCGGATACATGATGAGCGGTTAATCCAGGAGTTGGAAGCTTTGGAGATATCTTGTGTGGAAAGATATTCTTCGACTGATGCATGTGTGAACTGGTTGGAGGGTCAATATGACCTTGCTGACAGGGTTCGGCGGGAACGGGCAATATGACCTTGCTGATGTAGAAATCTCTAATTATACCCTCGTACTTCTTAGAATCAAAACTACACACTGTAAGCGTAACGCAGAGATGTAAATCTTTCAACTTTCATGGGATGTTACAAGCTTCCTTTTCCCGATTAGAGTCTCGTAGGCTTAACCTTGATTTCGAGGACGAAATCTTTGTTTTGTTTATTGGGATTTGTAACATCCCATTTCCGGCTAGGCCCCTAGGAGTCGGTTGGTCGTGACAGGACCCTAGGAAGCCTAAAAATTGAAATCAATCGACCGAGATTTCGGGTCACGGGTTGGTCACGCCCGTGACCGACCCGTCACGCCCGTGACCTGGGGCGTGACTCCTTCGACGATCGTCGATCCCAGGGAGACGATCGTCGGGCGCAGAATTTTCAACCCGGCCCTGTCACGCCCGTGACCCAGGTGTCACGCCCGTGACCAAGGGCGTGACCCCTTCAGCGATCGTCGATCTCAGCACGACGATCGCCGAGCGCGGAATTTACCTCATGACCCTGTCACGCCCGTGACCCACAATGTCACGCCCGCGACATAGGGCGTGACCACGTTCGACGATCGTCGATTTCAGTTCGACGGTCGTCGACCCAGAATTTGCCACACGGGCCTGTCACGCCCGTGACCCACAATGTCACTCCCGTGACATAGGGCGTGACCACGTTCGACGATCGTCGACTTCAGTTCGACGGTCGTCGAACCAGAATTGACCACCCGGGCCTGTCACGCCCGTGACCCAGGTGTCACGCCCGTGACCACCCTTCGACGATCATCAATCTCAGTTCGACGATCGTCAAACCCAGAATTGGCTATCCTGGACTGTCACGCCCGTGACCTATGTGTCATGCCCGTGACAAAGGCCGAAACGTCAGCCAGACTGGAAATTTCGGTAACCGACGTTGTAATCAATTCGGATTATGGGAAGTTACACCAGGAGTATTTATGGGCCGTTTCCTACTTTAATTATTTAAATAAATAAGTAAATGTTAGTCCAATAGGTACTCGCCACCTGGCAAACGTCTCTTCGTTTCCAGCAATTAAATTCCCTGCATCATAACCGAAACGTTGATAAGAGAAATATTAATGGCCATGAACGTTTCAGCCTTTCCCCTCCCTCCTTTCTTCCCTTTAAAAAGGCCCCTTAGGCTCAAGGATGAAGTTTCCCAGCCCTTACCTGAAGTTTCGAGCCTCCTACTGTGCTGTAGAAGAATTCCGACGACGCCACCACCGCGCTATGACAGTCCAACGTCCATCTCGCCGTCAAACCATGAATAAGGTCCTCCTCTACTCGTTCTTCTATGGATAGATCTTAGAAATCATTAGGAGAGATATCGGGCTCAAAAGAGCCGGATCGGGTGAGCGTTTCCATGCTTTTCCGAAATTTGCATGGGGGCCGGTTCGCCGGAAGCCGCCTCTCCGGCGGCCGTGCCGCCGCCCGACGATAGCCCTCACCTCAACAGAGGTGGTGGTGGTGGTGGCCGGCCAGGGAGATGGCTGGATGGCCGGGAAATAGCTTTGGAAAAGCTACAGGAAAATGAGTTTTCAGGCTTCTGGTTTCGGGCTGTTGAAGAAGATGAACAGTGCCATGGGAATTAAATTCTATTTTTAAAGCAATTTCTGAATAAAAATATCTGTCACATTAAATAATTTGGGAAAAATAACTAGATGCTTCTACAGGAAAAATGGTCAACATAGAAAATGTAGCCCTTGAAGTCTACTTTACTTTAAAATTGATTTCACTCGGTTTGGAGTCCTGTTTAGACCACAGCACCCTTCTTGGTGAGGTCTGTCCATAGGGCTGTCTTGACCTTAGAAAAATTCCCCACTCCAATCCCGTCATCGAAATGACTTGAAATTTGGGGTGTGGCCTAATCTTACCTATATCTAGGTGCTATCCAAAAATGAAAATTTTTGGAGAATGTTTGTCTATAGTTTTTAGAAAAATTCAATAATCCTAGCTTAATTTAATTAGATGGCTAAATGACTTCCAAACCCTCCCAAATTTTGGTGAGTGGTCCCTGAGTTTATCATAAGGTTCTGGTAAAACTTTCATCTCATTTGGAGATGTTTTGAATAGGGTTGGGTTCAACCCAAGGATGATCCTTATAGGATAACTTAGGATCAAACACCCCCTTGGTGTTTGAGTGGCCATATTGCTTCCACAGGGGCTGATATTTTGGTCACTGACTTTTTAGGGCATGACACACCCTCCAAGGGAGTTTGGAGTGGTTTGGTGTAGGGTAGCCCTAGAACCCTAGGGTAGGTCCCTTAATGGGGATTTGTAGGGTTGTGAAGGTCATGGGGTCAAATGACCTTGGACTGACTTGAAATTTGGTGGAGAGAACCATAGGACCAGTATAGTTCTCTGGACAAAATTTTAGGATATTTGGAGACCTTTAGCGCACCTAAAACCCTAACCCTAGTTTAGGTCACCAACCTTAATCTGAATTATTAAGCTATTAAATGAACTACAAATCAAGCAACAATTTGGGTAGAGTGAGGTTATGGTCCAAGTACATATAATATAATTTTGTTGAGATTTTTGGATTAATTTATACAGCACTTCATTTACAACTCTAATGGTGCCCTGGATATTTATTTTGATGATTATGGAATTTTTGTTCACTGGAATATTATGAAATCTTGTATTATGGCATTTTGTAGCATATTATATCTTCTGTAATTTTCTTGGAAATTTTATCTGAAAATTTTGGGTACTTTATTCTTTAATGTGCTAAATGTGATATACAGTCAAAAATACAAATAGTGCTTAATTATTGATTGGAAAATTATGAAATTTGATCAGTGAGTGTTTTAAATTATGATGGTCACCTGGTAATTTTCTCTGGAATTTTAGATGGATAAAAACAGTACCTCCTTCATTAAGTTATGAAAATTTGTATCTTATATTAAAATAAATTCAGAGTTCAAATGATGGAGAAAAATTATGGTACTTGGTCTATGATGGTTTTAGGTCACTATATAACTTATATAATTTTCTTGGAATTTTTGGATAATAATTTACAGTATTTTCTTCATGATATAGTAAAAGTGGCCTAAAATGTTAAAATAGGAAATATAGGCATAAACATCTCTGGAATTTCTCAAAACTTGGAATTGCTGTTTAAATGTTGGATATGATTTTTACTGATTTTTTTGATGATTTATTATTGACTCATTAGTGCACTTCATGTTCATACAAGGGCATTTGGGATCTTAAAATAATTAAATTAAAAGCCAAATGAAATGGGGAAATTATTATTTTCTGGATTTAGACTAATTAGGTCATGGTAAGACCTCCAGTAAATATTATATGGGATTTGGAAGACAGTTGGGAGTACCACCCCATGCATACCTCATGAAGCTTAGGATGGTCTGCATTTAGTAAAACTGCAGAAGTTGAACTAGAGTGGGTAATGAACTTGGGAGATGGAATTTTGGTAGTTTGCTGGTTTGGATAGGGTGAGTTAAATCAAGTTCATTATTGGAAGTCAGGGTGGGTAGGGTGTGAGATTGACTAGCGATAGGTAGTGTTCGGGTTCGACGGAAGACCGTCCTCCCCGAGAAGAGGAAGAGTCAAGCCACCCTAAGAATAGCCCACTGTAATGCGAGAAAGGAATGGGTTAAGGGAACCAATCAAGTATAATAAGTGCCTTGGAAAGGGAGATTTGGGATTCACCCCATCATAGCTCCTAGTACCGCTGCGAGCCCTTCACCGGGTAACCCTCGGGAAGTCCAAGGTTAACCTTAAATGGTAGGAATAAAATGATCAAGAGTAACCCTAATAATAGTTGTACCACACACCTACACTTGCACACTTAGGAAGAAGAATTAGTATGGAATGGGTAGAGTAGGTCCATAGTCTAAGGGCCTACTAGTAATGACTATGGTTTGGTTGGTAATTTGGAAGTCCAGGGAGCGGGATGCTCGGGGACATGATATGGGCTTAGTAGCCTAGAGAGCTGGAGGCTCGGTAATATGAGAACTTGTACAAATATAATTGTCATGGTTGCATGTGCATATAAGTGGTGGGTCATCGGTACTAGGCGATCGATCACACCGACAGCGGTACGTTGACTCGGCGAAAAGCCTGGTGTGTACAGCCAGCACAAGTACGCGGATACTCTAGGTTGTGTTCTTCTAGGGGCGTACGGAAGGGCTAGGCCTGGTAGTGTGGTTACCCGCCTAGGAGTGGGGAGCCCGACTCACTGTCTCCGTTTGCCACAATGGAGGTTCCTGGGGGTGAAGCTAGCCTCCCGAATAGGGGGAAGTAAAGGTCTGTGCGCATAGAGTCATGTGGGTGTGTTGCACTTGCTTGTGCATTTCATAGCATAATTGTGTGTCATAGCATAAACATGCCACCTAACGTATAAAATGGTATGGGATGTTTTATACGATAGGCCCTGCAAAACGACCCCTTGGTCTATAAGGGTAATCCCTATAAATCAATGGTTATATTTCTTGTACTTTCACTTACTTGCCATTCCTTGCTGTTTGACAACCGACACCCCAACGGATAAGTGGTATGGGACACTCTATACGATGGGAGCCCTGCAAAAGATCCCTCGGCTTATGCGCTTCCACGCATAAGTTAAGGTTACATTTCCTACTTTCTGTTTCTATCTTATTTACTATAGAATTGCTAGCATAGGTCCGCTGTCACCTGTTTATTTGACTTAATCTCCACCTTCATGTCCTTCCCTTTCTTCCTCTCCGCTCGGTACCTAGGAGCCATGGGGGAAGGGGTAGGGGATGATAGGGCTTAGTCTTTATGACTAACGGTTTTCGAACAACAACATTTTAGGTGTACCATATGGAAGGGTCACGGCTATTGCAGTTCCTGATAGAGTTGGCCCCGCGACCGTGTTACCATTGTCACCAGCCGGGACATACACGGGTCAAATGCCCCTTGATGGGTGGGACCCCACCAGCTCAGCAGCCAGGAGGCCGAAGACGTAGACACAGACGTGGATCGTGAGGCGGTGACGGCAGGCCGAAAAGGAAGAAGCACCCAGAGATGTAGTAGCAGCAGAGTACAGAGTCGGTGGAGACGGGCCAGACTAGCTTGGGTGCTCTCAGTTCAGTGACAGTTACGGTGACGCTTAGTTTTAGTTTTGCTTCCGCGAGTGACTTGTACTGAGGATATGATGTACCGGGCATAAGCCCGTATTTGCAGTACTCTGATATATTGTGGACACTCCCTTCGTGGAGATTTATTTATATACATGTGATTATTGTGGACTTGCTCTTACTTATTATGCTACTATTCTGCGATCGAAAAAGGGCCGGCAGAATTGGTGTTTTGTAGTGGCGACCTTCCCGTGAGTCGGTGCCACCGCAAAGCAGCAATTCTGGGCTAAGACCCTGGTGGTTGAAAAAAGAAAAAAAAAAGGGGGTCTTACAAGTGGTATCAGAGCGAACCTCGATCGGAAAAGTAGCAGTCCACTAACCCTGGGTCACCCCCGCTCGAGTTTAGTTTGGGGACAAACTAAGCAGCGGAAGCAGTGGTGTGCCCATGAGGGAAATCACATGTGAAAGTCCACTTCATCATTAATTGAAATCCTTCTTTGTAGCCTGCGGCAAACCCTGACCTAGCAGGGAACACCTCCGGCTGCGAAGATCTCATCTTATCATCCTCTAACCAAATAGGACTCGTGACTAACCAGGACAATCTATATTATGCCCTAGTTCAAAATAGACCTTGGGTATGAATTTGGTTAAGGTAAGGAGATACCCAAAGAGAATAAAGGAGGAGTTTAGCACGGGAATGACTCCCTAAGACGTAAAACTCTGGTGTCCCTACTATCGCAATCAACGATTATTCGAAGCGGTAGACTACTTTAAGGAGAATTGAGACCAATAATACATTAGCAGAATGGTAAAATACAAGTAGTCTGAACCCTCAATACCTGTAATAAAATTACCTGGAGGCAACCACCGAGACAACACTGAGGTTCAGGTAGGAACTGAAGTTCGAAGATACCCATTTGGGATTGGGAACATTTTGACCCGGATAAAGTTGTCGTAAATGTGACTCAGAGAGTTTAAAGTATGGAGTATATTAACGAGTTTCAGGGTGGAACCCCAAGTCGAAGATTGATGCCCTAGAAATTATGCACCCAACTAGGACGGATATAACACGGTAATATCAAAGATACTTAGCCCAAGGAAGATTGGGGCTTATCCTTTATTTATTGGGGGCTTGTCTTTTGTTTTTTGGGCAAATAGGATTGACTTAGGTTTCCTTAGCCTGAATTTAGGAATGTGGCGTAACAAACCTAGTGAGATTGAATTTGACAGAATTCGACGTTGTTCGGGCGAAGATAAGACTAGATCGCTATGTTATATCATCGGAAGTACGATGACTCTAGGAAACTACACGATGTGAGCAAACAATATATTGAAAGACGGATACCTTAAATATAACCCGTAAGGTTGAATTGATTGATTTCGGGCGTACTCGAAGGAATAGGACAATGATCGTGTGGAGATTTTATAGATCTGTTGCCTACACACACAAATGAGAAATTAAATTACCGGAAGTGTGGTGTATCTCAGAACATTTACCCCCTGGAGTGAATAAAAGTGTCATGGATTTTGTGATGCACGGTGAGGTCCTTCAGTTGTTGAAGGCTAAGTGAAAGAATTTTGGGGAAACTATTATAGCCACTGCCCGAGATATAATGGAAGTACGAGGGTATAATTAGAGATTTCATGAACAGGATTCGTCGTCCCCACCCCAGGCACAATGGTAAAGGGAGCGTCGAGGATAAACTAGACGAGGTAGTTGGCGTCACCTCGACCCGAAAGAAAAATCTTGTGGGTGTTTCATAAGAATGGTGAGTAGCTGTTCGTTAGCACGGGGTGCCCAAGACGATTGTGTTGAATCGGTCAGTCAACTTGGAGCCTATCAAGATCGATGACACGATAGTGCGGGTCTTGCGACGGAAGAAGGTTCCGTTAGTCAGGGTTCTGTGGAACAATCATGGACAGGAGGAGCATACATGGGAGCCACGGGACTTGATGCGACAAAGGTATCCAGAACTTTTCGGTCGGGTATACCTCACAAACCCCTCTGGATAATCAATCTGCGTTCCAAATTTAAACCAATAAGACCGAAAACTTCAAGAATAGGGGCTAATCCTTTGTTTATTGGGGTGCATACCTTGACAATTGGACGAATGGGTCTAAGAATCAAAACTGCACACTGCAAGCGTAACACAGAGATGTAGATCTTTCAACTTTCATGGGATGTTACAAGCTTCCTTTTCCCGATTAGAGTCTCGTAGGCTTAACCTTGATTTCGGGGACGAAATCTTTGTTTTGTTTATTGGGATTTGTAACATCCCATTTCCGGCTAGGCCCCTAGGAGTCGGTTGGTCGTGACAGGACCCTAGGAAGCCTAAAAATTGAAATCAATCGACCGATATTTCGGGTCATGGGTTGGTCATGCCCGTGACCGACCCGTCACGCCCGTGACCTGGGGCGTGACTCCTTCGACGATCGTCAATCCCAGTGAGACGATCGTCGGGCGCAGAATTTTCAACCCGTCCCTGTCACGCCAGTGACCCAGGTGTCACGCCCGTGACCAAGGGCGTGACCCCTTCGGCGATCGTCGATCTCAGCGCGACGATCGCCGAGCGTGGAATTTACCTCATGACCCTGTCACGCCCGTGACCCACAATGTCATGCCCGTGACATAGGGCGTGACCACGTTCGACGATCGTCGATTTCAGTTCGACGGTCGTCGACCCAGAATTTGCCACACGGGCCTGTCACGCCCGTGACCCACAATGTCACGCCCGTGACATAGGGCGTGACCACGTTAGACGATCGTCGATTTCAGTTCGACGGTCGTCGAACCAGAATTGACCACTCGGGCTTGTCACGCCCGTGACCACCCTTCGACGATCGTCGATCTCAGTTCGACGATCGTCGAACCCAGAATTGGCTATCCGGGCCTGTCACGCCCGTGACCTATGTGTCATGCCCGTGACAAAGGTTGAAACGTCAGCCAGACTGGAAATTTTGGTAACCGACGTTGTAATCAATTCGGATTATGGGAAGTTACACCAGGAGTATTTATGGGCCGTTTCCTACTTTAATTATTTAAATAAATAAGGAAATGTTAGTCCAATAGGTACTCGCCACCTGGCAAACGTCTCTTCGTTTCCAGCAATTAAATTCCCTGCATCATAACCGAAACGTTGATAAGAGAAATATTAATGGCCATGAACGTTTCGGCCTTTCCCCTCCCTCCTTTCTTCCCTTTAAAAAGGCCCCTTAGGCTCAAGGATGAAGTTTCCCAGCCCTTACCTGAAGTTTCGGGCCTCCTACTGTGCTGTAGAAGAATTCCGACGACGCCACCACCGCGCTATGACAGTCCAACGTCCATCTCGCCGTCAAACCATGAATAAGGTCCTCCTCTACTCTTTCTTCTATGGATAGATCTTAGAAATCATTAGGAGAGATATCGGGCTCAAAAGAGCCGGATCGGGTGAGCGTTTCCATGCTTTTCCGAAATTTGCATGGGGGCGGGTTCGCCGGAAGCCGCCTCTCCGGCGGCCGTGCCGCCGCCCGACGATAGCCCTCACCTCAACAGAGGTGGTGGTGGTGGTGGCCGACAGGGAGATGGCTGGATGGCCGGGAAATAGCTTTGGAAAAACTACAGGAAAATGAGTTTTCAGGCTTCTGGTTTCGGGCTGTTGAAGAAGATGAACAGTGCCATGGGAATTAAATTCTATTTTTAAAGCAATTTCTGAATAAAAATATCTGTCACATTAAATAATTTGGGAAAAATAGCTAGAGGCTTCTACAGGAAAAATGGTCAACATAGAAAATGTAGCCCTTGAAGTCTACTTTACTTCAAAATTAATTCCACTTGGTTTGAAGTCCTGGTTAGACCACAACACCCTTCTTGGTGAGGTCTGTCCATAGGGCTATCTTGACCTTAGAAAAATTTCCCACTCCAATCCCGTCATCGAAATGACTTGAAATTTGGGGAGTGGCCTAATCATACCTATATCTAGGTGCTATCCAAAAATGAGAATTTTTGGAGAATGTTTGTCTATAGTTTTTAGAAAAATTCAATAATCCTAGCTTAATTTAATTAGATGGCTAAATGACTTCCAAACCCTCACAAATTTTGGTGAGTGGTCCCTGGGTTTATTATAAGGTTCTGGTAAAACTTTCATCTCATTTGGAGATGTTTTGAATAGGGTTGGGTTCAACCAAAGGATGATCCTTATAGGATAACTTAGGATCAAACACCCCCTTGGTGTTTGAGTGGCCATATCGCTTCCACAGGGGCTGATATTTTGGTCACTGACTTTTTAGGGCATGACACACCCTCCAAGGGAGTTTGGAGCGGTTTGGTGTAGGGTAGCCCTATAACCCTAGGGTAGGTCCCTTAATGGGGATTTGTAGGGTTGTGAAGGTCATGGGGTCAAATGACCTTGGCCTGACTTGAAATTTGGTGTAGAGAACCATAGGACCCATATAGTTCTCTGGACAAAATTTTAGGATATTTGGAGACCTTTAGCTCACCTAAAACCCTAACCCTAGTTTAGGTCACCAAGCTTAATCTGAATTATTAAGCTATTAAATGAACTACAAATCAAGCAAAAATTTGGGTAGAGTGAGGTTATGGTCCAAGTACATATAATATAATTTTGTTGAGATTTTTGGATTAATTTATACAGCACTTCATTTACAACTCTAATGGTGCCCTGGATATTTATTTTGATGATTATGGAATTTCTGTTCACTGGAATATTATGAAATCTTGGATTAGGGCATCTTATAGCATATTATATCTTCTGTAATTTTCTTGGAAATTTTATCTAAATATTTTGGGTACTTTATTCTTTAATGTGCTAAATGTGATATACAGTCAAAAATACAAATAGTGCTTAATTATTGATTGGAAAATTATGAAATTTGATCAGTGAGTGTTTTAAATTATTATGGTCACTTGGTAATTTGCTCTGGAATTTTAGATGGATAAAAACAGTACCTCCTTCATTAAGTTATGAAAATTAGTATCTTACATTAAAATAAATTCAGAGTTCAAATGATGGAGAAAAATTATGGTACTTGGTCTATGATGGTTTTAGGTCACTATATAGCTTATATAATTTTCTTGGAATTTTTGGATAATAATTTACAGTACTTCCTTCATGATATAGTAAAAGTGGCCTAAAATGTTAAATTAGGAAATATAGGCATAAACATCTCTGGAATTTCTCAAAACTTGGAATTGCTGTTTAAATGTTGGATATGATTTTTACTGATTTTTTTGATGATTTATTATTGACTCATTAGTTCACTTCATGTTCATACAAGGGCATTTGAGATCTTAAAATAATTAAATTAAAAGCCAAATGAAATAGGGAAATTATTATTTTCTGGATTTAGACTATTTAGGTCATGGTAAGACCTCCAGTAAATATTATATGGGATTTGGAAGACAGTTGGGAGTACCACCCCTTGCATACCTCATGAAGCTTAGGATGGTCTGCATTTAGTAAAACTGCAGAAGTTGAACTAGAGTGGGTAATGAACTTGGGAGATGGAATTTTGGTAGTTTGCTGGTTTAGATAGGGTGAGTTAAATCAAGTTCATTATTGGAAGTCAGGGTGGGTAGGGTGTGAGATTGACTAGCGATAGGTAGTGTTCGGGTTCGACGGAAGACCGTCCTCCCCGAGAAGAGGAAGAGTCAAGCCACCCTAGGAATAGCCCACTATAATGCGAGAAAGGAATGGGTTAAGGGAACCAATCAAGTATAATAAGTGCCTTGGAAAGGGAGTTTTGGGATTCACCCCATCATAGCTCCTAGTACCGCTGCGAGCCCTTCACCGGGTAACCCTCGGGAAGTCCAAGGTTAACCTTAAATGGTAGGAATAAAATGATCAAGAGTAACCCTAATAATAGTTGTACCGCACACCTACACTTACACACTTAGGAAGAAGAATTTGTATGGAATGGGTAGAGTAGGTCCATAGTCTAAGGGCCTACTAGTAATGACTATGGTTTGGTTGGTAATTTGGAAGTCCAGGGAGCGGGATGCTCGGGGACATGATATAGGCTTAGTAGCCTAGAGAGCTGGAGGCTCGGTAATATGAGAACTTGTACAAATATAATTGTCATGGTTGCATGTGCATATAAGTGGTGGGTCATCGGTACTAGGCGATCGATCACACCGACAGCGGTACGTTGACTCGGCGAAAAGCCTGGTGTGTACAGCCAGCACAAGTACGCGGATACTCTAGGTTGTGTTCTTCTAGGGGCGTACGGAAGGGCTAGGCCTGGTAGTGTGGTTACCCGCCTAGGAGTGGGGGGCCCGACTCACTATCTCCGTTTGCCACAACGGAGGTTCCTGGGGGTGAAGCTATCCTCCCGAATAGGGGGAACTAAAGGTCTGTGCGCATAGAGTCGTGTGGGTGTGTTGCACTTGCTTGTGCATTTCATAGCATAATTGTGTGTCATAGCATAAAAATGCCACCGAACGTATAAAATGGTATGGGACGTTTTATACGATAGGCCCTGCAAAACGACCCCTTGGTCTATAGGGGTAATCCCTATAAATCAATGGTTATATTTCTTGTACTTTCACTTACTTGCCATTTCTTGCTGTTTGACAACCGACACCCCAACGTATAAGTGGTATGGGACACTCTATACGATGGGAGCCCTGCAAAAGATCCCTCGGCTTATGCGCTTCCACACATAAGTTAAGGTTACATTTCCTACTTTCTATTTCTATCTTATTTACTATAGAATTGCTAGCATAGGTCCGCTGTCACCTATTTATTTGATTTAATCTCCACCTTCATGTCCTTCCCTTTCTTCCTCTCCGCTCGGTACCTAGGAGCCATGGGGGAAGGGGTAGGGGATGATACGGCTTAGTCTTTATGACTAACGGTTTTCGAACCACAACATTTTAGGTCTACCATATGGAAGGGTCACGGCTATTGCAGTTCCTGACAGAGTTGGCCCCGCGACCGTGTTACCATTGTCACCAGTCGGGACATACACAGGTCAAATGCCCCTTGATGGGTGGGACCCCACCAGCTCAGCAGCCAGGAGGCCGAAGACGTAGTCGCAGACGTGGATCGCGAGGCGGCGACGGCAGGCCAAAAAGGAAGAAGCACCCAGAGATGTAGTAGCAGCAGAGTACAGAGTCGGTGGAGACAGGCCAGTCCAGCTTGGGTGCTCTCGGTTCAGTGACAGTTACGGTGACGCTTAGTTTTAGTTTTGCTTCCGCGTGTGACTTGTAGTGAGGATATGATGTACCGGGCATAAGCCCGTATTTGCAGTACTCTGATATATTGTGGACACTCCCTTCGTGGAGATTTATTTATATACATGTGATTATTGTGGACTTGCTCTTACATATTATGCTACTATTCTGCGATCGAAAAAGGGCCGGCAGAATTGGCATTTTGTAGTGGCGACCTTCCCGTGAGTCGGTGCCACCGCAAAGCGGCAATTCTGGGCTAAGACTCCGGTGGTTGAAAAAAGAAAAAAAAGGGGGTCTTACAAGGACATAGCCGCGTATGTGGCTAAATGTCATACTTGTACTTTGGTAAAGGCAGAATGTCAACGGCCGAGTGGTTTCCTGAAGTCATTGCCGGTTTTGCAATGGAAGTTTGAGGATATTTCTATGGATTTCGTGCACGGATTGCCGAGATCTCAGCGTGGCCATGACTCAATCTGGGTGATTGTAGACCGATTGACAAAGGTGGCTCACTTTCTACCGAACAAGCGGGACGATTCAGTGGAAACGTTGGCAAAGCTCTATGTGGAGCAGATTGTTCGATTGCACGGTGTTCTCCGGAGCATCGTAAGTGACCGAGATGGGCACTTTACCTCGAAGGATTGTAGATTAGTTCATCAGATGTTGGGCACGAAGTTAGCATTCAGTACGGCCTTTCACCCGCAAACGGATGGCCAAACTGAACGAACCAACAGAACGATGGAGGATATGCTCTGTATGTGCGCCCTGGACTTCGGTAAGAATTGTGAAGAGCATCTTGTTATGGTGGATTTTGCCTATAATAATAGCCATCAAGCGAGTATAGGCATGGCCCCGTTTGAAGCGTTGTATGGTCGTAAGTGTCGTACACCGCTAGCTTGGGCAGAAACTGGCGAGACCAAACTTTTAGGCAAAAAGGAAGTCGAGGATGCTACCTCAACAATACGCTCTATTCGAGAGAGGCTCCTAATAGCCCAGGATCGGCAAGCCAAGTATTACAATGCTAAGCACCAGAACGTGGAGTTCGCGGTGGGTGACTGGGTCTATTTAATGATTAAGCCCTTCAAAGGCGTATCTCGGATTTGGCAGTTGAAAAAGCTAAGTCCGCGATACCTTGGTCCGTTTGAAGTGGTGGAGCGAGTTGGGGAAGTTGCCTATCGGCTAGCTCTTTCATCGGAATTGAGTGGATTGCATGACGTGTTTCACATCTCGGTGCTACGCAAAGCAGTCAAGGATCCAGCTCATGTAATTGACAATGATCGAGTGCCGGTTGAGTATGGGCTAACGACAAAGGTGAAGCCTATACGGATCGAGGATCGAGTCGAGAAACAATTGCGGAACAAAGTGATCGGGATGTTCAAAGTCCGATGGGACAATTGTGGCCGAGAAGAGCTAACATGGGAGCGCGAGCAGACCATGCGAGCCGAGTTTCCCGAGTTATTTTCGTAACTTGTTCGCTCGTTGTATATGTAATAGAAACATATAACTGTTTTGTTATTTTCTCCCTACTGTCTTCAAATTTCGGGACGAAATTTTATTAAGGAGGGGAGGATTGTAACACCCCAAAAATCTCAAAACTGGACTTTGTTGGGTATTGCATCCACAATGTACCTGATTTGAAGAAGCCCCTGTGCAAGCCAAGGTAAATAGACAATGTATTTGATGAAATATTTCTAGTTGTGCTTGCAGTCATTCCTCGCTAAGTATACACCATTGTCAGGGTGCAGTGGGTCAATATACACGGGTCTGCACAACGTAATCCCTCGTTGAGCAGATCAGTGTGTTTGCCTACGTGTACTCTCTCTATTGGGGTGTACTTAATTTCAAGTACAGGGCTATGATAAAGCAAGAGCAGACAAGGAGCAAGGATGGGCCAAAGACCAGCTCAAGGAAAGAAAGAGGAGAAATCACCCAAGTAAAAATCGACGAGAATCACTAAGTGATTCTCGCCGATTCGGCGAGGATCACCAGTGATTCTCGCCGAGTCATCGAGAATCACTAGCTGATTCCCGCCGGTTGGAGCCG
This sequence comes from Platanthera zijinensis, assembly GCA_039513925.1. Classification (NCBI taxonomy): domain Eukaryota; kingdom Viridiplantae; phylum Streptophyta; class Magnoliopsida; order Asparagales; family Orchidaceae; genus Platanthera; species Platanthera zijinensis. The sequence goes on along the minus strand of CM077093.1, from coordinate 107,806,010 downwards.
GCAGTTTCGACACCGCCAGAAATTTCTCTAAGGCAGAATCGTCGAGAATCACTAAGTGATTCTCGCCGATTCGTCGAGAATGACTTTGCATTCTCGACGAATCGGCAAGAATCAAGTGTGATTCCCTCCGACTCTCCCCGGCTTCTGTATCTGTGCAGTCAGATTTCGGCTAAGCAGAAGTCGGCGAGAATCGTAAGTGATTCTCGCCGATTCGGCGAGAATCACCTACGATTCTCGCCGATTTTGACTTAGGCAGTTTCCTGGTGTTCTCTGGACCGGTTCAATCTATGTGAACTGTGTCGAACCGGGCTCAAGTCTTCTTACTGGTGGGACACACAACGGTCATATACTTGACCTAATGTATATATATACTTCGGATGTATGAACAGAAGGACTACGGATATACGGAATTTCAAAAAGAACGAGCGGCCGACGACAAATCCCTAAACTCGCGATCTTGCTCCGCCGGTCATCTCCGCCGCTCGTACGGTTGTCGTCGCTGCTGATCTAAGGTTCTTCCAGATCTCCGGCGACTGAAGCTTAGGCTAGCATAGCGTCTCACGCGTCTAACAAGAGATCCCTTGTCTCTTGATTCGTTGATCGGGAAAATCTTTCCCCTTCGAATCGATCGAGACGTTCGATCCTTGTGTGACCATTGGAAGATCTTGCTTCCTTTGCTACGAAGTTTGAATCAAGTTGGCACTGCTGCTGCTCTCCGTCGCCGCTGCTGATTCCGAGAACCTTGCCGCCGCCTCAAGCCGCCGCCGGTTTCGGGAAAGATTCACTCCAAGTAAGATCTAAGGCTGTGCACTCTTCGTTGACTTCAAGAACACGTCGTCAAACGAAGAGGGTCACCTTCTCTCCAAACGTTGTTTGTATTTCTTACAAGCTAGTTTTTATTTCCTTGTAACGGACCGATTGGTCCCTAGTTGTAAGGGTTGGGTGCAACCTGGATTGTGGGAGTGTTGACTCCTACGTGTGGAAGGGTTCCTTCCGTGAGTGCAAGGATTGGATTTCAATCCTGTTGGTGAAGTGACCGAGTCGTCCCGTGTTGGGAGATAGGTCGAAGGGGGAAAGTGGACGTACCCAAATCGGGGAACCACTATATATTGTTTGTGTTCCTTGTGTGCTTTGTTGTTTTATTTTCTTGTGCAGGTATAATTTCAATTCCGCTAACACGCTGCAAAGACACCTATCCCCCCCCATAGGTGAAGATAGTTGACACTAGGTGGACTTTCAAGTGGTATCAGAGGGAGGTTACTCATCAAAAAGGTTCACACCTTGAGTAGAATCCTGTCCCCAGTGTCAAGAAGCAGACAGATATCCTTCATGGACGGACTCAAGCACTCCGGCAAAATCCCAGTATGCACCAGACTGAACTTTCCTATCTGGAAGGAAAGAATCAGATTCTACATGGAAGCGGTCGACCCTCGGCTCTTCATGATAGTGGAGGAGGGACCTTACATTCCCACTAAGGCCTCCACCATTGATCCTACCAGGAAAGTACCCAAGCAACTTTCGGAAATGGACAAGGACGAAATGGTGTTGTTCGGACTCGACAAGAAAGCTCAGAACATCCTGGTGAGCGCAGTTGACGACTCTATGAGGGCACAGATGAAGTGAGGGACGATCGGAGATCCCTCCTCAATCAGAAATATGAGGCCTTCAGACAAGGGCCAAAGGAGGAGATCGGAGTCACCTTCGAAAACTTCCTCAAGATCGTCAATGTACTCAAAGGATATGGAAGAGTGTTCACTGACGGTGAACTCAATGATAAATTCCTTAGGTCCCTCACTAAGGAATGGGACACAAAGATCTGCGCCATCCGTGAGTTTGGCAGACTTGCGGAAACCGACCCTCAGAATCTGTTCGGGAAGCTCATGTCCAATGAGCTTCAGTTGAACACAAGGAAGGCTGAAGAGGAAGCAGAGAAAGCCGCGGCCAAGGAAAAGACGGTGGCCCTAAAAGCCATTCACTCCAGAAAGGGTAAGGGTGTCGCTTCCTCCCGGGCATGGAAGAGGGATGAAGAGGAAGACTCTGAGCCAAGCTCCTCCGGATCAGAGTTATCTGAGGAAGATTTATCCCTTATCACAAGGGAATTCAAGAAGTTCCTCAAGCTGAGGAATCAGAGAAAGAGAACCAGTTCCTCCTCAAGGGATCAGAAGAAGAACTATTCCTCTGACAGGTATGTTTCCAAACCGAACAAACACCGCTCTTCTGACATTATATGCTTTGGTTGCAACAAGCCAGGACACGTCGTGGCCGACTGCCATCAAGGCAAGAGGGAAAAGGGAAAGGGAGAGGAGCACAGGTCCTCAAGAGACAAGAAGAAGGAGAGGAGTTACATCGCAAAGAAGCCAAAGACGCTGAGTGAATCTGACACGTCAGACACCAGCGATGATGAGGAAGCCTACTTTGGACTAATGGGTCGCTCTGACTCAGAAGGAGATTGCCCCCCATTTACTGGGAAGGTAAAAGCTCACACCCCTCTCTCCGACTCTGACTCTGATCCTGAGTCTCAGGATGATGATGCTGAGGATAGCCCCTCTACCTTTGAAGCTGAGCTCCTAGATAAGTATGAGCTTCTGCTCAACACATTCCTGAAATGTCGAAAGAAACTGAAGGCGGAGAAAAAGGAAGTCAAATTCCTTAAAGGTGAGAGTGTCTCCCTGAGGGAAGAGATCACCAGTTTGATCTCCCTCCGACAGGAGCACTTGGACCTGACTTCAAAGCATTCAGAGTCTCTTAAGCTCCTTGATCTTAAGCAGGAGGATGTCGACAAGTTGGAAGAACTACTTGCGGCAGAAAGGAAGATCGTCAAGAGCTTCTCTATGCCAAAAACTGTTCTTCCATTAGTTGACACCTTCTCTGCTCAAGCCAAAGGGGCAGACCTGGGGCACGTAGGGGTATCTAGCTCCTCGTCCAGGAGAAACAGGAACAGGAGAAAGAATAAGGCTGCCAAGAAAGCCTCTGCTGATGAGAAAGGAAAGGCCCCACTCAGTCCTGTTGAGTTCAGAAAGCCTAGCTTTCCCTGTAACCAACATGACTTGGAGTCAACATATGGGCATCACTTCAGGCCCTCGGTTGCAAAGCCGAAGAGCCGATATGATGGGTGGACCTTTCCTCGTAAATTCAGTGAGAGTGTCTTCAAGGCACCTTATGAGGAAATCCAATTGGGAAATTATGGTCAATTCTCTAGCGGCCATAATGGAAAGCAGGCACCAAACGCCAAGCCTGTTATACTGAAGGAACCGAAGGTGAAGAAATCATGTGACTGCAATCACCATGAGGCCTTCACCTCCAGATCCAAGGCCCCAGCTGTACCCACCATTCCCAGGGTGAAGCAGGAGCTTAAGAAAAGGTACAACAGATTTGACTGTTGGTGCTGTGGCAAAATTGGTCACTTTGCCGTGGATTGTTGGTTTAATCCAAGATATAACAAGACTCCTTATGTTGGCAGTGCGAGGCCGACCACTCGTGGGGCTAACAAATCGAGGGGGAGTATGCTAACAAGAAATCTAGGACCCAAGTTCGATTGGGTTCCTAAGGCAAACTAATTCTGTTTTGCAGGGATGTCCAAAGGCCAACAAAACTAATATTTGGTATTTGGACAGTGGATGCTCCCGTCATATGACTGGGACAAGAAGCCTGCTGCAGGAGTACACCCCAGTCGAGAATGGACCCAAAGTCATCTTTGGGGGATCTGATCGGGGAGTCACCAGAGGTTACGGTATGATTTCCAACGGTATACTCTCTATCTCTGACGTAGCTTATGTTGAAGGGTTTAATCATAACCTTATCAGCGTAAGCCAGTTATGTGATAAAGGGTATGACGTTAAGTTCTGCAAGGACAAATGCCTGATAATATCATGCGCCTCTTCGGAGACAGTATTAACAGGCATTAGGAGCAGAAATATTTTCTGTTTAGACTTTCTTAGTTTAGACTCTTCTACCCCTGTATGCCTAGTAGCAAAAGGCAGTGCATCTCTTTGCGAACAATGGCACAAGAGATTAGCACACATTAATTACAAGACAATTAATATGCTATTTTCAAGAGACTTAGTAAGGGATGCTCCCATTATTAAGTGCATTAAAGATAGTCCATGTCCTGCATGTCAAATGGGCAAGCAGACTCGGGCTACCTTTAAGAGCATCCCAGACAAAGATTCCTCCAGATGTCTTTATCTTCTGCACATGGACCAGTTTGGTCCTATGCAAGTTCATAGCTTAGGAGGGAAGTCGTATACGCTAGTGATTGTAGATGATCACTCTCGGTTTACATGGGTGTTCTTCTTAAAACGCAAGTCGGATACGTTTGACATATTCACTAATTTTGTCAAGCAGATACAGAATGAACTTAACTGCTCGGTGGTCAAAATCAGAAGTGACCACGGAACAGAGTTTGAGTCTGGGGCTATGACAGAGTTCTATGAAGAACTTGGTATCTTTCATGAATTCTCCTCCCCTCGCACTCCTCAACAGAACGGAGTGGCGGAGAGGAGAAATAGAACACTCATTGAGGCAAGCACGACAATGTTGAATGACGCTTCTCTCCCAGAATACTTCTGGGTCGAGGCTGTCAATACGGCTTGTCATGTACAAAACCGGGCATTGATTAACAAAAGCCATCGTAAGACTCCCTATGAGCTACTGAAAGGCAAGAAACCAACCATGTCCTACCTGAGGATCTTTGGCTGCAAATGTTATGTACTGAATAATGGGAAGTACCCGCGTACTAAGTTCGGTGAAAAATGCTTCGAAGGCATATTTATGGGTTATAGTAGCCGCAGCCGGGCTTATAGAGTTTTCAACAAGAAAACCCTAGTGGTAGAGGAGTCAATCAATGTTGTATTTGATGAAGGAAGTTTGCTTAATGGCAAGACTTCTAGTCTTCTTCCTGAAGATGTAGGTGATAGACTCGAAGGGTTGCAACTGGATGAGCATGTGAAAGATGCACCTCCAACATACGTCAAGGTATCCACTGCTACGCCGATCGGAGACGTTGAAGATCAAAATGGAGCAAATCCTTTAGAAGAAGGAGATGCCCAAGAAGCAGTCGAAGCTCCTGACGCCAGACTTCTACAGCTCAGACACGTGAGGGATCATCCTAGAGATCAGATCATCGGAGATCCTCGTGATGGGGTCAGAACTCGACGAGGTACTATTAACGAGATTCTGCATCTTAGCTTCCTGTCACAGGTTGAGCCAAAGAAGTTCGACGAGGCAAACAAAGATGCTGCATGGATTTTGGCCATGCAAGATGAATTGCATCAGTTCGAAAGATGCAACGTTTGGACGCTTGTGCCCAGACCTCAAAAGCAGAATGTGATTGGCACCAAGTGGATCTTCAGGAACAAACTGGATGAACATGGTGTCATCATAAAGAACAAGGCCAGGCTAGTGGCTCAAGGTTACCATCAGGAGGAGGGGATTGATTTTGACCAGACGTTTGCACCAGTTGCACGGCTCGAAGCTATCCGGCTATTCCTAGCTTATGCTTCCCACAAAGGATTCACAGTTTATCAGATGGACGTGAAATCAGCTTTCTTGAATGGAGATTTGAAAGAGGAAGTATACGTCGCTCAACCACCAGGTTTTGTCGATCCTACTTATCCTAGTCATGTATATTTTCTTAATAAAGCACTATATGGCTTAAAACAAGCTCCTCGAGCTTGGTATGAGACATTGTCTAGTTTTCTTCTTGAGAACAAATTCTCTAGAGGAAAAATAGACAAGACATTGTTTCTCAGGGAAGTCAAAGGCAAGATTTTGCTGGTGCAAATATATGTTGACGACATTATATTTGGCTCCACGGACAACAATCTTTGCAAAAAGTTTTCCAAACTTATGCAAGGAAAGTTTGAAATGAGTAGTATGGGGGAGCTGAAGTACTTCTTGGGACTTCAAGTGAAACAGTCTGAGGATGGAATCTTCATCTCTCAGACGAAGTTCACAAATGAACTCCTCAAGAAATTCGGAATGGAGAATGCAACCTCTATGAGAACTCCAATGGGATCCACTATGTCTCTGGATAAGGATGAGAAAGGTAAACCTTTCGATGAAACCAAATACAGAAGCATCATTGGATCCCTGCTCTACCTTACTGCCAGTAGACCCGATATCATGTTCTCCACATGTGTTTGTGCCAGATATCAGGTGAACACTAAGGAATCTCATTATGTCGCTACAAAGCGAATTCTTAGATACCTTAAAGGTACTCCCAATCTTGGCTTGTGGTACCCGAGAAACAATGATGTCGAGCTAATAGGTTTTTCAGATGCTGACTTTGCAGGGAGTAGGGATGACAGGAAAAGCACTTCCGGGACGTGCCAATTCCTCGGAAGAAGGCTTATCTCCTGGAACAGCAAGAAGCAAAATTGTGTCGCAACCTCCACAGTAGAGTCTGAGTACATCTCGGCAGGGAGCTGTTGCGCACAACTCCTATGGATAAGGAACCAGTTAGCAGACTATGATCTTCAGTTCAAGGAAGTACCCATGTACTGCGACTCCTCAAGTGCAATTGCCATCGCAAACAATCCAGTATCGCATAGCAGAACGAAGCATATTGAAGTGCGCTACCACTTCATTCGGGAGCACGTGGAGAACAAGGACATCTCTCTCTGCTATGTCCCCACGGACAAGCAGATTGCAGTTATTTTCACAAAGCCCTTAGACGAGGCCAAGTTCAGTCTCTTCAAAACTGAATTGGGGATGCTCAACTATGAAGAATAAAGACTCCAAACGCTCCTGGCTCGTGCCTCTAGGGGGAGCATCTGCCAGCATTTCAAGTGACAACATAAGTGCACGAACTGAGGGGGAGCATGGTGTCCGGTGCACCAGACCCAAATTTGCAGAAGCCGAAAAGGGGGAGATTACCCTCTCGGCTAAGGCTAAGGTAGCTCAATGCTCTAGTTTGCTCTCAAGTAACGGGTAATGCTTATCCTTATCACCTCATTTTTAAGTTTCGGTTTTTCATTCCCATATGCTCTATTCACCTTAGCTTGTAGGGTTTAGGCTTCTTCAAATAGGGGGAGATTGTTGGGTATTGCATCCACAATGTACCTGATTTGAAGAAGCCCCTGTGCAAGCCAAGGTAAATAGACAATGTATTTGATGAAATATTTCTAGTTGTGCTTGCAGTCATTCCTCGCTAAGTATACACCATTGTCAGGGTGCAGTGGGTCAATATACACGGGTCTGCGCAACGTAATCCCTCGTTGAGCAGATCAGTGTGTTGGCCTACGTGTACTCTCTCTATTGGGGTGTACTTAATTTCAAGTACAGGGCTATGATAAAGCAAGAGCAGACAAGGAGCAAGGATGGGCCAAAGACCAGCTCAAGGAAAGAAAGAGGAGAAATCACCCAAGTAAAAATCGACTAGAATCACTAAGTGATTCTCGCCGATTCGGCGAGGATCACCAGTGATTCTCGCCGAGTCGTCGAGAATCACTAGCTGATTCCCGCCGGTTGGAGCCGGCAGTTTCGACACCGCCAGAAATTTCTCTAAGGCAGAATCGTCGAGAATCACTAAGTGATTCTCGCCGATTCGTCGAGAATGACTTTGCATTCTCGACGAATCGGCAAGAATCAAGTGTGATTCCCGCCGATTCTCCCCTGCTTCTGTATCTGTGCAGTCAGATTTCGGCTAAGCAGAAGTCGGCGAGAATCGTAAGTGATTCTCGCCGATTTGGCGAGAATCACCTACGATTCTCGCCGATTTTGACTTAGGCAGTTTCCTGGTGTTCTCTGGACCGGTTCAATCTATGTGAACTGTGTCGAACCGGGCTCAAGTCTTCTTACTGGTGGGACCCACAACGGTCATATACTTGACCTAATGTATATATATACTTCGGATGTATGAACAGAAGGACTACGGATATACGGAATTTCAAAAAGAACGAGCGGCCGACGACAAAACCCTAAACTCGCGATCTTGCTCCGCCGGTCATCTCCGCCGCTCGTACGGTTGTCGCCGCTGTTGATCTAAGGTTCTTCCAGATCTCCGGCGACTGAAGCTTAGGCTAGCATAGCGTCTCACGCGTCTAACAAGAGATCCCTTGTCTCTTGATTCGTTGATCGGGAAAATCTTTCCCCTTCGAATCGATCGAGACGTTCGATCCTTGTGTGACCGTTGGAAGATCTTGCTTCCTTTGCTACGAAGTTTGAATCAAGTTGGCACTGCTGCTGCTCTCCGTCGCCGCTGCTGATTCCGAGAACCTTGCCGTCGCCTCAAGCCGCCGCCGGTTTCGGGAAAGATTCACTCCAAGTGAGATCTAAGGCTGTGCACTCTTCGTTAACTTCAAGAACATGTCGTCAAACGAAGAGGGTCACCTTCTCTCCAAACGTTGTTTGTATTTCTTATAAGCTAGTTTTTATTTCCTTGTAACGGACCGATTGGTCCCTAGTTGTAAGGGTTGGGTGCAACCTGGATTGTGGGAGTGTTGACTCCTACGTGTGGAAGGGTTCCTTCCGTGAGTGCAAGGATTGGATTTCAATTCTGTTGGTGAAGTGACCGAGTCGTCCCGTGTTGGGAGATAGGTCGAAGGGGGAAAGTGGACGTACCCAAATCGGGGAACCACTATATATTGTCTGTGTTCCTTGTGTGCTTTGTTGTTTTATTTTCTTGTGCAGGTATAATTTCAATTCCGCTAACACGCTGCAAAGACACCTATCCCCCCCATAGGTGAAGATAGTTGACACTAGGTGGACTTTCAGACTTGAGGTGCAGGCTGCTTGACACGGCCTGGGACACGGTCGTGTCCCAGGGCGTGTCACTCAAGAAATAGCCGGTTTGAGTCAGAAATGAACACGGTCCGGAACCAAGCCTTGAACACGGCCGTGTCAGATTTGACACGGGCGTGTCCGAGGGTATGTGCCTACCCGTGTACTGCTCTGTAGATTTTAGAGCTCGTTGAGTACCGTATAACAGGGGTGACACGGGCGTGTCACATGACCGACACGGGCGTGTCAGGTTCGACACGGGCGTGTCGATGCCCGTGTTCTGGTAGTTTTCAGTCGGTACGTGTGCCGCTTAAGGGTACACGGCCTGTGACACGGGCGTTTCACAGGCCGTGTTGGCCAAAAAGTATAGTTTTTCAGGCAGATCTTGGCCGTTCATTTTCCTTAAAGAGGATCCTGTGGCTGGGGCTCATTCCTAGTCTGATAAGGCCGGGAAAGGAGAAGGCTAAGCTCATTTCCAAGTTTCATCTTCTCTTTCTAAATCTAAGAGAGAGGTGAGAGCAAGGTGAGGAAGAAGAGGTGGAATCCGGCTGCCGGTGGTGCTACGGTGGTCCAAATCGCGAGCCGAGTTCGGATTTGCGAAGGCAACGATGCTGCGAAGGCTTTCATCCGTCTCAAATTTCTCTCCATGGCTCCGAAGCGAGTTCCTAGGGTAATGATTTCCTTCTTGGACATGTGAATTCCTTAATTCCTGCATTGCATAGGGAAAACCCTTCCCCGCGAGTGTGCGGTGGGTTGTGGCGTCCCTTGGGGTAGATATGTGAAGTCCCCCTTGTTAGAGTCCGGAATTGGAGTACGGATCTATGCATGCTGTGTGAAGCCCATCTGGACATATTGGTCTGGATTGGTGATGCTTGTTTGCATATCAGAGAAGACTTCGTGATTATTGCTTGTATGCATGATGGATAATGTACTGGAGGAAGTCCAGGAAATTGTGAGAGTTGGGTGCAACTCTTGTGGCCGTGAGTTGCCACTTTGTGTGCGGTTGAGCGTTGGGCTGCAACTGTATGAAAAGGCTTTGTGCCGAACAGGCAAGGTGAAACTGACCCGTGCCTTTAAATGTGGCCTCAGGTACGATGTACTTGGTTGGGCAAGGCAATTTGAGCAACGAGGGGTGGCTGATCTGTACCTGCGTTATGTAGGCTGGACATGAGAGCGCCAAGGCATTGGGCTTTCGTCAGCGGCATAATGAAAGTCTTGGGCCTGTGTGCCGGACTAAATGCTCAAGGGTGAGATCCGGTGTTTCCGGTGCACCCGAGAGTTCCATGAGTGCACGGGACGTCGGGCCGTCGTGCCGGCGTTTGTGATATGTGACTGTGCGGTCGTGCACGTCTTGCTTGAATTGCTATATATCATATTGGACGAATGCTATGCAGGGATGGAATTCCGCTGCCCCGTGCCAGGGGCAGGGTCGTTATAATTGGTCAGCTTAATGCTGACCGTTGCCCTGTTTGCCACCGCTTGGTGGATTGGTTCTTACAGGTACTGGATGTGCTGGTCCGAGCGGGACTTAGCGGGCTGAAGCCCAAGCTGCACTGCTGCCCCTGAAGGCATTGTTTTGTTTCTTTTGTTCATGTGTGGCCGGCCTGCGTGCCGATGTCTGTAATCCACACTCTTGTTAAGAGAAATTGTTGTAAGGCCTTAAGGCCAGACTCTTTTTATGTTTGTATACATTATTATGTTATAGTGGACAGTGTTCTTTATCTTGAGTTCAAAGATTCAACCGTGAAACTTCCGCAAGAATGCTCTGTGTTAGGATGCGTTGGTTATGATATTAGTTCGTAGCGTCTCCGCCTGTTTGTGGAATATGGTGTGGGGCCCCGGCCGGACCCTCTATTATATTCTTCTTGACGGGTAGAGGTGTTACAGTACTATACTCAAAAATTGCCTTAAAGTCCGCTGCGCATAGAAAACAGATTTCTGCACGCATCTTAAAGACCAACGAATGACATCGATTCGTCTTCTTCCTCAAACCATTCATACAAAAATGCATTCAGCTCTTCCTCCTCCATTATTCACCCTCATTAGACCATCATTCTTCTTAGAACCAAGTCCACCGACATCACATTGAAGTGAGGAAGGGTTTAGGACAACAAACCCCGGGACAAAGATCCTACCATTATCTCTTCCTAGGAGATCTATATTTCTCACCAAGGTTGAACTCATTAGATCCGGCATCTCTCCTATTTCATAACTAAAGATATAGCACCAAAGGAGGGGGTAGGAAGCTCACCTCATTTCCAGCCATAGATAATGTTATCCTCCTTGGTAGTATGGCGGCGTTGTCCTTGGCACTCGCTCTTCCCCTCCGAGAGAAAGTCCGTCCCGTTCCTTCTCCTTCCTAGAAAAACACTGCACTCTTCGTTCTCTCAGGAAATTCAGTTAAGAAGAATGTCTACCAAGTCTTGGACATCCGTATATAAAGGTAGCGGCCAAATGTATTTTGGGGTTACCAATCAGGGAGCTGCCACCGCGTAGTAACATGATACTGCCATGTGGTAACTTTGAAATTAACTTCCTCCGCAAGCCACCGTACAAACTGCCCAATCAGGTTCCGCCACCTGTATGATATCTCCGCACGGTATCTTACCGAACACCATGATAAATAATTCAGTGGGTCTATCGTCAGCAGTTTCACTAACGCAGGGCGATAGCTTACAGAGCAATACACCAGTAAATTAGTCGTCTACTGCTGTGCGATAGCACTCGATGACCTTTTGTCAACTCAACACTCTTGCCTCAGTGTTTGTCGTATATATTCAACGGCCTCTACCACCCGGTGATAGCTACTACCAACGCTCGGTAGTACTCGACAATCGTCGAGTCCACTCGACGATCACTCAATGCCCTCGAATCCTTTAGGTGTTCGTTGTATATACTTGACGATGGCTACCGCTGCGTGGTAGCAACTACCATTATGTGTTAGTGTCCATTCACTCAGTGTCGAGTCAGCACTTCCTCAGGCTCAAGTGCAAGGCTATCCACCAACGCACCTCGAGCCTAAGTATACTCTCCTCACTTGAAAATGCGCATAAGGGGTCTATCATGAATCGGGATGTTACAAATCCTATATACAAAATAAAAGATTTCGTCCCAAAACTCAGGATAAGTCAATGGGTAAGGTAAAGCATGAAAAGTAAGGTATGATTTAAATTTACCTTGGGAAACAGCTCAGGGTAGCGCTTCCGCATCAAGTCCATTAGCTTCCAAGTGTATTCCTCTTTTACGTGATTAGACCAATGGACATTCACCAAAGAGACGCCCTTTCGCTACAAGTGTTTTGTCTCGGTGTCCACTATCCACACCAGCTCTAATTGAACTGACCTATCGGTTGCTCCTATTTCATTTGTAGTGGTGACATGTTGATCGAGCAGTAGGAGTACTTTCCGAAGTGACGACACGTGGTAGACATCGTGCAAATTTTCCAACTCAGGTGGTATCTCCAGCCAACAGGCTAAAGGGCCAATCCTTTCCAATATAGCATAGGGCCCTATATATCTCATGATGAGCTTCTTCTTACAATGCACTCATGATACTCCATGCATTGGCCAGATCTTAAAAAACACCTTGTCACCCACTTGAAACTCCACAATCCTATGTTTCACATTATAATACTTTGCTTGTCAACTCTGAGCCTGTAGCATGTGTTCTCGTATCAACCAAATCATAACATCAGTGTAATCATTATACTCTACTCACAATATCCTCGAGTCTTCATACTACACACATGATAAAGGTGTTCTACACCTCCTCCCATAATGTGCTTCGTGGGGAACCATTCCGATGTTGTCTTGATGACTGTTATCGTAAGAGAATTCCACTAGTGGTAAGATCCTTTCACATGGCTCTCCATTATCTAATACGCAAAATCTTAACAGATCTTCTATGGTTTTGATGGTCCTCTCAAACTGGCCATCTGTGTGAAGATGAAAAGCTATACTAAAGGCAAGGTGGGAGCTCATATATGATTTAACTTCCTTCCATTCCTTATAGGTAAAACGACTATCGCGGTCTGAGACAATCATCTTAGGCACCCTATGGTACCGTACAAACTATTCCACAAAGAGACATACCAATACATCTATACATGTCTCTTTTATCATTGGCATAAACTTGGCAAACTTGGTCAAGCGATCCATAATCACCCAAACTGATTAATTCCCTGATCGTGATCAGGGAAGACCGTGAAAAAAATCCATGGAGATATCCTCAAATTTCCACTCTGGAATGGGCAATGATTATAACAATCCACTAGGGCTCTTGCACTCCACTTTCGCCATCTGACAAGCCTCACAGTGTGTAATATAGTATATGACATCCTTCTTCATCCCCGACCAAAACATGGTCCTTCTCAAGTCAGAATACATTTTTGCAATTCTAGGGTGCACCGAATACTTGGTGTAATGAGCCTCTCTCAAAATATCTTCACGGATCCCACTTCTTGCGGGACTGTAAAGTTTGCCATGGACATAAATTAGGTCTTCTTTTAACATATATCTTTCTACTGAACCTCTCTCCATGTCTTGAAACACCAGGGCCAAAGTAGCACCCTTCCCTTGCTCTACCCGTATTCGATTTCGAATGTCGCAAACTATACTCATGGTAGCTAGGTAATCTGTGTTTGTCTTGGAATTGTCCTTACATACCAACGGGATCTCCATCTCCTCGAGCACTCGAGCCAATTCCATACTCATCATCCAAGACTCGAGGCTCGACTCTGGTAGCTTTCTGCTCAATGAATCAACTATGAAGTTTGTTTTCCCGAGGTGGCAGTTCAATGTAAATTAATAATTACAAAAAAATTCTAACCACCTCATTTGCCTCAAATTCAACTCCTTCTGAGTGTGAACATTTTTCAAATTCTTGTGGTTCGAGAAGATCTCACAGTGGATGCCGTATAAATTATGTCTCCAAACCTTTAAGGCGAACACCAGTGGTCCCAATTACAAATCATGCACTAGGTAATTACCTCATGCTTTTTAGACTGTCTCGAAGTGTAAGCAATCACATGCTCATGCTGCATCAACACTGGTCCCATCCCTTGATAGGATGCATCAATGTAAACTTGAAATCCTTCTTTCCCTAATGGAAGAGCTAGGATTGGTGCGGAGATAAGTTGATCTTTTAGTTCTTGAAATGCAGCCTCGCACTGGGGTGTCCAATCATATGGCACACTTTTCTTTCTCATAGCGGTGAGAGGAAGGGCTATCTATGAATATCCCTTCACAAAGTTGCGAAATTTCCAGCAAGTCAAACAATGATTCGTACATCGGCCACTGACTTCATAGGTGACCATTCCTTTACGTCATGCACCTTGGCCAGGTCTACTTCTTATCCAACACCGCTATTGACATGGCCCTAGAAGGAAACTTATCGGAGCCAAAACTCACACTTGCTGAACATAGCAAACAGGGAATGCTCACTTAATTTCAAAACTAAGGACAAGTTTTTAGCATGTTCCTCTTCTATCTTCGAGTAGACCAAAATGTCATCGATGAAGATAATGACAAAGACATCCAAATACGGCTCAAACACCTTGTTCATCAAACTAATGAATATGGAAGGGGCATTCGTGAGCCCGAACGGCATCACAGTGAACTCGTATGAACTGTATCTTGAGCTGAACACTGTCTTCTGAATATCTTGCTCTTGAATCCTCAATTGATAGTACCCTGAGCTCAAATCCAATTTGGAAAACCAATACGCCCCAACCTACTTATCGAATATCTCGTCGATCCGGGGTGAATGGTAGGTGTTTCGCACCATCAGTCGGTTGATTTCCACATAGTCAATTCACAACCGTAGTGATCAATATTTCTTCTTAACAAACAAAATAAGGTCTCCCCAGGGTGATGAACTGGGACGAACAAACTCTGATTCCACCAACTTCTACAATTGAACTCTAAACTAACGAGTTTCTTTGGAGCCATTCTATAAGGGGTTCGAGAGATGGTCTTGGCTCCGGGTAATAGTTTAATTATAAAGTCCACTTCTTTATGTGGGGGTAATCCTGACAGCTTCTCGGGAAATACCTCGGGAAAATCCCGCACCACCAGCATATCTTCCATACTTGCCGCCATCTCTTTTTGTTTGAAACATATCATATACACCTCTTCCCCTTTCATATGGGCCTTAAGGGCCTGAATTGAAGATAAAAATATTCGAAGTGCTAATCTAATACCTTGGAAAATGACCTCAGAGTATCCATGCCTCAAAGTGATTTGCTTTGTCGTACAATCAATCCTTACATGGTGCCAGTTCAACCATGTGATGCCCAGAATAAGATTTAATTCTGGAATTCTCAGCACTCACATAGGGGTTTCAAAATTCTTTACTCCAATATATACTTCCTAGTTGCATTTGGCGAATGATGACATCTCGAAGCCGTCTTGGAGGCATACTCTCCGAGTAACACCTGTGAAATATTGCACACAATCTAAATCTTTTATGAAGTTTGCCGAGATAAACGAATGAGTTGCACTGGTATCAAATAAGGAGTGGGATGGTTTCCCACTAACACTCACGGAGCCGTAGTACCAAATTATAACAACCCTTAATGCTAGATTCTTAGCACAACTTAGGCAAGCAAGGGATGAATGCGCATAAATATATTAATAAAATGATGACATACCTGCAATCACATCCTGAGTATTCTGATCCTGAGTCAAGTCCAGAGTAAACATCTACTCTCTAGCAGGTCAAGGATTCCTTCCTCGTGGTCCTCATCCTCGGACGCGCAGTTTTCCTCGCCCTTGCGGAGCTTCCGAAGGAGCAACAGGGGGAGCATCTCCACCTAACTGTGGGCAATAATGCCGGATGTGGAACGGCTGGTTACACTGATATTAGACTTGCTTGAATGGTCCTTTTGGTTGTTGATAAGGTTGGAACTTCGGAGTTGGAGACAACGCTGGGGGTGGGGCAGAGCGCTCCTTCCAAAAATTCTGGTGGAAGCGGTCATCACCTCTTTGGTTTCCTCTTCCACCTATAATATTTTGTGTCCTCCTATAGTTGGGAGCTGCTTCCATCACACCCTCGATGGGTCTCTTACTTTTATCCTGGACTCCCAAGTGATCTTCCTCCAACCTTTTTGCCATATCATTAATCTTCGCCAAGCTCACGCCCATTATAAACAAAAGTGCTGGCCTTAGGGGATCTCGTAAGACTTTGTAAAATAATTTTCCATACCCGCGGTCATCCAAATCATAGGAGTCAACAAATCTTGGAAGATGTTGAAACTCTCACTGATATTTTGTCACTGACTTGGATCCTTATTGTAATTGCAGGAACCTTTCTTCGAGCTCATCTTGAGCGGTGGAAGGAATGAAATGATCTGAGAAGGCATAAGAAAATTCATTCCAGTTTATATCGTTGTATACACATCCTTGAAAAGTGGAGCCCATGTGGGACTTCCACCACCTTTCTATATGCGACTCA
Organism: Platanthera zijinensis; assembly: GCA_039513925.1. Lineage (NCBI taxonomy): Eukaryota > Viridiplantae > Streptophyta > Magnoliopsida > Asparagales > Orchidaceae > Platanthera > Platanthera zijinensis. The sequence goes on along the minus strand of CM077093.1, from coordinate 107,789,837 downwards.
AAGACGGATACAGCTAAGGTGACAACCATACTTGCTGGGCATATAATTCGGGATATCAACTCTTACACAGTTTCTAACCACTCCTCAGTATGAGTAGCCAACTCTGTCCCATGGAAAACATGCAGGGAGAGGGCTCAAAAGGTACTCAGCCAGCTAGAACAAGGGGCTTGCTGCTGCACCGGGGCCTGCTGAGATCTAAACATATCTAAAATTGCTGTGAGGGCCTATACCAGCTATGACTGCTAAAATTGAGTAGGAACGGAATAAGCGAGAGTGCCCACTACTGGTTTTGTGCGTGCCGAGATCTACGTATAAAGGTACAAACCTAAGTTCAGGTTTTCTAATCGTAAGATAACAACTGGACATACTTAGATTGAATTACACATGGACACACAACTAGTTTCGCTTTGTCAGTTTGCCCTCAAACTGACGAATCGAGCGCGGGTGATACCAATTTTCAATGACTTATTTAGTTCAGTATCATTGGATGTTGATACCATTTGTATGACCCCCCTCACAGGAAACAAACACGGCCAAGGGGAGTCTTATGCCCAGAATAGCCACCTTGTGGTAGTGTAAATGCACGGCTCGACCGGTACTACAAGACGCCTTTTCTTCCTAGTAAACCAATATCTTTCATGCCAACCCAAGATAAAGAATATTTATATAGAAGTGAAAATTGCACACTAGTATAGGTCCAAACGAGTACAACAATAATAAGAAGCAACAAGCTTCTTTAATGTCATAGTATACAAGATTGCACAAAGGGCTACAACATGAGTCGCTCAAATCTCACATCATTCACTGACGACAACGAAGGTATCGTCGTATCAAGCCCTGTCACCCTGTCATGTTTTCCATCCTGTATGACCAACTTCTACTGCTCTATCTGCTAGGTTTTCTCCAAAAATTGTAGACATAGAAACCATTAGTCATAAAGACTAAGTGGCAATCACATCCGCTCATAAGCGCTAGGAGGAAGAAGGAGCAATGGTATAATATATATATATATATATATATATATATATATATATATATATATATAAGCAGTAAATACAAGCAAGTGGTATATCTTTACATATCATGAGTTGTAACAGTAGTAGTGTATAACAGCAATAGCATAATTCTACTCTAGCAATTAGGTATGAGTATAATATCATTCAACTGCAATATATCTACTTCGAAGACATGAATGTAACATAACTTATAAAAATTCTCATACAGATCTATAAGTTAAGGATCGAATTAACTGTAAGTAACTCATCATATAAGAGTGCCCATACAAACTTATATGATAAGGATCTTGTGTAATGTAATGCAATGTAATGTTATGAATGCAACATGATGACACACCAATGCACATGTACACACACTGCTATGTCTACACAGTCCTTTAGTTCCAACTTTTCGAGCAGGTAGCTCACCTCTCAGGCGTCATTCATTGTAGTCGGACGGTGACAGCAGAGCAGGCATCTCCACTACTAGGAGGGTTTCCATACTACCAGGCCTAAACCTCCGTACACCACGATGCAAAGAACAATACAGCAAAGCCCATGCGTACAATGACTAAGAGGGGTCTCGAGTAGATGTGCACAAAGAACACAACCAAAACTGACTTATCAGTGTCAGACGGATGGATCCTCTGGGAGCGTAATATCCAAGGACCAAGACCAACCGTCCACTTGGCATGCAAGGAGCCTCGGAAGTGAGCACCGAGGACCAAGCCCAACCGACCAAGGTCAATTTTTCAACTCCATCGGTGTGATGACTGGCGAGCCCGTAGAACTGCAACACTATCCTTAACCCAGGATTTTGACACCAGATGTCAACTCACACCTCAAGAAAGTACACATTGCCAAGCCAATATCATCCAAGGGCTCCAACCGAGTCCCTTCTCATCATTACCAATCCAAAGCTCAAAGGCACTCAAGGTCTCCACACAGAGTCCAATATCATCATTACCGAACTAGTGCTGTCAAATACTCACGCACTTACACCCTTTCACCTTTCCTGTGCTCCCACGCACTCAAGGTTTTATCATCAGCAAATGTGGCAAGCCATTTCATACATCACTCTAGTCCCACACAGCCACCCGTAGGGAGATACAACTCTAAGAAGTGGACTACCCTATTCATTCCTTCTATATTAAGACTCTTCATATCGCATGGCAATGTGCATTTTCTCATCTTGCCCGATTTCTTTGATCCGCAGGCACCTGCACATCAAGCCATACACCTTTTCTAGATTCTAAATCATACAATAGTCTCCATTCCATTTATTTATTTCTATATTATCAACTTTGCTTTCTAGGAATAGATCTCATGTTCTTCCAAACACTTTGATCTCCTCAAGCTATAGATTACACATTCATGTATTACTATTAAGATGCATCTTTACCGATTTTCATGAGTTAACAATTTTCTCATTTAACGATCCAACAACCATTTATTTGCTCGAAGATCCGATCACTATTTGTTCACTTGAGATCCAACAACCATTTGTTCACTCGAGATCCGACAATCATTTGTTCATTAAAAATCCAACAACCATTTATTCGCTCGAAGATCCGACAATCATTTATCCATTCAATATCAAACAACCATCTGTTCATCCTGGTTACCCGAAAGTACAACTCGACCGAAAAACAGCCTGCACTTATGTTAATACTTTGCAACAACTTTGACTGAAGATTCTCGGAGCTATAGAGTTTCAATGGGAACATGTAACCATCCGTTGGAAAGGTCTTTCCGAATACTACAATTTTTGTGTTCAGATCAAGACCTTAACGTGGTCGTAGCATACTCAAAATGACCTTGATGTCCGATATGCCCAAACACCAGATTTCTACACGCATCTTAAAGACCAACAGACGACATCGGTTCTTCTTCATCCTCTAACCATTCTTATAAAAATGCATTCAGATCTTCCTCCTCCCTTATTAACCATCATTAGACAATCATTCTTCATGGAACCAAGTCTACCATCTCCACATTGAAGAGAAGAAAGGTTGAAGACAACAAACCCTAGGACAAAGGTCCTAGCATGGTCTCTTCCTAGGAGATCTCCATTTCTCACCAAGGTTGAACTCCTTTAAGACGACATCTCTCCCATTTTATAACTAAAGATCTAGAACCAGGGGGGGTAAAAAACTCACCTCTTTTCCGTCCATAGATCTTGTTATCCTCCTTGGTGCCATGACGACGTCGGTCTTGGCTCTCGCTCTTCCCCGCAGATAGAAAGTCTGTCCCTATCCTTGTCCTTCCAAGAAAAACTCTGTACTCATCATTCTCTCAGGAAAATCAGAGAAGAATACTGTCGGCCAAGTCTTGGACATCCGTATATAAAGTCAGCGGCCAAATGGATTTAGGGCTTCCTGATAAGTAAATTTTGATTTAAAGAGGATAGATTTGGTGTTATATAATTTATTACGTATATAAGTCTATCTCTTTTTTTTTACTTACTTATATCCTGTGGATTAAGACAAGAGTACCTATCGCATAGGAGTATAGTATTTTGTAGAAAATATCAAGGTCGTATTTTTCCTAGGATCAGTGTTAATTTTTCTACTTTTTAGAACAAACTATTATCTTATCGAAAGAACAGAGTGGAGTTTATATTAAAAATAAAAAACAAAAATATAAATATGTGGTTTTATAGAGATAAGGACTCAGAAGATAGTCCTTAATTCCAGAATTAATATTTGAGAATATTAATTCACCTATTAAAGAACAACTTTATTTATTGATTACCTAACTTAACGAGAGGGTCCCTTTGGTAGCATCACTGACACGAATGTATGATCGGGGAGGCTTGTGTTTAAAACAGGTTAACGTAAAACGTAGAGTCTCTTCACCTGATATATGATCAATTAACAGTAAACTCTATTTAGAATAACTAGAATGTAGAGTTGAAATAGTTGAAAATCATATCCAACACAGAGCTTATCTTGACCAAGTGTTAAGGGTTCTTAGCCTCTTATCCAGATGGGGGTGGTATAAAGTGCAAAAAATTATATCTACCTATCTATCTTAATTCAGGACTTAAGCTTTCGCTTCGTCTTTCATTCGGGATAGGGTAGTTAAATCTAAACTATTGAAAAGCTTTCACACTATCTTAATCCAGGTCATACACTTTCTCCTCGCCTTTCATTCGGGATAGTATGAAATAATATGGTTTTATAAAATAGTTTTGAAAGCAGTTTCACGCTATCTTAATCCAGGACATAAGCAGAGCTTTGCCTTTCATTCATGATAGTATGAGAAAATAAAGTAAAGTAAAATAGAAAATAAAACTGTAAAGTACTCATAATTGAAATTGAAATATACTATTTTATAAATTCAAAAAGTTATTACAACTTTATAAAAAGCTGAAAAGAAAGCCAAAAAATTACAACTTACAGAACTTGGAATACTTGAAAGCTATTACCAGTTCTTTGTTAGAGTGCTGGGGAGTCCTAACAATTCTTAAGGAAGCTGCTGGTGTTTGAATAATTTTACAAAGCCATGCCTCTCTATTTATAGGAAAAAATTTGAAACGACACGCCCCTAGACACGGGCATGTGGGGTGGGCATGACAAGGTCACAGGCGTGTCGGGTAGTGTGTCGGGACATGTGTTGAGCTGGGCTGAACTTTGGATAGAATTTCATCAGGTCACGGGCGTGTCGAATTGTGTCACAGGCATATTTGGCAGTCGGGTCATCAGGCAGCACGGGGTGTGGCGACAGTGCGACATCTTGCTGGAAACGGGCTAACATAGGTGCGAGCACGGGCGTGTCTGATTGGGTCACGGGCCTATCTGGAAGTCGGTTCATCTAGCGGCACGGGGCGTGGCTACAGCGCAGTATCTTGTTGGAAACAGGCTAACATCGGTGCGGGCACGGGCATGTCTGATTATGTCACGGGCGTGTCGTGGATGTGTCATCAGCTTTTCTGATTTTCCTAAATAACAAAATAGAAAAATAAAAAGAAATTAAACAGGGTTGTCACGCCCTAGGTCACGGGCGTGACCTAGGGGCGTGACCTAAGTAAAAATTACAAAAATTCGGAAAAACTTAGAAAATAAATATAAAACATAAAAAAATTAAATATAACAAAAATAATTAGTTTTATATATAAAAACTAAGGTTTTATTTATAAATATTCAAAATTAATACTATACAAAATTGTATATTTTTATACTCATCAAATACTCACATACTTAGATTTTGGTAATCCAGAGAAAATATAGAGTTGAGTATATTTACATGTTATGAAATTTTCTATTTACTGTCAATTTAATTTTTCAAGATAAAACAGGTATAAAAATCCGGTGAATAAAGAGTTAAATGCTATCGTATATATATATATATATTTTTGATACCAGAGTTAGAATTTATAGCCATAAAAAGTTTAAAAAAAAATAGTAGGCACATATTAAAATCAGATATAACAAGGATAGATTGGCTTTATGATTACTATATCTTATACGAGATATATTGGAAAATATACATCCTATTATTTATGCTCTCTATAAATTTTAAACAAAAATAGAATATCAACTTTGGAAGGGTGGAATTCACCTATATAATAGGCTTTTGTAGAAGTGATAAAATTTTTTTTTCTATCATCTTTATATCTAAATTATGCGGTTTTATAACTACTAAGGAATGTAATTCCAAAGTGGCAAAAAATTATAATGAATACTTGAGTTTTTATTTGAATCCAATGTATATTAAGAGGAGTACATACTCTTTTTCATATAATATTTTCATATTTATTGGATGCCTATGTGTATGGAATGAAATTTTATTCCCATTGACATAAGATCTTTTCTTTTACTAGGAGCAGATACTCCTAGATACTTGCTTGCGTAAGAAAACATGCCAAGTAGAAATAAATAAATATTCAAGAGTTGGATAAAAACTTTTGAGAGCAACTATAATAGTTTGTATTTCTTATATTTCGTTAAGAATAGAGTAAGGATAATTACAGTCTAAAATTGTTTGGTGAACATAATATGTTTTGCTTCTATTATATATATATATGTATTTTTGATATGTTAAAGCAGGCTTGCTAAAATAATAACTCCGATTGTAATGAAATTTACAAGGTAGGGTTTACAGGTTTATTCCGGATATTTATATCTATCTAGTTATGAGAATGAGTATTAAATTTGAAAATTGAATAATTTGTTGTTTTATCAACATAGATTTTTTGGAATATATATAAATAGTATGGTTTTGAAAGTTTTGACTAGTTTTGGATGAGTAATAAAATTAACAATGTTTTTATTTAAAAGGAAAAATATAACATAAAAGTGATAAAAAAATTGCAGCTAAAAGCACCACCATACCTATATTAGGCATACGTATGAAGTGACAAAATAAAGACAAAAAAACATATTTATAGAATATACAAAAACATAAAAGATGGAAATATAGAAGTGAATTTATATTTCGAGGTTATGGAGTAGTGTTAGGGTTTCAGATTATTTTTGAAAAGGGTCCCCAGTAAAATATAGTTTTAAACGGTACACGTTTACTTTGAAAGTTCATAGTTTAGGGTTAGAAATAAGATTGGTCCCATATGGCCAGATTTGTTTAACATTAAAGGGTCCGGTCCATCGGGATTTTAATTTTCCTGGAAATAATTTAAGGCGTGAGTTATATAGTAGGACAAGATCACCTGGTGAAAAAGATTTTGGAAATTAAATTTTCCTATCATCATAAAACTTAGATCGCTCTTTATAAAATTTATTATTTTCATAGGCGTTTGCATGCTATTCCTCAAGTTCATTCAGTTGAAATTTACCTTGTTCGACGGCTATGTTTTTATCTAAGTTAAGAAATTTTAGGACACTGTATGCGCGATGTTCTAATTTTACAGGTAGGTGACATGCCTTTCCATATACTAAATGATAAGGTGTATAACCGATCGCAGTTTTGAATGTTGTACTGTAGGCCCAAAGAGCATCATCTAACTTGAGGGACCAATCTTTTTAATTGGTATCTACAGTCCTTTATAATATGCGCTTTAATTATCTATTTACTACCTCCACTTGGCCACTTGTTTAGGGGTGATAAACGGTAGCGAGTTTATGAGTAACTCCATATTTGGCTAACAATTTAGCCATCTGGGTGTTATAAAAATGAGTACCTCGATCAATAACTATAGCCCTAGGCGTGCCAAAACGTGAAAATAAGGATTTCAGAAATTTAACGATGACTCTCGCGTCAGCGGTGGGAAAAGCTTGCGCTTTAGCCTATCATGAAACGTAATCGACCGCTACTAAGATATAACGATTTTTAAAAGAAGGAGGTAAAGGGCCTACAAAATCTATGCCCACAGATCAAAAATTTCACATTTTAAGTAAAAAATTTCGGGCATTTCATCCTGACGGGAAATTTTACCTGACTGTTGGCTGCGGTTGCAAATGCATACCAATTATTGAGCGTCCTTGAATAAAGTAGGCCAAAAGAAGCTGGTTTCAAGGGCTTTTCGTGCAGTCCAGTTGGCTTGATAATGTCCGCCGGTTGGTCCTTCGTGGCAGTTCCGTAGTACTTTTACTCCTTCCTCGTTCGAAATACATCTTCTTATTACTTGGTCGGCACAGACTCGGAATAAATACGGGTCTTCCCAAAAGTAGTTTTTTAAGTCAGAAAATAATTTCCTCTTTTCTTGAATTATAAAAGCTTTTGGATGGACTCGGGACACTAAATAGTTAGCCAAGTCTGCGAACCAAGGAGTAGAAGAGTATGTTACCTTTTTGAGGGCAAGGAGACTTTCTTTAGGGAATTTATCTTCTATGTCGGCTTCTACGAGTGTATCTGTTGCAGCATTCTCTAGTTGAGAAAGATGATTGGCTGCTAAATTCTCTGCGCCTTTCTTATCTCGGATCTCTAAATCAAATTATTGTAATAAGAGAATCCAACGTAATAAGGGGGGTTTTGCATCTGCCTTAATTAGTAAATATTTTAATGTAGAATGATCCGTAAAAACTATAACTTTCGATAGTGTTATATAAGATCTAAACTTATCAAATGCAAATACAATTGCCAGTAGTTCCTTTTCCGTTGTTGTGTAATTGGTTTGTGTGGATGTGAGTGTTTTACTTGCATAATAGATAGGATGAAAATATTTGTCTACTCGCTATCCTAAGACAGCTCCTACCGCATAATCACTCGCGTCACACATGATCTCAAAAGGAAAGGACCAGTTTGGGGTTACTAAAATAGGAGAGTTGATAAGTTTGTCCTTAATAATGTTGAATGATACTAAGAATTCTCTATCGAATATAAATAGGGCTTCTTTTTCTAATAAATGAGTTAACAGTTTTGTTATTTTAGAGAAATTTTGAATGAATCGTCTATAGAAACCTGCTTGGCCTAAGAAATTTCGAATAGATTTTACATTTGTTGGAGAAGGATGTTTTTCAATTATTTCTATTTTGGCCCTATCGACCTCGATTCCCTGGGAAGAAATTTTATAACTGAGAACTAAACCTTTGCGGACTATAAAATTATATTTCTCCTAGTTCAATAATAAATTCGTGTCTTCACAGAGTTGAAGAACACGAGTGAGGTTATCTAAACACGTATGGAATGAGTCTCTAAATATCGAGAAATCATTCATAAATACTTCCTTAACATCCTCTACTAACTTGCTGAAAATAGCTAGCATACATCATTGAAATATAGCTGGCGCATTACAAAGTCCAAACGACATTCTCCTATAGGAGAAAGTACCAAAGGGGCAAGCGAACGTCATTTTCTCTTGGTCTTCAAGGGCTATAGGGATTTGTAAATACCCTGAATAACCATCAAGAAAACAATAATATGACTGACCCGAGAGTCGCTCTAATATTTGATCTATAAACGGTAGTGGAAAGTGATCTTTACGGGTGGCATCATTTAATTTTCGATAGTCGATGCACATCCTCCAACTCATAACAGTACGTGTTGGAATTTGTTTATTATTAGCGTTTGGAACTATCGTTATACCGCCCTTCTTAGGGACAACTTGTATGGGACTAACCCATGTGCTATCTGAGATTGGATAGATAATTCTTGCATCTAATAATTTCATTACTTCAGCTTTTACGACATCCTTCATATTAGGATTCAAACGTCATTAGGGCTGGATAGATCTACGAGGGTTATCTTCAAGAAATATTTTATTCGTACAAAAAGATGTGTTGAGTCCTTGTATATCAAAAATTTGACATGCTAATGCATGGCGATGTTGTTTTAACACTTCTATTAATTCATACATTTTCCTATCATTTAATTCGGCAGAAATGATAACAGGGAGTTTAGATTCGGCTTCAAGGAAAACATATTTTAAATGCTCGGGAAGTGTTTTCAGCTCGAAGGTTGGTGGTTTTTCATACTAAGTTGGGGTTTTTATAGTTGTAGAAGTTAAAAATATAAAAGGTTCTAAAGAGTCTTCAGTAGGCATTTCTTGTGAAAGGGGTAAGTCTGTCAAGTCCAATTCTTTTACAGTTATTGAAAGTAAATAAGAATAGGGAAAACCATTTTCATCAAAAGAGGCTTCCGCAAGATAGCAAGAATCACCTTTTATTAAAGAATTTTTCATAGAGGGATCTATATCGATAGTAACCTCGTCATATCCTACTCGTAAGAGAAGTCTACCATTACTTACATCTATTATTGCGCGAGAGGTTGCGAGAAAAGGAAGACCGAGAATTATGGGAACATCAGCATCTTCCTCTATGTCAAGTATAATAAAGTCTACCGAGAAGATAAACTTGTCTATTTTGACAAGAACGTCCTCTACTATCCCTATTGGATATTTAATAGAACGATCTGCTAACTTGATGCTCATTTTAGTTGGGATGGGGTTACCTAATCCTAGTTTCTAAAAGAGCGAGTAGGGCATGAAATTTATGCTAGCACCTAAGTCTGTTAACGCATCTTTTATTAATAGATTACCGAAGAGACACGGGATGGAAAATTGTCCCGGATCGTTTAATTTTGGGGGTAATTTATGTAATGTAAGACCCCCTTTTTAACAACTCGTAAAAACCGGGGTCTTATGCCCAGAACCGTCGCTTTGTGGTGACACCTTCGCACCCAGGAAGGTCGTCACAACTATGTGCAAATTCTACCAGCCTTTTTCTTTCGATCATCAATCTGTAGCGAGTAAAGTAGAAGTAGGCAGTCCACCAAAGAAAAATCACATAAAATAAAATCTCCAAGAAGAGAGTGTCAACAGAATAGTAAAAGAGTACAGAAATGAAGGGCTTAAGCCCTGTACATCAATATCCTCACTATAGATCTCTCATTCGGAAGAAAAATAAAACAACTACTAGAAGTTGGGACTCACTGTCCCAGTTGGCTGTACTCCTGAGCTAGACTGCCCATTCTCCAACCACACCGGTCTCTTGGGCTGCTCCTCCATGCAGGGCTCCACGATCCCCTAATATGATGTGGTTCAAAAACTGTTAGTCTATAAGACTAAGCCCTATCATCCCCCACCCCTTCCCCTATGCTCCTAGGCACCGAGTGGGGAGGAAGAAAGGAAGGGACGTGAAAGTGGAGAGTAAAACAAACAGGTGACAGGGGAACCTAGCTAGCAATTTATAATAATGTTGTAATAGGTAAAGTAAGAAAAGAATTTAACCATCACTTATGTGAGTACACAAAAGCCAAGGGATCTTCTACAAGGCTCCAATCATATAAAATGTCTCATACCACTTTATACGTTGGGGTATCGGTTATCACAAATAGTATATATATATATTGAAATGAACTTAATTTATAAACTTGCCCACACAAGCTTATAGACAGAGGGGTCGTTTGGCAAGTCCTAAAGTATAAGCGTCTCATTAAACTTATACATTAAGTGTAATAGGTTATTATGAATGATTATGATATGCATCTATATGGTGGGTTCATGTTTTGTTCAAGAAGTGCAACTCACCCACCCGACTTTGTGTACACAAACCTTTAGTTCCCCCATTCGGAGCCGTTACCTCCCAGGATACCTCCGTAGTGGCAGACGGAAGCGGTGGGTTGGGCCTCACCAACCTCAAAACCAGTAATAGCACTACCGGTCTGACCTATCGTACACATCAACGCTTGGTGCACTTAGCATACTACCGCGTAATCTTGCCGACTGGACCGCCGTACATAAGTTTGGAGAAGTGTTAATCCACACTTGCCGAGTCATCGTATTGGCATCGTTGCAACGACTAACCCATACCGAAGACCCACCACCTTAGGTATTTCTTATGCGCATGCATTATTCTCAAAATAGTATACAATGAGTCGAGTTCACGGACTGAACCGTCCATGTTAACCTCAAACCGAGACGAAGCTCCCCGGACTAAACTGTCCGGCTCAATTTCAAGACCTCATCCCTTTGAACACCGTGGTATGGCGCCCCTTTGAACACCTCGGGATGACTTAACCATTTCAAAGTCTTGTCCAACTAGTTTGTGCAGTGGGAAACCCTATCTACTAAATTACTCTTTCGATTTATTCTTTAAGGTTTACGTTAGCCCAAGACTACCTCCGGATTTACCCCGTGAAGGGTTATCAATAGGCACTAGGAACTGCGATGGTATGACAGACCAAAGTTCGCTTTCGCAAGGCACTTATTATTATTGGTTGATTCCATTACCTCTCCTCCTTTAACATCACATTAAACCTGTACCTAGGGTAGTTTAGACCTTTCACTCTTGCGGGAACAACGATCTTTCGTTGAACTTGCGTACCTTTTAACACACATCAACTCGATTCTCACCACTCCTTAGAACTTTCTATGGTGACTCATCTACTTTCATTCAAACAATTCAACACGACCAACTCTACACTATTCCAACTCTTATCCTAATACAACTTTTCCCAAAATTACTATTTGCAGACCAACCTATACTAAGTATGTTCATGATAGGATGTCCTTCAAGTTTTCATCCGAATTACCTAGGTTATTACTGGAGTCCTATCATGACATAAATGATTTAATTCCAGAATAATGTATTTTCCTCAATTAATCTTCTATTTAAATAATTTCTTAAAAGAGCCAATTATTGTCAAGTTGATCATGAAGTATACATTTTAGACATGATTAATGTTTCATAAATTCATGATAATATTCCATATGTCTAAAAGTGACAATTTCCAAATTTGGCATTTTCTACAAACATTTAAGGGTCCTAAAATTATTTTAGCAGTAATTCCCATATTCCAAGATTTGTAAATCAACTACTTAAAATTATCATCCAAATAATTTGAATTAAATATATTACACTACAACAGTCCTAAAATTATCACTGGCCAACTTTCATGATTTTTCACAGAATATATAATTCTAAATAAATTCTATACAAAAATCTAAACAGGGTATAATTGCGAATCAAGTACTATGAATATACTTCAAAAATTGATAATTAAATTCCTAACAGTAGATATCGTCCTAAAATTATCTGTGGCCAAAATTCACATTTTTACAGGTTAAATTATTCTTTAAATGATTTATTTACCAAGTAGTGCCTTTATAAAATTTCTGAAGGAAGCAATATATAAAATCCTTTAAAAATTATAATAAAATTTAGAGACCTCTATTTAGGTCAAAAACCTCTACTGACCAAATTTTACTAGATTCCATTTAAACCAAATGATCAAATTAAATCAAATACTAAATTGTACACTTTGATATTTAATAAATGAACTACCATGAATATAATCTATAAAATTCCACTATAAATATCTATGGGTTAAACTCACCCTAAGATTCATTCTACCCCATCTTCACAATTTTTAGATGATGTTAAGCTACTGTTTTGACCTAATAGTGCTTCTACCCTAAAGATAGGGTTTGTCTTTTAAGGTACTTAACTAATTCTAAATTCCCTAACATTTCAACCAGAGGCTTAAATATACATAAGCTATCTCTGTAATAAATTACAAGGCCATACAAGGACATTTTCCCCTATGTCCTTCACAACCCCGAAAGGTCCTTCCTTAGGGTTTGAACTTGGGTCCAAGGGTAAATAACCCCTAATTCATCCATATTCCCCAAGGTGGGGGGGGGGGGGGGTACTTAGGGAAATACTAAGCCAGTGGTCCAAAAGGGCTGTGCATTCAATATTTCATTTTTGGCTATAAGCACACCAAGCCCTTTACAAGCCAACACATGCAAGGCGATTAACCCAAATTACTCTGGTCCATATGGGCTGAAATTTAAACCATGCCTTAATAATGTCCCCATGGACCATGCCACCAAAAATTGGGGCCTTTTGGAGTTGAAATACTCCAAGAATCACCTAAACAAGCCTTGGGGCATTTTAGTAATTTCACCCTAATTTTAATTCCAATTAATCCCATTTTTTGGCAGATCCTAATTATGACTTAAAACAGTTACTTCCCAAAATCTCAGGTCATTTGGGCCTCTGTATGGGCTTGGGCATCTCTTCCAATTTCTGCATTTTTGTTATTTGCAGCCCAAGACAATTCACCTTTTCAGATCTTGCACGTGAGATATCTCAACATGCAGAGGGCTAATTTGACTAATTTTTCTACCATAGGTCAAATATACCCCTAAGGGAAGGCCACCAAAATTTGGGACCTATTAGAGTTGGTATGCTTCGAAAATAAACATTATTTGATTTAACAAATTCTGACTAAAACTACAGAATTATTTTCCCCAAAAATTCCCATTTTTGGGGAGGGGAAAGGTATGCCTAATTAAGCCACATGCCCTAAATTTTAGTCCATTTGGACTTAGGGTTTGGTCATGGCACTCATTTAATTTCTGACCTACCCTAGGACAATCCCTAGGAAAATGGCTCTATAGGGCAGTATACTTAACCGAAATTAATATGTAACATATCAAACTAAAGGTAACTCCAAGACCAACAATTTTCATGTAGAGTATATTTTATGAAAATGGCTGTAAGTGCCCTAATTATTGGCATGCAAAAGTCTGTTAAAGAAGATAGAAAATAGAACTATTCATGTAATTTAAATAAATACAGGATTAATAATTTTTGCATGGCACTAATCTTAAAGCAGATGTGTGGCTGCTGTGTTTCTTCTCCAAATGCAATGGAAATCCAGCCTGATATCGGGGGCTTTCACAGGAGGTTTCCCGGCAGCTACAGGCGGCACCTCCACCGGCGATCTTCACCTCCACCCTCACGGTGGTGGGGGCAAGCTTTTGCTGGCGGCTAGGGCGGAGGGAAGTGGCAGCACCACCGCACTCGAGAGCTACCAAAACACCATTAATGGAGAAAAACAAAAACTGGGATCGGGCTCATTCGAGCCCGAACCCTACCCTAAACATTCCAAAGATCTAAGCATGAAGAGAGAGGTAAGGGAGGACTTTCTCGGCGGCCTTGCGACGTGAGGAGCGGCGAAGAACCATGGCGACGGTGGCAGTGCTTATCCCTCAGGTTCATAGCTTCTAGCTGTAGTTCAGCTCCAAGGCTTGGTTATCTCTCTCTCTCTCTCTCTCTGCTGCTCTCCTTGTCCTGATGGTGATGAGCCGATGGGAGTGAGTGGGGGCGGATGAGGAGAAGAAGTATAGGGGCGATGCACTCTAGGTGAGGGGGCGGGTTTTCCTTATTTTTGTCACCATGCATGAGTGTGTGGGCCCCACTCCATCCACCTCCTCCTAAATGAAACCAAGGGTCGGCCAGCCCAAGGGGGGCTGATGGCATGGGCCCAAGTGGGCTCAATCCACTAGCACACTTAAATATATACTTTCTCTCTCCTAAATTATTCTTCATTTTGAGCTTCTCTCACTCTCTCTCTCCTAGTCACTAAGTTGGCTAGTCAATCCTTTAGTCTATTGGCAGCCCACCCATGCATAATATATTAAATGGGGGGGGGGAATGATATCAAGGCTTGACGGTGGAGAGAGAGGCCCTTCGTCATGAATACTCTTCCTCCAAATTTTCTCTCTCCTAGTCACCAAAGTTGACTTGGTCACTTTTTGGTTCTATAAGAGTTTTTCATGACCTAGTAATGACAAAACCACTCCTAGGGGTCTTGTTGGAAATGGGATGTTACAAAACCCAATAAACAAAATAAAAATTTCGTCCCCGAAATTAAAGTTAAGCCTACGGGGTTTTTCTACCGGCAAAACTAAAGTGTAACATCCCATAAATGAGTTGATATGCCTACTTGCTTAATAAAATAAGGGCTAGCCCCAATAAACAAAAAAGATTAGTCTCTATCCTTTTAGATGATTCTACTAGTAAAAACAATTAGGAAGAACGCTTAAACTACTTGAGGAGTTGCGAGGTATACCTGACTAAATAGCTCCGGATATCTTTCCTGCATCAGGTCCTATGGCTCCCAAGTATGCTCCTCTCGTCAATGGTTCCTCAACAGGACCTTGACTAGCTGGATCTTCTTGCGGCGCAAGACTCGTATTCCCTGGTCGTCAATCTGTATCGGCTCCAAATGTACATATCGATCCGAAGCTTTCGGCCCATTAGTGGCCGTAATCTGTAACTCCCGGCGTAGTAGAGCCCTTCTGAGTGAAGACATGTGAAAGACGTCGTGCAAGCCGGCCAGCTCCGGTGACAGCTCCAGCCGGTAAGCTAGGGGACCGATCCGCTCCAAGATCCTAAACGGCCCCATATACCTCGGGCTAAACTTCTTCCGCTGACAACGTACTCTTGAAACCCCATGCATCGGCCGGATCTTCAAGAACACCCGATCCTCTACCTGAAACTCCACCAGATGATGCCGAGTATCATAATATTTTGCCTTCCTACTCTGCGCCTCCAGAATTTTAGCCCGTATCAGCCGTACCTGTACCTCAGTATCCTCAATAAAGTCCATGCCCACAGTTTTCGAATCCTTGTCTTATATCCAAGACCACGGAGTACTACACTTCTACGCATACGACGCCTCATACGGAGCCATACGTATACTAGACTGATGACTGTTATTGTACAAAAACACCACTAGGGGCAACATCCTCTCCCCGGGCTCTCCATGGTCAACAATACACATTCTTAGTTGGTCCTCCAGTGTCCGGTTTGTGCGCTCTGTCTACCCATCTATCTGGGGGTGGAAGGTCGTACTGAAAGCTAGTCGAGTACCCAAGTATGTCTGTACTGACCTTGACTCCCTGGACGTGAATCGTCCATCTCGATCAGACACAATCGTCTTGGGCACCCCATGATATCGCGCAAACTGCTCTATGAACCTCCGTGCCAGTACTCCGACAACATCCTCCTTCCTGATCGGGATGAACCTAGCCACCTTCGTCAATCGGTCAATGATTACCCAGATAGAATCGTTTCCCGCCCATGATCGAGGGAGGCAATGGATGAAGTCCATCGCGATATCCTCAAATTTCCACTCCGGCACCGGGAGTGGCTGCAATTAACAAGCGAGATGTCTGCACTCTGCCTTCACTAACTGGCACGCCTCGCAGTGGGTCACGAAGTAGGTGATGTCCTTCTTCATGCCCGGCCAGTATAGAGTTTTCTTCAAATCCGCCGTCATCTTAGTGATCCCGGGATGTATAGAATATCTGTTATGATAAGCCTCGACCATGATGTCCTACCGAATCTGGACTCCATCTAGTATGTAAGTCCGACCTCTGAAACATAACAGATCATATCGTATCGTGTACTACCCAGCTGAGCCTGCCTCCAAGGCCCAGAAAATCGGCTCTACCTTGGTATCCCGCCTCTTCCAATCTCTAACTCTGTCATGTATATCATAGGTGGTGCTCGTAGAGGCCAGGTACTCCTCATCGTGCTCGGGGTCATCAGATGATACCAGAGTGATATGCATCTCTTCAAAACTCCGTAGTAGTTCCATGGTCATAAGCTGGGGCCCTGCTCCAGAAGTGGCAGCTCTCCGGCTCAGTGCATCGGCCACCACGTTTGCATTACCCGGATGGTAGTGCATATCGTACTGATAGTCCGCTAGAAACTCCACCATTCTGTGTTGTCGGATATTCAGTTCCTTCTGCATATCCACATATTTAAGATTTTTATGATCTGAAAATATGTTGCAGTGGACACCATAGAGGTAGTGCCGTCAGACCTTCAATGCAAATATAACCGCTCCCATCTCCAAATCGTGAACTAGGTAGTTCTGCTCAGGTTTCTTCGGCTGGCGGGAGGCATAAGAGATCACATGTTCCTTTTGCAACAAAACTGCTCCCATGCCCTGGTAGGAGGCATCCGCATAAACTTGAAATCCTTCTATCCCCGAGGTGAGGGCAAGTATCGGGGCCGAAATGAGTCGACCTTTCAGCTCTTGGAACGCTGTCTCGCACTGTGGTGTCCAGACAAACAGTATCTTTGTTGGGTATTGTATCCACAATTACCTAGATTTAAAGAATCCTCCAGTCAAGGTAAGATGGATTCACAATGTATTTGACAATCTTCTATTAAGTTATGCTTGCAGCTATTCCATGCTAAGTACACACCAATGTCAGGGTGCAGTGGGTCAATATACACAGGTCTGCACAACGTAATCCCTCGTTGAGCAGATCAGTGTGTTGACTCACGTGTGATCTCTCTATTGGAGTGTACTTATTTTCAAGTAAAGGATTAAGGCAGATAATGAGCAGAAGAAGGAGCAAAGATGGGTCAAAGACCAAGTCATCAAAGGAAGAAAGAGAAAATTTGTCTAAGTCAAAATCGACGGGAATTACTAAGTGATTCTCGCCGACTTCGATGAGAATGGATAGTGATTACCGCCGATTCGGCGAGAATAAATCTGCATTCCCGTCGACCTCTTCTAGATGATTGTTTACCTACAGGAATTCTGCTAAGGTAGAATCGATGGGAATCAACAAGTGATTTTCGCCGACTTCGACGGAAATTGTTGTGATTCCCGTCGAATCGACGATAATCAGTTTGCATTCCCACCGATTCCCACCAGCTGACATGGTTTCCAATCGTGAGTGATTCCCGCCGACTTCGACGGGAATCACCAATGATTCTCGTCGATTTTGCCTTAGGCAATTTTTCTTGTTCGCTGGACCAAACCGCCATGTCGTGCGCTGTTTTGGCCGGGGCTAGGGTTTCTCCTTATTGGCCCCACAACGGTCATTAGGGTTGGCTCTGGTATATATAGTCGTATATTTTGAACATGAAGACATAGATATTGACGGAAAATCTGAAGTAGCTGACGCGTGCCCTAGCAGATCGCAGAACGTCGCCGATCGCTGTTGCCGCTCGCAAGCTAGTCGCCGCCGCAGATCCCAGAGCTTCTTTGATCTTCCAACGACAGTACCGAGGCTAGCAGTGCATCTTACACATCTCCCTTGAGATTTCTTGTCTCTCGATTCGTTGAATGAGGTTTGTTCTTCATTCTGAATCGATTGAGACGACTGATCCAACTGAGATCGTTCGTAGACCATGATTGCTTCGTCAAGAAGTTTGGATCTACAAAGCATCGCCGCCGCAATAACTTGCCGCCGCTGATCTTGACAAGATCCTCTCCAAGAGAGTACTCCGGTTGTGGAATCTTCGCATCTTTCAAGAATACTTCAACGATCGAAGAAGGACATCGGAAACTCCAAAAGTTTTTTTGTATTTTCTTTACATTCAATTTTAATTTATTGTAAAGGAATTTTAATTTCTAGTTGTAAGGGTTGGGTGCAACCCGTGGTGGAGGAGTAGTGACTCCTTTGGTTGGAAGGGTTCCTTCCGTAGTGTGGGGATTGGTTTTCAATCCAGTTGGAGAAGTGACCGAGTCGTCCCTTGGTGGGAGAAAGGTCAAAGGGGTAAAGTGGGCGTACCCAAATCGGGGAACCACCATAATTTCTTGGGTGTTTTATGTGCTGTGTTTGTTTAATTGTGCAGGTAAAGTTAATTCCAGAAAAGACTGCACGACACCTATTCCCCCCCCCCCATAGGTGGACTTAGTCGACACTAGATACTTTCAAGAGGTATCAGAGGGAGATTACTCGTCAATAAGGTTAACACCTTGAGTAAGATCCCGTGTCTAGTGTCAAGAAGAAAACAAGACTCAAGCATGGAGCTATACACGTATGTCTCTCCCCTGAGACTGCCTACATGCACAAAAGAATATTTTCCCATCTGGAAAATGAGAGTTTAGTTTAACCTGGAAGACATTGACCCCCGTGCTTTATTCATTGTGGAAGAGGGTCCCTTAATTCCCATGAACGCTTCTGACTCTTTAGAAGATCTCCAAATACCTAAGAGTACCGCAGAGATGTCTGAAACTGAGCTCTCACTTTTTAACTTGGACAAGCTGGTTTGATAGATCATCTCTGATATCTGGTCAGGCTCTTCTCTTACAAGATTATATAAGTGCAAGACTGTAAAGTCCATGTGGGAAACAATCTCTGACCTCATGGAGGGAAAGAAGACTACCGGGACTGAATGCAAGCAAGAAGATGAAGCATATGTGGGGGTCCTCATCTCTGATGATGAAAGTTAAGAATAACTTCTCAATATCAGGGCTCCTGTGTCTCTATCAGAGACTGAAGAAGAGGTTGAGGAATGCAGTTGTGATGAAGCTAAAACCTCAGTCGCTGCTGACTGTAACTCTAACCCTGATCAGCACAATCAGGATCAGGTATCTTCCTCTTCTTGCTCCCTTCCTCTTGTATCTCCTGAAGACAGGAGAAGTTCAAAGGTTTGTCCATCTCTTGATGCTAGGGAAATAGACAGTTTAAATCAAAAGATTGAAACTCTTTATTCCCTTCGTAGTGCCCTTCAGAAGAGCACCTTGCTTGTTGAGAAACAAGCTATGGAAATTGCTCAGTTGAGGACCATGATGGAACTCCAATTTTAATCCATAAAGGTGAAGGAATCAAAGATCTCGGATCTAGAGTTTTCTCTAGAGACCGAGAAGAGAATTGTATCTAACTTTTCCAATATAGATGCTATTAAGAGAAAGGGAGAAAACGGGTGGATCTCACGAATTATAAAATCATGGAGAAATGGGGAAACTGTTTACAGACCCCCCACACCGAGTAGGAGGGGCATTCATAATTCCTTCAGGTATGACCATAAGAACAACTAAGGTCACTGCAAGAATGATCGACCCTCAAGTGGAAACACCCATAGTGCAAGTGCTGTTATGGCTACCAATGAGAAAATACACACTGCTCATCATGAACCATTTGTACTTACGTCCTCAGCCCCCTCATTTCATGACATTGCTAGAACCAGCTCTCACAAAACATCCTCCCACCCTAGGACAAAGGAAAAGGGAGTTGGCAAACAGGTGTTAAACATCAATGGGGCCCCCGGATGTATGCTGGCTAAAAATAAAACATCATCCCCCAGGCCTCATGATACTCACCACATGTTCACCATCAGACCCCGCTCGAGTCTCAGTGGAAAGGGTAAATCTGATAGCAGTTCCAGCTTTGCCTCATTCAGACCTAGGGTCTTGACTTACTCCGTTAATGGACCTAGTCAGAAAAGGAGGTACAATATTCATAAGTGTTGGTGTTGTGGCAGAGTGGGTCACTTTGCCATAGATTGTTTGCACAATCCTTCTGTGCCAAGGGCAAGGGTATGTCCACATCCTTTTGAAAGAGATAGCCTTCCTGACAGAAATCCTATAGGAAGGCATGTTGTATTTTATGCTGACAAGAACCTAGGACCCAATACCTATTGGGTTCCTAAGAAAAGTTAATTCTTTTTTGCAGGATAGTCTAGGCACCCATGACCTGATGGGGCCTAGACAAGAGATGTTCCAGGCTTGCTATGGAACAAGTATATGAGACTAGAGATAATGCTAACTACAGTGTCCTACTTGAACTTGACACCCGTTGTACTTCAAATCATGGATCCGAATGATCAACCTAATGATCCCAGGTATGCGCATTCAGTTTCGAAATTTTTATCGCTTTACATAGATGTATATATATATCCAAACACATATGTAGATTTCCTTTCAAGATATAAATATATATGTATATACACACACCTTATGGAAGGACACGGAAGCTAATATCCGTATGATCCATATTGTGGAAACTGATAAATTGTCAAAAATTTTGATATGGTGAGAAAGGGGGTGTCAAATGGTCATGCGACTCTCAAGGTACTTGTATCAAAAGTTGAAACTACAATATTACATTTTGAATCCAACAAGGATAAGTCGGGGTTTATTTCTAGTATTAGCCTTCCTTGAACTCAACTTAGCTATCATAACATGAAAACATGATATCCTTTGTTTAGAGGAAAAAGGAAATTTAGGAGAAATAAACAGGATTCCTGTCGATTATAATAATCGTGCGGAAATAGAGGAAAAATCAATAGCGGAAATATCGGAAACCTCCACAACCAGCGGAAATATCAAAAACAGCGGCAAAATTCGGAAATAAATAGCGGAAATAGCGGAAATTCTCCTCACGACCCTTCGCATTCCCGTCGACTCTGTAGAAACAGCTTCCCCGCGGAACCTGCGAAATCGTGTCTGCCTCTCGTCGACTCCCGTCGCTCCCGTCTCTCCAATCGAGTGCAATCCACCCGTGGTCATCTCCCCTCGGCTCGGTGTTCCCGTCTCCGGAATCTGCTCAACGCAAGTGTCTCGCCGATCCACTGCCAGCATTCCGTACCGACGCAAGCATTTCATCGGACTAGGGCTTCTCTCCGCTCGCCGCCTGTCTAGAGTTTTCTACCTTCCCCCCTCCGAGTAACAGGTAACGATCGTTCTTCCTTGAATCTTTAGCTCGTTTGTAACTTGTCTAGTTTCTCTTAGTTTAGTTCCTACAAACTATAGATTTAGATAGAGTTAAGTTCCTTGAGTGTAACTTGTTTAGGTTTATAATGGCTCCTCGAACAACGGTTGGGCTCCTCACTGAAAGTGAGTTGGTTAGGACTGGCTTTGCCCATCCTTCTGATGAATTCAGGAACATAATCTTGATGCTAGAGCAAGTCGGGCTCTCCTTTATTCTCGAGCACCCGTGCAAGGTCCAAGACAAGGAAGTTCTTGAGTTCTAAGTAACCACCAAGCTATGTCATGAGGACACCCTAATAAAGAGTAAGATAGTTCGACTAAGGATCAAGATGACTACTGCAAAAATATCACATCATCTCTAGCTCACCAGCTCTGTATAAGAGGACTACCTCGACGAAAATGATCATGCGAGGACACTACTGTTTTGTGGATTAGCTCGAGGGACCAAGATCATCAAACGCAAGGACATGAACGAAGAAGGAAAGCTACTTTCAGATATCATAGGGAAGGTTCTATTATGCAAACCGGGCTCCCATGATCATATATCAGGTGACATGTTTAAGATCCTGATGGCTATAGTGTGCAGAAAGAAATTCATCTTGGGGGTCAAGCTATTTGAGAAGATAAAAGATACCCTGCGTACTCCCAACTTGGGAGAATCATCAGTCTATACCGGAATCAGATGGACGGAGACAAATTTGATATCAGTAAGGGAGTCCCCCTTCAGTACCTAAAGAAGATCGACTCCAGCGTCTTTGATAGGTGGGAAAGAAGAATTGCCCAAGGGGGTGCGACTGGAACACATGTTTATGAAGAAGATAGAGCACCGTTGTTCAGAAATCCCTCGGATGAGCCCAGTGAAGTTCCTGATCTGTTGCATGCAGGAACTGAGGGGGAGTCTTTACCCAGTCTTTCTGCTGACATCAGGATGGATGCCACAGTCTCAAAGAAAGTAGATGCTATCGCAGATATTTCCCACATCGCGAAGGATGCATTGGATACCCTCGCTACTGATCAGACTGACGAGGAGGATGTTGAGGAGGATATGGAGAATGCTGCTGTTGATTATGATGATGTGGATCATGCCGCCACTAATGACCTTAACAATGAGCAAGCTGGAAATGAAATGTCAACGAGGGAGATTTATGTTGAACCCCCTTTTGAGGAACAATTTCAGGCAAGGGTTCCAGACGTGACTGTTGCAACAGTTGAGGGGGAGCCCTTTCGGCCTCAGGAACAACCTGATACTTTGCTAAAGGGGTGATGAGTATACATGGAAACTTGGCAGATGCTTCCTCTATCCCCCCACAGGAGACTGTGAATCTATCAAGCTCCACTACTGTATCTGAAGAAGAGAATCCTGACTCACTGAGTCCTATTCCCCCAGAGCACGACCAGACCATTCATCAGGATCATCCGCTAGGACCTAGCGTGGTAAATCACACGGTAAATATCATTCAAGGTATAGTGGATGAATTGAAGGCCTCCTTTGAACGATCTCAAAACAATGTACTTAAACGAATTAAGCAGTCCGAGGATCTGATGCTAAAGAGTGTTTTGGAGATAAATCATATGCTGGATGTGATGGAACAAAGATTTGATGCTAAGTATGCTGAGGTCGGCATTGCCGTCAATCTTTTGATGCAAGGGCTACAAAAAAATACAGTTGATCTGGCAATTGTAAATCAAATTGCACATGTTGTGGCCAACAACATCAAATTGTTGGATGCCAACATGGTCACACTTAACACGAATCAGAAATCCCTACTGGACGATTTTACTCGGAATGTCAAGCATATAGATGAGTCACTGCATTCGTATGCAAACTTAATTGCTCAAGAAGCCAAAAAGTGGGAGGAGGAATATACAACTAAGATGGCAGGGTTAGAGCAAATCATGGTCGACAACTTCAAACAGTCAAATAAGTATGTTTTTTTAAAGCTGTCACTGGCTAGTTCAGCAAGCATCTGGTATACAAAGTGTCTATGCTCCTACTGATGAGGTTGTTACTACTGCTGCTGATGAGGTTGCAAGTTCTGAGGAGATTCCTTTGAGTGAAGCTGATGCCAGAAAGGCTGCCAAAGCCGCTGCCAAAGCTGCTCACAGTGCTATGCTTGATCAAGAGGCCATTACAAAAGGTAAAAGAAAACTAAAAGAAGGAACTTCCAAAGAAACTCCAGCTAAGAAGAAATTCAGATTGAAGGAAAGTGAAGTTAAGAATGAACGATGGAGTCCTACGTCTAAGAGCATCCTACTGGATACATTCTTGCTACAAAAGCGGGGAGAGCTTAATAGAAGTGAAGTTTATAGTCAGTATGAGTGGCAGATGCACAAAGAGTATGAGTCTAAAAGAAACATATTCTTCAAGACTAATACTGTGGAACATAAAGCTCCTCCACCCCAGTATTATCCAAAGCCAAAGGAATTCTTTGAAAGGCAAAGCAAGAAGTACATGGCTGAACAACTAAGAGATGCTCAGGCAAAGGAGGGATAGACTTGGAATCTAGATGTTTTTTTATTTTGTATATGCGTGTATATCTTTTCTTGTATTTAAATGAACAACCTTTGGATATATATATATATATATATATATATATATATATATATATATATATATATATGATCACATGCTGATTCATTTGTTGTTCTGAATGCGTGAAATTTAATTATTCTGAATTCTTGTCTCATACATTTGTTATGTATATCTTTCTGGTAGGTGTAATTCATCTTAGCTAGTTGGATTTTAGCTTCTTAAAATAGGGGGAGATTGTTGGGTATTGTATCCACAATTACCTGGATATTAAGAAGCCTCCAGTCAAGCTAAGATGGATTCACAATGTATTTGACAATCTTCTATTAAGTTGTGCTTGCAGCTATTCCATGCTAAGTACACAACAATGTCAGGGTGCAGTGGGTCAATATACACGGGTCTGCGCAACGTAATCCCTCGTTGAGAAGATCTGTGTGTTGACTAATGTATGCTCTCTCTATTGGAGTGTAGTTATTTTCAAGTACATGATTAAGGCAGATCATGAGCAGAAGAAGGAGCAATGATGGGTCAAAGACCAAGTCATCAAAGGAAGGAAGAGAAAATTCGTCTAAGTCAAAATCGACGGGAATCACTAATTGATTCTCGCCGACTTCGACGAGAATCGTTAGTGATTCCCGCCGATTTGGCGAGAATCAATCTACATTCCCTCCGACCTCTTCCGGATGACTGTTTTCCTATAGGAATACTTCTAAGGCAGAATCGACGGAAATCACCAAGTGATTCTCGCCGACTTCGACGGGAATCGTTGTGATTCTCGCCGAATCGACGAGAATCAGTTTGCATTTCTGCCGATTTCCACCAGCTGACAAGGTTTCCAACTAGAATTCGGCTAAGGTAGAATCGACAGGAATCGTGAGTGATTCCTGCCGACTTCGACGGGAATCACCAACGATTCTCTCCGATTTTGCCTTAGGAAATTTTTCTTGTTCGCTGGACCAAACCGCCTTGTCGTGCGCTGTTTTGGCCGGGGATAGGGTTTCTCCTTGTGCGCCCCAGAACGGTCATTAGGGTTAGCTCTGGTATATATAGTCGTGAAATTTGAACATGAAGACATCGATATTGACGGAAAATCTGAAGTAGCCGACGCGTGCCCTAGCAGATCGCGGAACGTCGTCGATCGCTGTCGCCGCTCGCAAGCTAGTCGCCGTTACAGATCTCTGAGCTTCTTTGATCTTCCGACGACAGTACCGAGGCTAGCAGTTTGTCTCACGCATCTCTCTTGAGATCTCTTGTCTCTCGATTCGTTGAATGAGGTTTGTTCTTCATTCCGAATCGATTGAGACGACTGATCCAACTGAGATCGTTCGTAGACCTTGCTTGCTTCGTCAAGAAGTTTGGATCTACAAAGCATCGCCGCCGCAATCACTTTCCACCGCCGATCTTGACAAGATCCTCTCCAAGAGAGTACTCCGGTTGAGGACTCTTCGCATCTTTTAAGAAAGCTTCAATGATTGAAGAAGGACATCAGAAACTCCAAAAGTTTATTTGTATTTTCTTTACATTCAATTTTAGTTTATTGAAAAGGAATTTTAATTCCTAGTTGTAAGGGTTGGGTGCAACCCATGACAGAGGAGTAGTGACTCCTTTGGTTGGAAGGGTTCCTTCCGTAGTGTGAGGATTGGATTTCATCCCGGTTGGAGAAGTGACCGAGTCGTCCCCTGGTGGGAGATAGGTCGAAGGGGGAAAGTGGACGTACCCAAATCGGGGAACCACTATAATTTCTTGTGTGTTTTCAGTGCTGTGTTTGTTTAATTGTGCAGTTAAAGTTAATTCCATAAAAGACTGCACGACACCTATTCCCCCCCCCCCCATAGGTGGACTTAGTCGACACTGGATACTTTCAATCTCCTTCCTCGTCAAAGAGGTAAGTGGGAGGGTGATGGCCGCAGAATAGAGGCCGACTGTGGTTGGTTCGAAATGGTCTGATTCCGCTGGCTGATTAGAAGATCGAGTTTTCTAATGAGAGGAAGCAAGTGCACCTATCACGTAGTACTCGGTATTCGGGAGAATACCAGGTCGTATTGTTCTTGGGGGCGCGTTGATTATATCAACTCTTCGAGGAAGACTATTATCTTACTATCAGTAAGGTGAGATTTTTAGTTAATTAAGGCGGAAAGAAAAGAGAGAAGAATTTTTCTTAGATTAATTCGATGACGAGTTAACGCTCGACATCGAATCGGATTAAGACTAAAATAATTCTTAAAAATTATTGAACTTAGTTTTTATATAAACAAAAGGCACTGGGCCGTGGAGGTTCCATAGACATGAGCTTACCTGGGTCTAAGGATATCGCTCACCTGGATGCTAAGGCTATTCAACCTAACACTAGTCCGACGAAGGATTTCCCTTAACGCCCGCATTACGGTAAGAACCCCGCTATTGGGTGGGGAACCCAATCCGGCAGAACTACGCTTCTCCTCTTTCGAGGGGGCGTATGCAGTTCTCTTTACCTTAGGGGGTTCGGTCCATACATGCAGCCTCTCGGCATTGCGTATGAATAACGGAAATAGAGCCCACACATCGATTATGTGGTCCTATGCGTCGTTAACCCGGGACAAACCTTAAGTCCTTAAATTAAAATTAAAATAAAGTTCTTTAATTATTTCAAATCATTTTATATGTCCCAAAGCTCTTCGATGTCGAAGGCTAATAGAGATTAGCCATTCATCGGTATGGGAATGACTTTATGGTTTTTTGTATAACGTGAGTTTGAATTTAAGTACTAAACAGTTTATAAGAGAAAACATAAAAAAACAGGACATTTAGATAAATTGAAGGCTAATTGATGCAGGCACTCTCGCACACTTCAAAACCATAAATAAATTAAGTAAAGCAAGTCCTACTCGAATGAGTATGCGGGAAATAAATGCAAGTACAAGTCATACTCAAAACTGAGTAGTCGGTAAATTAAAGCAATGTGCCATTAAACTCTTAACGAGTAGGCGAAAATAAATGCATAAATAAAAAGAAACTAAGTTACAAAAAATGAAAGTACAAGTCCCACGCAAATGAGTGGGCGAAAAATTAAAGCAGAGCGCCATTTAACTCTTAACGAGTAGGCGGAAATAGATGCGCACATGCACACACTCTACATAATTGAGAAAGCGATAAAATTGTGAGTCCCGGCTCAAATGAGTGGGCGGGAGAATGAAAGTAATAAACATATCCCCTACACGCACGCACTCTACATAATTGAAGAAAGCATTAAAACAAAGCAATAAAAGTTATCACCTACACTCACACACTCTACATGATTGAAGAAAGTATGAAAGAAAACATGAAAAGTTAATCTCATACACTCACACACACATAAAAATAGCACGAAAATGAAAGTTATCTAAAAATTAAAACTACAACTTTTCTACCATTAAAACTTGCCAAAAACAAATAAAAAGATGAAATAAAAATTAAACAAGCAAAAGTTTTTTAAAACAAAGTTGAAATCAAAGTTGTTGAATAATTAAAACGTTTACCTTTTCATCCTTATGATTTCATAAAAGTGATGAAAAAGTGAAAATAAAAATTAAATGAACAAAAAAGGTTTTACAATCCTAAAACCAAGATAAGTAAAAAAAAACAAAACACTTTAAAACCTCTTTTACAATTTCATTAGGAATGAAAATATAAGCTTTTAAAAAGTTTTCAATACAACTTTGATTTTTTAAAAAAGAAGACTTAAAATAAATTTTGCCATTATAA
Source organism: Platanthera zijinensis (assembly GCA_039513925.1). Taxonomy (NCBI): domain Eukaryota; kingdom Viridiplantae; phylum Streptophyta; class Magnoliopsida; order Asparagales; family Orchidaceae; genus Platanthera; species Platanthera zijinensis. The sequence goes on along the minus strand of CM077093.1, from coordinate 107,761,940 downwards.
CAGCTCATTTTTTTAATAAAACCCTAGAATAAAACTTATCATGACAACTAAAGAGAATATGAGAATGAACAAAGCATAGAAAAACAACATTTTCATTCTAACCTAGCATAAAGATAACATGAACAAAGATGAACATGACAACCACTTAAAAGCATGAAAAATTACAAGTTACACTTATTTATGAAGAGGTAGACTAAGTAAAACAAGAGGATAAAAAAGGAGAAGAAAATGGGCACACAAGTTCATTCCAAAGCCAAATAATAAGAGAAAAGCTAACATATTTTATTGATTGTAAATATCTATTACAAAGCTAATACAAAGCTAAAGCTAAAGCAAAAGCAAACATAAAAGTGAGGGGGGAGAAAGTTCTCCTTACATGGCAATGGAGTCCACAAGAGCAGCCCACAAAACACACTAAATTTAGCTCAAAAAAGTGAACCCTTGGGCATTACAGAATTTTTTTATTTATAGACAAAATTTTGTGTGTGACACGCCCCGGTCACGGGCGTGATAGGGGGCTTGTCGATGCTGTCATGTTTGACTTGGTGACTTCGGCGAGCTGGCACTGTTCTGAAGGTTCGAGAAGGGCCACGTGTCCGTCACGGGCGTGACAGGTGTCAGACACGGGCGTGACGGGGGGGGGGGGGGGGGGGGCGTGACTTGGTGGCGTCGAGTGTTGAACAGTAAAATCGTTGAGTGTCGACTGGCGGGAGTCATTGAGTGGGGGATACGGGCATGTCGGGTCAATGACACGAGCCTGTCAAGTCAATTTTTGACATTTTTTTCTGAATTTTCTTGGAAAACAAAAATAACGAAGTTTGAAATATAATTTACAAAATATGAACAATTTATTAAAAAAAACAAAAAAGGGCAAAAATAAAGTAAAATATCATAATAACAATACTATGCAAGTAGGTATAATTATAACTTATCAAATACCTCCATACTTAAGCTTTTGCTATTCCAGAGCAAAAGTTTGAGTTGAACTTATAATGAATAATAAAAAATTCTAAATTCTGCTACCGCTTGAATTAATTATGAGAGAGATCTAAATAAATATACGGGGTATAAGAGTTAAGTCCTAAAATTATGTAGATGATTTAAACAGGGCAAAAGTTTTGGCCAAAAGACTTTTTGATGTAATCAAATAGAAAGCAATAATTGTATTGGTTAGATTAACAAAAAATAGTTTGGAATTATATGAACTTTAGCTTATAGGAGTTTTACCGGAAATAATGCAATTTACGAATTATGCCCTCAAAAAGATTTTTGAATTAATTCTAGAGTCGTGAAATTGGCGAAGGGGGGTTGATGTTGGTTTATGAAGAGGCTTTGATTTTTGAGGCGAGGAAATTTTTTTCTCAAACCTCCATTTTTTTTTTCTGATTTGGATGTTATAGGAAAATGAAATCTTATTTTCCTTAACATGATTTTTTTTTCATAATAAGAATTAACCCAATGTATATATGTAGGAGTAATGAATTTCATCCTCTTACTCTGTAACATATAATCTTTTAATTTATTGGGTCCCTATGTTTATGGAACGAAATCTTATTCCCATTGACATTGGATATTTTTGGGGAAAATTTTTTTTATCATACCAAGTAGATAATGATAAGTAAGGAGAGAAAAGAGAACTAGATTTTTAATTAAAAAATTTTTGAGAGCAACCTTTATAAATTGTACGTTCCAATATTTCAGAAAGCTAAAAGTAAACATAATTGAATTCTATAGTCGTTATTTTCTAACATAGTACACGTGCTCCTATTTATGAAAAATTAGAAGTAGTGCCTAAAGCGAGTCCCCTATTTTTAACAAAGTATAATAAATTCTTTAAAACTTAACCCCGACTATTTAAAATTTTCAATCTATAATTAACAAACGAATAGTGAACAAAGAATTGATCAAATTCGCTTATAAATAAACTCAAAACAAAATTTTTAGATAGCAAGAAATTTAAGAATGATGCAGTTGATTTATTTGTTTCATAAATTATATATATATATATATATTTTGAATTTTTAAAGTTATTATCTTTTTTTTTTCTTTTTTTTATTATTTTTGTATTTATTTCCTTAATATATACATACTAAGGAAAAGAAAATACGAAAATAAAATTTTTTTTATTTTTGAGTTTTGCCAATTTTTTTTTGTATTTTTAAGTTTTGTGAAATTTATTTTGTATTTTTAAGTTTTGTTAATTTTTTTTGTATTTTTAAGAAAATTTTCATTCTATTTACATAAATTTGGGAGAAAAAGGGAGAGGGGAAAGAGGAAGAATATTTACAAAAATATTTACAAAAATATATACAAAAATAAAAACTAGGTTGTCGCGAGATGACTCGTTACGTGGATGGCTCGATGAGCCGGATCTCGCAGACTGAGTTAAAAATAAGTCAAAGTTTCAAAAATGAAACTTCAAAAAAAAAAAAATTTTGGTTTTATATGATTTTTTTTTATTTTTAAAGTTTTTTTTTGTAAGTGAAATTGAAAGTACAAAAATACGAAAACACCCCCATACTTAGTTCCAACATTGTCCTCAATGTTGTATGCTAAGAATGAGGAACAAGATAGCAGGTATATGTACAAAAAAAGAGAAAGAGGGGGGAAGAAAACGTCCCAGATCCGCGCTCGGGGAAGCCCATTAGAAACCCTGCAGTTATTAGAAAAATAGAAAACATGATAAATAAAGACGTAAAAAAGATAAGCGTTGGGTGCCTACAAGGAGCACTTTGTTTAAAGTCGTGTTTCTTGACTATATTAGCGGGGATTATATATAGAGTTATGGTTTCGTTCCTACCGATCACAGGGTCGCCCGCTATATAAGATTTTAACCGATGACCGTTCACTTTAAAAGTACCTTTTTCGGGGTGGGAGACGAGTACGATCCCATATGGAAAAACTTCTTCAACCATGAAGGGGCCGAACCATCGCGATTTTAGTTTACCCGGGAAAAGTCTAAGACGAAAATTATAAAGAAGGACTAGATTGCCCGGAGAAAAAAAATTTGGGGATTTGATTTTTCGATCATAAAATAACTTAGAACGCTCCTAATAGAACCTATTGCTCTCGTAAGCATTTGCACGTCATTCATCTAGCTCGTTTAGTTGCAGTTTCCTATTCTGAGCGGCTATGTTAGCATCGAGGTTTAAAAGTTTTAATGCCGAAAGTGCGCGATGATCTAGTTCTACGGGTAAATGACACGTTTTGCCATAGACTAATCAAAATAGAGTACAACCGGTGGCGGTTTTGTATGTCGTTCGATACGCCCATAACGCGTCATCATGCTTAACGGACCAATCTTTCCTATTAAGTGAAACGGGTTTTTCTAATATTCGTTTTATCTCTCGATTTACTACCTCAACTTGGCCACTTGTTTGCGGGAGGTAGGGGGTGGCAAGTTTGTGAGTGACTCCTTATTTAGCTAAAGTATTATCCATGAGAGCGTTATAGAAATGCGTTCCCCTATCACTAACAATAGCGCGAGGCGTGCCAAAGCGAGAAAATAGTTTTTTTTAGAAATGTAACGACGAATCGCACATCGTTGGTGGGGAGAGCTTGCGCTTCCGTCCACCTCGATACGTAGTCAACCGCCACTAAAATATACCTATTTTTATAAGAAGGAGATAATGGGCCTACAAAATCTATGCCCCATAAATCGAAGACTTCGCATTCTAAAAACTTGTTTTGGGGCATCTTGTCTCGATGAGAGATATTACCCGACCGCTGACAGCTATCGCATGCACTCACAAAATTGTGCGCGTCTTTGAAGAGAGTGGGCCAAAAGTAGCACACCTATAGCGCCTTCCTAGCGGTCCGGTTGGCTTGATAGTGCCCCCCGGCTGGACCCTCGTGGCAGTGCCTTAATATTTGCATGAACTCAACACCCGTGACGTATCTTCAGACCGCTTGTTCCGCGCAGATACAGAAAAGTAATGGGTCCTAAAAAAAAATATTCAAGTCGGAAAAGAATTTCTTCTTTTAATGACTTGAAAATTCTTTTGGAATTACCCACGTGACTAAGTAGTTCGCAAAATCTGCGAACCAAGGCGAAGATGACGAAGATGAACGAAGGGCAAGAAGGCGTTCCTCGGGGAATCTATCATTTATTTCAGATTCGACGAGCGCTTCCGCGCCCGAATTTTTTAAACGAGAAAGGTGGCATGCCGAAGATTTTCCGCGCCCTTCTTATCTCGGATCTCCAAGTCAAATTCTTGAAGGAGGAGAATCCATCGAAGAAGGCGGGTTTTCGCGTCAGTTTTAGCTAGTAAATACTTAAGGGCAGAGTGATCGATAAAAACGATAACTTTAGATAGCGTTAAATACGATCGAAACTTATCAAAAGTGAAAACGATGGCTAAGAGTTTTTTTTCCGGCATAGTGTAATTCACTTGTGCGGAAGTGAGCGTCTTGCTAGCGTAATAAATAGGATGAAAATGTTTGATGGTTAAAACGCGCAGGTTTCTTTTAATTTTATTTTAAGATGAGTGGGATTTTATTTTGTAAAGAAAAAGAAGAGCGTTTTTATTTTGTTAGAAATCGAGTTTTAACGAGAGGGAGGCAAGTACACCTATCGCGTGTAGTACAGGATATTCCCGTGCAGAATATCGGGGTCATATTGTTCTCGGGGCCGGCTTAGCTATTTCTACTTTTTCCCTAAAATACCTATTATTCTACCGATAATTTTTAGGTTTGATAAAAAAGAAAATGACAAACATATAAAAAAATGCATAATAATAATAAAGTGCAGAAGGCCGATGAAGAACTCAGCGCGACGCTATCAAAAAGGGAATTGAACTAAAATAACTTTTAATAAAAAGAGATCCTAATTTTCAAATTAATTAAGGCGGAGACTCGGCCGTGGAGGTTCCAAAGGAATGAGCTCACTTATCTCTAGGACTATCGCTCACCTGAACGCTAAGACTATTTGACCGATCGTTAGACCGACGAAGGATTCCTCTTAACGCACGCATTATGCTGAGAACCCCGCTATTGGGTGGGGAACCCAATCCGGTAAAGTCACGCGCCTCCTCTCTCGAGGGTTAGCGCGGAGCTTTCTTTACCCAAGGGTGATCGGTCCATACGTGCGGCCTCTCGGCATTGCGTATGGATAACGGAAATAGAGCCCGCACATCGATATGCGGTCCTACGCGTCGTTAACCCGGGGCAAACCTTAAGAAATTTAATTAAATAGAAAACAAGACCTTTAATTATTTAAAGCTACTTTATCTGTCCCAATGCTCTTCGATATTGAGGGCTAAGGGCGGTTAGCCACTCATCGGAATGGGGACACTTACACTAGAAAACGGTAAAGAAAGCGGTAAATGAAAGCAGTAAGAAAGAAGGAAGAAAACAGTAAATTGCAAGTCCTACCCAAACGAGTAGGACTGAAGAAAGCAGTAAATGCGAATCCCGGCTCAAATGAGTGGGCGGGGGTAAATTAATCTCATACACGCACACACTCTACAGAAATTAAAATCACACACACGCACTCTAAAGAAAAGTAAACACACACACACACACAAAGTTTTCCTACTCAAGTGAGTAGGAGAAAATGAAAGAAATAAAAGACAAGTCCCACTCAAACGAGTGGGCGAAAAATGAAAGCAGAGCGCCAATTAACTCTTAACGAGTAGGCGAAAATAAATGCATACGCACACACTCTACAGAAATTAAAATAAAGCTGTAAATTCTAACTCGTACACGCACGCACACTTGCAAAAAAAATAAGAAAAACAAAGTGACTGAAAAATTAAAACGACTGCATTTCTACCGCTAGAATGCGGTAGAAATGCATAAAAAGTGAAAATAAAAATTAAACGGAGCGAAAAGTTTTACAAATAAACGCAAAAGTGAAGTGCTCGAAAAATTAAAACGACTGCATTTCTACCGCTAGTATGCGGTAGAAATGCGTAAAAAGAGAAAATAAAAATTAAAGGGACTAAAAAGTTTTAAAATTAAAGTTAAAAATAAAGTGAGCGAAAAATTATAACGACAATATTTTCATTCTTATGTTTTTATAAAACCTCCAAAAAATGAGAATAAAACTAAAAAAAAGAACAAAAAGTTTTACAATCCTAAGAGCCTAAGTTAAAGAAAAATAAAAACAACACATTTTTAGGTGATTTTATAAAGCTTTAAGAATGAAAATAGGATAAAAAAAGGGGAAGCTAAACGAGTTAAAAAGCGGGCATTACAACGGCTAGAAAGTGCGATAAAATCCTAAGCTAAACGAGTTAAAAAGCTTTAAAGATGAAAATATAAAATGAAAAAGATAAGATAAGAAATAAGATTGCTAAAGGGAGAGTTGCTTAGATCCATTCCAAACACGTATAAAGAGAAGAAAAACACGTTTCATTAATTAAAAGAACAAGTTACAAGACACAGAAAATAGCAAAAGCTAAGGAGAGGGGGAGAAATTTCCCTTACATAGCATTTGGAATATATTTGGGCAGCATAACCCCTTAGCAAAATGGACCAAAAAAGTGGACAGAAATCTCATACAGCAGCTGGATTTTTATAGGCAAAATTTCGGGTTGGTCACGCCCGTGACTAGGGCGTGACAGGGAGGCGTGTCACTACTGTTCATGAGCTGATCGGGTGATTTGACTGGAAAGTTGACTTCGGCTGAAAAACGTGGCGGTCACGCCCCAGGTCATGGGCGTGACGCTGGGCGTGTCGGGGAGGTGGATCTGGGGATTTGACGGGAGCCTTGACTTCGGGGCGGTCCACGTGGCGGTCATGCCCTAGGTCACGGGCATGACATGTGTCAGTCACGGGCGTGACTGGGGCGTGTCGGGGAGGTGGATCTGGGCGCGGTCCGGCCGCAAAGTCGCGCGCGTCACGTCGGGCCAGGTGGCGAAGTCATGCCCGTGTCACCCTTTGACACGGGCGTGTCTGGGGGCGTGTCGAGCTCGGTTTGATGATCGCCGATCGTCGAGCTGGCAACCTGTGGTCGGCGATCGTCGAGGGCGTGACACGGGCGTGTCGGTCATGTGACACGGGCGTGTCAGTCGATTTTTTGACATTTTTTGGAATTTTTTTGGAATAAAAAATAAAGCTAAGTTAGAAATAATATTTACAAAAAGAGGCAATTTATTGAATAAAACTAATAAAAAAAGACAAAAATAAACAAAAATGACTTAAATAAAATACGAAAATATAGGTATATTTACAACTCATCAAATACCCCCATACTTAAGCTTTTGATATTCCAGAGCAAAAGTTGGAGATGAACCTATAAGGAATAAAAAAGAATCCTAAATTTAACTAACGCTTAACTTAATTGTACGAAAGATCGAAATGAATTTCCGGGGTCTCGGAATTAAATCTTAACTTATGAAAATGTTAAAATAGAGGAACTGTTTCCGAAAATTACTTCTTAATGAAAATATAAAAAGCGAAAATTCTTTTGTTAGTTTAATAAAAAATGGATTGGAATTATCGAAAAAACTTTAGCTAAAAAGAAATTGACAGGAAATAATTCAATTTAAAAATTATGCTCTCAAAAAGTTTTAAAGTAATTCTAGAATCATGAAAACTATATAAGTGGATTGACGGATATGAAGAAGGCTTTGATTTTGAGGCGAGGTAATTTTTTCTCGAACCTCCACATTTTTTTTGGATTATTAGGAAAATGAAATCTTATTTTCCTAACACCTTTTTTTTTTCTTTTTCATAAATAAAAATAAACCCAATGTATATGTATAGGAGTAATGAATTTTATCCTCTTACTCCGTAGCATATAATCTTTTTAATTATTGGGTGCTTATGTTTGCGGGACGAAATCTTATCCCCATTGACATAAGATCTTTTAAGGGTGAGTGGGGAATCATACTGATTAAGGCATGAAAAAAAGTGGAAGAGATTTTTTTCTAAAATAAAACTAGAGTTTAATAAAAAATTTTTGAGAGCAAGCTCTTTAATTTGGCCGTTCCTACGTTTCTAAAGCATATGTAGAAATAATATGAAATCCATAAATGTTATTTTCTAACATAAAAATGTGCTTTTATTCAAAAAATCAGAGGTGAAAATGAGAAAAACAAGTTCCCTATAATAAGAAAAAGACATAAAAAATTCTTTAAAATCTTAACCCCAGAAATTTAAGTCTATCGAGCTACAATTAAAAAACGAATAGTAAATAAAGAATTAATTAAAATTTGATTATAAATAAACTCGAAACGATCATTTTGGAGAGCAAAGAAGTTAATAAATGAGGTTTTCGAATTATTTATTACAAAATAATTTTTTTTGATTTTTATTAGTTTTTCTAATTTTTTTTTGATATTTTGGGGTTATTATCATTTTTTTGGAATTTTATAAAGGTTATGCAAAAAAAACTTTTGAGTTTTTTGAGTTATATAGATTTTTTTGAATTTTTTGATTTACAGAAATATTTACAAGAAAAGAGAGAGAATTTTTACAAGATAGGAAAGAGAAGTGGAAATAAACAAGAATATTTACAAAATATTTACGAAGTAGAAAAAGGATAGCCCGCGAATAGACTCTTATTTTTGGTTGGTTCGATGAGTCGAACGTCGCGGAGCAATGTTTTTATTTTTTTTGAAATTTTATTTTTATTATTATTATTTAAAGCATGAAAATAATTTTTTTTTTTTTAAATTTTTAATTTTTGCAAAATTTTTGGAATTTTTTATTAAGTGCGGGAAATAAAAGAACAGAAAATAGGAAACACCCTCATACTTAAGTCCAACATTGTCCCCAATGTTGCACTAAGTAGGAGGAACAAGATATATATATAAAAAGGACTAAGCAGTTATGTACAAAAAATTAAAAAATAGGGGTTTAGAAATCTTCCCTAAATCGCGTTCGGGGAAGCCCGTTAAGTATTGTCCTGCAAAATGTAAAAGTAAAAGCAAAAATATAATATAAAAAATGAAAAAGAAAAATTCGGCGAAAATGGTGCGGGTGATAGGGGGCAAGTGGGTGTGACTCGTAAGCTAACGTCTTAGCTAAGTGAGCGCGACTGATATGTGATCCCCTAGCGCTCACGATTGTGAAGCGCGCCGAAACAACAAAATAAATACATAATTAATAATTTTTTTGTTTTATATAATTTTTCTTAGTTTTTTTTTTGAATTTTTAGAGTTTTTTTTTTGATTTTTTGATTTTTTTGAAAATAAAAATAAAAAGAAAAAAGAAAATAAGTTAAAGGCAAAAAAAATAATAAATAAATAAATAAAAATGAAAGATATATATTTTTTTGAATTTTAAATTTTTGGAAGAAAAGAAAGATAAAAAAAATTTCATCATTTTTTTAAGTTTTTTAAGTTTTTTATTTTTTTTAGTTTTAAAGTTTTAAAGTTTTTTTATTTTTTAAGTTTTTGATTTTTTTTTTAAGTTTTAAATTTTTCTGAATTTTTTGTTTTAAAGTTTTTAAATTTTTTATTTTTTTATTTTTTTAAGTATTTATTATTAATATTAATATTTATATTATTATTATTATTAATATAAAATTTTTTGGTTGATCAAATTTTATATATATATATATTAGTAGAAATAAAGGGTAAAATTAATAGGTTTCAGGAATTCAAAATAGTAAGGCGAAATTTTCCCCGGCAACGACGCCAAAAACTTGATGCTTAAAACGCGCAGGTTTCTTTTTATTTTATTTTAAGATGAGTGGGATTTTATTTTATAAAGAAAAAGAAGAGCATTTTTATTTTGTTAGAAACCGAGTTTTAACGAGAGGGAGGCAAGTGCACCTATCGCGCGTAGTACAGGATATTCCCGTGCAGAATATCGGGGTCGTATTGTTCTCGGGGCCGGCTTAGCTATTTCTACTCTTTCCCTGAAATACCTATTATTCTACCGATAATTTTTAGGTTTGATAAAAAAGAAAATGACAAACATATAAAAAAATGCATAATAATAATAAAGTGCAGAAGGCCGATGAAGAACTCAGCGCGACGCTATCAAAAAAAGGATTGAACTAAAATAACTTTTAATAAAAAGAGATCCTAATTTTCAAATTAATTAAGGCGGAGACTCGGCCGTAGAGGTTCCAAAGGAATGAGCTCACTTATCTCTAGGACTATGGCTCACCTGAACGCTAAGACTATTCGACCGATCGTTAGACCGATGAAGGATTCCTCTTAACGCATGCATTACGCTGAGAACCCCGCTATTGGGTGGGGAACCCAATCCGATAAAGTCACGCGCCTCCTCTCTCGAGGGTTAGCGCGAAGCTTTCTTTACCCAAGGGTGATCGGTCCATACGTGCGGCCTCTCGGCGTTGCGTATGGTTAACGGAAATAGAGCCCGCACATCGATATGCAGTCCTACGCGTCGTTAACCCGGGGCAAACCTTAAGAAATTTAATTAAATATAAAACAGGACCTTTAATTATTTAAAGCTACTTTATCTGTCCCAATGCTCTTCAATATTGAGGGCTAAGGGCGGTTAGCCACTCATCGGAATGGGGACACTTACACTAGAAAACGATAAAGAAAGCGGTAAATGAAAGCAGTAAGAAAGAAGGAAGAAAACAGTAAATTGCAAGTCCTACCCAAACGAGTAGGACTGAAGAAAGCAGTAAATGCGAATCCCAGCTCAAATGAGTGGGCGGGGGTAAATTAATCTCATACACGCACACACTCTACAGAAATTAAAATCACACACACGCACTCTACAGAAAAGTAAACACACACACACACACAAAGTTTTCCTACTCAAGTGAGTAGGAGAAAATGAAAGCAATAAAAGACAAGTCCCACTCAAACGAGTGGGCGGAAAATGAAAGCAGAGCGTCATTTAACTCTTAACGAGTAGGCGAAAATAAATGCATACACACACACTCTACAGAAATTAAAATAAAGCTGTAAATTCTAACTTGTACACGCACGCACACTTGCAAAAAAAAATAAGAAAAACAAAGTGACTGAAAAATTAAAACGACTACATTTCTACCGCTAGAATGCGGTAGAAATGCATAAAAAGTGAAAATAAAAATTAAACGGAGCGAAAAGTTTTACAAATAAACGCAAAAGTGAAGTGCTCGAAAAATTAAAACGACTGCATTTCTACCGCTAGAATGCGGTAGAAATGCGTAAAAAGAGAAAATAAAAATTAAAGGGACTAAAAAGTTTCAAAATTAAAGTTAAAAACAAAGTGAGCGAAAAAGTATAACGACAATATTTTCATTCTTATGTTTTTATAAAACCTCCAAAAAATGAGAATAAAACTAAAAAAAAGAACAAAAAGTTTTACAATCCTAAGAGCCTAAGTTAAAGAAAAATAAAAACAGCACATTTTCACATTTTTAGGTGATTTTATAAAGCTTTAAGAATGAAAATAGGATAAAAAAAGGGGAAGCTAAAGCTAAACAAGTGCGGAATATGAAAATAAAACGGGCATTACAACGGCTAGAAAGTGCGATAAAATCCTAAGCTAAACGAGTTAAAAAGCTTTAAAGATGAAAATATAAAATGAAAAAGATAAGATAAGAAATAAGATTGCTAAAGGGAGAGTTGCTTAGATCCATTCCAAACACGTATAAAGAGAAGAAAAACATGTTTCATTAATTAAAAGAACAAGTTACAAGACACAGAACATAGCAAAAGCTAAGGAGAGGGGGAGAAATTTCCCTTACATAGCATTTAGAATATATTTGGGCACCATAACCCCTTCGCAAAATGGACCAAAAAAGTGGACAGAAATCTCATACAGCAGCTGGATTTTTATAGGCAAAATTTCGGGTTGGTCACGCCCGTGACTAGGGCGTGACAGGGGGGGCGTGTCACTACTGTTCATGAGCTGATCGGGTGATTTGACTGGAAAGTTGACTTCGGCTGAAAAACGTGGCGGTCACGCCCCAGGTCACGGGCATGACGCTTGGCGTGTCGGGGAGGTGGATCTGGGGATTTGACGGGAGCCTTGACTTCAGGGCGGTCCACGTGGCGGTCACGCCCTAGGTCACGGGCGTGACATGTGTTAGTCACGGGCGTGACTGGGGCGTGTCGGGGAGGTGGATCTGGGCGCGGTCCGGCCGCAAAGTCACGCGCGTCACGTCGGGCCAGGTGGCGAAGTCATGCCCGTGTCACCCTTTGATACGGGCGTGTCTGGGGGCGTGTCGAGCTCAGTTTGATGATCGCCGATCGTCGATCTGGCAACCTGTGGTCGGCGATCGTCGAGGGTGTGACACGGGCATGTCGGTCATGTGACACGGGCGTGTCAGTCGATTTTTTGACATTTTCTGGAATTTTTCTGGAATAAAAAATAAAGCTAAGTTAGAAATAATATTTACAAAAAGAGGCAATTTATTGAATAAAACTAATAAAAAAAGACAAAAATAAACAAAAATGACTTAAATAAAATACGAAAATATAGGTATATTTACAACTCATCAATGTTTTTCTATGTGCTGGCCAAGGAAGACACCTAAGGCAATATCACTCGCGTCGCACATGATTTCGAACGGAAGGGACCAATTTGGGGCTACTAGAATTGGAGAATTGATAAGTTTTTGTTTTATAAAATTAAAGGCAGACTCGCAATCGCTACAAAAGACAAAAGGTGATTCCTTTTCCAAGAGGTGAGTAAGCGGCTTTGTTATTTTTGAAAATTCTTGAATGAAACGCCTGTAAAAGCCCGCGTGGACTAAGAAACTCCTAATAGATTTTATGTTAGTCGGCTGAGGAAGTTTTTCTATGATTTCTACTTTTGCCTTATCGACCTCTATCCCCTTAATCGAAATCTTATGGCCGAGGACCAAACCTCCTCGAACCATAAAGTTACACTTCTCCCAATTTTAAACAAGATGCGTGTCCTCGCATCGCTGGAGGACACGATCGAGATTACGAAGACAATCCGGGAATGAGCATCCAAATACAGAAAAGTCATCCATAAATACTTCCACAATATCTTCTACTAGCTCTCCAAAGATTGCTAGCATACATCTTTGGAATGTAGTTGGCGCATTGCAGAGGCTAAATGGCATTCTTCAGTAGGCGAAGGTGCCAAACGGGCAAGTAAAAGTTGTTTTCTCTTGGTCTTCAGGGGAAATGGGGATTTGGAAAAACCCCGATAAACCATCGAGAAAACAATAAAATGGATGACCGGAAAGACGCTCGAGAATCTGGTCAAGGAACGGTAGTGGGAAATGGTCCTTACAGGTGGCATCATTAAGTTTGTGATAATCGATGCACACACGCCAACCCATAACAGTACGAGTTGGGACGAGCTCGTTATGCTCATTCGCCACTACGGTCAGACCGCCCTTCTTGGGCACGACATGAATGGGACTAACCCATGCACTATCAGAAATGGGATAAATAATCCCCCATCTAATAATTTAATTATCTCAGTTTTCACGACGTCTTTCATGTTTGGGTTAAGACGTCGCTGCGGCTGAATGGTTTTGCGGCAATTACCATTTAAGAAACTTTTATGAGTGCAGAAAGAAGGGTTAATCCCCTTAAGGTCAAAAATTTGCCACACAATTGCGTTGCGATGTTTAAGCAAAACCTCCAAAAAATCGAATGTCTCTGAATCGCTTAAATGCGAAGAAATGATTACCGGGAGTGTATCATCTTTCCCCAAAAAGGCGTATTTGAGCGATTTGGGTAATGGTTTGAGATCTAGGGTGGGCAGTTTTTCTAACGAGGTTTTTGTGCTAATGTCTTTTTAACCAATTGGATCAAAAGGCATATCGGTAGACGCGACCTCATCGCAATAAAAATATTCGAGTAAAAAAATATCTTCGTTTAAAAACTCAGACTCAAAAACCGGAGAAGAACAATCTCCATAAAAAGAATCTAAATAGTAGTAGAAATCTTTGCTCGGCAACGAGTCTTCCATTGAGGGGTTAATAGAAAAAGTAACTTGGTCGTCTCCTACCCGAAGGAGAAGATGACCGTTACTTACATCGATTAGCGCACATGAGGTTGCGAGGAAAGGGCGACCGAGTATTATTGGTACATGGGCGTCTTCCTCGATGTCTAAGATGACGAAGTCCACCAGGAAAATGAACTTGTCTACTCGGACAAGGACATCCTTAACTACCCCGATGGGGAACCTAACCGAGCGATCCGCTAGTTGAATGCGCATATTGGTAGGAGTAGGAGTACCAAAACCTAAACGCAGGGAGAGCGAGAACGGCATCAAATTAATGCTCGCGCCTAAGTCTGCCAAAGCGTATTTTACTAATACATCGCCAAAAAGGCACGAGATGGAAAACCGTCCCGGGTCATTTTGTTTTGAGGGCAACTTATTAGTATGAGCCGCCGAGCAGACATCATTAAGAGAAATATGTGAAATATCTTCAAGTTTTCATTTGTTAGAAAGAAGCTCTTTTAAAAATTTTGCTTACTTAGGCATTTGCGAGATGGCCTCGCAAAAAAGAACATTAATATGAATTTGTTTAAGTAATAAAATAAATTTTTCATATTGCGCGTTCACTGGCTCGTTATCTAACTTATGCGGATAGGGCAACGCCATGTTTAAAATAGTTTTGTCTTTTAAAATCGGTAAGGGCTGCATAATCGAAGAAGAGGGAAGAGGGGTCGGAGGTGAAATATGTACCTGAGGATCGATCCATTTTGGATCGACTACCTCCTTACTGTTACGGAGGGTTATAGAGTTGGCATTCTCCCTTGGATTGGGCTCCGTATTCCCTGGCAGTGCCCCCAGAGCACATTCCGACATAAGTCGCGCCAGCTGTCCAACCTGTATTTCTAAATTTTAAGCGATCCGGTGATGTTCCGGATATTGGACTCGTTGGAAGCGACGTATCGATTAAAATTTTCCTCCACCGGAAGAGGCTACGGAGGAGGGGATGGAAAAGAGACCGCAAAAGGAGGGGGAGGAGGGCGCTGCGCGTTATTCGGGTTACTCCATGAGATATTCAGTCGGTTCCTCCAACCCGGATTGTAGTGGCTACTATAAGGGTTATTTAGAAAGGAGAGACGCACCAGATTCCCCATGTACTCCACGAACTCGTCGACCACGCATGCATTAGGGGCGAGAAAATAAGGCAGAGTGGAGGAAGAAACAGACATCTCCGCCAACTGCCATGCGGGTCACCCGGATTCCCCATGTAGTATAGTGGTGAGTATTCCGGCCTATCACGCGGGTAACCCGGGTTCGATCCCCAGCAACGGCTCCAAAAACTTGATGGCCGCAAAATAGAGACCGATTGTGGTTGGTTCGAAATGGTCTGATTCTGCGGGCCAGTTAGAAGATCGAGTTTTCTAACGAGAGGAGGCAAGTGCACCTATCGCGTAGTACTCGGTATTTGGGAGAATACCGAGGTCGTATTATTCTCGGGGGCGCGTTGATTATATCTACTCTTCCAGGAAGACTATTATCTTACTATCTGTAAGGTGAGATTTTTAGTTAATTAAGGAGGAAAGAAAAGAGAGCCGAATTTTACTTAGATTAATTTGATGATGGGTTAACGCTCAACATCGAATCAGATTAAGACTAAAATAATTCTTAACAATTATTGAACATAGTTTTAAAATTAACAAAAGGCACTTGGCCGTGGAGGTTCCATAAAAATGAGCTCACCTGGGTCTAGGGATATTGCTTACCTGGACGCTAAGGCTATTCGACCGAACGTTAGTCCGACGAAGGATTCCCCTTAACGCCCGCATTATGCTAAGAACCCCACTATTGGGTGGGGAACCCAATCCGGCAGAACTACGCTTCTCCTCTTTCGAGGGAGCGTACACAGTTCTCTTTACCCAAGGGGGATCGGTCCATACATGCTTCCTATCGGCGTTGCGTATGGATAACGAAAATAGAACCCACACATCGATTATGTGGTCCTATGCGTCGTTAACCCGGGGAAAACCTTAAGTCCTTAAATTAAAATCAAAATAAAGTTCTTTAATTATTTCAAATCATTTTATATGTCCCAATGATCTTCGATGTCAAAGGCTAATAGAGATTAGCCACTAATCGGTATGGGGACGGCTTTATGGTTTTTTAGTAAAACGTGAGTTTGAGTTTAAGTACTAAACAGTTTATAAGAGAAAACCTAAAAAAACAGGACATTTAGATAAATTGAAGGCTAATTGATGCAGACACTCACGCACACTTCAAAACCATAAATAAATTAAGTAAAGCAAGTCCTACTCGAATGAGTAGGCGGGAAATAAATGCAAGTATAAGTCCTACTCAAAACTGAGTAGGCAGTAAATTAAAGCAATGCGCTATTTAACTCTTAATGAGTAGGCGAAAATAAATGCATAAATAAAAAGAAACTAAGTTACAAAGAATGAAAATTACAAGTCACACTCAAATAAGTGGGCGGAAAATTAAAGCAGAGCGCCGTTTAACTCTTAACTAGTAAGCGAAAATAGATGCGCACACGCACACACTCTACCTAATTGAGAAAGCGATAAAATTGCGAGTCCCGGCTTAAATGAGTGGGTGGGAGAATGAAAGCAATAAAATTATCCCCTACATGCATGCACTCTACATAATTGAAGAAAGCATTAAAACAAAGCAATAAAAGTAATCACCTACACTCACACACTCTATATGATTGAAGAAAGCATGAAAGAAAACATGAAAAATTAGTTTCATGCACTAACACACATAAAAATAGCACGAAAATTAAAGTTATCTAAAAATTAAAACTACAACTTTTCTACCATTAAAACATGCCAAAAACAAATAAAAAGATGAAATAAAAATTAAACAAGCAAAAGTTTTTGAAAACAAAGTTGAAATCAAAGTTATTGAAAAATTAAAACGTTTACCTTTCATCCTTATGATTTCTTAAAAGTGATGAAAAAGTGAAAATAAAAATTAAAGGAACAAAAAAGGTTTTATAATCCTAAAACCAAGCTAAGTAAAAAAACAAAACACTTAAAAATAACTTTTACAATTTCATTAGGAATGATAATATAAGCTTTTAAAAAGTTTTCAATACAACTTTGATTTTTTTAAAAAGAAGACATAAACAAAATTTTGCAATTATAACAGCTCATTTTTTTGATAAAACCCTAAAATAAAACCTATCATGACAACTAAAGAGAATATGAGAATGAACAAAGCATAGAAAAACAACATTTTCATTCTAACCTAGCATAAAGACAACATGAACAAAGACGAACATGACAACCACTTAAAAGCATGAAAAATTAGAAGTTACACTAATTTATGAAGAGGTAGACAAAGTAAAACAAGAGGATAAAAAAGGAGAAGAAAATGGGCACACAAATTAATTCCAAAGCCAAATAAGAAGAGAAAAAGTTAACATATTTTATTGATTGTAAATATCTATTACAAAGCTAATACGAAGCTAAAGCTAAAGCAAAAGTAAACATAAAAGGGAGGGGTGAGAAAGTTCTCCTTACATGGCAACGGAGTCCACAAGAGCAGCCCACAAAACACACTAAATTTGGCTCAAAAAAGTGAACCCTTGGGCATTACAGAATTTTTTTATTTATAGACAAAATCTCGGGTGTGACACGCCCTGGTCACGGGCGTGAAGGGGGCGTGTCAAAGCTATCGTATTTGACTTGGTGACCTCGGCGAGCTGGCGACGTTCTAGAAGGTTCGGGAAGGGCCACGTGTCCATCACGGGCGTGATAGGTGTTAGACACGGGCGTGACGGGGGGGACGTTACTTGGTGGCGTCGAGTGTTGAATATTAAAATCGTTGAGTGTCGATTGGCGGGAGGCGTTGAGTTGGGGACACAGGCGTGTCAAGTCAATGACACGGGCGTGTCAAGTCAAATTTTTGACATTTTTTCTAAATTTTCCTAGAAAGCAAAAATAACTAAGTTAGAAATAAAATTTACAAAATATGAACAATTTATTGAACAAAACAAACAAAAAAGGCAAAAATAAAGTAAAATATCATAATAACAATACTATAAAAGTAGGTATAATTACAACTTATCAAAGGAAAAGTCTAGAAAAATCCTCTACGAACTTTCGGTAGTAGCCGACAAGTCCTAGGAAGCTCCGTACGTCCGTAGCTAACTTCAACTGTGGCCAATCTCGGACTGCCTAAATCTTGGCCGGATCTACTGTCAACCCTTCTCCACTAATAACGTGTCCGAGGAAGGCCACCTCCTTCAGCCAGAACTGGAATTTGCTGAATTTTGCATATAAATGATGTTCCCGTAGCTTCTCCAAGGTCAGCGTCAGACGCCTCGTGTGCTCCTCCTCGGTCCTCGAGTAAATGAGGATTTCATTGATGAAAACGATGACAAACACATCTAGATATGTTTCGAAGACCCGGTTCATGAGAGTCATTGACGCTAACGACGCATTCGTGAGCCCGAAGGGCATCACAGTAAACTCGTAGAGTCCATACCTGCTACTAAAAGCAATCTTCTATATATCCTCCTCTCGGATCTGCAAATGATAATAGCCCGATCTCAAGTCCAACTTCGAGAAGAAGTGGGCTCCCTCTAGCTTGTCGAAGAGCTTGTCTATCCTTGGCAAAGTTTAGGTATTCCTGACTGTTAGCCGGTTCAACGACCGGTAATCGATACAAAACCAGAGTGTTCCGTCTTTCTTCTTGAGGAATAACACTGAGGCTCCCCATGGCGAAGAGCTCGACCGGACAAACCCGGCTTCCACCAACTCCTGCAGCTAACTTCGGAACTCTGTTAGCTCCCTTGGGGCCATGCAGTAGGGAGCTCTGGATGCCAGCTTAGCCCATGGCATAAGAAATATCTGGAAGTCTTGCTCTCTGTGTGGGGGTAGCCCTGGTAGTTTCTCCGGGAAGACGTCCGCAAAATCTCGCACCACGGGAACGCCGGATATAGATCCCTTGACCTCCGTCATCTCGAAGAAAATCTGATAAATCTCGTCGCCCTGCATGTGGGCCTTGACGGCCTGAATAGACGATAAGAATATATGGGAGGTGGGTCTAATACCTTCCATCACGACGAACGAGTCTCCATATCTCAGGGTAATCCTCTTGGCCAAGCAGTCAATCTGGGCGTGGTTCTAATAGAGCCATGTAATACCCAGAATCAGATCATAATCAGGTAGCAATAGAATTGTCGCTTGAGCTTCGAAGGGTTTTCCGCCTATCCATGCCTCTAGATCGCAATGGGATAATGCAAACAGCTCCGACCCATCGGGTAGCCGTATACGAAACATCTTGCCTGTGATCCTCTCCATGCCTCCGAACCCTTGGATAAAGGTCTCTGACACAAACGAGTGCGAAGTACCCGTGTTGAAGAGAGTGTGCGCGGGCTTGCCGCAAATAAAGACGATGCATGAGATTGTAAATTTGCTTAGAGTTCTATTTCTGGTTTTCTTTCCTAGTCTGAGTAATTCAAGTTCATGAAACTACTTTCTAGGAAAGGAAAGAACTTAAGTGAAAAAGAAAACTTTTCGGTCGTACCTATGATCACTTGCTCCGGGTTCCTGGGTTGATCCAGGTCCAGTGCATAAATCTGTTGTCCTTCCGGCCTGCGGTCTCTACCCTGATATCCGTGTCCTTGGGCACGTCCTCGTCCTCCATAATGCTGAGCCGGTGGGGCAATATGCAGTGCTGGTGGAGGCATCCCTCTCATGGAAAGTTTCTCTTGATGTTCCCCACCTGATGATAGAGGTAACATTCCAGCGGAGTGTTAGCCCCACCTCCCGGTCTCTGCATATCTCGCATCTGAATAGGCTGAGGGCCAGTGTCACCTGCTCCCTCGGCTCCTACCTCACCTCCTGTTGAGGCTGATCCTCCACCTTTCATACCTCTTGCGTACGACCTCGCCGCTGATCGTTCCGGGATCCCCGGCTCTGATCCTCCGTTGCCCTCTTCCGGCCTCTGGTGGTGATCCAATCTGCCTCTAACCTTTTTGCCATCTCTAGAATACGAGTGATAGGCCCGTCTGAAATGAAAAGAAGGGCATCCCTAATGTCTTCCCGTAAACCTTTGTAGAACCTCTTTGTGTACGCCGCCTTATCTAGCTGGTAAGAGTCTGTAAAATGGGCCAGATGGTTGAACTCTCGATGGTACTCCACCATCGTCCTAGCACCTTGCTTAAAATGCAAGAAGCGGTCTTCCAGCTCGTCTGAGGCCGACTGCGAAACAAAGTGCTCCAACAGCATGGGCATGAACTCCTCCCATGTCACCTCGATAGCCTCCCTATTAGCATGGGTTGTCTCCAGAACTGTCTTCATCCACCGCTTGGCATGGGAATCCAAGCAGGAAACAACCAGTGGCACCTTTTCCTCCCAAGGGCTCCGTATCCCTGTCAGCATCTCCTCCATGATGTCTAGCCACTCATTTATCCGAACTACCACCTCTGTCCCCAAGTAGGACAGGGGAGAGAGTCCTCAAAAGATGCTGAGCCAATTGTCTCTCGGGATAGGCTGCGGAGCCGGGCCTGTTGGATTCTGAAGGCTTCCAAGATAGCTATCAGAGTCTATCCCATGTCAGACTGTAGGAACTAATTGGGAACTGGCGACGGTGGTGCAAAATTCAGAATCTGCGAGGTTCCAACCGGTGGTGTAGGCAGTACTGGAGGCTGCACCACAAAATTTATTGTCAGAAATTTTTCAACCTTAACTAAAATGGACAATTATATATGTGATCCCCACATGGGCACACCATAACTTCCGCTGCTTAGTTTGTCGGCAAACTAAACTCGTGCGAGGGTGTCCCAGGTTTTTAGCGGACAGCTACATGATCGATCGAGGTTACGGTCTTATATCAGTTTGTAAGACCCCATTTTTAACAACTCGTAAAAACCGGTGTCTTATGCCCAAAATCGCCGCTTTGCGGTGATACCTTCGCACCCGGGAAGGTCGTCAACACTAGGCGCCAATTCTACCAGCCTTTTTCTTTCGATCATCAATCTGTAGCGAGTAAAGTAGTAGTAGGCAGTCCACCAACGAAAAATCAAATAAAATAAAATCTCGAGGAAGGGAGTGTCCATAAAATAGTAAAAGAGTACAGAAATGAAGGGCTTAAGCCCTGTACATCAATATCCTCACTACAGATCTCTCATGCGGAATCAAAATAAAATAACTACTAGAAGTCGGGAATCACTATCCCAGCTGGCTGTACTCCTGAGCTAGATTGCCCTGTCTCAAATCGCACCGGTCTCCTGGGATTCTCCTCCATGCTGGGCTCCACGATCCCCTAATATGATGTGGTTCGAAAACCGTTTGTCTATAAGACTAAGCCCTATCATCCCTCATCCCTTCCTCCATGCTCCTAAGCACCGAGTGGGGAGGAAGAAAGGAAGGGACGTGAAAGTGGAGAGTAAAAAAAAGGTGGCAGGGGAACCTACACTACAAGAAATATGACATTTAGTGACAAAAACTTAGTGACGACACATATTTCATCACTAAAAAACCTCTTTAGTGACGAAATATAATTCATCACTAAAAATACATCTTTAATGACAAAATAAATAATTTGTCACTACAGACATAAATTTAGCGACAAAATATAAGTTTTGTCACTAAAATTAAATTTCGAAAATATTTATTGACAAAAAATAATTTAGTCACTAAATTATTTATTTAGTGACAAAAAAGTCGTCACTAGTTATAAAATTTTTGCAGATTCCTTCATTAAAAAATCATTTATTATCTCATAATGAGAATGTGCTTCATGTGTCCTTCAAAATTCTTATTTCAAATGAAATTATCATTGGAGGTAATACGATCCACGTCGTTTCCACCCCAATATTTTCATTGCTACGTTAATGTTCGGGGAGCCGACGGATGGGGTGTGTTGGTGCGGGAAATGCGCCTTCTAGTTAACGGATTGTTCGATCTCACAAGCTGAGGGTGAATAGGAGGGTTGTAGGGAATAGAGGAGAAGGTTTGGCGAAGTAAGGGAGGAGTTTGATCGGGAACTGTCGATCAGACGGTTACTTTGGCGATTAGCTCTGATGGTTAGACCGAGAGAAGAAAAGAGAAGAGGGGGCCGGTAGCAGCGGCAACAACAGAGTTCGCCCACCGCGGCTTGAATGTCACTCCTGCGGCGGGCTTTCCTTTGATTATAATCGAAATTACAGCTCGGGGTTACATCTTAATATTGAAAGCAGAAGAAAGGGTACAACAGGGAAGCCGGTGGCTAGGGGGAGAAGAATGCCAGGAGGCCGCGCGGTTTGACCAATGAAGGTCGGCAGACCGCGCGGTCAACGATCGGGCAGCTCGCTAGAATAAGCCGAGCGGACTGCTCGATCAAGCAGAAGGCAGGCAGGTCGCGCGGACTGAGGATCCGAGTCCGCAGGAGCTAATGCTGGGACCTTGACCCCTCTCCCCCCTGTCCTGTCCTCTCGAATGAGAGGTCTGGGGGCCTATTTATAGGCTCGGGGAGGTGACGGTCTTGGTAACGTACCCACCGGTGAGGCGGTAAGCTATGCGAGTAAAAACATTGAGTCCACAGAGTCCGCACCGGGCCGCGCGGTCTGGGACTGCCTGGAGTCGGAGATGGTTGCCGCTGATCGTTCGAGTACGAATGATGAGTCCGATGAGTCCGCGCCAGGTTGCGCGGTCTAGGACTGCCTGGCTGTTGGGGGAGTGCTAAGCGGGTTTGCCTAGCCCGCTGCGGTTGAGGGTGAACATGTCGCCTCCTGCTGAAGGCTTGTCGCACTTGGTGATGGGCTGGCGACCTAGCGGACTTAACACCGAATCCGCCCCTTTTGAGCTTGTTGCTACCGAGCGGTCTAGGCGGATAGGAATGCGAGTCTGCGTTGGGCAATTTGCACCTGAAGAAGAATAAAACACCACACGGTTAACCGGTTTAACCGCGCGGCCTGCAGGAGCGGACTGAGGAAGCAGTCTGCAGACCCTGCAGAGCGAGCGGCTGCTGCGCGACCTGGGAGGTCTTGCTAGAGAGACCTTCCTAGCCGCGCGGACTGAGCGGCCTGAGAGATCAGTTCGCGCGACCTTTAGAAGAAAAGGCCGGCAGGCCGCGACCTACAAGCTGTCTACCTTGGGAGGGATCACCGATTTCTGGGGGAACAGGGTGGGTACTGTGAGAGGACGAACGATAAAAAAGAGTTGACGCGAGAATAATCTAGTACGATCAAAGAGGCAATGCATATTTGTTGACGGCTTAGGTATATCTGGTGGTCAACGGTGAGAGACGTCCGAAAGAACATGAAGTGGCGCAAGAATTGAGTCAGGATGAAGATGCAAGTGAATATTGTGAAATACTTTTAAGAAATTATAAATTTCTTACCTTATGAAAAATACCATAAATATATTTAAATGTTTTTCATAATATTCTAAAATTGGCTGAATGCACCTTAAATTTAAGTAAATATAAATCTCATTTTCATCTCAAAAAAACAGTTACGTGCACAGCCGTTCCGCCCCTCCAATCTGTGTGACGAAATCCTTTTGTTTCCGAGGTTTTGCCATCTGCGATCGATTACTCCTCTCCCACCCGGCGACGATCCGCCATTCGTGGATTCTCCCACCGCCTCTCTGACCCGCGATGATCTGCCATCCCGTGGGCAACCCAAATCAACATTTGAACCCTTCGTCGCCTCTCTCATCGTCGCTTCTGCTGCCTGTGCCGACCGCCTTGTCCTGTATTTTTCGTCGCCGCCAACGATTTTCCAGTCATAGAACTTGGTAAACCTCTTTCCCTCTGGTATTTGCTCTTGTTATTACTTTTATTCGATCTGAATGTTTGTGCCGATCCTCTTTGCCCTTTATTGAAGGTTTCTTTGCAAATTTATTTTCATTATTTATTAAAATAGAAGGCAGTACTGTGATTTATGCTTTATATTACAGTTTTTGGCGTCAAGATCCCCACTTCTCCTCTCCGATTAGACCCAAGTAAGGTTTTTTGGGGGGTTTTCCCTAATCTGTGTGTTTACTTGTTGAATGTTGATGACTTTCCGTTCTCTTTTTAGTTTTTTCCTAGAAATGTGTGATACTATGTACCAATTTGTGTCCATTTAGGATCTAGATTATTTTTATGAATTTTTATGGTTTGTGAATTTTTTTTGAGGATAAATGTTGAGGATTGTATGTGTGTGTTTCTATATGTGGTTGTATGATGTTGATATTTGCGAAATTGATTGTGTCGTGATAATTCAATTTTCTCACTGCTTTAAGTTTTTCAATTTCATCCAATGAATTCTAACATTTAGCCGAACATCAGAATTACTAATTTCAATTCCTGTATTGAGCGAAACAACAAAATTGAAATTGACTTCAATTTCAATTCCGGTGAAAATTGGAATTGGGCCAATTCCAATTCCTTTCTCTAAATTTCTGCAAAACAAACAGAGCCTAAGGCTTCCTTTGGCGCGGAAGTGGCAGGCAAAAAAGATTGCTCCAGCCAGAGCTTTCGAACCGGAGGGCATGACTGGGGGTTCGAAACGGGGCTTTTTGCCCCGTTTCTCATGGCGCGGCTAGTCCAGCCGGAGCAAACGCCGCTGAAGGGCGTTTGTTTACCCGCCGTCGGGCGGCATTTTCCCCAAACGGCCGGCCAAAACGCCGCGCCAAATGAACCCTAAGAGTTTTTTCATTTGCAGAACTACTTTTTGTTAGGTTTTTTTCCTGCTCAAGTTATATTTTATAATTTCTAGCTTAGTTTGTCATTATTACTTTATAATAGTCATATTGAGAGCTAAAATGTGTCTTTGAATTTTAATTCCCTATTAATTTCATCTTTTACTGAATAATTATCGGGAATAATTAAATTTAGTCTATGAGCTTAGCCACTGAATCAAATCTTCATGGTTTTTTAAGTATCATGTATTTCACTCTCAAGTTTGGAAATTGATTTAGAAAATTATTGACTTACATCTTAATACTCTTTATATTGTTTCTCCATCTTCAAATAGTTGTAGTTCCCGAGTTCAAACTAATAAATTATTTAAGTTTAATATGCCAGAGAAGACCAAACATACAATATTTTATCAAAAAGGTATTTTTTGTCCAAATCCATACCACACAACATCTAACCGCATGGTTTTCCTTTTTCTATGTGCAGCTAATGAGTTTTGAGACATCACTTCTAAACATGCTCCCTTCCTTCGGCTAACTAAAATAGTAATGAAATTTAGCAACACTTCATTTTTGTAACACCTTAAATTCAGGTTTGACCCCCTCTTCAACATTCGATTAGTTTGTTCAATAAACTATAGTTTGCACTATAAAATAAACGGCAGTCCGATTTGCAGTTCAGCAAGATGTTGAATTTGTTTGATTTAAGCATAGGACAATAGGAATAAAGGGAAATCAGTGGAGAAGTGGTTAGTCCCGTTCCTAACTCTCTTCTTGTTCCTGATTGTGTTTTGTTCTTAACTATTTTTTTTTCAGGATGGGAGGAACTTAGTGGAGAAGAAGTGGTTGGATACAATAGGATCTCCAGGTTTGGATTCCTAACATCTCAATTTATACAATTTAGTATAAATTGATCATGAATTTGAAGCATGTTCTATTAACAAGAAAAATTCTGGGTCAATCTGAATGGTTATGTTATTCCAGATGTTCCATTTTGCTTATTTGTGCTTACCCATGTCTACACAGGGGTAGCTGTAGTATGTTATTGGCAAACACCGTTATTATTTAGTCAGCATTCTTCTATTTTAATTCACGCAGGAAAGACTACTGGGACTCTAATCCATGTTTTCTTACTTAGCTAATACAAATCAAATAAGTCATGTAAGTATAAAAAAAGACGACTATTTTATGAGAACACAATATCTCATTGTACAAAATCTTCCAGATGTATGCTTTTTACCACTTGTGAAATTGTTACTAATATGCATATATCCATAAATCCTATTCTGAAATAACTTTTTTTAATTGCAGGTAGATATCTCTACCATTTGGTCCACTAAATTCAATGGGCCCCTTGGAAGCTACGATGTGGAGTTATTTGACTCAATCAGTGATTATGTAAAATTGATGTAGAAAGGAAGTTTTAAACTAGCAAACAAATCTTCCACTGGCAATTGTGAGGTGGAGATCAGCGAGTACATAACTCATGTCACTGACAACATCGATCATCTCACAGACAAAATTCGAGAAGGGCAAGCAGATCTTTCACTGGCCTTCAGATGTTGGGCTTGCTTCTCACCTAGATTATCATTCTCACAGAATTTATAGAATGCACATTTAAATAGGCAAATAATGAATATGTTCAATTTAATTATAGTTTAAAACTATTATTCTGTATTGAGGGATTTAGTCTCTCTCACATTTTTTCTCTATTAATAAAATAATGTTGAATAAACTTCTGTTATAATTGTGTATTTAATTTATTGTTGTGTTTGAATGTCTTAATATTGAATTATGAGGAATAGTAAATGAAATTATTTGGATTTTTGAGAAATTAAATAGAATTTATTGATAAAAAATGTTATATTGTATTGTCTCTTTAGTGACAACATATTTACCAAGTTAGTTTGATCACTAAAACTTTATTTAGTGAACAAAATCATTTGGTCACCAAAAAATCATTTAGTGACAGAAACAGTTTGGTCACTAAAACTTTATTCGTGACCGGATTAACGTAGTTACAAAAACATTCTTTCGTGACCAAATCTATTTGGTCACCAAAAGATCATTTTGTGACCGAATCAATATGGTGACTAAATGTTCATTCAGTGACTGATTCGTTGGTCACTAAAAAATAATTTAGTGACCAAATCAATTTGATCACCAAAAAAACTTTTGGTGACTATAGTTATTTGAGTCACTAAATACGTACAATTAGTGACGAAACTCTTTTTGATCACTAAATACATTTAGTGGCGGGGCATTCGTGACCACTTCGTGAAGGATTATATTTGATCACTAAATATCTTTAGTGATCAAAATCCAACTTTTAGTGATGAAAAAATTTGTCACTAAAAGCCAATTTTTTACTAGTGCTAGCTAGCAATTTATAATCATGTTGTAATAGGTAAAGTAAGATAAAATTTTAACCTTCACTTATGTGAGTACACATAAGCCAAGGGATCTTCTACAAGGCTCCCATCGTATAAAATGTCTCATACCACTTTATACGTTGGGGTGTCGGTTATCACAAGCAGTATATATATATTGAAATGACATTTATTTATAAACTTGCCCACACTACCTTATAGACCAAGGGGTCTTTGGCAAGTCCTAATGTATAAGCGTCCTATTAAACTTATACATAAAGTGTCATAGGTTATTATGAATGATTATGATATGCATCTATATGGTGGGTTCATGTTATGTCCAAGCAGTGCAACTCACCCACCCGACTTTGTGTACACAAACCTTTAGTTCCCCCTCTCGGAGCCGTTACCTCCCAGGATACCTCCGTAGTGGCAGATGGAAGCAGTGGGTTGGGCCTCTCCCACATCAAAACCAGTAATAGAACTACCGGTCTGACCTATCGTGCGCCTCAACGCTTGGTGCACTAAGCGTACTACCGCATTCTCTTACCGACTGGACCGCCGGACTTAAGTTTGGCGAAGTGTTAAACCACACTTGCCGAGTAATCGTATTGGCGTCGGTGCAATGACTAACCCATACCGAAGACCCACCACCTTAGGTATTTCTTATGCACATGCAATATTCTCAAAATAGTATACAATGAGTCGAGTTCCTGAACTGAATCGTCCGGGTTTACCTCAAACCGAGATGAAGCTCCCCAGACTAAACTGTCTGTCTTAATTTCCAAACCTCATCCCTTTGAACACCGCGGGATGGCGCCCCATTGAACACCTCGGGACGACTTAACCATTTCCAAGTCTTGTCAAACTAGTGTGTGCAGTGTGAAACCCTATCTAATAAATTACTCTTTTGATTTGTTCTTTAAGGTTTACGCCCAGGACTACCTTCAGATTTATCCCGTGAAGGGTTCTCAATAGGCACTAGGAACTGCGATGGTATGACATACCAAAGTTCCCTTTTGCAAGACACTTATTATTGCTGGTTGATTCCCTTACCTCTCCCCCTTTAACATCACATTAAAGCTGTACCTAGGGTAGTTTAGACCTTTCACTCTCGCGGGAACGACGATCTTTCGTCAAACTCGCGTACCTTCTAACACACATCAAATCGATTCTCACCACTCCTTAGAACTTTCTATGGTGACTCATCTACTTTCATTCAAACAATTCAACACGACTAACTCTACAATATTCCAACTCTTATCCTAATACAACTTTTCCCCAAATTACTATTTGCAGACCAACCTATACTAAGTTATGTTCATGATAGAATGCCCATCAAGTTTTCATCCGAATGACCTAGGATATTACTGCAGTCCTATCATGACATAAATGATTTAATTCCAGAATATTGTATTTTCCTCAATTAATCTTCTATTTAAATAATTTTTTAAAAGAGCCAATTATTGTCAAGTTGATCATGAAGTATACATTTTAGACATGATTAATGTTTCATAAATTCATGATAATATTCCATATGTTTAAAAGTGACAATTTCTAAATTTAGTATTTTCTACAAATATTTAACGGTCCTAAAATTATTTTAGCAGTAATTCTCATATTCCATGATTTGTAAATCAACTACCTGAAATTATCATCCAAATAATTTGAATTAAATATATTACACTACTACAGTCATAAAATTATCACTGGCCAACTTTCATGATTTTTCACAGAATATATAATCAGATATATGTAAAAAAACGCGATCACCGGAAATTCTAGGCGTACGAATATGCATTTTTCGAAAAAATGATCAACATGAAAGTTGTAGATCTTGACGATATCTACAACTTTCATGTTAATCATTTTTCCTAAAAATGCGTTTTTGGGGGTGTATTTTCAAAAATAGCGGAACCGGGCGGAACACAATAGTTCCGCCCGGTTCCGCTATTTTTGAAAATACACGCCCAAAAACGCATTTTTAGGAAAAATGATCAACATGAAAAATTTAGATATCGTCGAGATCTACAACTTTCATGTTGATCATATTTTCGAAAAATGCATTTTTGGGGGTGTATTTTCCATTTTTTCGGGGAGCGCGTTTATACTTAAAAAAAGCGCGGCGCGTATTTCCAGCGCGCCCATATATAATTCTAAATAAATTCAATACAAAAATCTAAACAAGGCATAATTGTGAATCAAGTACTATGAATATACTTCAAAAATTCATAATTAAATTCCTAACAGTAAATATCATCCTAATATTATCTGTGGCCAAAATTCACATTTTTACGGATTAAATTATTCTTTAAATGATTTATTTATCAAATTTGGCCTTTACAAAATTTGTGAAGGAAGCAATATATAAAATCCTTTAAAAATTATAATAAAATTGAGAGACCTCTATTTTGGTCAAAAACCTCTACTGACCAAATTTTACTAGATTCCATTTAAAGCAAATGATCAAATTAAATCAAATACTAAATTGGACAATTTGATATTTAACAAAGGAACTACCATGAATATAATTTATAAAATTCCACTAAATATATCTAGAGGTTCAACTCACCCTAAGATTCATTCTACCTCATCTTCACAATTTTATGATGATGTTAAGTTACTGTTTTGACCTAAAAGTGCTTCTACCCTAAAGCTAGGGTTTGACTTTTGAGGTACTTAACTAATTCAAAATTCCCTAACATTTCAACCAGAGGCTTAAATATACATAAGCTATCTTTGTACTAAATTGCAAGGCCATACAAGGGCATTTGCCCTTATGTCCTTCACAACCCCCAAAGGTCCTTCCTTAGGGTTTGAACTTGGGTCCAAGGGTAAATCAACCCTAATTACTTCCATCTTCCCCAAGGTGGGGGAGGTACTTAGGGTAATACTAAGCCAGTGGTCCAAAAGGGCTGTGCATTCAATATTTCTTTTTTGGCTATAAGCACACCAAGCCCTTTACAAGCCAACACATGCAAGGGGATTTACCAAACTTGCTGGTGTCCATATGGGCTGAAATTTTAACCATGCCTTAATAATGTCCCCATGGACATGCCACCAAAAATTGGGGTATTTTGGAGTTGAACTACTCCAAGAATCCCCTAAACAAGCCTAGGGGCATTTTTAGTAATTTCCCACTAATTTTAATTCCAATTAATCCCATTTTTTGGCAGGGCCTAATTATGCCTAAAACAGTTACTACCCAAAATCCCAGGTCATTTGGGCCTCTTTATGGGCTTGGGCATCTCTTCCAATTTCTGCATTTTTGTTATTTGTAGCCCAAGACAAATCACCTTTTCAGATCTTGCAAGTGAGATATCTCAACATGCAGAGGGCTAATTTGACTAATTTTTCTACCATAGGTCTAATATACCCCTAAGGGCAGGCCACCAAAATATGGGACCTATTAGAGTTGGTATGCTCCGAAAATCAACATTATTTGATTTATCAAATTCTGAATAAAAATATAGAATTATTTTCCCCAAAAATTCCCATTTTTGGGGAGGGGAAAGGTATGCCTAATTAAGCCACATGTCCTAACTTTTAGTCCATTTGGACTTAGGGTTTGGTCAGGGAACTCATTTTATTTTCTTACCTACCCTAGGACCAGCCCTAGGATAATTGCTCTATAGGGCAGTATACTTAACCAAAATTAATGTGTAATATATCAAACTAAAGGTAACTCCAAGACCTACAAATTTCATGTTGAGTATATTTTATGAAAAAGGCTGTAAGTGCCCTAATTATTGGCATGCAAAAGTCTTTTAAAGAAGATAGAAAATAGAACTATTCATGTAATTAAAATAAATACGAGATTAATAATTTTTGCATCGCACAAATCTTAAAGCAGATGTGTGGCTGCTGTGTTTCTTCTCCAAATGCTATGGAAATCCAGCCCGATATCGGGGGCTTTCACGGGAGGTTTCCCGGAGGCTACAGGCGGCGCCTCCACCGGCAATCTTCACCTCCACCCTCACGGTGGTGGGGGCAAGCTTTTGCCGGCGGCTAGGGCCGCGGGAAGTGGCGGCGCCACCTCACTCGAGAGCTTCCAAAAAACCATTAATGGAGAAAAACAAAAACTGGGTTCTGGCTCATTCAAGCCCGAACCCTACCCTAAACATTCCTAAGATCTAAGCATGAAGAGAGAGGTAAGGGAGGACCTTCCCGGAGGCCTTGCGACGTGAGGAGCAGCGAAGAACCATGGCGACGACGACATTGCTTATCCCTCGGGTTCACGGCTTCTAGCTCTAGTTCAGCTCCAAGGCTCAGCTCTCTCTCTCTCTCTCTGCTGCTCTCCTTGTCCTTATGGGCATTAGCCGATGGGAGTGAGTGGGGGGGGGGATGAGGAGATAAAGTATAGGGGGTGATACACTCTAGGTGAGGGGGCGGGTTTGCCTTGTTCTTGTCACCATGCATGCATGGGTGGGCCCCAGTCCATCCACCTCCTCCTAATTGACACCAAGGGTCGGCCAGCCCAAGGGGGGCTTATAATATGGGACCAAGTGGGCTCAATCCACTAGCACTCTTAAATATATCCTTTCTCTCTCCTAAATTATTCTTCATTTTGAGCTTCTCTCTCTATTTCTCTCCTAGTCACTAAGTTTGCTAGTTAATCCTTTAGTCTATTGGCAGCCCACCCATGCATAATATATTTAATGGGGGGAGAATGATATCAAGGCTTAACAGTGGAGAGAGAGTCCTTGGTCATGAATACTCTTCCTCTAAATTTTCTCTCATAGTCACCCAAGTTGACTTGGTCACTTTTTGGTTTCCTAAGAGTTTGTCATGACCTAGTAATGACAAAACCACTCCTAGGGGTCTAGTTGGTAATGGTATGTTACATGTAATAAAACGGCTGAACATTCGGCGTTAAGGAAAACTCTCGAAATATCTTCGAGTTTCTTTTTATTTGAAAGTAACGCTTTTAAATATTTTTGCGCAAAAGGCATCTGTGCAATTGCCTCGTAGAAAGGTATATTGATTTGAATTTGTTTTTGCATTTTTAGAAAAAATTTATTCTGTTCATCTTCTAGCTTATCTTTTAATTTTGAAAGATACAGTACAACAACATGAGGTGGAACAATTCGCTGGGTTTAGGAGGCAGACACGTAACAGGAGGTGGTGTAGGAGGGCTAATCGTAGTTTATTTTTCTACCCAAACGGGTGGTGGTAGCTCCCTACCACTTCGTAGTTTGACGGCTTGTCAACTTGGTGGGTTATTGGAATGGACAGTTTCCCGCGGATTTGGTTCCGTATTTCCTGGCAAATTACCAGGTTGGCGTTCTGATAGCATTTTGATAGTTGTAAAATTTTTGTTTCTAAGTTTTTAATTGATCCGGTCAGGTTCCGAATATTAGACTCATTGATTTTGACATATTTCGTGAATATGTCTTCTATTGGGGTTTACCTAAATTGGTGCGATTGTGGTGGTGGTGTTTGTGGTTGTGGGGTTGCGGTGCAAATCCAATTGGATTTGCAATCGGAGGGCGTTGAGCATTATTGGGGTTGCTCCGCGAAAAATTAGGATGATTCCTATATCCTGGATTGTAAGAATTATTATTATTATTATTATTCGGATTAAGGAAGGTCTATATGAGTTCCCCATATAGTCGACTTCTTCATTATTATTATTAGTTGAATTAGGCAGATTCCAAGATGTAGAGGCAGAGGAAGCAGTGATCACCGCCACTTGTCTAGTTAGATTTTCTACTTGGAGAGCTAAGTTTGAAGAGGAGTCGAGCTCATAGATCCTAGCTTGTTTAGGGCGTGACTTCTATACATTCCACTGGTACGCATTCATGGCAATCTCCTCTAATAGGGTTTGAGCGGCCTCAGGGGTTTTGTTATTGAGCGTGCCCCTAGCGGCAACATAAATGGTTTATCGAGTCTGAGTGTTCAGATTGTTATAGAATGTATGTACCTGGAGCCAAGATGGCAGCGCATGATGTGGACACCGATGTAGGTCTTCCTTAAAATGTTCCCAAGTCTCATAAAGAGACTCGAACTCGCCTTGCACAAAGGAAGAAATATCCGCACGTAGACGTGTGAGTTTTGCAGGTGGAAAGTACTTTGTGAGGAATTTCTCGGTCATGTAAGCCCAAGTGGTGATAGATCCTCTGGGGAGAGAAGTTAGCCACTGTTTGGCATTCACTCATAGAGAAAAAGGAAATATGCGAAGACGGATGGCATCATCAGTGATGCCATTTATCTTAAATGTGTCACATATTTCTAAAAAGTTTGACAAGTGCGTGTTTGGATCTTCGTCGGGCAATCCATCAAATTGAACGGAATTTTGAATCATTTGGAGTATACTTGATTTAATCTCGAATTTATTATTAGCGATTGTTGGACGAAAGATACTAGACCCTGTATCATCTAATTTGGGTCGTGCATAATAAGACATGGTCCTTTGGGGGACCACATCTAGCATTTGTTGTGGCTCTGCTCCCATTTCTTGTACGTGTGTGATTCCTATAGACTCTTCCAGATTTAATACTAGCTCTTGATTCAGAGATCGGAGGCGCCTGCGAAAGGTGCGATCGATTATACGATCAAATTCAAGATTTAAATCAGATGGAGTTTTGCGGGTCATACAATAAAAAAGACTTTATAAAAACATAAAATAAAACAAAAAACTAAGTAAAAAAATAAGTTACAAAAAAAAACTAAATTAAAAACAAATATATATAAACACAAAAATACAATCAAACGAAAAGACTTAAAACAGGAAAATAATTAAAAATAAGGTTTTATATAAAACAGTTTTTTTAATAAAAACAGTTTTATTATAAACTAGTTTTATAATAAGAAAAGTTTTATATAAAATACGTTAAAATAGTATGTTAGGTTTTTGTTAGAATTCGTTAGTTGTTAATGAAATTGTTAATAAAAAGTTAGGTTTTATAAAAACAAAATTTTAAATTCAGTGAATTTTATGTTTGTTTTATTTTTATAAAAACTATGGTTTTTAAATAACAAGAAAAGAAAAGATAAAATTAATAGCGTTCTTTTATTTTCAAATATTAACACATATAAACGAGTCCCCGGCAACGGCGCCAAAAAGCTTGATAGGTAAATTTTGATTTAAAAAGAATAGATTTGGTGTTATATAATCTTTTATGTATATAAGTCTATATCTTTTTTTTACTTATTTATATCCTGTTGATTAAGGCAAGAGTACATATCCCATAGGAGTATAGTATTTTGTTAAAAATATCAAGGTCGTATTTTTCCTAGGATCGGTGTTAATTATTCTACTTTTTAGAACAGACTATTATCTGATCGAAAGAACGCAGTGGAGTTTATATTAAAAATAAAAGACAAAAAAAATATAAATACGTGATTTTATTAAGATAAGGACTCCTAACATAGTCCTTGATTTAAGAATTACTATGAGAGAATATTAATTAACCTATTAAAGAACAACTTTATTTCTTGATTACCTAACTTAACGAGAGGGTCCATTTGGTAGCATCACTGACTCGAAAGTATGACCGGGGAGGCTTGCGTTTAAAATGGGTTAACGTAAAACGTAGTATCTCTTCACCTAGTATATGATCAATTAACAGTAAACCCTAGTTAGAATAATTAGAACATAGAGTTGAAATAGTTGAAAATAATATCCTGCCCAGAGCTTATCTTGACCAAGTGCTAAGGGTTCT
Source organism: Platanthera zijinensis (assembly GCA_039513925.1). Taxonomy (NCBI): domain Eukaryota; kingdom Viridiplantae; phylum Streptophyta; class Magnoliopsida; order Asparagales; family Orchidaceae; genus Platanthera; species Platanthera zijinensis. The sequence goes on along the minus strand of CM077093.1, from coordinate 107,727,488 downwards.
TATCCTCTTATCAGGATGAGGCAATATAAAGTATAGAAAATAATATCTACCTATCTATCTTAATTCAGCACTTAAGCTTTCGCTTCGCCTTTTATTCGGGAGAGGGTAGTAAAATCTAAACTATTGAAAAGCTTTCACACTATCTTAATCCATGTCATAGGCTTTCGCCTCGCCTTTCATTTGGGATAGTATGAAATAATAAGGTTTTGGAAAATAGTTTTGAAAGTAGTTTCACGCTATCTTAATCAAGGACAAAAGCAGAGTTTCGCCTTTCATTTGGGATAGTATGAGAAAATAAAGTAAAGTAAAACAGAAAATAAACTGTAAAGTACTCAGAATTGAAATTGAAATATTCTATTTTATAAATTCAAAAAGTTATTACAACTTTCTAAATAGCTGAAAATAAAGCTAAAAATTACAACTTACAGAACTTGGAATACTTGTAAGCTATAACTAATTCTTTGTTAGAGAGCTGGGGAGTCCTAACAGTTCTTAAGGAAGCTGCTGGTGTTTGAATACTTTTACAAAGCCCTGCCCCTCTATTTATAGAAAAAAATTTGAAACGACACGCCCCTGGACACGGGCATGTCGGGTGGGCATAACATGGTCATGGGCATGTCGGGCAGCGTGTCGAGACATGTGTCGAGCTGAGCTAAACTTTGGATAGAATTTCATCAGGTCACGGGCGTATTGAATTGTGTCACGAGCTTGTCTGGTAGTCGGGTCCTCAGGTGGCACGGGGCGTAGCGATAGCGCGGCATCTTACTGGAAACGGGCTAACATCGGTGCGGACACGGGCGTGTCTGATTGGGTCACGGTCGTGTCTGTCATTCGGTTCATCTGGTGGCATGGGGCATGGCGACAGCGCAGCATCTTGCTGGAAATAGGCTAACATCAGTGTGGACACGAGCATGTCTGATTGGGTCACGAGCGTGTCGTGTACGTGTCATCAACTTTTCCAATTTTCCTAAATAACAAAACGGAAAAATAAAAAGAAATTAAACTGGGCTGTCACACCCTAGGTCACGGGCGAGAACTAGGGGCGTGACCTAAGTAAAAAATACAGAAATTATGAAAAACTTAGAAAATAAATATAAAACATAAAAAAATTAAATATTACAAAAATAATTAGTTTTATATATCAAAACAAAGGTTTTATTTATAAATATTCAAATTTATTACAATACAAAATTGTATATTTTTATACTCATCACTTCCCGATTAGGGAGCTACTGCCCCGCGGTAGCATGCAATCGCCACGCAGTAACCTCAAAAATAACCTCCTTTGCAAGCCACCATCCAAATGACCACTCGGGTGTCGCCACCTGTACGGTATCGTCGTGTTGTTTCTTACCGAGCGCCATGATAAATAATTCAGTGGGACTATCGCCGATAGTATCACTAATGCCAGACGATAGCTTACAGAGCCATACACTAGTAAATCAGTCGGCTACCACCGTGCGATAGCACTAGATGACCTTTTATCCAATCAATGCTCTGGACTCGGTGTTCGTCGTATATACACGATTACCTCTACAGCCATACGGTAGCTACTACTACCGCTCGGTAGTTCTCGACGATCGTCGAGTCCACTCAACGATCACTCAATGCCCTCGAATCCTCATGGTGTTCGTCATATATACTCGACGATGGCTACCACCGCACGGTAGCTACTACTATCGTGCGGTAGTTTCCAGTCACTCAGTGTCAAGTCAGCACTTCCTTCAGCTCAAGTGTAATTCTATCCACCAGCACACACCGAGCCCTAGTCCACTCTCCTTACTTGAAAATATGCACGAGGGGTCTAGCGCGATTCAAGACATTACAACCGAGAGATCAACCGACTGGCGGTGTGGAACACCTATCCTTTACCCCAGAACGACGAGTTATTCGATCAGCTAGTGGGAGCGCTTTTGCTCTTCAAACTTTTTTTGCGCTCGGGGTACGATCAGTTAAGAATACAAGAAGAAGATATTAAGAAAACATCATTTAGCTCGAGATACAGCTTATACAAATTCACTGTGATGTCGTTTGGCCTCACAAATGATGCTTTTGCATTTATGAGTTTGATGAATAGGGTATTTCAGCCGTATTTGGATTCTTTTGTCATCATATTTATTGATGATATTTTGGTCTACTTGAGGACAGAGAAGGAACATGTGAAGCACTTGGAGTTTTAAAGAAACTAAAGGAGCAGTGTTTGTTTGTTAAGCTCTGCAAGTACGAGTTTTGACTCCGAGAAGTTGCCTTCTTAGGCAATATTATTTGTGGAGCTAGATTAGTAGTGGATCCGTCCGTGGTGCATACCGTAAAGGAGTGATCACCTTTAGGGTTAGCGGCCTATGTGTGAAGTTTTCTTAGTCTCGCTGGGTACTATCGCATATTTGTTGATGTTTTTTCCAAGATTGCACTTCCCCTCACTTCTCTGATGATGAATGGTATAATTTTTGTATGGATATGCAAGTGTAAAGCTACATTCCAAGAGTTGAAGGACCGTCTCACCTCTGCTCCAATCCTTGCCCTACCCTCTAGGAAGTAAGGATTCTAGATTTATACCGATGCATCCTATCAAGGTATTGGGGCGGTTTTCATAACCTACATTTTCTCTGAAATTAAATTACATATCAGAGAAAGAGAAAATATACGCCGTGATACCACGCCGTGTAGGGGATAACTACAGATGCTCAGGCAAGACCCCAACTCTGCATGAAATAGTCAAAAGATGCTTTTATACTTTGAAAATAACTAATAAGCAATCCTAGCGTAAAACCTTCCCAGAGAGCAAGTAAAACCAACCATTCACATTAAAACAGATTTTAGCAGCTAGCAAGTACTAAACATTCTACAAGGAATCCACTAGTGGGCGTCAACAACCTGACACGAACCCACTGAAAGTATGTATGTCTGAACTAAAACAAAACAACCACAACTACCTCACAATCGATGAGGCAAAGACAACCACAACTGCTGTAGAATGCAAGAAACAAACAAACCCTAGCTGCTCAACCGGCTACTTCTTCGAGCCTGCGGCATTCAAAACAAAATAATACCTCAGCAAGAAAGTACAAGTGGTGAACAAAATCATCAGTAGATAATAATCAAAAGGGAAGCTCGAAGGGTTACCAATCCTAATTATAAGAAAGGCTGACAAACCTTAGCTAAAAAGTCAGTATACAACAAGGAATGAAAAAAATTTCAATAGTAAAGTAAGAGAAGTTGCACAAAGTTTGAAGTGAAGTCATGCTTTGATAAATTTCACAAGAGTAAGAATTCAACAAATGACTAAACAATAGAAGAAAAGAGACTAAAAAGCTCTAAGTACGCAAATCATTAGCCTTTGCAAAAATAAATGGTCCTAAGTCGGTGTCCACATCTCCAACACAAACTCTTAGGCCAGGACATATCTGCGATGGTGTCCACATCTCCAACACAACCCAATAGTCCATAAGAGGAGATAAAAACCCACCAAGTGCATTGATTCACGAAACGACGTCATGTTGGTGGTTCTTTATTCATTGCCAACCTAGCCATAAAAACATCTCCAAAAATCCAACAAACCCCAAACCTAACACCAAAAACACTCACGACACGAGGAGAGAACAACACAAAAATTTACCCTAAGACCCATACTCAACAAATTAACAAAATGGAAAAAACAAAATTCTAAGTCCAGCTAAATTCGTCGAATATACCCGACGAAACCATAGAATACTCGATGAATATGACTTGGCGACAAAACTACACTCGGTGATACTCGACTAATTGGACTCGATTCGGCGTACATACTCGACGAATCTGACTTAGTCGTCAGATCACTCAACGCATTCTAAGTCTGTCATACTCGACGAATTCATCGAGAATACTCGACGAATCTACCTTCACACAACGCCAAGACTATTGATACTCGACAAATTCTATGCCTAGATACTCAACGAATCTAACTCGGCGAAATCTAACCATACTCGATGAATTTCAGTAGGTCTATTTCCTCATATTCGACGAATTTCTGATAGTCTACTACACCTATACGCGAAGAAATTCCATTGGCTATATACAATACTCAATGTATTCCTGGCCAAAATGTTCTAACTATCCTATGGATTATTCAAGTCTACTCCCTACACTACTCCTACAAACTAAGGGGGAAAGAAGAGGAAAGACATGAATGAAAATAGCAAGGCAAGGGGAAGTTCACCACTTGCCTCGAAACTCCCCAAATCCGACCCCTCCAAGCGCTCTGCGAAGAGGCTTGACCCCAATAAGTTCTAAGCAACACTTCTTGAAACTTTTCGCGGAAGAAGGAGGTCAAAATTGCAAACCCAAATTCCTATAAATCCAAGAAATGGGGTTATGCATAAATCTCGGTGAGAGCTTTCTGAATCTCTCTTCCTCCAACGAAACCGATCACCAGAACCCCCACGATCGACGGCCGAAGCACCCGACACCTCTGCCTCTTCCCTTTCGCAAAATAGCCGTCGGCTCGGGGAAGAAGATGAACAGGGTTCCGATTTGATCCGAGGAATATATATATATACATATATATATATATATATAATATTATATTATAATTAATTATTAAATAAACGTCCAAACGACCCGAAACCCAAACCAACTCAAAATCTTACGAAATTTGAACTGTAGCTAAATATTGACTTTACGAATCAAACGGCGAAGTCGAAATCAAAATCTGACAAACCAAAACATGGTAAAAACTTCCCGAAGTCAAAACACCAAATATCCCAAAAATGCTCCACCGAGTTCCAAAACAAACCCGCATCGTAAGGGATATCTCAAAAATACACTAGATATTAGCCAGCCTAAACATCTAAGTCAAAATCTCAGGTAGCAAATGAGTAAAAGTCACGCTCTAGCATTGGTTCCCAACAACTATGCATCAATGTAACGCCCTGACATCATAAAAAATCCACTAAAGAAATTAAAATAAACATCGAAATACCTTGGGCGTTATAGCCACTCCACCTAAAAGAAAGTTTCGTCCCGAAATATTATACACAAAAGATCCTATTGTAGAAGGAAAATAATTAGGGGTTATTGAAATAGAAAAAACTTACCAAAAAAAACTACAAGAACAGATGAGGATGAGCCTCCCTAATTGCTGAATCCAACTCCCAAGTAGCGCTCTCCACATCTTGGTTATGCCACAAAACTTTGGCAATGAGTATGGCCTTCCTTCACAACACTCGATCTTGAGTATCCAGAATGCGAACATGCATCTCGACATAAGAAAGTTTAGGCTCCAACTGGGGCACCGAATCAAGAATCTGCTGGTCACTAAGCAAACACTTCTGCAACTGGCTTACGTAAAACACATCGTGCACACAAGGAAAACTTGCGGGCAATTCCAACCTAAAAGCTGACACTCCAACAAGTTCAACAATCTTTAAATGTACGACATACCTAGGATCCAACTTGTGATTCTTTCCAATCCTCTTCACACCAGACATCGGAGAAACTTTAAGAAATACCATGTCCCCAACAGCAAATTCCAAATCAGTCCTTTGCCGATTGGCGTTCTTCTCATAATGCTCCTAAGCTATTTGAAGCTTCTACCGAATATGCGTCACAGAAGTATTCATCTCTTCCATACAATTGGGATTGGTATAACAGAGTTCTACATCGTCTCCCATAAAATGCCTCAAATGGGGCCATCTGCAAACTCTCTTGATAACTATTATTGTAAGCAAATTCCATCAGTCTCAAACGCTCGTCCCACGCCCCTCCGTGGTCCAAGATTTAATACTTGATCATATCATCCATAATTTGATTAACTCTTTCTATTTGACCATTGGTCTGCAGATGATATGAGGTGGAATACCTCAGATCAGTACCCAATCATTCCTATAAACTTTTCTAAAAATGGGACGTAAACTTGAAGTCTCGATCTTACACAATACTTACCAGCACCCCATGCAGTCTGTTGACCTCATCCAAATATAACTCGACTATTTTATTTATGGAGAAATAAATCTTGAATGACACGAAGTGAGCACACTTCGTCAGTCTATCCACTATAACCCATACGAAATCTTTTCCTTTAGGAGATCTCTGCAAATCAGTAATAAAATCCATAGAGATACTTTCCCACTTCCAACACGGAATCTCCAAAGGCATCAAATACAACTAAGCCTTCTATGATCGTACTTAACCCGCTTATAAGTGAAGGACTCAGACACGAACATGGCAATATCACTTTTCATACCATTCTACCAAATGATCTGCTTTAGATCACAGTACATCTTTGTTGAGCTAGGGTTTGTTGGCCACGCTAGAGCCTTGCGCCTCACTGCACAATTTATCTCGAATATCCTTAATAGCGTCATTGCAATAGCTATCACGGTACTTCAAAGTACCTGCGTCATCGATCAAAAAGTATGTTACATCCCCTTTCTCAGTTCTATTACGAAGGTGCTGTAAATCGAATAATCCTTTTGATGTAGCCTTGTGAGCGTGAGCCATGAAGGCTCTGCAACTTCCAAGCTACTTGACGAGTCCCTACTTCCAACCGAGACACCCATCAACAAAAACTCCTCCACCAAGAATTCAACCGAATGTCCAATGATCTGCGCGGTCTTTCTACTCAGGGCATCGGCTACCATATTAGCTTTGCCCAATTGATATAATATCTAAAAATCATAATCTGTGACATACTCTAACCATCTCCCCTGGTGCAATTCAACTCCTTTTGAGTGAAGACATACTTCAAACTCTTATGGTGCGTATAAATCTTGCACAGTGTGTTGGAACCGTTGTTTCACATTACCTGTGTTTGAGAATATTGAATCCCAGGTTATGTTTGATCACGTCGTGTGTTGAGAGAGTGTGCAAGTTTATAGGTTCACACAAACAAAAAGAAGTCTCCTATGGATACTAACACCGAGCGATAAATGTTAGCGCCGAGTAGTAGCATGAATTAATCCGACGAATCTCTCAGGAACCTACCACACTAGGTTAGTCTTACCGCTCACGCTATCTAGAGTATTTAATTCTACCGCGCATGCGACAACTTATACAATGCCGCGCTAGCTCAATTAACATCGGGAATAACGTCAGGTGATACTGCGCACGATAGCTGGGTGGAATTACTTTCCAAGCTCTCTGGAACCTACCGGAAAGCGCTAGTATGTACCGCACTGCGTAATCCCACTCAACACTGTGTTGAGTGTGTTGAGATAGCACTACTACTGGGCGCTGGCTTGATACCGCGCAATGATAACCAACTCAACGCTCTAAGGAATTGAGTGTGTTGAGACAGCACTACCGCCGGTCGCTAGCTTGGTACCGTGCCGCGGTAACCCACTCAACGCTCCAAGGCATTGAGTGTGTTGAGTAAGGCCAACTGCCGAGTGCTATCTGCCTACCACATCGGGCTAGTAATGGAAAAAGGAAAATATTCTTTTTGAATATTTTTCGAAATTCGGAGGATAGCTTGCAAATCAAACACGTGAATCTACAGCTGGGCGCTAGTCTTAACACTGGCGGTAGTCTTTTTTCACGAAGATGTATATTTGGCCGCCTCAGTTTTTGTGCTCATTACCTAATACAAAAAGTACAAGTTTGTGCATTCCAGGGTTCAGCCGCCTCTATGAGTTTCGTTCCAATCTAATTCGTCAAAGGAAAAGAATTCTGCCACCCTCCCATTCGTGAACAAAGTTCTCTAGTGATACAAGTACTACATCGATTATGAAGAAATGACCGGTGGCAAGCACATGGAGATCTCAAGCACCGGCCACAGATCGCGATTCGGAGAAATCATGAAGAGGGATACTTTAATCTTATTTTCTTTAAACCTTTTTTGTCATTCTTGTGGTAAGAAAAATCGACCAGTGAAGGTTGCCTGAATCCGGGAAGGACTCTGCGGGAAATCGTCTAGGCATTAGGACATCGAGATCGGGTGATCTAGCGGGGCTCTAAGACCATTTCTTACGTGAAGGAGAAGGGATGGCTCGAAGACCTTTCCTGGAGGGAAAGGGAGATAGCCAACTGGTCCTTGGAGCGGGTCGGTATAGAAAACAAAAGAGTGTCTCTTTCTCACCAACTTCGATCTCCGGCATCACGAGGATCACGATTTGGTAATCTTTAAGAACTTATTGTTGATTCAAATTTTAATAAAGTTAATTTATGTGTCTTTATTCTTCTATGCATGTACGATCAATTCAATCTAGTGTGCGTAGTTCTCCAAAGGGTGATTTGCCCAGGAAAATGAGTTTAGTAACTTACCGCTACGCGTTAGCTACCTAACGTCCCACGATAGATTCCAGAACTAGTTTAGCTGGACCAAAATTGTTTGAATTTTCAAATAATGCTCGAAACCTTATTGACCAAGGCTGGCCACTAGATCCAACAGGTGGTATCAGAGGGAGGTTACTTCTAAATGCTTAGAATCCTGAAGTAAGATGGCCAACCATGTTCATGCATTCTCTGAGGGACATGTTGTGAGTAGACCTCCATAGTTTATATGGAGTGACTATAGCCACTAGAGGACTCTAATGAAATATTTTTGAAGACTTAAAGAATTAACGTATGGGCCATGGTAGAGACAAAATACACTGCAGCCACGGTCACTGTAGGTGATACCGTCGTAATCAAACTAAATGATAAATGGGATGATGCAGATAATCTTTGATGTACGAACAATGCTAAGGCTATGAACACTATATTCTGCGCATTAGATAAAACTGAATTCAATAGAATCTATAATTGTGAAACTGCTTATAATATTTGGCACTTACTTGAACTTACTCACGAAGGTACTTTGTAGGTGAAAGAGTCGAAGCTGTTCCGACTCGAGTCTGAATATGAACAGTTTTGGATGGAGATTTATGAGGAAGTAGACAACATGTATATACGATTCACCAAGATCATGAATGCCTCAAGATCCCTCGGGAAGAGTTTTCCAAATGGTGATCTGTTGAGGAAGATGTTGCGATCTTTGCCTCCTTACTTCAACCCGAAGGTGACTGCGATCGCCAAATCTAATGATATCAGCACCCTGGAGATGGACAGACTCATCGGCAATTTGAAACACACGAACATGAACTAAAGATTCAAGATGAGGAGTATCTTAGGGAACTAAAGATGAAGGGAATGGCGTTGAAGGCTGTAAGGGTGAGAAAGGCTGCTAAAGAATCTGTGGAAGATGACGAGGAAAGCCTCTACGTTCGGTTGTTCAAAATATTCATGAAGAATCCCAAGAAACAGGGACAATTTAAGAAATTCCTGATGAGAGGAGCTGGAGAAGCTCGGAGGTGGACCAAGCAAACGAAGGAAGCAGAAAGAAATGATGAGAAATCCCATCCTGAGTGTTATCACTACCACAAGCTTGGGCACATAAAGAGGGACTGCCCAAGGCTCCAAAAGTTGGAAAAGTAAAAGCAAAGCCGGCAAAAAGGGAACAAGAACGTATTGAAGGCGCTCACGTGGGATGAATATGGATCTAACGAATCAAGTACCTAAGACTCTAGCTCTGAAGATGAGGCAAATATGTTCCTCATAGGAAGGAGTCGGGAAGAATCCGACAATGAGTCCAGTGTCCAGAGCGACAATGAGGTAACTCCACAAAAATACTGAACTTTTTGAAATTTATCGACATTTTTGTGAGAAATTAGATTGTGTGATTCTTGAGAAGAAGTCCATGCGAAATGAGAATAGGAAAATCAAAAAGGATTTTGAAAATTTAAAGAAAGAACTAATAAAAAGTGGTAAAGAGAAGATCGAATGTCTAGAGTGTCCTAACTCGATGACAATGATCAAAGAAACAAAAGCAAGTCCAGCGAAGGAATCATTGAGAACAAATAGTCTCATAAATGAAAGGAATGTCTTGGAGAAAAGATTTCAAATGTCTCTTGCCAAGATAGAGGAAGGCAAAAAGCAATTTGCCAATTGGTGTGTAATGCTGGTTACTGAAAACACCACCTTAAAGACAAGGATCCATGATCTCAACTGTGCTGTCCTAAAATTTGGAATAGGCCAAAAGTTACTTGGTATGTTATTGGTAGCACAATGTCATGGATCTAGGAAATTAATACTAGGGTACGTAATTCCAACGTTACCACTGATCGAATATCACTATCATACCAAGCATAAGTCCAATTTTAACGTGTCTAAAAATAAGGTCAAAAGTTCTATAGGGCTATCCCCATCCTTATGCAAAAGCTAGAGCAACTCGATAAAGGCAACATCCACTGCTTTAACATTATGTGCAAACTGTCATAAGTTTGGTCACACAACTAGCTCGTGTTTGAGGAAAGGTGCCAAGATAAATATGAAAGTCTGGCTACCATAATCTTCTTCCTATCGTATGGGTGGGACAACTTGGGTAACAAGATCTTTACAATCATATTTTTTTATGTGTGTTAGCAGACTAAGGTCAAGGGGAACGTGTGGTACTTGGACTATGGTTGCTCCAAGCATATGACAGGAGATAAAGATAAGTTCCTTAGCCTGGAGAAGAAGATGGGAGGCATGTTGATATTTGGGGACAATATCAAAGGTCATATATTTGGAATCGGCACCATAGGTAACAAGGAATTCTAAATTTCTAATGTTATATTTGTAGATGACCTAAAGCATAATCTTATTTATATTAGCCAACTTTGTGATAAGGGTCTCAATGTTATATTTGAATCCTGTACAAACACATGCAAAATTATTGATGTCAAATCTACTAGTGTTTTACTTGTATCTCATAGAACTCATAAAGTCTATACTGTTAGTTTTCATGATATATCTGCGTCAGATTTGAAATGTCTAGTTACCAAGAATGAGGAATTATATCTTTAGCATAGGAGATTAGGACATTCTAGAAGTAAGTTCATTGTTAAACTATCTAAAAACAAGCTAGTTCGGGGACTCCCAACACTTAGTGTTAGTTTAAATTCCTTATATGGTGCGTGCCAAAAAGGCAAATTTGTTAAAACCTCATTTAAAAGTAAAAATTACGTTTCCACAACAAGACCAGTAGAACTCATTAACATGGTTCTGTTTGGTGCCCTTAACACGTGTAGTCTAGGTGGCAAATGATACACGTTCGTTCTTATAGATGACTATTCACATTACTGCTGTTCGATCATTCTTGCAAATAAATCTGACATCTTTAAAGAATTCTCAAATCTTTGCACGAGAATTCAAAATTACAAAGAGCTAAAAATTAATTCCATCAGGTAAGATCATTGGGGTGAGTTTGAGAATGAGGACTTCATAAATCTATGTGGCACCATAAGAATAAAGCACGAGTTCTCTGCCACTCGCACCCTACAATAGAATGGTGTTGTAGAAAGAAAGAACCGCACTATTCAAGAGTTAGCACACATTATGCTCGCCGAGTTTTGCTTACCATGATATTTCTGGGATGAAGCAGTTAACACAACAAGCTATGTGATGAACCGAGTCATGAATCATCGCCTTATTAGGCGAACTCCATATGAGCAAATCTTGACAAGAAACTGTCTGTGTCGTACTTTAGTGTCTTTGGTTGTCCATGCTACATTCTAAACACTAAGGTCACTTCAGGAAGTTTGAAGAAAAATCTGATCTAGGCACCTTCTTAGGATACTCGAGTACAAGTCGTGCATATATGATCTATAATAAGAGAACCTTAGTTGTCGAAGAATCGGCTCATGTGAATTTTGATGAAAATATCCCAGCTAAAGAGCCTGGACCAAATGAAGAGGAAATTGACAATGATATACCGATAGGGGATAAGCGTGAGGAGAGAGTAGTGGAGAGTGAAACTCCAACTCGTGCAGAAGGTTATAGCCCTCCAAATAACTTATATTTCTCAAAGCAACATCAACGTGAACTAGTTATAGGGAATCTCTCTCATGGAGTTAGAACACGATCTGCACTACATGAATCATTTTCAAACTTATGTTTCCTATCTGAAATTAAACCCAAGAATGTCTTTGATGCCTTATAAGAAGAATCATGGTTCTTAGCTATGAATGAGGAGCTAAATAAATTCGAGAGAAGCAAAGTCTGCGTCTTAGTGGAGCGTCCTGATACCCTTCCTATTATAGGTTTGAAATGGGTCTACAAAAATAAACTTGATGGTGAATCTAAGATAACTAGGAATAAAGCTAGGTTGGTGGCACAAGTGTACTCTCAGATAGAGGGCGTGGATTTTGAGGAATCATTTTCACTGATTGAATGTATTAAGTCCATCCGTATGTTTTTGGCATTTACATGTAATAAACAAATGTAATTATATCAAATTGATTTTAAGAGTGCATTCTTAAATGGATATATCAAGGAAGAGGTGTATGTGGAGCAACCACCCGGATTCAAGAATGTTGCCTACCCAAACCATGTATACAAGTTGGTGAAAGCCTTATACAGATTGAAGCAAGTACCCAGAGCTTAGTACGATAGGCTCACAACATTTTTACTAGAATATGGTTTTAGGATGGGTAGGGCGGACACCACTCTATTTGTGATGCACAAAAACTTAGATATAATTATTTTATAAATTTATGTGGATGATATCATTTTTGGGGCCACAAATGAAAAGTTATCTTGGGAGGTTGTCACTCTAATGCAATCTGAATTTGAAATGAGCCTAGTCAGAGAACTCACCTATTTCTTAGGATTTTAGATCTCTCAATGCAATGACAGAATTTTTATAAGTCAATCGAAATACATCAAAGATATGCTTGTGCGATTTGGCTTTGAGAATCTGAAATAAGTCAAAACTCCTATGAGAGCGTCGCTCAAGTTAGGAAAAGATGAAAGTGGTATTTCAGTTTATCAGACTGTCTTTAGAGGTATGATAGGATCTTTGTTCTATTTGAGTGCGTCTAGGCCTGACATCACTTTACGGTGTATCTTTGTGCTATGTACCAAGCCGATGCTAAGGAGTCACATCTAAAAGTCGTAAAGAATATATATTTAGGTATCTTATAGGCACCCAAACTCTTGGACTTTGGTTCCCACACACCACTGATTTTACACTTCACAGGTAATCCGATTCGGATTATGTTTTATGCTCACTTGATCGCAAGAGCACGAGTGGTACATATCACTTGTTAGGCCCTGCACTAGACTTATAGTATAGTAGAAAACATAAATCAGTTTCCCTCACCACCGCTGAAGCCGAGTATATCGCCTTAGGATGCTGTTGCGCACAAGCACTATAGATGTCTTTAACGTTACAACAGTTGGCCTAACTTGTAGGAACGTTATAGTTAGGTGCGACAAAAAGAGTTTCATAGACTTGACAAATAATCCATTACATCATTCGAGGTCAAAAAATATCAACGTACATCACCATTTCATTCGAGATCACATTAAAAAGGAGAACGTGAGAGTAAGCTGAAAGTTGTCTACCTAAATCACCTAGAGGGGGTGAATATGTGAGATGTGCGTCCAATGCGGAATAAAAAATTTAGCAACTAGCACAAATAAGTAAGCAAGCAATCTCACAGACGATAAGAGATTTATAGTGGTTCCCCGATCTTTGGTACGCCCACTTTCCTCACCGATCTAGCAAATCACTAGAATCGGCTACTCCACTATCTCGAATTGCAAACCAATCCTACACCTCGGAACCACGTTCCTACAAAACTCGATCTAACTGGATCTACACTCGGAAGATAAAAACTTCCTACCACACGAAGAACAACGCTCCTATACACGGAGATTAATCGCCTACAAGATTTACAAATAGAGTTTGAAAATACAAATAGAGATATTATCAGATCTGAAATAATTTGTCTCTAGGTCTTCTTCTTGAACGTTGCGGCTTGATCAGAATTTGTAGAAGAAGATCCTTTGAAAATATGACCTGAGGAAGTTTGAATCTACTCGATCAAGGAGAGAAAAACGATTCCTTAATCAGCAGATCTTCCAGATAGAATGCAGAGAGATCGATCTTGACGAGAGCGGCGGCTTAAGATGTCATTCTTAGGAAAAGTCGGGCGAACCAGTAATTTAGGAAAGTACAGAATCCGCTCTTAAAAGATTCTTCTTTTTCTTTTCTGCTTAGGGTTATGTCTTATTGAAAAGACTTTATATAGGATTACCCTTAACGGCTAGAAAGGTGTTGCGCGCTAGGGTTCGAAGAAAATAAACGCAACCGAACTAGCAACCCGATGAGGCAAGTATACCTATCGAATTGTAGCAAGGGGACACAAGTGTCGTATTAAGATCCGGGAACTGTTGGCTAAGCTTACTCACACGAACGCTATTATCTTATCGACGGAAAAACTAGGGTTTTAGAAAATCTAAGCGCAATGGAGAAATTAAAGCAAACTAAAAAGAGAACTACCGCAATTAAGTTACGCTATTAAGCAAACAACTAAGCTAGAAAGGAAATTACCGCAGTTAATTAAAGAGCACAATATATGAGATTACTACAAAAGGTAGAACAATATGAAATGGAAATGCACCCGATCAAGATTCACCTCGGCTAAAGACGATTAAGAAAATGCGATAAAAAATCTAAACTTAATAGGATAAGGGTCCTTGACCGTGGAGGTTCCTAAAGCTTGAACACGCTTCTCTCGAAGTCGTGCCCAACTGAGTTTAGGAAGGTCCGACCGACTCTCGTCTAAATCGGAGGCCTAAAACTCGCTTTATGCGGTGAACCCCACTATTGGATTTTACTCCAATCCGGGAGATTTGGACGTCTGCCTCTCTCGAGGGGTGCGTACAACTCCCTTTACTCTTGAATGCTCACTTCATTCTTTCGGCCTCTCGGCTAGCCCAGAATGAAAGCAAAGGCGGAGAGTATATATCGAAAATATACCTCCGACCCGTGATAAATCAAGAGTAATTCAAGGCCCTAACCTAAAAAGAAAAGATTAATTAAAACATCATAACATAATCGCTCTAACCTCGGATCATCAAGATCGAGTACAAGGAGGATTAGTTAATCATAATGGAGTGGAGGGGGGGAAGATGAGTAGAAAAACATAAGAAGAACACAAGCTAAGGGAAGAACAATTTTATTAATGAAAAAGGGCAAGTTATACTAATGAAAATAAAATTACAAGTGCATGAAAATTAAACCCTATTCTAGCCCTATATTAAGCATTAAGCAAGAAGAAAATTACATTAAAAGCTAGCACAAACTATGATTAAACTAGGGTTAACCAAAAAGTACAAAGAGAGGGGGAGAGAGAGAGAGAAAAAGCATGAAAAAGGATCAAGAAACAAAGGGGCAGCACCTCCCCCACTCAACCAAAGCTTCCTGAAATGGAGAGGGGGGGGGGGTCAATTTATAGGAAATTTTCTCGGGTTGGTCACGCCCTCCGACACGCCCTAGGGGGGGCGTGTCAGGGGGCGTGACAAGTACGGGTTTGACCTCGGGCTCTGGATTCTGGCGGGAGGGATGATTGCTTCGGTACGTCGGTGGTCACGCCCTAGGTCACGCCCGTGACAGGGGGGCGTGACAGGCATGTCATGTCCAAATCATTGGTCGGAAATCCGTCAGTCGCCGAAAAAGGGAGGTGTCACGCCCATGTCACGGGCGTGACGTGGGGCGTGACAGTACTATTTGCGTGCTGAGGCGGAAGGGCATTTAATGCGGCGGCAGCTTTGCGGCAGAGGGCGACACGCCCCTGGTCACGCCCGGGGAGGGCGTGACAGGGGGGCGTGACAGCGGTTTTGTTCGTTATCTGTCGCTTCCAGCAGAAGTCCTCGGGATCGGGTGACACGCCCTAGGTCACGCCCAGAGAGGGCGTGACAGGGGGGCGTGACAGGCCATTTTGACAATTTTTCTGGAAACCTGCAAAAAGACAGGAAAAAGTTAGTGGCAATAAAATTTACAAAAAAAATATAAAAAATAAACTAATAATAGACATAATTTGTACAATATAAAATAGGAAATACGATAATAGTTTAGGCTACAAAACGTATTATCAAATTCCCCCAAGCTTAAGCTTTGCTTGTCCCCAAGCAAAAATATAAAAACTAGATATTTATAAAAAGGACTAATCAAAAAGTTCTAATTATGTCTACACAAGTACTATGCGAAATTCTAAGTAGGGAAAAGGTGAAATGTAAGTCTAAAACAATTATTTAGGTATGGTAAAACTTTTATAAACTTTACTTAATAAAAACAAATCATCCAAAATTTTAACGAAAATTTTTAAAATAAACTTAAGCAAAGCAACGAAAATGAAAAACACGCATTGAGTTGTTACTAGATCCAAGCAACGCATTATAATTATATCAATTTAATCAACAAAAATCTAGGTTTAAATCCAAAACTAAAACTGATTTACTTTTCTTCTTTTCTTAGTTGTTAAATAAAAATCAAAAAGCGCGAATCAAAAGGACTTAAATAGGACAGAAACGTTTGGCTTAGGAATATGATTAGGACTGGAATTCAAAGATAAACGTGAAGGTTTAAAATCACACTTAAACCAAAGCAAAGAGTTTCAAAAACTTTCATAAAAAGATAAATAAATTTTTCTTTTTCTTCCTTTTTTTTTTCCTTTTTTTTTCTTTTTTCAAAACAAAGGCCATAAATATTTTTATTTTCCTTTTGAATTGGCCAAACATAAATGAACATCACTTTTGAGCATACTTTTTTTTCAAAAATCGTTCTCCCGCAAAAATCACAAAATACCCTATCAAAATCGCCAAACTAATTTATGAAACTCAAAAAGGCTAGTGTGATTCGATAGGTTGGAAATTTTGGCTTTGGTGAAACTGAAATGGAGGGAGGAGCTATCAAATGAAATAGGAAAAAGGCTCAAAAACGGCTAACTAGTGGTAAAAGTTTTTAGGTTGGCAGGAAAGCTCAAACGAAAACAAAAACGGCCTAAATCATTTTCACGCTTTTGAATTTATTTAAAACAAAGGTTTGAAAAATTTCAATAAGCGAGTCCTAGATAATAAAAGAAGATTGATGAAATTAACTCGAAAATAGAAATAATAGGTGACTTGGATCGTTCACATCTACTACGTTATTCAAAAGTTGACTTTACGAAAATTATTCAAAAACGAAAAAGAAAATAGTGGATGATGAATTTTTGAGAAAGTAAAGGAAATAAAAAACAAAAAACCATAATAGAAATGCGAGTTTTAGAAAAATATTTCACCTTAACATGCTACCGCGAATTAGAAACACAGCATGGCCAACATTTTACTTGTGAAACATAAATAAAAAGAACGATTAGAAATATTATAATTAACTAAGTTGTTTATAGGAAATTTTGAGTAAAACAAAAACAAAAACGAGGGGTACTATTGAAATACCAAAATGTCTAAACTATTCAAAAACACATATATATATTTTTTGATTTTTGTGAAATATTCTCTTTTTTTTTTTGGAATTTTAAGATATTCAATTTTTTTTTTTTTTTTTGGAAATATTTACAATATATACAAAAGGGAAATTATTTACACTAAGCAAAAAAATGAAGGAGGAAATCCTCCCCCAAGCTTAAAACAGACATTGCCCTCAATGGCTAAAGAAGGGGATTGGAGAAGGAGAGAAAAATAAAGTGCAGAATTGAAAAGACAGAATTGAAATACAGGTACTTCCCCGGATTTATTTGCTGCGAAAACTGAGTGATGCCGCTCCCCGAATGTCTTCTTTGGACTTCGTGATGGATTCAGCAATGTTGGAGCAGGCGATCGCAGAAGCTTCAGCTTGTCGGAGCCGTCCGAGGCAAAAATTGTAAAATAAAGAAAACAGAAAAAGATAACTTGGGTTGCCTCCCAAGAGCGCCCTTTGGTTAAAGCGTCGTTGAGCTCGACGCATCAAAAATAATATTGTCCAAAAAATATTGTTGTCCCGAAATAAAATGTTTTTAGCAAAAAAAAAATAAAAAGTTCAAGATTAAAGTTCGTGAAGCAGAAACTTAATAGTGTTTGGACTGACATCATCATCACCAGAGAAATACAGTTTAAGACGCTGACCATTCACTTTGAAATTACCCTTATCAGGGTGAGAAATTAAAACAGTTCCATAAGGAAATACTTCTAAAACAGAAAACGGGCCAGACCAGCGAGATTTTAATTTGCCCGGAAATAAACGTAAACGACTGTTATATAATAGGACTTGGTCGCCCAGCTTAAAGTTTTTAGGGTGCCTTAAGTGTTTATCGTGTAAACGCTTCGTCCGCTCTTTATAAAGTTTATTATTTTCATAAGCATAAGAGCGCCACTCGTCGAGTTCATTCAGTTGAAATTTTCGAAGGTCACCGACTGAGTGGGGATCGAAGTTTAAAAATTTTAAGGCCCAAAAGGCGCGGTGTTCTAACTCTACGGGCAGATGGCACGATTTTCCATAGACCAGCCGATACGGCGTACATCCGAGGGCGGTTTTGTACGCTGTTCGGTAGGCCCATAGAGCATCGTCAAGTTTGGCTGACCAGTCTTTTCTAGAAGTTGAAACAGTCTTTTCTAATATTCTTTTTATTTCTCTATTTACTACTTCGACTTGACCGTTAGTTTGGGGGTGGTAGGCAGTGGACAGTTTATGCGTAACGCCGTATTTAGTAAGGATTTTTGAAAATTGCGCGTTACAGAAATGGGAACCCCTATCGCTAACGATTGCGCGTGGCGTACCGAATCTAGAAAATAATTTTTTAAAAAACGTGACTACAACTCGGGAGTCGTTCGTAGGAAGAGCTTGGGCCTCAGCCCATCGTGAAACATAATCAACAGCAACTAAAATATATTTGTTTCCGAAGCTAGAAGGAAGGGGGCCAACAAAATCAATTCCCCAGAGGTCGAAAATTTCGCACTCTAAGAAATAATTTTGCGGCATTTCATTTTTATTAGAAATATTGCCCGACCGTTGACAACTATCACACCTGCTCACAAAGGCTTGCGCGTCTTTAAACAGGCTAGGCCAGTAAAAACCCGCGCAAAGCACTTTATGAGCGGTGCGAGCAGCTTGATAGTGCCCACCTGTCGGACCTTCATGCAAATGTTTTAGAATATTAATTCCTTCATCAAAAGAAACACATCTCCTTATCACTTGATCCGCACAAATTTTGAAAAGATGCGGGTCTTCCCAAAAGTAGTTCTTCAGCTCAGAAAAGAATTTCTTCTTCTGCTGAGAGGAGAACTCTTTTGGGAGCACCCGGGCCACTAGATAGTTGGTGATGTGCGCGAACCAAGGAGAAGTAGATGTATTAACTAAAAGCAGCTTCTCATCAGGAAAATAGTCATTAAAAGATTTTTCATTTAATTTTTCTATAAAGGGGTTATCTAATCTTGATAAATGGTCGGCGGCCAAGTTCTCGGCTCCTCGCTTATCACGGATCTCTAAGTCAAACTCCTAGAGGAGCAAGACCCAGCGAATCAAGCGAGGCTTGGCATCCGTTTTGGCAAGAAGGTACTTGAGGGCCGAGTGGTCCGTAAAAACAATGATTTTTGAAAGTGTAATGTAAGGGCGAAATTTATCAAACGCAAATACTACGGCTAAGAGCTCCTTCTCGGTTGTGGTGTAATTTTCTTGTGCAGATGTGAGGGTTTTACTAGCGTAATAGATGGGGTGGAAGTTCTTAGATATGCGTTGACCTAATACGGCTCCCACCGCAAAACTACTCGCATCGCACATAATCTCGAAAGGAAGGTCCCACACCGGAGCTATCATAATCGGCGCGTTAATTAACTTTTCTTTAATTAATTCAAAGGCAGAAATACAAGAGTCATCAAAAATGAATGGAGCGTCTTTTTCTAAGAGATGGGTGAGGGGCTTAGTGATCTTGGAGAAGTCCTTTATAAAACAACGATAAAAACCAGCGTGGCCTAGGAAACTTCTTATAGCTTTTATGTTTGTAGGCGGTGGCAACTTCTCAATAACTTCTATCTTGGCAACGTCTACCTCAATACCTTTAGCAGAAATTTTATGACCCAAAACTAACCCTTCCCTCACCATAAAATGGCATTTTTCCCAATTTAGGGCAAGGTTAGTTTCTTCGCATCGTTCTAAGACTTTTTCGAGGTTTTCTAAACATCTATCGAAGGTATCGCCGAACACGGAGAAATCATCCATGAAGACCTCCATAATGCTTTCTACGTACTTGTCAAATATTGCGAGCATACATCGCTGGAATGTAGCTGGCGCATTGCATAGTCCAAACGGCATTCTTCGGTACGCGAAGGTGCCGAAGGGACAAGTAAACGTAGTTTTCTCTTGGTCCTCGGGAGAGATGGGTATTTGAAAGTACCCCGAGAGGCCATCGAGAAAACAATAAAAGCTATGGCCGGAGAGACGTTCTAAAATTTGGTCGATAAACGGTAAAGGAAAGTGATCCTTGCGAGTGGCGTCATTTAACTTACGATAATCTATGCACATACGCCAACCCGTCACCGTCCGCGTCGGGATTAATTCATTATTCTCATTACTAACTACGGTGATCCCTCCCTTTTTTGGAACTACCTGAACGGGGCTAACCCACTTACTGTCCGATATAGGGTAGATAATTCCTGCGTCTAATAGTTTCATAACCTCGCCCTTAACTACTTCTTTCATGTTTGGGTTTATACGGCGCTGAGGTTGGATAGAGTTACGCGAATTATCTTCCATTAAAATTTTATGTGTACAGAAAGATGGGCTTATGCCCTTGATATCAGAGATTTGCCAAGCAATAGCCCGGCGATGCTTACGTAGAACTAGAAGAAGTTTATCGTTCTGCGTATCCGTGAGATAAGCCGAAACGATAACTGGTAACTTGGAGTCTTTTTCTAAGAAAGCATACTTAAGGTGTTCGGGAAGTTCTTTAAGTTCTAGGGTAGGGGGTTCTTCATAAGAGGATTTTGAGATTCTTTCTTTTTCGAAAATAATATCTTCATAAACTTTTTTATAAGGAACGTAATAAGGGGTGGGGCTAGCAGCTAAGACGGCTTCCTGTAGTGATTCAGTGGGAAGAAAAGAGGAAGAACAAAAATCAGAAAACTCTTTTTCAAACTCAGAAAGACAATAAGAAGATTCATCACTTCCTTGCAGTGATTCTGTTGTAAGAGAAGAGGAGCAAAAAGTAGAAAATTCTTTTTCAAAGTCGGAGAGGCAGTAGGAAGAATCATCACTCACGGCGTCGACGAAAAAACATGAGTCATCGTTCGCTAAGGTGTTCTTCATCGAAGGGGTGATAGAAAATGTGACTTCGTCGTCGCCTACTCGAAGAAAGAGCTTACCATTGCTTACGTCAATGATGGCTCGGGAGGTGGCAAGGAAGGGTCGGCCAAGGATCAGGGGAACCTCGACGTCTTCTTCGATGTCCAAAATGACAAAGTCCACCGGGAAGATGAACTTGTCGACTTTCACTAAAACGTCCTCCACTATTCCTAACGGGTACTTGACGGATCTATCGGCTAGCTGGATACTCATACGCGTGGGGTTAAGGCTACCAATCCCTAACTTTTTGAACAATGAAAAGGGCATCAGGTTTATACTTGCGCCTAAGTCGGCTAACGCGTGTTTAACAAAAAGGTCACCGAAGACACACGGGATAGAGAAACTACCCGGGTCACTGATTTTCTTCGGCAAACCGTTTGTTAAAACGGCGGAGCACTCGGCGTTTAGCGTGACGTGCGAGAGATTCTCTAACTTCTTCTTGTTTGTGAGGAGGTCTTTAAGATATTTAGCGTATTTCGGCATCTGCGAAATAGCCTCGTGGAAGGGAAGATTAATGTGGATTTGTTTGAAGATTTCTAAGAAGCGGGAGTACTGATCATCTTGACGTTGTCTATTAAGTTCAGAGGGGTATGGAGGGGTCGAATTATTTTTGAAGAGGGGTGGTGGAGTGAGATTATTTTCTAAAATAGGGGTGATTACTTCTTCAGCAGAGGGTGGAATTTTTAAAACGGGAGCGGAGCTTTGATTTTTAAACGCGGGAGCGGAGCTTGCCTCGGGCTCTTCACTTACCATACCGGAGACTTGCTTCCCACTCCGAAGAGTTATAGCTTTCGCTTGCTCTCTCGGGTTGGGTTCGGTATTGGAAGGAAGAGACCCTGCGGGTCGCTCAGAAATTATTTTCGCGAGCTGTCCTACCTGATTTTCTAGACTTTTTACGCTTCCGGTTAACGTTCTTATGGTGGCGTCATTTGTGGTGATATATTTAGAAAGTAATTCCTCCAAGCTTGGAGGTTTTGGGTAATTTTGAAGAAGTGGTGGTGGTGGTGGTGCAGAAAAATCATTTTGCGGAGGTGGGCGCATCGCATTCGATGGATTACTCCATGAAAAGTTCGGATGATTTCTTAAAGCAGGGTTATAACTATTTGGAAAATTAAAACCAGGCGGATGAAAATTCGCAGCAGAAAAATTATTAAAGGCAGTTCTAGGCAAATTATTAACATAATCTAAATGTTCTGGAGTAGGGGTTGCAGATTCCCATACCTGAGGGGCAGAGGCAGCAGTCATCTCCGTGATTTTTTTGCTTAGGATTTCTACTTGCAGAGCGAGCTGGGAGACGTTGTCCACTTCGTAAATACCTGCAGGCTTGTTCGGGCGGGACCTAGGCACATTCCACTGATAAGTGTTCATGGCCATATCCTCAAAAAGCTCAAGAGCGGCTTCCGGGGTCTTATGATTTAAAGTACCGCCAGAAGCTGCGTCTATCATTTGCTTCGTGCTTTGATTTAGCCCGTTATAAAACGTCTGCACTTGTAACCATACAGGCAGCGCGTGATGTGGGCATCGTCTTAATAATTCTTTAAATCTCTCCCAGGTTTCTTAAAGGGTTTCAGAGTCTATTTGTCCGAAGGCAGAGATGTCGTTCCTAAGTTTTGCAGTTTTAGCGGGCGGAAAATACTTCGCCAAAAATTTTTCAGTTAATTCAGTCCAAGTGGTTATGCTATTTTTCGGAAGTGTGTTAAGCCACTGCTTAGCTTTAGTTCTTAAAGAGAAGGGGAAGAGTCTCAGCCTGATCGCATCATTTGTGACACCATTTATCTTGAAGGTGTCGCAAATTTCAAGAAAGCTAGCTATATGTGCGTTCGGATCTTCATCTTGAAGTCCGTCAAATTGCACATATTGCTGCACCATTTGAATTATGCTAGGCTTTAGTTCGAAGTTATTATTTGCTATAGAAGGGCGGACTATACTTGATTCTGTTCCCTCGAGGTTCGGTCGGGCATAATAGGACATAGTCCTTTGCACGGCCTCATCTGCGTTGGATTCATCCATTCTTAAAGTAGTAAATGACTCGGAGTCCTCAACCGGCACTTGGATAGTAGGACCTTGAAATCGCGATCTTCTCCGAAGAGTACGCTCAATTTCGTGGTCCAAGTCCAAAATGACCGACGGACTCCCTCGGGTCATGCACTAAAAGAACCGAAAAGAAGAAGAGAAAGAGAAAAAGGATAAACTAGAAAGAAAAACTTGAATTAGAAAATTAAATTAAAACTTTTTTTTTTCTTTTTGAAATAGATTTTTTTTATATATATAAATTAACTCCCGAACTTCCCAAGGACTACCCCGTGAAGGGTTCGCAAGGTACTAGACAAGACAGTGGCGCTTAAAGCCCTTTGCCCTTTTCGAGAGAATTAGGTGGCGTAGAAAAATTGTGAGGTTGGTTTCTATTAAGAGCGATGATAATTTTTTTGAATTTTTTTTTAAAACTTTAAAGAAAGGGGATGAGAAAGAGAAGAGATAAAATTAATAGGTTCGTGTTTTCAAAATATCAACGGTAGTTGGGTCCCCGGCAACGGCGCCAAAAACTTGTTGCACGCTAGGGTTCGAAGAAAATAAACGCAACCGAACTAGCAACCCGATGAGGCAAGTATACCTATCGAATTGTAGCAAGGGGACACAAGTGTCGTATTAAGATCCGGGAACTGTTGGCTAAGCTTACTCACACGAACGCTATTATCTTATCGACGGAAAAACTAGGGTTTTAGAAAATCTAAGCGCAATGGAGAAATTAAAGCAAACTAAAAAGAGAACTACCGCAATTAAGTTACGCTATTAAGCAAACAAATAAGCTAGAAAGGAAATTACCGCAGTTAATTAAAGAGCACAATATATGAGATTACTACAAAAGGTAGAACAATATGAAATGGAAATGCACCCGATCAAGATTCACCTCGGCTAAAGACGATTAAGAAAATGCGATAAAAAATCTAAACTTAATAGGATAAGGGTCCTTGACCGTGGAGGTTCCTAAAGCTTGAACACGCTTCTCTCGAAGTCGTGCCCAACTGAGTTTAGGAAGGTCTGACCGACTCTCGTCTAAATCGAAGGCCTAAAACTCGCTTTACGCGGTGAACCCCACTATTGGATTTTACTCCAATCCGGGAGATTTGGACGTCTGCCTCTCTCGAGGGGTGCGTACAACTCCCTTTACTCTTGAATGCTCACTTCATTCTTTCGGCCTCTCGGCTAGCCCAGAATGAAAGCAAAGGCGGAGAGTATATATCGAAAATATACCTCCGACCCGTGATAAATCAAGAGTAATTCAAGGCCCTAACCTAAAAAGAAAAGATTAATTAAAACATCATAACATAATCGCTCTAACCTCGGATCATCAAGATCGAGTACAAGGAGGATTAGTTAATCATAATGGAGTGGAGGGGGGGAAGATGAGTAGAAAAACATAAGAAGAACACAAGCTAAGGGAAGAACAATTTTATTAATGAAAAAGGGCAAGTTACACTAATGAAAATAAAATTACAAGTGCATGAAAATTAAACCCTATTCTAGCCCTACATTAAGCATTAAGCAAGAAGAAAATTACATTAAAAGCTAGCACAAACTATGATTAAACTAGGGTTAACCAAAAAGTACAAAGAGAGGGGGAGAGAGAGAGAGAGAAAAAGCATGAAAAAGGATCAAGAAACAAAGGGGCAGCACCTCCCCCACTCAACCAAAGCTTCCTGAAATGGAGAGGGGGGGGTCAATTTATAGGAAATTTTCTCGGGTTGGTCACGCCCTCCGACACGCCCTAGGGGGGGCGTGTCAGGGGGCGTGACAAGTACGGGTTTGACCTCGGGCTCTGGATTCTGGCGGGAGGGATGATTGCTTCGGTACGTCGGTGGTCACGCCCTAGGTCACGCCCGTGACAGGGGGGCGTGACAGGCATGTCATGTCCAAATCATTGGTCGGAAATCCGTCAGTCGCCGAAAAAGGGAGGTGTCACGCCCATGTCACGGGTGTGACATGGGGCGTGACAGTACTATTTGCGTGCTGAGGCGGAAGGGCATTTAATGCGGCGGCAGCTTTGCGGCAGAGGGCGACACGCCCCTGGTCACGCCCGGGGAGGGCGTGACAGGGGGGCGTGACAGCGGTTTTGTTCGTTATCTGTCGCTTCCAGCAGAAGTCCTCGGGATCGGGTGACACGCCCTAGGTCACGCCTAGAGAGGGCGTGACAGGGGGGCGTGACAGGCCATTTTGACAATTTTTCTGGAAACCTGCAAAAAGACAGGAAAAAGTTAGTGGCAATAAAATTTACATAAAAAATATAAAAAATAAACTAATAATAGACATAATTTGTACAATATAAAATAGGAAATACGATAATAGTTTAGGCTACAAAACGTATTATCAAAAGGATATTAATGACGACACGTGGACCAATCACGTCGAGTTATTTGAAATTTCGGACGTTCTGGACTTAGAACGAAAATTTCTGGAAAGTAGACTTATTTCTCGAGAAGTGGCTATAATTCTCGAGAACTAGGAACTGAGTTCTTGAGAACTGTCATGACTTCTCGGGAACTAAATTCTTTAGAAGAAATTTGGACTCCTTGAGAGCACAAGGTTTAGTTCTCGAGAACTAATTGACTTCTCGAGAATAAGCACTTAAGAAAATTTTCTAAACTACTCGAGAACAAGCACTTAGAAACTTTTCTGAACTTCTCGAGAAAAAGAAGACTTCTCGAGAACTTAACTTAGAAAAATTTCTGAGGCAAATCCTGACTATTTAAGAAATTAAGCTGGTAGTTCTCGAGAACTGAAGCTAATCTTCTCGAGAACAAGTAAGACTTCTTGAGAACTATACCTTAGGCTTCTTGGAAACTGACCAAGACTTCTCGAGAACAAAGAGGACTTCTCGAGAACTATAACTTAGAAAATTTCTTTAATCTGTCAAGACTTCTCATGAACTATGTAGTTAAGCTTCTCGAGAACTATGAGAGCTTCTCGATAACTAAATTACACTTATCGAGAACTCTAATGTTACTTCTCGAGAACTTGACTAAGATAATTTTCAAGAATTTTAGAGAATGTTTTCTTCTAGTCCTGTCTTCATCCCATGCTCCCAATGTTTGAACATGAAGTGTATCCCAATTGAGAGGCTACACATGAGTCAACACTTTGGATCACATAGTGAGGGATTACACTGTATGGTCCTGTGTTCCTGACCCACTGTAGACTGACATTGGTCTACACTTATCACTGAGAATCTACAAACATTCAACTAGAACAAGGATATTAAATAATACTTAATTCATCTTAGTTCAAGGGTGACTTCATGCAAATCTATGTTATTTTGGATGCAGTACCCAACAATCTCCCCCTATTTGTAGGAGTCAAGACCCTCTACACTAAGGTGAATTATCATAATAAAGAAAGAACTGGAAGAAAGGAAATTGAGTATAAATGCAAAGACAGATTTATTAAAGGCATAATATGTAAAACTAGGAAATGTATATATAAGTAATGTTTTAGAATCAATCAACATCCATTTCCTCAAAAATTCTCAAAACAAAACATCATAAATCATTCTTTTCTTTGCTGTTGCCTGTCTTGCTTTTCCTGCTGTCTCCTCTGATAACATAAAGGCTTAGGATAGTACCTTTGGGGCTTTGGAGGGGCTTTAGGATTATTCTTTCCATATTCTTTGTCATATATCCTCCTTTTGGTCAAGGACTTTTCATATGATTCCCACTCAACGGTGCTGTTGTGAAGATGTCTATTCTCATTAAAGTCCATGACTAGTTTAAGAGTTTCAAGAATTAGAGCTTTGGAAGTAGGGCTCCAAACTTTAGCAAATTCCTTTTCTTTTCTTCTTTATGCCTCTAGCTTGGGAACAGATCTGCTAGCAGAAGGACCTTCCCCATACATCCTTTTCTAGGGGATGTGAACCTCTGGTAGATCTTGAGGAATAATTTCATCCCTAACTTAGTAATAGGAAGCTGGAGGAGGTGCCTAATCTTCTGGTCTTGGAGAAAATGTAGTCATTTGAGGTTGAGGCACTTGGCTGGACTAACCTTGAGCAAGAGGATTTAAGTGATGAGGAATAATGTTGGGGTATGCCTGAAAATCTGGGAAGATTTGGTTGTGCATCAAGACAGTTGTATCATATGTTTGGAATTTTACTGATTGAATCTGTCCTAAGACATCCTTATTAATTGCAGTTAATTTCCCATCCCAGATAGTTTCTGTATTTGCAGTAAGATTTTCTACCTGTTCTTTCACTGTAGTCTCCCCCTTTCTGATTTCTACAGATAGCTGGCCTATGGTGTCTTCTTTGAAAGTACAAACTTCATTGCATAATTTCATGACATTCTCTTCAGCTCTCTTGTCCAACTGAATTTGATTGTTTGTCAGGGTGACACATTGGTCCATGACTTGACCATTGCTTGTGATGGTGTTATATATGGCTTTCCCTCTAATTCTGAATAATCCTTTGAGAGAATCAGTGTTGGCTTGAATCTCTACAAAGCCTCTGCTCATTTAATTCTCAAGGGCAGTTACCTGATCTTTGACAGTCTGAAGAGATTCATTAAAATATTTCCTCTGGTTAGCTAACATTTCTTCAATCTTTGACAGAATATCTGAATTTGCAATTACAACAGCAGCAGCAGGAGCAGGGGTGATGCAGCGCCACCTCTACTTGATGATGACCCGGTTGCCGAGGCGCTATGACATAAAGATCTGAGACGCCGTGATGATGCTGAAGGAAGTGCACGCAACCACCTCCGCCCGCGGCGTGCTAAAACCGCCATGAAAAATTAGCCTAATTTTATTATTTTCATGCACTTTATTTTTATTTTGGGAATATAAAATTATCCTATGTTTAAGTGATAATTTTATATTCATGGCATGTGTTATTTTTCATTTGGAACAATATTTTATTTTGGTGTGCATTTAGCCTTTTGGATGGATGAGATTACATCTCCATCATGGAGGGCTAAGAGTTATTGTAAACTCCTATTTAAGGAGGTGATTATGAGGAATAAGATCATTGAATATTTGAAACCTAAAACTCCCTCTCCTTTGAGAATTTCGGCCAAGAGCTTTCTCCAAGCCGCCGACCCCTTGGTGGTGTGAAATCGCCGGCCCCCCTTGTGTGGTGTGAAACCGCCTCCCCTTGCTCCCTCCATCCGTTCGGTGCGACTCCGGCGGCTTCCTTGGTGGGACTCCGTAGAAGAAGGTTGCAAACCCCTCGGCGTGACGCCGGCGGATCCGTGGAGAGAGTGATTCTCCCACCTTATCTATGTGTGAACTTTCATCCCGGTTGGGTAATCTCTTTCTTTGTGTGATTCTTGCTTTAGTTTGTGGAGGTTTTTCGTGCA
Organism: Platanthera zijinensis; assembly: GCA_039513925.1. Classification (NCBI taxonomy): domain Eukaryota; kingdom Viridiplantae; phylum Streptophyta; class Magnoliopsida; order Asparagales; family Orchidaceae; genus Platanthera; species Platanthera zijinensis. Next base: position 107,699,051 of record CM077093.1, on the reverse strand, counting down.
CCATTTTTCCGCGATTTTTAAATCCGTCGCTTGCAAAATCTGAATTTGAAGGTGTTGTTATTGAATCTCTTGTTGTCCGGAATGGGTAGATCCGTCTCGGGAGTGCAACGTGGCCTAGCCTCGATTTGCTCTTCCGTTCGGCGCAATTTATGTGCTCTTCCGTTCGGCGCAATTTATGTGCCAACAAGGGAATTAATTACGACTCGAATTTCGATCGCGCTTAAAGGTTTTCCGCCGCTCCGAAATAAATTATTGCTGCGCTTGAAACGACTATATTGAAATGAATAGATGCTTGTGTAGGTACGGCGAGTTGTGTGCTTGTTGGAGAGGTAGGTCTTAAGGACGTTGTATCGAGTCCGGCTTACGGTGAGTTGTGTGCTTGTTGGAGAGGTAGGTCCTAAGGACGTGGTATCGAGTCCCGGAATTTGGGAACCAACCGACCCCTTTTCGTTCGCTTTTAGTCGGCGTTCCCTCTTTTTATTTCTTGTTCGGTAATATTTAGGAGTCTGTATTGTAGTAACGTACGAATCACGGTCGTCATTACATCAATTTGGTATCAGAGGCGGTTGTTTCAACTCCCAAGTTGAAAACATCCTCTCTGCGTTCTTCGTTGCTCAATCTCATCTTTCTAGGATCTGAAATTTTCGGATTGGCCTACGTTTAGTAAAACCCTTCGGAATTTTAAACTTGTCAAAAAATCTGGAAAAAAAATTTTGTAGCTTCCTGACTTTATTTCCAGCAACATTAAAACAGAAAATTTTTCGATTCGTCTTCGTTAGGTCAACCTAAAAATTGGAACATCGTAATTCTGTCCAGTTGGTCTGCAAATAGCGGGCTGAAATCTTTATTTTTCAGCGAAATTTCAAAAAAAAAAATTTAAAATCTCAAAATTAAAATTTCAAATTTAAAATTTAAAATTTAAAATTTTCAAAATTTCAAATTTCAAATTTCAAAATTTAAAATTCAAATTTCGAATTTTAAATTTCAAATTTTCAAAATTAAAATTTCAAAATTTAAAATTCAAATTTGAAATTTAATTTAAAATTTAAAATTTAAAATTTAAAATTTAAAATTTCAAATTTCAAATTTCAAATTTCAAATTTCAAAATTCAAACTTCAAAATTCAAAATTCAAAATTCAAAATTCAAAATTTCAAATTTCAAATTTCAAATTTCAAATTTCAAAATTCTAAATTCAAAATTCAAAATTCAAAATTTCAAATAATAAAATTCAAAATTTCAAATTTCAAATTTCAAATTTCAAATAATAAATTTCAAATTTCAAATTTCCAACTTCAAATTTCAAATTTTTCTCAAAATTACAAAAAAAATTAATAGTGGTCTGTAAATAGCGACCTAAAAATGTTTTTTTCCCCTCAAAATCTAAAACATAGAATTTCTTGCATTTCTCCATCTAATTATTAGTAAGAAAATAAAAAAAATTATTATTTTTCATTCAGTAATTATTTTTATTAATTAATTTGAAAATTTAGTATTTGGTGTGCCAATAGCCGGCTAAATTTTATTTTCTGCAAAAAAAAAACTGAAAAAATAAATTAATAATCCTTATAATTTTCTTGCTCAGAAAATAAAAAAATATGCCTATATCATTTTTTGAAACTAGCGGGAACAATTAAATCTTTGAGATTTAATTAGGGCCAGTTTACTTTTCTTTGCATATGCACAAATATCGGATCGAGTTTCCTCTCCGGTTCTCACTAAATGTCCTATGACGTATATGCTTCTCGGTTAGACTATTCCTATGCTAAGTATATGGCTAAACACACCCCTAGGGCACACCACATTTATCCTAATTATGACGGTTTAGAGTATCCCCAAAATTTTAGAGACTGGCTTAAGGGATTAGAATAATATTTTAATTATCACTTATGGGATGACTACGAAAAGGTTAGCTTTTCCCGAGAGCGATTACTAGGTCGGGCCCGATTATTTTGGTTAAACGAAGAGCGTCGTGTTGGTAGCTATCATTATGCTTGGCCGCACATGCGTAACCTCCTCTCGGATCAATTTGATCCCGCCTACCTGCGCACTAATAGCACCACGCCAGTTAGTAAGAATAGTTACAGCACTAGACCCATATCCGCTTATAGGAGTGACCCTACGCCTCAGGATAGATCCTATCCCCAGAGAGGTAGTATTACCCAGAGTGTGCCTAGTCCCACCTATAGGAAACATAAGCCATTCCGACCCAAAAATTTGAACTCGAAAGAGGTTACTATTAGGGTGCTTGCTTCCTTAGCTTCGACATCTAAGCCCTCTGATATAGTGACTGATACCTCTGAGGATGCTTATGTGGATATGGAATCTCTGGAAGATGAAATTAATCAGCTAGGTGAGAGTCTTCCTTCACTTACGATAGTGCCTGACTCAATTATTGAACCTGAGGATGTGATTAGGACTGCGCTCGTCACTGAGGACGAGGCAAGTTTCAATGACGCTTTTAGTGATGTTGAGGAGATTGGATACCCTAGTGAGCTGGAAGAGGATTTCTCACCTGAGGAATCATCTCCAATCCCCTTCGACGATAATTTAGTCATGGAATCTTCTGTTGACCCTGAGCCAGTAGACATTCCGGTTGAGTCGGTAGAGTCATCCGATGCTGAGAGCTTACAAATCACTGATTTAGGTGATGACTTGCTAGGATCCGACGTTATATTGGTTGACCCAGGATTATTAGAGGTTTGTACGATATTGGTAGAGTCACCTTGGGATGGATGTTCAGTTTGGGATAAGCTTAGTGTGATACATCCGGGAGTTAGTCCTTTGACGTTATTATCCCCGCTTGGAACTCAAGCTAATTATTATACTCCCCTGGATTCGATTTGCCCATCCCCCAATTCTGACTTAGACAATGTCCCCACCTCATGGGAAGAATTATGTTTGTATGACGATATCACTGAGGGTCCAACTGACTTTTCTTTGATGATAGCCCCTTCGCCTGAGGCCCAAGTTAGTTTGGAAATTTTATCGGATACGAATTTGCCTACTATTGAGACGATCACTATTTCTGACTTAAGTAAAATTTCTAATGATTTGGTGGATTCATTTTGGGGTGAAACGTTAACTGAGGATGAGTTTTCAGTGAGGACGAATCCACTATTGGAGTTTACTTTTGATTTGAAAGGCTTGCAACCGGAGGCGTTCTCTTGGACGCTTAATCCATGCTTTGACGTTGAGTGTGACTTGGTTCCCCCTACGGAGTCAACACTGTCGACTCTCCCTCCAGTTCCCTTAGCTCGAGTAGATGATTTAATCATTTCTAGCCCTTCATATTTAGAGAAGTTTATTATTCCCGCCATCCCGTTAAACTTACTTAGAAGGACGTGGGCGAACGTAGTTGATGACGAACGTTTTCCGCTGACTATTTATTATGATATTTTTAAATCAAAATTTAATTTTAAATTTAAAACAAAAACGTTGGAACCCACTACGTTAATTTTTTAATTTAAAGCACATGTGCCACCGAACATAATTCTATTATTTTATACTATTAATTTAAGTCATGTGGCACATGGGTACTCCCCTCATGGTTTTAATTTAATTAGCCGCATTTTTAATTTCTTGACCCTTCTAAATGCGTCCATTAAATTACTTGCGAGGTTGTTTCGAATAGTCTTCCACTGTTATGTGAATGGTTTGGTTTTGGAAAATTGAAGCTTGGGTAGCCTTCTTAGATGCCTCGTAAGCGATCACAAAGGCACGTGGGATCTTATTCTTCCCCACACCCAATTAGCTTGTAATAATTCCAAAAATCGGTCTACTGGTCTGTCACCAAACGAGATTGTCCATGGATACAAGGCCCCTGTGCCTATTGACTTGGTACTGTTGCCCCCAACATACAAGACAAGTCAGTTTGCACAATCCTTCACCCAATATATTCATGACTTACATGCACGTATACGAGCTACATTGACTGCTCAATATGAGTCTTATCAGTCGCATGCTAATTTACATAGGAGGGTATCGCACTTTAAAGTTGGCGATTTGGTCCTAGTCCGCTTAGTTACTGAACGCTTGCCATCTGGCACCGTTAAGAAGTTGGCACCGAAGCCCGCCGGCCCTTTTCGGATTATCAAAAAACTAGCTGACAACGCTTTCATTTTGGATTTGCCGGCTGATTGGGGTATCTCCCCTATTTTTAATATCTCGGATTTGACGCTGTTTGTTTTACCTCCACCTGAGTTGAATTCTATGTCATCTTCTCCCTCCACTAAAAATTCTGATGGGTTGGGGAGTGGTAGTTTGGATGATCTCTCTCTTTCGGTCCCCGCAGGTAAAACATCGGATGGTTCATTGCCTTCTTTTACTCCTACTGCTGACATGTTTCCCAGGTTCCCCAGGACATTTCTCACTCCAGATATGATACTCGCTGTGGAACCATTCACTACTCCGGATGGTGTTACTTACCGCTTCCTTGTCCGTTGGCGTGACCGCCCCCCTTCGGATGACTCTTGGGTACTCACGACTGAGCTTCAACGTTTGGATGCCGAGCTTCTCCGTCGCTATCTCTCCACTCACGCATCAGAGATACGTGATTTTGAGTGGGTGAGGATTGATGTAGCGCCACCTCTACTTGATGATGACTCGGTTGCCGAGGCGCTATGACATAAAGATCTGAGATGCCGTGATGACGCTGAAGGAAGTGCACGCTACCACCTCCGCCCGCGGCGTGCTAAAACCGCCATGAAAAATTAGCCTAATTTTATTATTTTCATGCACTTTATTTTTATTTTGGGAATATAAAATTATCCTATGTTTAAGTGATAATTTTATATTCATGGAATGTGTTATTTTTCATTTGGAACAATATTTTATTTTTGTGTGCATTTAGCCTTTTGGATGGATGAGATTACATCTCCATCATGGAGGGCTAAGAGTTATTGTAAACTCCTATTTAAGGAGGTGATTATGAGGAATAAGATCATTGAATATTTGAAACCTAAAACTCCCTCTCCTTTGAGAATTTCGGCCAAGAGCGTTCTCCAAGCCGCCGACCCCTTGGTGGTGTGAAACCGCCGGCCCCCCTTGTGTGGTGTGAAACCGCCGCCCCTTGCTCCCTCCATCCGTTCGGTGCGACTCCGGCGCGGCTTCCTTGGTGTGACTCCGTGGAAGAAGGTTGCAAACCCCTCGGCGTGACGCCGGCGGATCCGTGGAGAGAGTGATTCTCCCACCTTATCTTTGTGTGAACTTTCATCCCGGTTGGGTAATCTCTTTCTTTGTGTGATTCTTGCTTTAGTTTGTGGAGGTTTTACGTGCACCATTTTTCCGCGATTTTTAAAACCGTCGCTTGCAAAATCTGAATTTGAAGGTGTTGTTACTGAATCTCTTGTTGTCCGGAATGGGTAGATCCGTCTCGGGAGTGCAACGTGGCCTAGCCTCGATTTGCTCTTCCGTTCGGCGCAATTTATGTGCCAACAAGGGAATTAATTACGACTCGAATTTCGATCGCGCTTAAAGGTTTTCCGCCGCTCCGAAATAAATTATTGATGCGCTTGAAACGGCTATATTGAAATGAATAGATGCTTGTGTAGGTGCGGCGAGTTGTGTGCTTGTTGGAGAGGTAGGTCTTAAGGACGTTGTATCGAGTCCGGCTTACGGTGAGTTGTGTGCTTGTTAGAGAGGTAGGTCCTAAGGACGTGGTATCGAGTCCCGGATTTTGGGAACCAACCGACCCCTTTTCGTTCGCTTTTGGTCGGCGTTCCCTCTTTTTATTTCTTGTTCGGTAATATTTAGGAGTCTGTATTGTAGTAACGTACGAATCACGGTCGTCATTACATCAATTTGGTATCAGAGGCGGTTGTTTCAACTCCCAAGTTGAAAACATCCTCTCTGCGTTCTTCGTTGCTCGATCTCATCTTTCTAGGATCTGAAATTTTCGGATTGGCCTGCGTTTAGTAAAACCCTTCGGAATTTTAAACTTGTCAAAAAATCTGGAAAAAAAATTTTGTAGCTTCCTGACTTTATTTCCAGCAACATTAAAACAGAAAATTTTTCGATTCTTCTTCGTTAGGTCAACCTAAAAATTGGAACATCGTAATTCTGTCCAGTTGGTCTGCAAATAGCGGGCTGAAATCTTTATTTTTCAGCGAAATTTCAAAAAAAAAATTTAAAATCTCAAAATTAAAATTTCAAATTTAAAATTTAAAATTTAAAATTTTCAAAATTTCAAATTTCAAATTTCAAAATTTAAAATTCAAATTTCGAATTTTAAATTTCAAATTTTCAAAATTAAAATTTCAAAATTTAAAATTCAAATTTGAAATTTAATTTAAAATTTAATATTTAAAATTTCAAAATTCAAAATTCAAAATTCAAATTTCAAATTTCAAAATTCAAACTTCAAAATTCAAAATTCAAAATTCAAAATTCAAAATTTCAAATTTCAAATTTCAAATTTCAAATTTCAAAATTCTAAATTCTAAATTCAAAATTCAAAATTCAAAATTCAAAATTCAAAATTTCAAAAAATAAAATTCAAAATTTCAAATTTCAAATTTCAAATTTCAAATAATAAATTTCAAATTTCAAATTTCCAACTTCAAATTTCAAATTTTTCTCAAAATTACAAAAAAAAATAATAGTGGTCTGTAAATAGCGACCTAAAAATGTTTTTTTTTTCCCCTCAAAATCTAAAACATAGAATTTCTTGTATTTCTCCATCTAATTATTAGTAAGAAAATAAAAAAAAATTATTATTTTTCATTCAGTAATTATTTTTATTAATTAATTTGAAAATTTAGTATTTGGTGTGCCAATAGCCGGCTAAATTTTATTTTCTGCAAAAAAAAAACTGAAAAAATAAATTAATAATCCTTATAATTTTCTTGCTAAGAAAATAAAAAAATATGCCTATATCATTTTTTGAAACTAGCGGGAACAATTAAATCTTTGAGATTTAATTAGGGCCAGTTTACTTTTCTTTGCATATGCACAAATATCGGATCGAGTTTCCTCTCCGGTTCTCACTAAATGTCCCATGACGTATATGCTTCTCGGTTAGACTATTCCTATGCTAAGTATATGGCTAAACACACCCCTAGGGCACACCACATTTATCCTAATTATGACGGTTTAGAGTATCCCCAAAATTTTAGAGACTGGCTTAAGGGATTAGAACAATATTTTAATTATCACTTATGGGATGACTACGAAAAGGTTAGCTTTTCCAGAGAGCGATTACTAGGTCGGGCCCGATTATTTTGGTTAAACGAAGAGCGTCGTGTTGGTAGCTATCATTATGCTTGGCCGCACATGCGTAACCTCCTCTCGGATCAATTTGATCCCGCCTACCTGCGCACTAATAGCACCACGCCAGTTAGTAAGAATAGTTACAGCACTAGACCCATATCCGCTTATAGGAGTGACCCTACGCCTCAGGATAGATCCTATCCCCAGAGAGGTAGTATTACCCAGAGTGTGCCTAGTCCCACCTATAGGAAACATAAGCCATTCCGACCCAAAAATTTGAACTCGAAAGAGGTTACTATTAGGGTGCTTGCTTCCTTAGCTTCGACATCTAAGCCCTCTGATATAGTGACTGATACCTCTGAGGATGCTTATGTGGATATGGAATCTCTGGAAGATGAAATTAATCAGCTAGGTGAGAGTCTTCCTTCACTTACGATAGTGCCTGACTCAACTGTTGAACCTGAGGATGTGATTAGGACTGCGCTCGTCACTGAGTACGAGGCAAGTTTCACTGACGCTTTTAGTGATGTTGAGGAGATTGGTTACCCTAGTGAGCTGGAAGAGGATTTCTCCCCTGAGGAATCATCTCCAATCCCCTTCGACGATAATTTAGTCATGGAATCTTCTGTTGACCCTGAGCCAGTAGACATTCCGGTTGAGTCGGTAGAGTCATCCGATGCTGAGAGATTACATATCACTGATTTAGGTGATGACTTGCTAGGATCCGACGTTATATTGGTTGACCCAGGATTATTAGAGGTTTCTACGATATTGGTAGAGTCACCTTGGGATGGATGTTCAGTTTGGGATAAGCTTAGTGTGATACATCCGGGAGTTAGTCCTTTGACGTTATTATCCCCGCTTGGAACTCAAGCTAATTATTATACTCCCCTGGATTCGATTTGCCCATCCCCCAATTCTGACTTAGACAATGTCCCCACCTCATGGGAAGAATTATGTTTGTATGACGATATCACTGAGGGTCCAAATGACTTTTCTTTGATGATAGCCCCTTCGCCTGAGGCCCAAGTTAGTTTGGAAATTTTATCGGATACGAATTTGCCTACTATTGAGACGATCACTATTTCTGACTTAAGTAAAATTTCTAATGATTTGGTGGATTCATTTTGGGGCGAAACGTTAACTGAGGATGAGTTTTCAGTGAGGACGAATCCACTATTCGAGTTTACTTTTGATTTGAAAGGCTTGCAACCGGAGGCGTTCTCTTGGACGCTTAATCCATGCTTTGACGTTGAGTGTGACTTGGTTCCCCCTACGGAGTCAACACTGTCGACTCTCCCTCCAGTTCCCTTAGCTCGAGTAGATGATTTAATCATTTCTAGCCCTTCATATTTAGAGAAGTTTATTATTCCCGCCATCCCGTTAAACTTACTTAGAAGGACGTTGGCGAACGTAGTTGATGACGAACGTTTTCCGCTGACTATTTATTATGATATTTTTAACTCAAAATTTAATTTTAAATTTAAAACAAAAACGTTGGAACCCACTACGTTAATTTTTTAATTTAAAGCACATGTGCCACCAAACATAATTCTATAATTTTATACTATTAATTTAAGTCATGTGGCACATAGGTACTCCCCTCATGGTTTTAATTTAATTAGGCGCATTTTTAATTTCTTGACCCTTCTAAATGCGTCCTTTAAATTACTTGCGAGATTGTTTCGAATAGTCTTCCACTGTTATGTGAATGATTTGGTTTTGGAAAATCGAAGCTTGGGTAGCCTTCTTAGATGCCTCGTAAGCGATCACAAAGGCACGTGGGATCTTATTCTTCCCCACACCCAATTAGCTTGTAATAATTCCAAAAATCGGTCTACTGGTCTGTCACCAAACGAGATTGTCCATGGATACAAGGCCCCTGTGCCTATTGACTTGGTACTGTTGCCCCCAACATACAAGACAAGTCAGTTTGCACAATCCTTCACCCAATATATTCATGACTTACATGCACGTATACGAGCTACATTGACTGCTCAATATGAGTCTTATCAGTCGCATGCTAATTTACATAGGAGGGTGTCGCACATTAAAGTTGGCGATTTGGTCCTAGTCCGCTTAGTTACTGAACGCTTGCCATCTGGCACCGTTAAGAAGTTGGCACCGAAGCCCGCCGGCCCTTTTCGGATTATCAAAAAACTAGCTAACAACGCTTTCATTTTGGATTTGCCGGCTGATTGGGGTATCTCCCCTATTTTTAATATCTCGGATTTGACGCTGTTTGTTTTACCTCCACCTGAGTTGAATTCTCTGTCATCTTCTCCCTCCACTAAAAATTCTGATGGGTTGGGGAGTGGTAGTTTGGATGATCTCTCTCTTTCGGTCCCCGCAGGTAAAACATCTGATGGTTCATTGCCTTCTTTTACTCCTACTGCTGACATGTTTCCCAGGTTCCCCAGGACATTTCTCACTCCAGATATGATACTCGCTGTGGAACCATTCACTACTCCGGATGGTGCTACTTACCGCTTCCTTGTCCGTTGGCATGACCGCCCCCCTTCGGATGACTCTTGGGTACTCACGACTGAGCTTCAACGTTTGGATGCCGAGCTTCTCCCTCGCTATCTCTCCACTCACGCATCAGAGATACGTGATTTTGAGTGGGTGAGGATTGATGTAGCGCCACCTCTACTTGATGATGACTCGGTTGCCGAGGCGCTATGACATAAAGATCTGAGACGCCGTGATGACGCTGAAGGAAGTGCACGCTACCACCTCCGCCCGCGGCGTGCTAAAACCGCCATGAAAAATTAGCCTAATTTTATTATTTTCATGCACTTTATTTTTATTTTGGGAATATAAAATTATCCTATGTTTAAGTGATAATTTTATATTCATGGAATATGTTATTTTTCATTTGGAACAATATTTTATTTTTGTGTGCATTTAGCCTTTTGGATGGATGAGATTACATCTCAATCATGGAGGGCTAAGAGTTATTGTAAAGTCCTATTTAAGGAGGTGATTATGAGGAATAAGATCATTGAATATTTGAAACCTAAAACTCCCTCTCCTTTGAGAATTTCGACCAAGAGCTTTCTCCAAGCCGCCGACCCCTTGGTGGTGTGAAACCGCCGGCCCCCTTGTGTGGTGTGAAACCGCCGGCCCCCCTTGTGTGGTGTGAAACCGCCGCCCCTTGCTCCCTCCATCCGTTCAGTGCGACTCCGGCGCGGCTTCCTTGGTGCGACTCCGTGGAAGAAGGTTGCAAACCACTCGGCGTGACGCCGGCGGATCCGTGGAGAGAGTGATTCTCCCACCTTATCTTTGTGTGAACTTTCATCCCGGTTGGGTAATCTCTTTCTTTGTGTGATTCTTGCTTTAGTTTGTGGAGGTTTTTCGTGCACCATTTTTCCGCGATTTTTAAATCCGTCGCTTGCAAAATCTGAATTTGAAGGTGTTGTTATTGAATCTCTTGTTGTCCGGAATGGGTAGATCCGTCTCGAGAGTGCAACGTGGCCTAGCCTCGATTTGCTCTTCCGTTCGGCGCAATTTATGTGCCAACAAGGGAATTAATTACGGCTCAAATTTTGATCGGTCTTAAAGGTTTTCCGCCGCTCCGAAATAAATTATTGCTGCGCTTGAAATGGCTATATTGAAATGAATAGATGCTTGTGTAGGTGCGGCGAGTTGTGTGCTTGTTGGAGAGGTAGGTCTTAAGGACGTTGTATCGAGTCCGGCTTACGGTGAGTTGTGTGCTTGTTGGAGAGGTAGGTCCTAAGGACGTGGTATCGAGTCCCGGAATTTGGGAACCAACCGACCCATTTTCGTTCGCTTTTGGTCGGCGTTCCCTCTTTTTATTTCTTGTTCGGTAACATTTAGGAGTCCGTATTTTAGTCACGTACGAATCACGGTCGTCATTACATCAAGGGGTGGTAGATTCAATCTGAGGTGGTGGAGGAGCTTTCCATGGGGGGATCAAGATTCCTTAGAGGGGCTTCCACCTAAACAGGGGCTTGCACATCCTCTTCAGATAGAAGGATGGTCTCTAGTGGAGTTGAGTCTTTTCTTAGAGAGGGAGAAGGAGTAGCTTGGGGTGAGGGTTCTCTAGATAAGTCTTCAGGGAGATCTTTGGAAAGGGGGGAAAGAGGTTTTTCTGAGGTGAGCTCTTCTATCATCTTGTCTACAACTTCATTTGTGTCTTTAAGAATATCTTGGCCTGGAACATCTGATAGGTTTGGCACTGGAGAGACTTCCACAGGGCTCCTGACTAGAGATATCACTGAGCTTCTTAGAGGAGATCTAGCTGGAGGAGTAGGAATTCTTATATCTGAGGCAGAGAGTGCAGGATCCCCCTCAGTTGCTGCACCAAATGGTTCAGCAACATGATGTTGAGGAGGAGATGGGGTCCTCACCTCTGAGATAGAAGCTCCAACTTCTTAAACTATCTGCCTTGGGTTCTTCAACTTTAACTCCCATCTCTTGATGGAGGCTAAGGAAATCTTCTTAAGGTGGTGAATCGTGGTACCTTTGGAGGTTTTGAAGGTAATAGGATTAATCTCTCGCAAAATAAATGAGATTATCCTTGCAAATTTGGGAGCTTGGATGTTCTCCCTGATCAACTCAAATATTATCATGCCAAACTGAAATTTCTTCCTTGAGACAATGGCTGTCATTACTCCAAATAGATCATTAGTAATGAAACTAATTGACCTTGTTTTGCACCATACCATTTTTCCAATAATGTCTGCAAGAAATTTCCCAACATCATTGAAAAGGTTTCTCCTGAAGGAGTGAAATTCATCAGAAACTCCACAGAAGGAGTAGGTCCTATCATAGTCTTCCAAAGTTAGGTCATCTTCCTCATCTACAACAGGCATTCTCATAAGCTGGGAAACTCTCGTCTTGTTCAACTTTATCTTGATCCCTCTGACTTGAGTTTTCTGAATCTTACCATTGATTTTCACCTTAGCATTCTTGAAGGACTCCTCGACATCAGGAAAGAGAATCTTGTAGGTTTATGTCAAAACGAACATGAGGCTGGCGGTTTCGAGAAGAATGAGAAGGTTCTGGAAATTGTCTGAAATCTCTGCATTTCCTGCGACTACCAGTTCGCCGCCGACTCCATTCTTGGAAACTTATGCCATGGAAGCTGACGATGGCGACGGACTGAGCGCGAGATTGCGGCGAAGACAGAGGTTTCTTATGGCGGAAGACGAAGAGTTTTGAGAGAAATGATTTTGAAATGGCGGTTGATTTAAGATTTCAAAAATATTATATATATATATAACCCTAGTAATGTCAATTATGAGTCTAATTAACCTTGGATTAGGACAGAAATCAAGAGGTTTTCGAAATAGAAGAGTTAGCAGAAATCGGCAAAAGGACGGGCCATTTCTCGAGAGGCAAGTTTTTGTTCTCGAGGAGTGGCAGATAGTTCTCTAGAAGAAAGATTTAGTTCTCGAGAATTGGCAGATAGTTCTCAAGAGGCAAGCTTTTGTAACATCCCATTTCTGGCTAGACCCCTAGGAGTCGGTCTGCCATGATAGAACTATAGGAAATCCAAGAATTGAAGTCCATCAGCTCTGAATTTTCAGTCACGGGTTAGTCACGCTCGTGACCGACCTGTTACGCTCGTGACCTAGGGCATGACCCCTTCAACGATCGTCGACCTCGGGAAGACGATCGGCGAGCTCTGAATTTTCAGTCACGGGTTGGTCACGCCAGTGCCCGACCCATCACGCCCGTGGCCTAGGGAGTGACCCCCTTCGACGATCATCGACCTCAGGAAGATGATCGGTGAGCGTAGACTTTTCAACCCAGGCCTGTCACGCCCGTGACCGAAATGTCATGCCCGTTACCTAGGGCGTGACCCCCCCCCCTCGACGATCATCCACCTCGAGAAGACAATCAGTGAACTCAGAATTTTCAACAAGAGCCTAGCACGCCCGTGCCCGACTAGTCACGCCCATGACCTAAGGCGTGACGCCCCCACCAACCGTCGACCTCAGTTCGAAGAACGTCGACCGAAGAACACCTGTCACGCCAGTGACAAATAAGTCATTCCTGTGACATGGGGGGTGACCGTGAACTAACGCAGAAAAATCGGTCGTCGACTCTAGAACGATGAATGTACTAGTGTCACTCCCGTTACCTACATGTCACACCCGTGACAAAGGCCGAAACGTCAGCCAGGCTAGAAACTTCTATAACACATGCCATAATTAACTCTGATATGGGAAGTTACAGCAGGAGTATGTATGGGTCATTTATTTCTCTAATTACTTAATAAAAGGAGAAAGAGTTGGCCCAATAGTAAATCGCCACTTTGACACATCATTTCATCTTCCACCTTTTCCTCTCCCTCCACCATAACCAAAATGCAATTAAGAGGAGAGCTTTCATGGCCTTAAATGCTTTACCCTTTTCCCCTCCCCAATTGGTGATCTATAAAAGCCCCCTTAGAGCAAGATGAGAAGTTTACACTCTTGACCAAACCGATTAGATTATTGTTCTTGATGTAGGAGAAGTTCGGCAATGCCACCACCTCGCCAGTGTAACCCGACGTTCATCTCGTCTCCAAACCGCGAACATGGTCCTCCTCTACTTCTTCTTTTATGGGTAGATCTTAGGATCTTAGAAAGGAAGTTAGTGCTCAACGGAGCCGGACCTATCTCGTGTTTTCATGGAAAAACCATGAAAAATATATTTTTGGGTCCGCCAGAATATGCCACCTCCGGCGGCCAAACCACCGCCGACCCATAACCATCGCCTCAACGGAGGTGGTGGTGGTGGTGGCTGGCTAGGGAAGTGACCGGATGGCCGACGATGGATCGCGGAAGATCTACGAGAAATATAAGTTTTTTGAGTTTAGTTTTCGGATTCTGTAAAAGATGAACAGAAAAAAATTTTCATAATATAAAATTATGTATATAGTATATAAGGATAAGATACATTAAATGGGCTCTTTTTGATACTACAAAACGAGGCACTTAGAGACCGATTTAGGAAAAATATCCAGTCACGAAAGTTGTAGTCCTTGGAGTCTTAATTAATTTAAAATTAATTTCAACTCGTTTGGGTAAGCGGTTTGACCGCAGCACCCGTTTTAGTGGGGGTTGTACCTAGAGTTGGGCAGAAACTAAAATGAATGCCCACTCTTTGTCCATTGTCCAAATGACCTGAAATTTAGGTAGGGGGTTACTCATAGCCATATCTAAAGGCTGCCCAAAATGGGGAATTTTTTGAGACACTTTGCCTAAGGTTTTTGTTTTAATTTAATAAATTTTGAGTAATTTATTTAAGTGGTCAAATGACCTCTAAACCCTCCCAAATTTTGGTGAGTGGTCCCTGGCTAAAAATCCTAGCTCTGTGCAAAATTTCAACTCATTTGGATGAGTTTTGGGTAGGAAATAACCTATCCTTAACTAGGCATTAATAAGGCATTTTTCAGTAAAAAGTGCACTAAGAGGTTGGAACGGTCAAATCACCTCAATAGAGGCTGATATTTTGACCACTGACTTAGAAGGGTTATTATAACCCACTTGGAGAAAAATGATGTGGTTTAAGGTTGATTTACCCTAGGATCCAAACTCAAAACCCAAAGGGAGGGTTTTGAGGGTTGTGAAGGACATGGGGGCAAATGCTCTCGTATTGCCTTGAAATGAAGTAGAGTCGACTTTAGCATAATATAAATTATCTAGATGGAATCTCGGAGGATTTGGAGATAGGTAGATATCTCAAAACCTAAACCTTAGTTTTAGGGTAAAAATATAAAATAACTAAAATCTGTCAGTAAATATTATCTAAAAGCTGTGAAACTCAAGTAGAGTGAGTTTCGGAATGGGTAGAATCAATTGCAATTTTACTGGAATTTTATGATGTTTATTTCTAGCACTTCATTTGTAAAGTTTGTTATTGCCCTAATCTATGTTTTAATTATTTAGATTTCTCTGTTCATTGAAACCCCATGAAATCTTTTAAGTAGATGTTTTATGTCAGAATGGTTGCTCCTGAATTTTTGTATAATTTTTAGTTGAGTAAATGTAGTACTTTGTTCACAAATGTTAAAAAGCAGTTTTATGGTTTAAAAATTAATTATGGATGATATTGCTGTTGAAAAATTACGAGACTTAGGAATTGAGTCTTTCAGGCCATTATATACTTGTAGACATTTATTCATGATTTTTAGAATCCTAGTTATGGCACTTTCTTTACAAGTCCACCTTATGGAGATTTTTGATAATTAAATTATTCAGAGATTAATACTTGCTGAAAAATTATGAAACTTGACTAATGCTATTTTTAAGGTTGTATATGCATAGTATAATTTATTTTTAATTTTTGGATGGATATTCTCTGTACTTGATTCACAAATAACGAAAAATAGAAAATATTGCTAAAATAGTTTTAGTGCCCTTCTGATGATAGAAAAAAAATTGTGATACTTTGGATTTACCATATTGAGATAGCAAAATATTTATAATAATTTTGTTGGACATCTTGTATGAGTACATAGGGTAGTTCATGTTCAAACCGGTAACCCTTGAGATTTTTGAGGAAATTAATTAAATGCCAGATAAATTAGGAAAATTATAGTTTTCTGATTATAGGCTAATCATATCATGAAATACCTCTAATAAATAAGTTAGGGCATTTGGATGAGTATTGGATCATTTCCTAACCGGTTCGACATATATCATAGGATAGTTTGCAATTAGCAATTTGAGTTAATAGTCATAGGATATGATGGGGCACAACATTGGAGTTAGTTAAATCTGTTGAATTGGTTGGATTTGAAAGTGTTCACCACATAAGGATGGGAAGGTTAGTGAAAAGTGGTGTTGGCTAGAGTTAAGAGGTGCTCGGGTTCGACGAAAGATCGTCTTTCTCGAAGAGAGGAAGGTAAAAAATCACACTAGGTTAGTCTATCGTAATATGAGAAGGGAATAGGTAAAGGGAACCAACCAATAATAATAAGTGTCTTGCGAAAGGGAACGATGAGCTTCATCTACCATCATAGTTCCAATTACCCTTTGAGAGCCCTTCACAGGGAATACATGGTGCAGTCCTGGGTTAACGTAAACTGTATTAACAAGCTGAAAAGAGTAACTTAGTAATTAGGGTATCACATTTCACAAACACTGTTAGCATAGAAAGATAGTTGGGAGCTTCGGCTTGATTAATTAAGAGACGGACGGAATGGTACGGGGAGCTTCAACTCGATTAGTTAAGAGACGGATGTTTTGGTCCGGGGAGCTTCGGCTCGGTTTTTGTTTGAATACCTTAAATTTGCATGTGCATAAAAGTAAAGGAAATTAAGGTCGTGGGTATTTGGTAATGGAGGGTCGATGCACCGACGCCAATACGCTTACTCGGCAAGTGTGGTTCGCACTTTACCAACAGAAGTCCAGTGCGCCAGCCGGCAGGAGTACGCAGGAGTCGTCTTTGTGCACCAAGCTTTGTGGCGTACGATAGGTCTGACCAGTAGTGCTTTACTGGTTTAGAGGTGGGCGAGACCTAACACACCGCTTTCGTCTGCAACTACGAAGGTAACCTGGGAGGTAACGGTTCCGAAAGGGGGAACTAAAGGTCTGTGTACACAGAGTCAGGTGTGTGTGTTGCACTTGCATGATTCATTATACCCACTAGCATGTCATGGCATAATCGATTCATTTAACCCCTAACACCTAAAGTATAAGTGGAATGGGATGCTTATACATTAGGACTTGCAAAATGACCCTTGGTCTATAATCTTGTGTGGACAAGTTTATAAATTAAGGTCATTTTTAATATATATATATATATACTGCTGTTTGATAATCGACACCCAAACGTATAAATTGGTATGAGACTTTTTATATGATGAGAGCCTTGCAGAAGACCCCTTGGCTTATGTGTTCTCACATAAGTGAAGATTACTTTTCATATTTCGTCTTGTTGTCATTATTTATTATAAAATTGCTAGATTAGTTCCGCTGCCACCTGTTTCTTTTGATTTAATCTCCACCTTCATGTCCTTCCCTTTCTTCCTCTCCTCTCGGTGCTTAGGAGTCATAGGGGAATGGGTAGGAGATTATAGGGCTTAGTATTTATGACTAACGATTTTCAAACCGCATCATTTTAGGGGATCATGGAGCCCAGCATGTAGGAGCATCATAGGAGGTCGACCTGCTTGGAGATGGGGCAGTCTAGCTCAGGAGTTCAGACAGCTGGGTCTGTGAGTCCCTGATTCTAGTAGTGTTTCATTTTTCTTTTGCATTAGTGATTTGTAGTGAGTACATGATTTACCGGGCATAAGCCCGTATTTTAGTGCTCTGATATATTATTCTGTGGACACTCCCTTTGTGGAGATTTTATTTATATATATGTGATTTCTGTGGACTTGCTTTTACTCCATTATTGTGCTACCTTTCTGTGATCGAATTTGCTGGGAGAATCGACGCTTTGTGGTGACGACCCTTTAGGGCGTTAAGGTGTCACCTCAAAGCAGCGATCCTGGGCCTAAGACCCCAGTGTTTTAAAAAGAAAAAAATGGGGTCTTACAAGTGGTATCAGAGCTAACCTCGATCAGAAGAGTAGCAGTCCACTAACCCTAGGTCACCCCCGCTCGAGTTTAGTTTGGGGACAAACTATGCAGCGGAAGCAGTGCTGTGCCCATGTGGGGATCACATGTAATTGTCAACTGTTAATTAGGCTTGAGTAAATTTCTTACAGACGGTTTTTGATACTCAGCCTCCAGCACAGCCTACGCCACGGGGTGGAGTTCAGTAGACTCCAGATGTTGCACCACCTCTACCGGTCCACACTCCTTTCCTTCAGTCAGATATCGGGATGACTCTAACAGTCATTCTGGAGGCTTTCAGGGCTCAGCAGGTTCCGGCTCCGCAACCAAACCCGGGGGACCAACTGGCTAAGCATCTTCCGAGGACTCTCTCCCCCATCCTACTTAGGGACAGAGTCAGCTGTCAGGACAAAATAATGGCTGGACATTATGTACGAGATGCTGACCGGGTTACGGTTCCCCTGGGAGGAGAAGATGGCTTTGGTTGTCTCTTGCCTGGAGTCCCATGCCAAGAGGTGGTGGAAGATGTTGTTAGAGACGACATTTACCGATAGGGAGGTTGCAGAAATTACCTAGGAAGAGTTTAGGGCCGTGCTGCTGGAGCATTATGTTCTGCAGTCGGCCAGGGATGAGTTTGCGGAGCGGTTCTTATAGCTGAAGCACGGCACCAGGACGGTGGTGAAGTACCATCGGGAGTTCGACCATTTAGCTTGATATGCAGATTCTTACCAGCAGGACGAAGCAGGGTACATAAAGAGGTTCTATAAGGGACTGAAAGAGGAGTTGAGGGAGGCCTTGTTGTTTGTATCCGATGGGCCTATCTCCTGAATTTTGGATATGGCAAAGAGGATTGAGGCTGATTGACACATCACTCGGGGCCAGAAGCGGCAAGCAGAGCATCAGGGCCGGAGATCCAGAAATGACCAGCGGGTAGGTGCTATACCAGATGGGAGAAGGACAGAGGACCAGCCTCATCAGGAAGTGAGGGAGGAGCCGAGGGAATAGGTGATATTGGCCCCTCAACCTCTTTGGATGAAGGAGATGCCGAGACCCGGGGGTATGGCGTATCCCCCACCAGAGTTCTTACATTATCATCAGATTGGGCACCTCAGGAGAAACTGCCCCATGAGGGGGCACCACCTCCAGCACTATAGGGTGGCCCACCTGCTCAGCATTTCGGAGGCCGAGGACACGGCCGAGGTCGTGGATACCAGGTGGGAGATCGTAGACAAGAAAGGGATCAGGTGTATGTTTTGGAACTTGCGCAGCCTCGGAACCCAGAGCAGGTCATAGTAGGTACGCCGACATGTTTAATTATTTAAAAAGAATTCTCTTTTTTCTCAGTTGACAAATTTTGTAGAACTGCACTAGATAGAATAAACAGAAAAGAAAAACTCATTATAGAATCGTAAGACATTTAACCACCCCAGGTATAGTCTTCATCAGCGGCAAGCCTGCTTGCACGCTTTTCGATACCGGAGCTTCTCACTCCTTCGTGTCGGAGATGTTCGTAGAAGGATTGGAAGGCGTGGAGTGATTCACGGGCTCGGTGATAAGGGTGCGACTACTCGATGGATCTGAACTCCTTACCTCGAAACACAGCAACATGGAGGTAGAAATCGGTGGAAAGGCGTTTTAGGCTCCGGCAGTGCTTTTGAAGTTGATGGACTACGACTTGATCCTGGACATGGTATGTCTGCACTGGAACCATGCCCTGATTGATTGCCAAGCGAAGAGGATCACCGTGAGACACAGGGACTCTTTCATTGTCAACGAAGGTATAAGACCTACCTCTCGTATACTCTTATCTTCGGAACAGGCCGTTAAGGCCCATCTATAGGGGGAGGAGGTTTATCAGGTTCTATTTGAGATGGAGGAGGTCAAGGAATCTGTGACAGACATTCCAGTAGTATGAGATTTTGCGGATGTTTTTCCAGAGAAGCTGCCAGGTCTACCTCCGAACCGGGAGCAGGACTTCACGATATAGCTTATGCCGGGGGCCAAGCCGATATCTAGGACCCCTTACAAGATGGCCCCGAAAGAGTTGATAGAGTTCCGAAGTCAGTTGCAGGAACTAGTAGATGTAGTGTTTTTCCGGCCAAGCTCATCCCCATGGGGAGCCCCGATGCTTTTTGTCAAGAAGAAGGACGGAAGTCTCCGCTTGTGTATTGATTATCGAGCGCTGAATAGACTGACGGTCCGGAATACATACCCGCTTCCACGAATTGACAAGTTGTTTGATCAACTGGTGGGAGCGCATTTCTTCTCGAAACTTGACTTGAGGTCAGGTTATTACCAGCTACGGATTCGAGAGGAGGACATTCCAAAGACCGCCTTCAGTAGTAGATACGGACTGTTTGAGTTTATAGTGATGCCCTTTGGGCTCACAAATGCAGCGTCAGCATTTACAAGCCTCATGAACAGGGTATTCGAGGAGTATTTGGATGTATTCGTCATTGTATTTATTGACGACATTCTCATCTACTCAAGGACGGAGGAGGAGCATACACGATACCTGACGTTGACTCTAGAGAGGCTACGGGGACACCAGCTGTACGAAAAGTTCAGCAAATGCCAGTTTTGGTTAAAGGAGGTGGTCTTTTAGGTCATATTATCAGCGGTGCTGGGTTGGAAGTAGACCCGACCAAGATTCGGGCAGTTTAGGATTGGCCACCGTTGAAGACATCCAAAGATGTACGGAGCTTCCTGAGACTTGTCGGATACTACCGAAAGTTCGTCGAAGGATTCTCCCAAATTTCACTCCCTTTTACATCCATGACGAAGAAGGAATCCCCTTTCGTTTGGATGCTACAGTGCGAGGCAGCCATTATGGAGTTGAAAGGTCGGCTTACCTCGGCTCCCATTCTCGCTCTTCCGTCGGGAAGGGAGGGATTTCAGGGGTACACAGACGCCTCCTACCAGGGGATGGGTGCTGTTCTGATGCAGAACGGGAACGTAATAGCCTACGCCTCCCGACAATTGAAGATACATGAGAAGAACTATCCGGTGCATGATCTGGAGATGGGTGCAGTGATCTTTGCTATGAAGATTTGGTGACACTACCTCTACAGGGTTCACTATGACATCTTCTTAGATCACAAGAATCTAAAATACGTGGACACACAGAAGGAACTCAACATTAGACAGAGACATTGGGTGGAGTTCCTGTCAGATTAATAGTACACCATGCACTACAATCCCGGGAAGGCGAATGTGGTGGCAGATGCTTTGAGTCGGAGAGGAGATACATTAGGGAATGGACCACATCTGATGTCCATGGAGCAAGTCCAGTCATTCAGAGATATGCAAATATCCCTAGTGTCCGAGAATGATCCAGAGTTGTATAGGGAGTATCTAGAATCGATTATGGCCATAGATGATATTCAGGACCGCGTCCGGGATGGACAGAGGACAGATGCATGGGCAGAGCCGATATTCCAAGCCTTGGAGGAGAGTTCGACGGGAGATTATTCACTGAGATATGGATTGCAATGTTTAGAGGTAGGGTCTATATACCCACAGGATGCAAGATTCGGGAGGATATCATGGCGAAGGCACATTATAGCAGATATTCTATACACCCGAGGATCACCAAGATGACGGCAGACTTGAAGAAGACGATGTTTTGGCCCGGGATGAAGAAGGACATTACATACTTTGTGACTCATTGCGAGGCATGCCAACTGGTGAAGGCTGAGTGAAGGAACCCCGCATGATTGCTACAACCACTCCCGGTACCGGAGTGGAAGTTTGAAGACATCACGATGGACTTTATTCATGGACTTCCCCGATCACGGACGGGAATGACTCGATTTGGGTCATCGTCGATCAGTTAACAAAGGTGGCCAGATTCATTCCGATTAGGAAGGATGACTCTGTGGGAGTACTAGTGTGGAGATTTGTGGAGCTGTTCGTTCGATATTACGGGGTGCCCAAGACGATCGTGTCGGATTGGGATGGCCAGTTCACTTCCAGGGAGTGGAGATCCATGCAGGCTTACATAGGCACACGATTGACCTTTAACACCGTATTCCATCACCAGACGGATGGGAAGATGGAACACACCAATCATACGCTGGAAGATCTTTTGAGGCTATGCATTTTGGACCGCGGGGAACCGTGGGAGAAGCTCCTAACCCTGGTCGAGTTCTCCTATTACAACAGCTACAAGTCCATAATCAGGATGGCGCCTTACGAAGCCTTGTATGGAAGGAAATGAAGGACCCCGCTTTCTTGGATTCAGAACGAGGATCCGAAGGCGTTGGGATCGGATTTTGTTGAAGACACTAAGGCTCATGTAGAATTATCAGAGACTGGATGTTAGAGGCGCAGAGCAGACAGGCTAAGTACTACGACGCCCGACATCATCAGGTGGATTTTCAGGTGGGGGACCGAGTGTTTTTGAAGATTCGGCCCATGCATGGAGTTTCACGGGTGCGTGGTCGGAGAAAGAAGCTCAGCCCTAGGTGTTGGGTCCGGCATTCCTTCACTTGACCCGTGGCGCTCTGCTACTTATATATATAATTAAGTAGCGCCCTCTCCAACAGTCCGGGCTTTTGGTGCAGTTGGGTATGCGCTTGATTCTTTCAATTGGTATCAGAGGGAGGTTGGCTGACTGTATAGGCTAACACCTAAGTCACAAGATCCTGATAGATACCAAGAGCTTATAGATATTCACTATCATGGCCCAGTCTAAGGATTATTCTAGCACCAGACCTCCAGCATGCAACTTAGCAAAGTTTGGCATCTGGAAGGCAAGGATTAAATTATATATGAACTCTATTGATGAGAGTATTTTTGCTTCTATTTTGTCAGGTCCCCCAAGAGCACCTGCTGCAGCCACTGCCTCATCATCTGATATGAGTGCAGTGCCTCCTCCAGACTATAATGATGAATACAAGAAGGCCAAAATTGCTGATGCCAAGGCAATGAACATACTGGCTCAGACAATGTCTGATGAGGTGTTCCAGAAGGTGGCTGACTGCTCCTCAGCAAAGGCCATGTGGGACACACTGAACCAGATTGTAGCTGGTTCAGCTGATGAAAGGAAGGACAGGAGGTCCAACCTTATCTCATAGTATGAGAACTTCAAGAAGACTGATGCTGAATCAGTTGAAGCTATGTACACCAGGCTCAGCTCAATCATCAATGAGTTGAGGACCCTGGACAAGGACATATCATTGACAGAGGTCAATGATAAGATTCTTATGTGCTTCCCTAGCACATGGGATCTAAGAATCTGGCCCATCAAAGAAGCCAGAAGTACCAATGAGATCTCAACTGAAGCTCTCCTCGGCAAGCTCAAGTCTTTTGAGCAAGTGCTGAAGACCAGAGAAGCAGAAGCTGAAGCCAAGACCCCCACTCCAACAAGAAAAGAGCAATCCCTAGCTCTTAAGGCTGCAGATGTTTCTGAAGGCAGCCAATCCAATGAGGAACTTATGGCACTGTTTGCCAAGAGGTTTCTCAAAATGGGGAGAAAGGAGTTCAGAAAGAAGTCTTCACGCTATGAAGACAAACCAAGGTATGATCGATCTCCTGCTAAAGAAATTATTTGCTATGGTTGCAGGAAGCCTGGACACATTTTGCCAGAGTGTCCAGAGGAGAAGAACAAGGAAAAGAGAAAAGACAAAGAACAACACAGGAAGCACTCCAAGCCATCCTCCTACAAAAACAAGAAGAAGGAGAGAGGTTTCATTGCTGAAACCTGGAGTGATTCTGATGAAGAATCATCCTCATCAAGCTCCAGTGAAGATGAGGAAGAGAAGAAGGCCAAAGAAATTTGCCTAATGGCAATAGATGCCTGCAGCAACCACTCTGCTGCAGAGAGTTCTGATTCTGATGAAGAGATGCCTACTGAAGATGAGGTACTTTCATCTTATGATTTTACTTCAGAAGAGTTTAAGTTAGAATTTAAATCTTTGTGTTTAGATTTAATTAGTTCAGAAAAAGAAATAAAAGAACTTAGAAATAGGTTAGCTGACTCTGAATCAATAGCCTCTGAAAACATTAGGTTAAAGGAAGATCTCACTACTTGTAGTGAAGAAATTAAATTTCTTAAAATAGAATTAGCTAAGTCTAAGAGATTAGAAGAATCCCTTAATGGTAGAAGCCTTAAGCTATTAGAAATTACCAGCATGACTAACACTAGGTCAGGTAATGATAAATTAGGCTTAGGAGCTTCTCCCAGTGAACCCCCAGTCCTCCTTAAAAATAACCTTTCAACTCCAGTGAACTTCATTTCAGCTAGTGGAAAGAAGAACACTGAGCAAGTAAACCTTGTAAATAAAACCCTAAATAAAGCTAAGAGAGAAAAGAGAAAGAAGTTTTTCAAAGAAATGCAAAGAGCGTCGAACGCCGCTCGACGATCGGTTGCTCCATGGTCGAACGAAGCTCGACGATCTGAGCGCCCATCGTCGAACGTCGATCGACGATTTCAACATGATTTTCAAAATCATAATCAGTATCATAGAAACCTAAATGAAAATAGAAACCCTAGGTTTGTTGACCCATCATCTGCATGGAGAATCCCACCTAGGAGATCTCACCCACTAGGTTATCACCCTCAGCCTGCATTCTCTTATATTTCCAGTTTTTCTTATGTCAAAAACAAGGGACCCAAGGTTACCTGGGTCCACTCTGTCTAAATAGTTGTTTTGCAGGTGAAGGCCTATCCAATCACTCAAAATAAGTGGTATTTGGATAGTGGATGCTCTAAGCATATGACAGGAAACAAAGAGCTTCTGTCAAAGTACAAAGCTAAGCTCGGCCCAAAGGTTATCTTTGGAGACTCCAGCTGTGGTCAGACAGAAGGATATGGCAAGATCACGATTGGAGCTGTTACATTCAAGAGAGTTGCTTATGTCAATGGACTGAAGCATAATCTGATTTCAGTTAGCCAGCTATGTGATGCTGGCTACCAGCCCAGGTCTCAAGGCTTAGAAGAAGACAAATAATTCAAATGGAAGAGAGCCGTTGCTTGCTGATAATATTTAAAGGACCTTTTGAAGAAGGATTGAAGCTAGTGTTACACACATATTCAAAAGCACTCAAGCCTTCATCAAGCTCAAGCTTCCTGCTCTCAGCAAACTCCATCTAACTGAGAAGTGTTAAGATCTTCATCTCTTCTTCACCTGAGTTCTCCTGCTTTCAGGAAGTTCAACTCAGAGTTTCTTTGAAGAAGAAGAAGAAGATTGCTGCTTGAAGACTGTTTCTTTTTATTGTTTACTTTCTTCCTGTAGCTTTTCCTTCAGAATTTTCTGAAGAGTTTTCTCTGCACTGAAGCAAGACTTCACCTGGACATTCTTGAGCCAGGGGGAGCCTTGATTCTTTAGAGCATTCTAGCTCAGTGCAAGCTTTTGTGCTTCTCTAATCTATTATAAAATAGAGAAGACATCTTAACCTTCTTCCCCCTCCTGTACAGGGTTATTACTCCCTTCAAAAGTATCCCTTGGTGGCAGGGCACCTGATCAAAAACCTGTGCGTGGTTTTTAGACACCTGATCAAAAGTCTAAAGGGTTTCTGAATCTACCTGAATCAGATTCTGTTGGTGGCAGGGCACCTGATCAAAAACCTGAGTGGATTCCTACCGTTTGGGTAGAAGAGTGGACGTACCCAAGTTGTTTGGGGAACCACTATAAATTTCCTTGTGTCGTCTGGATTCAACTGTTTAATTCCTGTACTGTGGCTGTGAATAGATATAACTAGGTTGCTAGTTGCTGTTTAGGTTTTCCAAGCTTTAACTGTAATTACAGTTAGCTTGTGTTTGTACACATCACTTGTGTTAGGCTTTAAGGTTAAATCAATATCTATAATCTTTTTATTCCGCACTTCACTCCAAGGGAGTTGGGTAGAATATTAAGTTTTGTCTGTGCAAAATTGATAACTCTATTCACCCCCCCTCTAGAGTAGTATCTATCCCTTCACTTTCAATTGGTATCAGAGGGAGGTTATGGGTTCAAGACTGGGGGGGGCACTATTAAAATCCTGATTTTTCCCTTCTACCTGTGTGGGTCCGGTGGGTCAGGCAACCGTGGACATGTGGTAACCCCACCTCTGAGCCGTGTGGGCCATGTGGTAACCCCACCTCTGAGCCGACGGGTTGTGCTGGACGCCGGGGGGGGGGGATTGTTGGGTCCGGCGTTCCTTCACTTGACCCGTGGCGCTCTGCTACTTATATATATAATTAAGTAGCGCCCTCTCCAACAGTCCGGGCTTTTGGTGCAGTTGGGTATGCGCTTGATTCTTCACGGGTGCGTGGTCAGAGAAAGAAGCTCAGCCCTAGGTATATGGGCTCTTACAGGATCCTGGATCAGATCGGGGCCCTAGCCTATAGGATGGAGTTGCCACCAGAGCTGGCAGCTCTGCACGACGTCTTCCACATTTCTTCGCTGAGGAGGGCTCTACTACGCCCGGAGCAGCAGATTTTGACCACCGAAGGGCCGGTAGCTTCAGACCGGTCTGTTCACTTTGAGCCGGTTCGGATCGATTACAAAGGAGTACGGATCTTGCGCCGCAAGAAGATCCCCTTAGTTAAGGTTCTGTGGAGGAACAATGGTTAGGAGGAGCACACCTGGGAACCGCAAGACCTGTTGAGGCAAAAATACCTTGATCTGTTCAGTCAGGTATACCTCACCACCTCTTGGTATACTATAAATTACCTTCTTGTATTGAACTAGTAGGACTACATAAGGGAAATTGAGAACCTAGGCATGCGCACTCAGTCAGGAAAGTAGGGGCTAATCTTTTGTTTATTGGGGAAATTGCCTTCGTTTATTGAATAAGTAATCTCGCTTCGACTCAATAGGAAAACCATATGGGATGTTACAAGTTTATTTTATTCCGGTAGAAACCCCCGTAGGCTTAACCTCAATTTCGGGGACGAAATTTTTGTTTTCTTTATTGGGATTTGTAACAACTCATTTCCGGCTAGACCCCTACGAGTCGGTCTGCCATGATAGAACCATAGGAAATCCAAGAATTGAAGTCCATCAGCTCTAAATTTTCAGTCACGGGTTGGTCACGCGCGTGACTGACCTGCCACGCCCGTGACTTAGGGCGTTACCCCTTCGACGATCGTCGACCTCGGGAATACGATCGGCGAGCTCTGAATTTTCAGTCACGGGTTGGTCACACCTGTGCCTGACCCGTCACCCCCGTGGCCTAGGGCGTGACCCCCTTCGATGATCGTCGACCTCAGGAAGACGATCTGCGAGCACAGACTTTTCAACCCGGGCCTGTCACGCCCGTGACCGACATGTCATACGCGTGACCTAGGGCGTTACCCCCCCCCCCCTTCAATGATCATCAACCTCAAGAAGACGATCAACGAACTCAGAATTTTCAAAATTTAGCCTATCATGCCCGTACCCGATCCGTCATGCCCGTGACCTAGGGCATGACGCCCCCACAAACCGTCGACCTCAGTTCGACGAACTTCGACTGAAGAACACCTATCACGCCCGTGACAAACAAGTCACGCCCATGACATGGGGGTGACCGTGAACCGACGCAGAAAAATCGGTCATCGACTCGAGAATGACGAATGTACTAGTGTCACTCCCGTTACCTACGTGTCACGCCCGTGACAAAGGCCGAAACGTCAGCCAGGCTGGAAATTTCTGTAACACATGCAATAATTAACTCTGATATGGGAAGTTACACCAGGAGTATTTATGGATCGTTTCTTTCTCTAATTACTTAATAAAAGGTGGAAGAGTTGGCCCAATAGGAAATCGCCACTTTGACACATCATTTCATCTTCCACCTTTTCCTATCCCTCTACCATAACTGAAATACTATTAGGAGGAGAGCTCTCATGGCCTTAAATGCTTTACCCTTTTCCCCTCCCCACTTGGTGATCTATAAAAGCCCCCTTAGAGCATGATGAGAAGTTTGCACTCTTGACCAAACGGATTAAATTATTGTTCTTGTTGTAGGAGAAGTTCGGCAATGCCACCACCGCTCTATGGCAACTCGACGTTCATCTCGCCTCCAAACCGCGAATAAAGTCCTCCTCTACTTCTTCTTTTATGGGTAGATCTTAGGATCTCAGAAAGGAAGTTCGTGCTAAATGGAGCCGGACCTATCTCGCATTGTCTTGAAAAAACCATGAAAAATATATTTTTTGGTCCGCCGGAAACCGCCACCTCCGGCGGCCAAACCACCGCCGACTGATAGCCATCGCCTCAACGGAGGTGGTGGCGGTGGTGGCTGGCCAGGGAAGTGACCGGACAGCAGGCGACGGATCGCAGAAGAGCTACGGGAAATATAAGTTTTCTGAGATCAGTTTTCGGGTTCTGTAGAAGATGAACAATAAAAAAAAATTTCATAATATAAAATTATGTATATAATATATAAGGATAAGATACATTAAATGGTCGCTTTTTGATGCTGCAAAACGAGACACTTAGAGGCCGATTTAGGAAAAATTGCCAGTCACGAAAGTTGTAGTCCTTCGAGTCTAGATTAATGTAAAATTAATTTCAACTCGTTTGGGTAAGCAGTTTGACCGCAACACCCGTTTTAGTGGGGGCTGTACATAGAGTTGGGCAGAAAAAAAAATGAATGCCCACTCTTTGTCCCTTGTCCAAATGACCTTAAATTTGGGCAGGGGGTTACTCTTAGCCATACCTAGAGGCTGTACAAAAATGGAAATTTTTGGAGACACTTTGCCTAAGGTTTTTGTTTTAATTTAATAAAGTTAGAGTAATTTATTTAAGTGGTCAAATTACCTCCAAACCCTCCCAAATTTTGGTGAGTGGACCCTGGCTATAAAACCTAGCTCTATACAAAATTTCAACTCATTTGGATGAGTTTTGGGTACGAAATCACCTATCCTTAACTAGACATTAATGAGGCATTTTTGAGTAAAAAGTGCACTAAGAGGTTGGAACGGTCAAATCACCTCAACAGAGGCTAATATTTTCACCACTGACTTAGAAGGGTTATTATAACCCACTTGGATAAAAATGGTCTGGATTAGGTTTGATTTACCCTAGGATCAGAACTAAAACCCTAAAGGGAGGGTTTTGAGGGTTGTGAAGGACATGGGGGCAAATGCCCTCGTATTGCCTTGAAATTCAGTAGAGTTGACATTAGCATAATATAAATCATCTGGTTGGAATCTCGGAGGATTTGGAGGTAGGTAGATACTTCAAAACCCAAACCTTACTTTTAGGGTAAAAATATCAAATAAGTATAATCTATAAGTAAACATTATCTAAAAGCTGTGAAACTCCGGTAGAGTGAGTTTTGGAATGGGTAGAATCTATAGCAATTTTACTGGAATTTTATGATGTTTATTTCTAGCACTTCATTTGTAAAGATTGTTATTGCCCTAATTGATGTTTTAATAATTTAGATTTTTCTGTTCATTTAAACCCCATAAAATCTTTGAAGTAGATGTTTTATGTCAGAATGGTTGCTCCTGAATGTTCGTATAATTTTTAGTTGAGTAAATCTAGTACTTTATTCATAAATGTTAAAAAGGTGTTTTATGGTTTAAAAATTAATTATGGATGATATTGCTGTTGAAAAATTATGAGACTTAGGAATTGAGACATTCAGGCAATTATATGCTTGTAGACATTTATTCATGATTTTTAGAATCCTATTTACGGCACTTTCTTTACAAGTCCACCTTATGAAGATTTTTTATAATTAATTGATTCAGAGATTAATACTTGCTGAAAAATTAGGAAACTTTGCCAATGCTAGTTTTAAGGTCGTATATGCATAGTATAATTAATTTTTAATTTTTGGATGGATATTCTCTGTACTTGATTCACAAATAACGAAAGATAGAAAATATTGCTAAAATAGTTTTAGTTCCCTTCTTATGATAGAAAAAAATGGTGATACTTTGGATTTACCATATTGAGATAGCAAAATATTTATAATAATTTTGTTGGATATCTTGTATGAGTACTTAGGGTAGTTCATGTTCAAACCGTTAGCCCTTGAAATTTTTGAGGAAATTAATTAAATGTCAGATAAATTAGGAAAATTATAGTTTTTTGATTATAGGCTAATCATATCATGATATACCTCCAGTAAATAAGTTAGGGCATTTGGATGAGTATTGGATCATTTCCTAACCGGTTCGACATATAGAATAGGATAGTTTGCAATTAGCAATTTGAGTTAATAGTAATAAGATATGATGGGGCATAGCATTGGAGTTAGTTAAATCTGCTGAATTGGTTGGATGTGAAAGTGTTCACCACATAAGGATGGGAAGGTTAGTGAGAAGTGGTGTTGGCTAGAGTTAAGAGGTGCTCGGGTTCGACGAAAGATCGTCTTTCCCGAAGAGAGGAAGGTCAAAAATCACATTAGGTTAGTCTATCGTAATACGAGAAGGGAATGGGTAAAGGGAATCAACCAATAACAATAAGTTCCTTGCAAAAGGGAACGATGGACTTCAGCTACCATCATAGTTCCTAGTGCCCTTTGAGAGCCCTTCACAGGGAATACCGGGGGCAGTCCTGAGTTAATGTAAACTGTATTAACAAGCTGAAAAGAGTAACTTAGTAATTAGGGTTGCACATTTCACAAACACTGTTAGTACAGGAAGATAGTTGGGAGCTTCGGCTCGATTAGTTAAGAGACGGACGGAATGGTCCGGGGAGCTTCGACTCGATTAGTTAAGAGAAGGCCGTTTTTGTCCGGGGAGCTTCGGCTCGGTTTTTATTTGAATACGTTAAATTTGCATGTGCATAAAAGGAAAGCAAATTAAGGTGGTGAGTCTTCGGTATTGGAGGGTCGATGCACCGATGCCAATACGCTGACTCGGCAAGTGTGGTTAGCACTTCGCCAACAGAAGTCTGGTGCGCCAGCCGGCAAGAGTACACAGGAGTCCACTTTGTGCACCAAGCGTTAAGGCGTACGATAGGTCTAACCGGTAGTGCTTTACTTGTTTAGAGCTGGGCGAGGCCCAACCCACCGCTTCTGTCTTCCACTACGAAGGTATCCTGGGAGGTAACGGCTCCGAAAGGGGGAACTAAATGTCTGTGTACACAGAGTCGGCTGTGTGTGTTTCACTTGCATGATTCATCATACCCACTAGCATGTCATGGCCTAATCGTTTCATTTAACCCCTGACACCTAATGTATAAGTGGAATGGGACGCTTATACATTAGGACTTGCAAAACGACACCTTGGTCTATAAGCTTTTGTGGGCAAGTTTATAAATTAAGGTCATTTTTAATATATATAGTGTTGTTTGATAACCGACACCCCAACATATAAATTGGTATGGGACTTTTTATACGATTGGAGCCTTGCAGAAGACCCCTTGGCTTATGTGTTCTCACTTAAGTGAAGGTTACATTTCATATTTCGTCTTGTTGCCATTATTTATTATAAAATTGCTAGATTAGTTCCGTTGCCACCTGTTTCTTTTGATTTAATCTCCACCTTCATGTCCTTCCCTTTCTTCCACTCCGCTCAGTGCTTAGGAGCCATAGGGGAAGGGGTAAGGGTTGATAGGGCTTAGTCTTTATGACTAACGTTTTTCGAACCGCATCATATTAGGGGATCATGGAGCCCAGCATGGAGGAGCAGCCCCGGAGGTCGACCCGCTTGGAGATGGCGCAGTCTAGCTCTAGAGTTCAGACATCAGGGGCTGTGAGTCCATTATTCTAGTAGTGTTTCATTTTGCTTCCGCATGAGTGATTTGTAGTGAGGACATGATGTACCGTGCATAAGCCCGTATTTCAGTACTCTGATATATTATTCTTTGGACACTTCCTTCATGGAGATTTTATTTCTATATATGTGATTTCTGTGGGCTTGCTTTTACTCCATTATTGTGCTACCTCTCTGTGATCGAATTTGCCGGCAGAATCGGCGCTTTGTGGTGACGACCCTTCAGGGCATGAAGTTGTCACCTCAAAGCGGCGATCGTGGGCGTAAGACCTCGGTGTTTTAAAAAGAAAAAAATTGGGGTCTTACAGCTTTAGTTCTCGAGAACTGGCAGATAGTTCTCGGGAAGTAAGTTATGGTTCTTGAGACCTATCCTTCTACTTGAGAAATTCTGACCTTTTTGGAGATTCCTCGATTCTTGAGCCTTTGAACTGATAACCTTGGCATAATCTTCCTTGTTCAGTAGCCCAAGTTCAGTTTTGAAGAAATTGAACTTGGTCTCGTCCAGCGGCTTTGTGAAAATATCTGTAACCTGCCGATCTGTTGGCACGTACTGTAGATCCACATCCCATTGCTCCACATGCTCCCGGATGAAGTGGTACCTCAACTCGATGTGCTTTGTCCGGCTGTATGAGACTGGGTTGTTTGTGATTGCGATTGCGCTGGAGGATTCACAGAACAATGGAATGTCCTTGACCTTAATATTGTAATCCTCTAGCTAGTTCTTTAGCCAAAGCAACTGTGCACAACAACTACCGGCAGAAATGTATTCTGACTCGGCCGTTGAGATTGTGACACAGTTTTGCTTTTTGCTGCTCCCAGAGATAAGCCTTATTCCTATGAATTGACAAGTCCTAGAAGTGCTTTTCCTGTGGTCTTTGCTTCCTGCAAAATCTGCATCTTAAAATCCAATCAGTTCACTATCATTACTTCTTGGGTACCATAAGCCAAAATTTGGTGTACCTTTACGGTAACTCAAAATTCGCTTCGCAGCAATATAGGGAGATTCGTTAGAGTTCACCTAGAATCTAGCGCATACACATGTTGAGAACATTATATTTTGTCTACTTGCGGTAAGGTAAAGTAAGGACCCAATTATGCTTCTATACTTGGTTTC
This sequence comes from Platanthera zijinensis, assembly GCA_039513925.1. Lineage (NCBI taxonomy): Eukaryota > Viridiplantae > Streptophyta > Magnoliopsida > Asparagales > Orchidaceae > Platanthera > Platanthera zijinensis. The sequence continues at coordinate 107,666,562 of CM077093.1, read as the reverse complement.
ATCAAATGATTTCCCTTTCTCATCCTTCTCCAGAGACATAGCTGAGCCCATTGGAGTCCTCATATAGGTTTCATTCTCCATTCCGAATTTCTTAAGTAGCTCTTTGGTGAACTTGGTCTGTGAGATGAAAATTCCATCCTCAGATTGTCTAACTTGAAGCCCTAAGAAATACTTCATCTCTCTCTTACTGCTCATTTCAAACTTCCCTTGCATAAGTTTAGAAAACTTCTTGCAGAGGTTATTATCCGTAGAGCCAAAAATAATGTCATCGACATAGATTTACACTATCAAAATCTTGTCATTTATTTCCCTAAGAAATAATGTCTTGTCTATCTTTCCTCTTATGAACTTCTTCTCAAGAAGAAAGCTAGACAGCGTCTCATACCAAGCTCGAGAAGCTTGTTTAAGACCATATAATGCTTTCTGTAGTAAATAAACATGATTAGGAAAAGTTGAGTCAACAAAATCTAGCGGTTGCTCTACATACACTTTTTCCTTTATGTCACCATTCAGGAAGGCAGATTTTACATCGATCTGATAGACGGTAAAGCCCTTAAGTGCAGCATAAGCAAGGAATAACCTGATCGCCTCCAGTCTTGCCACTGGAGCATTCGTTTGATCGAAGTCGATTCCTTCTTCTTGACGATAGACCTTGGCAATGAGTCTGGCTTTGTCCTTTATAATAGTTCCATCTTCGTCCATCTTGTTCCGATAGACCCATTTTGTCCCGATGACGTTCTTACTCTTGGGTCTAGGAACAAGTGTCCAAACTTTGCAACATTTGAACTTATTTAACTCTTCTTCCATGGCTAGAATCCAGGATGCATCTGAGTTTGCTTCCTCGAACTTCTTAGGTTCAACCTGTGATAGAAAACTTAAGAATAAATTCTCGTTAGTTGTACCTCTCCGAGTCCTGACACCATCCCGGGGATCTCCTATGATCTGGTCCAAGGGATGATCCTTCAGGTGTCTTAGCTCTAAAGTCCTTGCATCTAGGATTTCTTCAGCCACTAGAGTTGCATCTTCAGCTGGGATAAATTCTTCATCTTGATCATCTTCCTCTCCAATCGGGGTTATAGAGGTGATCTTGATGAACTTTTCATCTTTATCTTCAGTAGGTTAATCCAGGCTGAGTTCCTTTATCTTTGTACCCGCATCTTCAATGAGCACACTAGAGGAGTTTCTTTGTAGCATAATCGTCTCATCAAATAAAATGTGTATCGATTCTTCTACCACCAGAGTTTTTCTATTAAATACTCTATAGGCCTTACTATGGCTACTATAACCTACAAAATACCTTCAAAGCTTTTCTCGCTAAACTTGGTAGTATGATACTTGCCGTTGTTAAGTACGAAGAACTTACAGCCAAAGATTCTAAAATATGAAATGATTGGTTTCGTGCCTTTTAGAAGTTCATAAGGAGTCTTATCATAGTTCTTGTTGATGAGTGCTCGATTTTGTACGTGACAAGCGGTGTTGACGGCTTCAGCCCAGAAGTACTCTGGAAGTGAGGCATCACCCAACATAGTCTGGCAAGCCTCTATAAGTGTTCTGTTCCTTCTCTCATCTACTCCATTTTGCTGTGGAGTGCGAGGAGAGGAAAACTCATGAAAGATACCTTAACTTTCACAGTATTCTGTCATGGCCCCAGACTTGAATTGTATTCCATTGTCACTTTTGATTTTGACTACGGAGCAGTTGTATTCATTCTGGACTTACCTAACAAAATTAGTGAAAATATTGAAGGTATCTGACTTATGTTTTAGAAAGAAAACCCACGCAATTCATGAGTAATCCTCCACAATAACCAACGTATATTCCTTACCTCCCAAACTTCTAACTTGCACTAGACCGAACGAGTTCATATGAAGAAGCTGTAAGCTTCTATTAGAATCCTTGCCTAAAATGCTTTTAAATGAACTCCTTGTTTGCTTGCCTTTTATACAGGCATGACAAGGGCTGTCCTTAACGCACTTGACATTAGGGGCATCACGTACTAAGTTCTGAATGAATAGTTTATTAATAGTTTTGAAATTAATATGTGCTAGTCTCTTATGCCATTGGTCGGCAAGAGATGTACTACTTTTTGCTAAAAGACATACTGGTGTAGAGGAGTAAATACAGATGAAATTTAAACAGAAAATATTCCTGCATCAAGTGCCTGATAAAATAGTTTCCAAGTTGTCAACCGATTTTATCAAAGTCTTGTCAGCATGGAATTCAACCACGTATCCTTTGTCGCATAGTTGGCTTATGCTGATGAGATTGTGTTCCAATCCTTCAACATAGGCTACGCCCGAAAAGGATACGTTACCGTTAGTAATCATACCGTAGCCTTTGCAAATTCCTCGGTCTGAACCTCCAAAGATGACCTTTGGTCCATTCAACACCGGTGAAAAGTTCTGGAGTAGGCTCCTTGTTTCGGTCATATGTCGAGAACATCAACTGTCCAAATACCAAATTGATGTTTTATTGGCCTTTGGACGTACCTGCAATTACAATCACTTAGCCTTAGGAACCCAAACACATTTGGGTCCTTTGTATCGAGTTAGAATACTCCCCCTACGAGTATTAGCCTCATGAGTGGTCATTCTCACATTGCTAACTTGAGGAGTTGCAGTATTTTTAGGATTGAACCAACAATCTATCGCAAAGTGACCAACTCTACCACAGCACGAACAGTCGAATCTGTTGTATCTTTGCCTTATAATCTCCTGCTTGACCTTCTTGAGAGGAGGTCCAGCAGGGATAGCATCCGCGGAGGAAGAAGCTTCATGATGATGGCAACTACATGAAGTCTTCTCCTTCATAAGCTTTTCCACAACAGGTTTTTCCTTTGGGGCCTTCTTGATTTTATGACCATGAGCATAAGGTCCATAGATCTGAAGTTGAATCTCTTCATAAGGTGCCTTGAATACACACTCGCCAAAGTTATGAGGGCGAGTCCAACCTTGGTACCTTGACTTAGGCTTCTCCGGGATCGGCCTAGTGAAGTGTCCATAGGTGGACTCATAGTCTAATTCGTTCGTAGGAAAGATAACTTTCTTGAACGAGACTGACTCCAAAGGAGCTTTCCCTTTTTCCTCAACCAAGGCCTTCTTGGCATCCATATTCTTTCTCTTGGCCTTCCTTCTCCTAGAGGATATACTAGGACAAGCTTTGTGGCCTAGACCAGCACCCTTGGCCTTAGCTGAGAATTCAACAATCAAAGGTAGTACAGTCTTAGGCTTAGAGAAACCTTCTACAAGTTTCTTTTCAGCCGAGAGTTGTTATTCCAACTCCTTGATGATTTTCTCTTTAAGGTCAAGGTGCTCAAGAGCTTTGTTATATTCTTCAATAGATTTATTGAAGTCTTCTTTAAGAGAGTCTGTCTTTGAGACTTCTTCTCTTAAGGTGCTCTCTGTAGCTTTTAAAGACATTATCTCTTTAGCTTGAGTTTTCACGACTCGGCGACATTTGTCGTAAGCCTCGAGTAACTCCTTATATTGTCCCATGAGTTCAGATTCATCCTCAGAGGGATAGCCATCTTACTCATTATCATCATCAGATTCTGAAAGAGGGGTGTGAGATTTTACCTCCCCAGTGAACTGGGGGACTTATTCATCATTAGTTAGAGCCATTAGCCCAAAGTAGGCTTCTTCCTCTTCTGCACTCAACTCAGATGAGTCGGAGTCACTGAGGGTTTTGCCCTTCTTGGCTAATAGGCTCTTTTCTATCCTCTTTTTATTGTAGGACTTCTTCTCTTCTCATTTGCCACACTCTTTCTTCTTGTGGGGGCAATCCGCAATGACGTGACCTGGCTTATTACAGTAATAAAAACAATGCCAGTCGAATAATGTTTATTCGGTTTAGAACCATACCTGTCGTGGCTGTTTGAGACTTTTCTATGGCGATCACCATCATTGTATGATCTCTTATAGGAGGCATCCTTGCCTTTCCATTGCTTCTTCTTGTTCAAGAATTTCTTGAACTGCCTTGAGAGTAGAGGGAACTCTCCATCAGATAGCTCTGAGCTAGAGGAGCTTGGCTCAGATGATTCTTCTTCATCAGCTTCAGGAGCTGGGAAAGGAGAGCTAGCCTTTGTCTTCCTTTATCTATCTGCCATTAGAGCGACATACTTATCCTTGGATGCAGACTTGCTCATCTCTTCTTCAGCTTTTCTTGAGTTGATTTGGAGCTCGAAAGACATAAGCTTTCTGAATATATTCTGCGGGTCCGTCTCGGCTAACCTTCCGAACTCCCGAATTGTGCATACCTTATTATACCATTCCTTGGTAAGGGATCTTAAGAATTTTTCATTCAGTTCCCCATTTGTGAAGACTCGGCCATAAACTCTTAGGCCATTGACTATCTTGAAGAAGTTCTCAAAGGTATCAGCTATGACTTCCTTGTGACCTTGCCTTAAGGCTCCATACTTCTAATTTAGAATGGATCTATGATCATACCTACCTTCATCAGTGCCTTCCATTAGAGTCACCAGGGGTTGCCACATCTCTTTGGCAGACTGGAAATGAATCAGATTTTGCAGCATCGAGTCATCGACCTCACTTGCTATAATATTTTTAGATTTCTTGTCCAGGGAGACAAGTGCAATCTCGTCCTTATCCAAGTACATCAACTTCTTTGGGACCAGTCTGGTTTGATCTATTGTAGATGTAATCATAGGAACATACGGACCTTCTTCAACAATCATGAAGATCAGAGGGTCCACAGCTTCCATGAAGAATTTAACTCTTTCATTCCACATAGTAAAATTGTTCTTGGTGCATATAGGGAGCTTAGCAAAATCCTTGGTCTCACTCATGCTTTATACTTCTCTAAATACAACTTGGGAAGGATCAGATCAAGGTGTTAACCTTTTAACGATCAATCTTCCCTTAATACCAATTGAAAGATGTAAGTTGTCTACCTAAATCATCTTGAGGGGGGTGAATAGGTGAGATGTGCGTCTAATGCGGAATAAAAAATTTAGTAACTAGCACAAATAAGTAAGCAAGGAATCATACAGACGACAAGGGATTTATAGTGGTTCCCCGATCTTTGGTACGTCCACTTTCCTCACCGATCTAGCAAATCACTAGACTTGGCTACTCCACTATCTCGGGTTACAAACCAATCCTACACCTCAGAACTACGTTCCTACAAAAATCGATCCAACTAGATCTATACTCGGAAGATAAAAAGTTCCTACCACTCGGAGAACAATGCTCCTACACTCGGAGATTAATCTCCTACATGATTTACAAATAGAGTTTGAAAATACAAACTAAAATATTCTCAGATCTGAAAGAATTTGTTTCTACGTCTTCTTATTGAACGTTGCGGCTTGATCAGAATTTGTAGACGAAGATCCTTTAAAAATCTGACCTGAGGAAGCTTGAATCTACTCGATCAAGGAGAGAAAAATGATTCCTTTATCAGCAGATCTTCTGGATCAAATGCAGAGAGATCGATCTTGACGAGAGCGGCGGCTTCAGATGTCGTTCTTGAGAAAAGTCGGTCGAACCAGTAATTTAGGAAAGTACGGAATCCGCTCTTAAAAGATTCTTCTTTTTCTTTTCTGCTTAGGGTTATGTCTTATTGAAAAGACTTTATATAGGATTACCCTTAACAGCTAGAAAGGATGTTGGTACCCTAGTTTGATTTGAGTTTAGTCTTCTCCTTTTGTCCCTTGACCGAAGAAATATCTATGGTCAATGGTTAGTGGTCTAACTGTAGAGTCCCCGCTTTTCCAGATGAAGAATTTGGTTAAGTAGTTTTTCGTTCGACTATAGTCGAACGCCGCTCGACTATCGTCGACTAACTGTTCGACGATCGTCCATCAGTTGTTCGACTTTCAGTCTGCGAAGATAGTTCGACTATCGGTTGATAGTTCGACTATCTGTGTGCTTTGATAGTTCGACTATCTGTTGATAGATCGACTATCTGCTTTCTTCTGATAGTTCGACTATCTGTTGTTAGATCGACTATCTGCTTTCTTCTGATAGTTCGACTATCTGCTGATAGATCGACTATCTGTTTTCCCTTGGTAGTTCGACTATCTTCCTTGATAGTTCAAGTATCTGATAGCTCGACTATCTATTGATAGTTCGACTATCTGTCGTTCTCTGATAGTTCGACTATCTGCTGATAGGTCGACTATCTGTTCTGCGTTGATAGTTCGACTATCTGTTGATAGGTCGACTATCTGTTCTGTTCTGATAGTTCGACTATCTGTTGATAGGTCGACTATCGGTTATGCTTTGATAGTTCGACTATCTGTTGATAGGTCGACTATCTGATAGCTCGACTATCTTCTGATAGATCGACTATCTGTTGTGATGGTTCGACTATCTCCTTTGATAGATCGACTATCTGGATCGTTCGACTATCTGCCCGATAGGTCGACAATCTCCGTGCGTCGGTCGACAATCTCCGAAGGTCGTTCGACGTTTTTTGTCTGCCTCTTTATTTTGTATTTATTTATTATATTTAATTAATTAATACATTATCTTGCATGTTTTATTTCAGTTGTTTTATGATAATATTTCCAGGCAATCTGCTCCATCCCTTCTGTCTGAGTAAAATATTTTCAGATAAAGTTGTTTGTCTTATTAGCTGACAATATATTTTACTTTATCTGCTGTCAGTCCTTTATAGCCGTTAGACTGAAAAGTCTTTCTTTTGCTATAAAGAGTTTGTTTCTGATGTGACTTTATTTAGTACTTTATTATCAGATTGCTTCCTGCAGCTTCATCGAAAGAGGTTTATTCCTTTTATAGAATGTTTTTGCTGCAGAGATTGTTTGTCCTTTTTGATATTTGCAGCCCAGGTTTCAAGTTTCAGAAGAAGACAAACAATTCAAATTGAAGAGAGCCGTTGCTTGTTGCTGCTATAAAAGCAATCCTTTGGAGAAGGATTTGAGCTAGCTAACCAATTATTCATTTAAGCATTCAAGCCTTAATCAAGATCAAGTTTTCTGCTCTCAGCAATTTCCATTCATCTGAGATGTGTTAAGCTCTTCTGCTCTTCTTCAACCTGAGTTCTCCTGCTTCCAGGAAGTTCAAACTCAGAGTTCTTTTGAAGAAGAAGAAGAAGACAGCTGCTTGAAGATTTCTAATTTATTATTTATTATCTTCTTGTAGTTTTTCCTTCAGATCTTTCTGTAGAGTTTTCTGCACTGAAGCAAGACTTCACCTGGACATCTTTGAGCCAGGGGGAGCCTTGATTCTTTAGAGCTTTCTAGCTCAGTGCAAGTCCTTGTGCTTCTCTAAACTTTTGTAAAATAGAGAAGACATCTTAACCTTCTTTCCCCCTCCTGTACAGGGTTATTACTCCCTTCAAAAGTATCCCTTGGTGGCAGGGCACCTGATCAAAAACCTGTGTTCGGTTTTTAGACACCTGATCAAAAGTCTAAAAGGTTTCTGGATCTACCTGAAGCAGATCCTGTTGGTGGCAGGGCACCTGATCAAAAACCTGAGTGGATTCCTACCTTGTTGGTAGAAGAGTGGACGTACCCAAGTTGTTTGGGGAACCACTATAAATTCCTTGTGTCGTCTGGATTGCCTTGTTTAATTCCTGCATTGTGGCTGTGAATAGATATAACTAGGTTTGCTAGTTGCTGATAAGGTTTTCCAAGCCTTAACTGTAATTACAGTTAGCTTGAGTTTGTGCACAACACTGTGTTAGGCTTTAGGGTTATTTCTATATCTATAATCTTTTCATTCCGCATTTCACTCCAAGGGAGTTGGGTAGACTATTAAGTTTTGTCTAGTGCAAAATTTGATAACTCTATTCACCCCCCCTCTAGAGTAGTATCAATCCCTTCACTTTCAATTGGTATCAGAGGGAGGTTGACTGACTGAATAGGCTAACACCTATGTCACAAGATCCTGATAGATACCAAAGCTTATAGATATTCACTATCATGGCCCAGTCCAAGGATTATTCTAGCACCAGACCTCCAGCATGCAACTTAGCTAAGTTTGGCATCTGGAAGGCAAGGATAAAATTATATATGAATTCTATTGATGAAAGCATCTTTGCTTCTATTTTGTCAGGTCCCCCAAGAGCACCTACTGCTGCTACTGCCTCATCATCTGATATGAGTGCAGTGCCTCCTCCAGATTACAATGATGAGTACAAGAAGGCCAAGATAGCAGATGCCAAGGCAATGAACATTCTGGCTCAGACAATGTCTGATGAGGTATTCTAGAAGATTGCTGACTGCTCTTCAGCAAAAGCCATGTGGGATACACTGAACCAGATTGTAGCTGGTTCAGCTGATGAAACGAAGGGCAGAAGGTCCAACCTTATCTCACAATATGAAAACTTCAAGAAAACTGATGCTGAATCAGTTGAAGCCATGTACACCAGGCTCAGCTCAATCATCAATGAGCTGAGGACTCTTGACAAGGACATATCATTGACAGAGGTCAATGATAAGATTCTTATGTGCTTCCCTAACACATTGGATCTAAGGATCTAGCCCATCAAGGAAGCCAGAAATACAAATGAGATTTCAACTGAAGCCCTTCTCGGCAAGCTCAAGTCTTTTGAGCAAGTGCTGAAGACAAGGGAAGCAGAAGCAGAAGCAAAGACCCCTACTCCAAAAAGAAAAGAGCAATCTCTAGCTCTTAAGGCTGCTGATGCTTCTGAAGGCAGCCAGTCAAATGAGGAGCTAATGGCATTGTTTGCCAAGAGGTTTCTCAAGATGGGGAGAAAGGAATTCAGAAAGAAGTCTTCACGCTATGAAGACAAACCAAGGTATGACCGTTCACCTGCTAAAGAAATTATATGGTATGGTTGCAGGAAGCCTGGACACATCTTACCAGAGTGTCCAGAGGAGAAGAACAAAGATAAGAGGAAAGAAAAGGAACAACACAGGAAGCACTCCAAGCCATCCTCCCACAAGAACAAGAAGAAGGAGAGAGGTTTCATTGCTGAAACCTGGAGTGATTCTGATGAAGAATCCTCCTCCTCAAGCTCCAGTGAAGATGAGGAAGAGAAGAAGGCAAAAGAAGTTTGCCTGATGGCAATAAATGCCTGCAGCAATCACTCAATTGCAGAGAGTTCAGATTCAGAAGAAGAAATGCCAACAGAAGATGAGGTACTATCTTCTTATGACTTCACTTCTGAAGAATTTAAATTAGATTTTAAATCATTAAGCTTAGACTTAATTAGTTCAGAAAAGGAGATTAAAGAACTTAGAAATAAGTTAGCTGACTCAGAATTAATTGCTACAGAAAATATTAGGTTAAAGGAAGATCTCATTACTTGTAGTGAAGAAATTAAATTTCTTAAAATGAAGTTAGCTAAGTCTAAGAGGTTAGAAGAATCACTTAATGGTAGAAGCCTTAAGTTATTAGAAATTACCAGCATGACTAACACTAGGTCAGGTAATAACAAACTAGGCTTAGGAGCTTCTCCCAGTGAACCCCCAGTTATTCTTAAAAATAATCTTTCAACTCCAGTGAACATCATTTCAGCTAGTGGAATGAAGAACACTGAGCAAGTAAACCAAGTTAATAAAACTTTAAATAAGGCTAAGAGAGAGAAAAGAAAGAAATTTTTTAAAGAAATGCAAAGAGCGTCGAACGCCGCTCGACGATCGGAAGCTCAATGGTTGAACGAAGCTCGACGATCTGAGCGCCCATCGTCGAACGTCGATCGACGTTTTCAATATTATTTTCAAAATCATCATCAGTACCATAGAAACCTAAATGAAAATAGAAACCCTAGGTTTGTTGACCCATCATCTGCATGGAGAATCCCACCTAGGAGATCTCACCCATTAGGTTATCACCCTCAGCCTGCATTTTCATTTATTTCTAGCTTTTCTTATGTGAAAAACAAGGGACCCAAGGTTACCTGGGTCCACTCTGTCTAAATAAATGTCTTGCAGGTGAAGGCCTATCCTATCACTCAAAATAAGTGGTATTTAGATAGTGGATGCTCCAAGCATATGACAGGAAATAAAAATCATCTGTCAAAATTCAAAGCTAAGCTCGGCCCAAAAGTTATCTTTGGAGATTCCAGCTCTGGTCAGACAGAAGGCTATGGCAGGATTACAATTGGAGATGTTACTTTCAAGAGAGTTGCATATGTGACAGGACTGAAGCACAATTTGATCTCAGTCAGCCAGCTATGTGATGCTGGCTACCAGGTTTCATTTTCTAACTCCTCTTGCAATATTACTTTAAATAATAATGTTGTTTTAGTAGGCATTAGAATAGGTAATATTTATTTAGTAGATTTCAATTCATCTCTCTCTGAAATCTGTTTATTTAATGAAGTAACAATTAATAATAATTCTTTGTGGCATAAGAGGCTTAGTCATGTTAACCTTAAAAATATATCTAGGTTATCTAAACACAACCTTGTTAGAGGTTTACCTTCTTGCCCCTACAAGAAGGAGAGCCTTTGCAAGGCTTGTCAGCTAGGCAAGCAAACCAAAAACTCTTTTAAATCAGTAAATAAGAGTGATTCTCCTAGAATCTTGTACTTATTACATTTGGACCTTTTTGGCCCAATAAATGTACAGAGTTTAGGAGGGAAGTATTACACCTTAGTAATTGTAGATGACTTCTCTAGGTTCTGTTGGGTTTTCTTTTTGAGAACTAAGGCTGATAACTTCAAAGCCCTTACAGAATTTCTACTATGTGTGCAGACTGAGTACTCTACTCATGTGGCCTTGATCAGAAGTGATCATGGTACTGAGTTTGACTCTCTTCTCATGCAAGAATTCTGTGAGAGAGAAGGTATCAAACATAGCTTCTCAGCTCCTAGAACTCCCCAACAAAATGGGGTAGTTGAAAGGAAGAACAGAACACTCATTGAAGCTGCTAGTACATTGTTGGCAGAGGCTAACATGCCTCTCTCCTAATGGGCAGAAGCTGTTAGCACAGCCAATTATGTCTTCAATAGAATTCTGATACATAAGCTTAAGTGTAAAACTCCTTATGAGTTGCTTAAAGAAAAGAAACCTAAAATTAATTATTTTAGAGTGTTTGGCTGTATTGTTTATATTCATAATAACAATAAAGAATACCTTAGAAAGTTTGAAGCAAAAGCTTCAATGGGAATTATGCTTGGATATTCCCAAGTAAGCAAAGCTTATAGGGTTTATAACAAATCAACCTGTAAAATTGAAGAATCTGTGCATGTATCTTTTGATGAGTCTCAGATGTTTTACAAGGAGAAGGAAAATTCTCCTTCCTCTAGTTCATTGCAGGTACCTGATGCTACTCAAGAGATTCTTCAACTATCAACTCTTCAGATCACTGAATCAGACAGTGATGAAGACATTGCAGAAGCTGTTGTTGTACCACCAACAGTAGATCAAATTCCTCCTGAGGAATTAATCCTAACTGTTGCTGAAGATCACATCCCACCTGCTGATATTGTCACACTTAGAGATCACCCCACATCTCAAGTGATTGGAGACATATCAGCTGGTGTGCAAACAAGACACCAATTAAGACAGGATGTGATGCACGCTTGTTTCCTCTCACAGGTTGAGCCCCTCACCTTTAAAGATGCTGAGCTAGATCCCCACTGGATCATTGCTATGCAAGAGGAACTCAATCAATTTGAGAGATGTAAAGTTTGGACTTTGGTTCCAAGACCTAAAGGCCAACTGATCATAGGCACCAAGTGGGTGTATAGAAACAAGTTGGATGCAAATGGAATTATTGTAAGGAATAAAGCATGGCTTGTAGCTCAGGGCTACAGACAGGAGGAAGGTATAGATTATGACCAAACCTTTGCTCCTGTTGCAAGGCTAGAAGCAATAAGGATCTTCTTGGCCTATGCAGCCTACATGAAGTTTAAGGTGTTCCAAATGGATGTCAAAAGTGCATTCCTAAATGGTGAGCTTAAGGAAGAGGTGTTTGTTGAACAACCACCAGGGTTTGTTTCTTCAACTCAGCCCTCACATGTGTTTAAGTAGCAGAACGCTCTTTATGGACTAAAACAAGCTCCCAGAGCCTGGTATGAGACTCTAGCTAGTTTCCTTTTAGAGCACAACTTTACTAGGGGAGTAGTTGATAGAACCCTTTTCGTCAAGCATCACAAGGACACAATCCTGTTAGTTCAGGTGTATGTAGATGATATTATATTTGGCTCCACTGATCCCAAACTTTGCAAAAGGTTCTCTGACCTGATGCACTCTAAGTTTGAGATGAGTAGTATGGGTGTGCTGTCTTACTTTCTTAGTCTCCAAGTTAAGCAAGATGCTGATGGTATCTTCATCTCCCAATCAAAATATGCCAAGGAATTGGTAAAGAAATTTGGGATGGCTGATGCTTCAGCAATGCCTACACCTATGACTACTAATGTAGTTATTGATTCTGATGATCACGGCAAGCCAGTTGATCAAAAGAATTATAGGGCCATTGTTGGTTCCCTATTATATCTAACTGCAAGTAGGCCTGATATAATGTTTGCTACATGCCTTTGTGCTAGATTCCAGGTCAACCCCAAGGAATCTCATCTGATTCTTCTCAAGAGAATCCGGAGATACCTGAAGGGATATCCAAATCTAGGACTTTGGTACCCAGCTGAGTCAGAATTTGAATTAATTGGATAATCTGATTCTGATTATGCTGGTTGGAGAGTAGACAGGAAGAATACCTCAGGAACTTGCCAGTTCCTGGGAGAGAGATTGGTCTCTTGGTTCTGTAAGAAGCAGGCTTCTGTATCAACTTCAACTGTAGAGGCTGAATATATAGCAGCTGCTAGTTGTTGTTCACAGATCCTATGGATTCAAAACCAGCTTGTGGATTATGGTTACTCACACAAGAACACCAAAATCATGTGTGACAGTACCAGTGCTATCTCAATTGCACAAAATCCAGTGCACCACTCTAGAACGAAGCACATTGAGATTCGGCACCATTTCCTGAGAGATTGTGTGGAAAAGAACAAGATTTGTCTTGAGTTCATATCCACTGAGTTTCAGAGAGGTGATATATTCACCAAGCCCTTAGATGAACAGAAGCATCTGTTATTTTTAGTTCAACTAGGCATGATCAATGGACGAGACTAAGTGTGACTATATCTGCCAATGTTGAAACCTGCTTGAAGATCGTCGAACGATGATCGAAGATCGTTGAACGGATCAAGCCTATCGTCGACCTCTGGTTAATGATAGCTTATCTGTTTGAAGATCGTCGACCGGCGTTCGAAGATCGTCGAACAGGTCGAGCTTATCGTCAATCTCTGGATGACGACAGCTTGTTGGTTGAGAAGCCAGAAATAGTCGAATGATTGATCGACTACTCTGCTTCTGGACCGATCGTCGAACGGCCGTTCGACCATCGGGTCCAGTATCTTTTTAATAGATCGACTATCTCCAGTCTAATATAAAGCCGATAGTCGACCTAGGTTAAAAGATCTTTTGTTTTATCGTCGACGGAGCGTGACTTTTCGCATTCTGTCTTCCCGCTTGCGATTTTCTGCCGCTCCGTCTCCTTCGACTTCTCCGTCCTTCTCGCGCATTCTCCAGCAATTCAATGGCGATTTCTCCAGCAGTGCTAGCGGTTGTGAAGTTCGATGCAGGTTTCAGCGTCGATTTTGACGCATTCAGTTGCTGTGAAGCAGGGATTGTAGAAATTCTTCAGTTATGCCGAGATCAAGGTCTAGAAAGATTAATGTCTACAAGGATAAAGTTAAATGTCCCTAGGCAGGGTTATTGGAATTTTTCTGAAGGAGAAGTATCCTCAGCTGCTGGTCTCCGTTGCAACAACAATTAATGCGAGTAAGAAGATGGACCCGAATCTGTTCTCCAAGTGGAAGAGGACTTTTGTGAAGCCCGCTCTCACAAGGGTTGCTCCAGCGACATCAGAGAGCACTAGGACTGATCCAGTCGCTCCTCACCCGGTAGAAGCTCGCTCAGCTCATTCTCTTCCATTATCTTCTTCTGCATTACCATCAACTTCTACTGAAGTAGTTCCATCCTCTTCAGTTCCGTCTACCTCAGTTGAAGTTCCATCAACTTCAGCTAAAGTACGACTTTCTCCTTCTCCTGTTCGAGAAACAACAACAGTTGTTCTTCCTTCCCCTCCAGCATCTCCTCTTCCTTCTCATCTGGCTAGGATATCTGCTCCTAGTTTTGATTTGTTAGGATCTGAGAGGATTCCAACACCTCCTCAGTCTCCTATTCAGTCCCCTATTCATTCTCCACATCATGCTCCATCTCCAATTCGATCTCTAGTCCACACCACTTCTCATCCTAACGCTACAACCATCTCTACTGCATCTCAATCCACTGCAATTCCATCATCTTTTGAGATAACCCCAGAATTCATTTCCAGCATTTTGGAGTTGATTACCCCTTCAATCAAAATCATGATTGAAGAGACAATTGCTCCACTTGCCTCCTCTATTGCTACCTTGAATGCTTCCATACAATCACTGTCTAAATCTGCTGAGCCCTCTTCTTCCAGGGGCCTGGTTTCAGTTCCCACTGAAATCAGGCAGGGGGAGATATTCTGTGAAGATGCCTCAGAGCTTCCAGCCTCCTCCCTTCCAGCAGTTCTTCCAGCAGTTCAAGAAGAGACTGATCCAGCTCAAGATGAATCAGGTTCAGTGTTATCTGATAAAGAAATATCTGATGCAGTCATGTTATCTGAATTTACTGTAAAAGTTTGTTTAGAAGATCTCACCACTCCCTTGGTTGCCCGTTTCCTAGAAGGAATTATTACATCCTATCTAGATGAGTCCTGGGAGTTGGTAAAATATGAAGGTAATTCACTCATCCGCTTTATTGACGAGTCAATTGATTTGCTAGCTTGTGAATACCTAGAAGGAATGATTTTAGCTTATTTAGCAGATTTGTGTTCATAAATCTAAAGATTATATTAAAGAAGATATAGCTGCTCAGGTTATAGCAATTGTTTTAGAAGCTGCTCCAGATGTTCCTGATGTTCAAGTAGATCCAGAACTGGATTCCTTTTTAGATGATATAGAAGATGTGTCTGAAAATCAAGAAGAGAAAGCAAGAGATGCTTGGAATCAAAGAGTACAATCTTTGTTGGAAGAGAAAGAAAAGGATTTACAAGTTTAAAAATCAACTATTTGGGATGATTCCCCAGGACTTGATTTGGATTCCCTTCTGGCTCAGGATGCCATAGAAGAGGAAAAAGAGAAAGCTGATCTAAAATTAAAGGAAAAGGCTGTTTCTGAAGCCTATGACCCATATGACAATCCTCCATCATCTCACTCTGAAGATGAAGAGGATTCAGATTTATCTGAGAATTCAAAGAAAAAGAAAGCTGCACAGAAGAAAAGAAAAGCTGTTGCCCCTCCTCCTCTCAATCGTGATAATGACACTCCATATTATATTCTGAAAGGAATTGACCCCAAGTCAAAAGAGTTTCAACATTGGATGTGGTTCTCCAAGAACCAGCAAAAAGAGAGAAAGAGATCTAAGAAATATGATAGTCCTACCCCCAGATGGAATCCAGAGGTCCTCCTCCTCCACCTCCCGGTGCAGGAGCCTCTGGCAACCTTTCTGCTAATCCTTCTGCTCCGTCAGCAAAATCTGCTCCTTCTCAGTCTTCTTCAAGGAAAAGCTCTCAAGGTTTTCAAGGTAAATCATATTCTGGCTATCAAAGAACTGATACAGTGAGAGAACAAGTGAAGGAGGTTGTGTTTCAAAGACCAACTTTTTCCCCTCCTCCTTCTCCAAAGAAAAGGGTTTCATTTCCAATGCCAGTGCATTCTGAAAAAGTTGTTTCAAAAGGTAAGTAGTTTATTTTGTTTAAAAATTCTAGCAAGAACTTTGCTAAGTCTGCTCCCCTGTCTTATCTAGTTAATCAAGATAAAGAACAAGATGATACTCCTTCCGAGACTGTTTATGAAAGTCCTGAGCTTGATCCTAACTTTAGGATGGCTCGTTTTCTCGAATTGGTTGGAGCAGCTCAAATCAGGAAAGCAAAAGCTGAAGGAAAGGACACTACTGGATTAACCACAATGTCTACATTCAGAAAGAAGGAGTTCGAAATGTTCCAGGTTAGCCCTGAGGTCTTTGACCCTTCTAAGTATATGGAAAAGCACCCAGAAGCCGTTGTTCCAAGGGCTGCAGAATTAAAGATTATTGGCATGAAAGACTTGAAGATGTCTAAGAAAGAGGCCATTGATCCTTTGCGGAAAGTTTCCTTTGTTCCTAGCTCTTCTAACCCTAAGCCAGACTCTGTAGATTCTTAATTTTGTTTAACTGTTATTTATCTGTTTGATAATTGCTAGTTAATTGTTTATCTATTTCCTGTATTAATTTTATTGCTCTATAGCTAGTTCTGTGTTTTAGTTTTTGAGAGACTTAACTCAAATAGGGGGAGATTGTTGGTACCCTAGTTTGATTTGTGTTTAGTCTTCTCCTTTTGTCCCTTGACCGAAGAAATATCTATGGTCAATGGTTAGTGGTCTAACTGTAGAGTCCCCGCTTTTCCAGATGAAGAATTTGGTTAAGTAGTTTTTCGTTCGACTATAGTCGAACGCCGCTCGACTATCGTCGACTAACTGTTCGACGATCGTCTATCAGTTGTTCGACTTTCAGTCTGCGAGGATAGTTCGACTATCGGTTGATAGTTCGACTATCTGTGTGCTTTGATAGTTCGACTATCTGTTGATAGATCGACAATCTGCTTTCTTCTGATAGTTTGACTATCTGTTGATAGATCAACTATCAGCTTTCTTCTGATAGTTCGACTATCTGCTGATAGATCGACTATCTGTTTTCCCTTGGTAGTTTGACTATCTTCCTGGATAGTTCAACTATCTGATAGCTCGACTATCTGTTGATAGTTCGACTATCTGTCATTCTCTGATAGTTCGACTATCTGCTGATAGGTCGACTATCTATTCTGCGTTGATAGTTCGACTATCTGTTGATAGGTCGACTATCTGTTCTGTTCTGATAGTTCGACTATCTCTTGATAGGTCGACTATCGGTTTTGCTTTGATAGTTCGACTATCTGTTTATAGGTCGACTATCTGATAGCTCGACTATCTTCTGATAGATCGACTATCTGTTGTGATGGTTCGACTATCTCCTTTGATAGCTCGACTATCTGGATCGTTCGACTATCTGCCCGATAGGTCGACGATCTCCGTGCGTCGGTCGACAATCTCCGAAGGTCGTTCGACGTTTTCTATCTGCCTCTTTATTTTGTATTTATTTATTATATTTAATTAATTAATACATTATCTGGCATGTTTTATTTCAGTTGTTTTATGATAATATTTCCAGGCAATCTGCTTCATCCCTTCTGCCTGAGTAAAATCTTTTCAGATAAAGTTGTTTGTCTTATTAGCTGACATTATATTTTACTTTATCTGCTATCAGTCCTTTATAGCCGTTAGACTGAAAAGTCTTTCTTCTGCTATACAGAGTTTGTTTCTGATGTGACTTTATTTAGTACTTTATTATCAGATTGCTTCCTGCAGCTTCTTCGAAAGAGGTTTATTCCTTTTATAGAATGTTTTTGCTGTAGAGATTGTTTGTCCTTTTTGATATTTGCAGCCCAGGTCTCAAGTTTCAGAAGAAGACAAACAATTCAAATTGAAGAGAGCTGTTGCTTGTTGCTGCTATAAAAGCAATCCTTTGGAGAAGGATTTGAGCTAGCTAACCAGTTATTCATTTAAGCATTCAAGCCTTCATCAAGATCAAGTTTTCTGCTCTCAGCAATTTCCATTCATCTGAGAAGTGTTAAGCTCTTCTGCTCTTCTTCAACCTGAGTTCTCCTGCTTCCAGGAAGTTCAAACTCAGAGTTCTTTTGAAGAAGAAGAAGAAGAAGACAGCTGCTTGAAGATTTCTAATTTATTATTTATTATGTTCTTGTAGTTTTTCCTTCAGATCTTTTTGAAGAGTTTTCTGCACTGAAGCAAGACTTCACCTGGACATCTTTGAACCAGGGGGAGCCTTGATTCTTTAGAGCTTTCTAGCTCAGTGCAAGTCCTTGTGCTTCTCTAAACTTTTATAAAATAGAGAAGACATCTTAACCTTCTTTCCCCCTCCTGTACAGGGTTATTACTCCCTTCAAAAGTATCCCTTGGTGGCAGGGCACCTGATCAAAAACCTGTGTTCGGTTTTTAGACACCTGATCAAAAGTCTAAAGGGTTTCTGGATCTACCTGAAGCAGATCCTGTTGGTGGCAGGGCACCTGATCAAAAACCTGAGTGGATTCCTACCTTGTTGGTAGAAGAGTGGACGTACCCAAGTTGTTTGGGGAACCACTATAATTTCCTTGTGTCGTCTGGATTGCCTTGTTTAATTCCTGCATTGTGGCTGTGAATAGATATAACTAGGTTTGCTAGTTGCTGATTAGGTTTTCCAAGCCTTAACTATAATTACAGTTAGCTTGAGTTTGTGCACAACACTGTGTTAGGCTTTAGGGTTATTTCTATATCTATAATCTTTTCATTCCGCATTTCACTCCAAGGGAGTTGGGTAGACTATTAGGTTTTGTCTAGTGCAAAATTTGATAACTCTATTCACCCCCCCTCTAGAGTAGTATCTATCCCTTCACTTTCAAAGGATATTAATGACGACACGTGGACCAATCACGTTGAGTTATTTGAAATTTCCGCCGTTCTGGACACAGAACAAAAATTTCTGGAAAGTAGACTTAGTTCTCGAGAAGTGGCTATAGTTCTCGAGAACAAGGAACTGAGTTCTAGAGAACTGTCTTGACTTCTCGAGAACTAAATTCTTTAGAAAAGATTTGGACTTCTCGAGAACACAAGGTTTAGTTCTCGAGAACTAATTGACTTCTCGAGAATAAACACTTAAGAAACTTTTCTGAACTACTCGAGAACAAACACTTAGAAACTTTTGTGAACTTCTCGAGAACAAAGAGAAAGACTTCTCGAGAACTGAGGGAGGACTTCTCGAGAACTAAAGAAGACTTCTCGAGAACTTAACTTAGAAAAAATTCTGAGGCAAATCCTGACTATTCAAGAAATTAAGCTGGTAGATCTCGATAACTGAAGACAAGCTTCTCGAGAACAATAAGACTTCTCGAGAACTATACCTTTGGCTTCTCGAAAACTGACCAAGACTTCTCGAGAACAAATAGGACTTCTCGAGAACTATAACTTAGAAAATTTCTTGAATCGGTCCAAACTTCTCATGAACTATATAGTTAAGCTTGTCGAGAACTATGAGAGCTTCTCGAGAACGAAACTACACTTCTCGAGAACTCTGAAGTTGCTTCTCGAGAACTTGAAATAGATAATTTTAAAGAATTTTAGAGAATGTTTTTTTCTGTTCCTGTCTTCATCCCATGCTCCCAATGTATCAACATTATGTGTATCCCAATTGAGAGGCTATACATGAGTCAATATTTTGGATCACACAGTAAGGGATTACACTGTATGGTCCTGTGTTCCTGACCCACTATAGACTGACATTGGTCGACACTTAGCACTGAGAATCTGCAAACATTCAATTAGAACAAGGATATCAAATACAACTTAATTCATCTTAGTTCAAGGGTGACTTCATGCAAATCTGGGTTATTGTGGATGCAATACCCAACATAAGCTTCATTGGCACTGACGACTAACTAGCTAACATATTCACAAAACCACTCCCAAATGCACGTTTCTAATTACTTTGACTCGAGCTAGGCATTCTGGACCTCTCTTCCTAGTCAACATTTTTAGTTTGATTGTGTTTTTTTTACTTTCTTTGGTTATTTTATCTATGTTTCATTTTTTTCATTTATTTGCTTGTGTGTTATTTATTTGAGTTCCCGTGTCGATTTTTTTGAAAAAAAAAACACAAAAAATATAAAAACCAAAAAAATAAAAAAACAAAAAAATAACAAAAAAATTATTAAGTGATCATGTTTTATAGGTACACATGACCTGAAATTAGGCTATAACGAATACATATAATGTTTGAATTAAGGGTGGAATTCCATATGAACATTATCCCCGGTCATGGTGTATCAAATCTATAGCTGTATAGCCAATGAGTGCGACATTACATGTTAGTGTATGTAGACTATACCTCTAGGTATGTGTGTGGATTTAGGTAGGGGAATGACTTCACACTATTCATACATCCCTAGATGGATCACTCATGTATAAATACTATGCTTACATGCTATAACTTGTGATATTGTATCTTAACACGTTATAAATACCTTGAATAATTAATGTCACGAAACATATGTGCTTATATAATGATTATAACTTTGGGCCAAATCACTAGTGTTAAGGTCTTATGTATATAAGTTAAAGTGTATTTATCTAGGTGGATAGATTTTGATTGACTCAGGACTCCATGAACTCAAAAAACTATGTATAAGTGATAGCTCAATACACACTAAAAAGAAAACTATGTATGCTATCAAATGTCATGTCAAGGACCCCCAAGCACTACTCATTCCTCCTGATAAGTCTTTATGAGCATTGTGAGGATGAGCACCTTGGTTCAAAGAGTTCTTTCGATCTTGTGCATAAACTCTAACTTAAGCCTAATGCCCCTAGTTCAAGTCTTGGTATGATATAGATAGACATGTGACATGATAGTTCAGTTTATTTCTCTTGTGTTAGCATTTTAAATGATCGAGATAAAACATGTAAAATAAGATTTTTCTACTTGATGTTTTCTCTCTTTTGATGCTACACGTACATGTTAATGCCTTATTTAACGCTTCCATACATATGAGTTGAACGGAAACTACACTATATATTTTTCGCACATAGGTACTAGCACATGATTTATACTTCTGATGTTTACTATGTTTAAATATAATTAACTATATAACTCTCATAGAATTGTATTGCTCCTCGTTGTGTGCTTAGTCTACTCTGTGCTGTCCAATACAAAAAAACTCTGCAAAATGACTTATTTTTTGTTTGTATACTCCACTCGTATGTATGCCCATGTTCTTTATATTCTCTATTTTGCTTTTTTTTGGTCACCCCAATTATTCTCACTGTTTGCTTTACTGATTGTGTGCAGTGTCTGTTGTTTCTTTCACGCTCATCATATATAATATTTTTAATCTCGCATGACTGTTTGGCCTTGCCCAAACCTTTTGATACTATCAAAGGGGAGAAGAGATTGTTCATGAGTATGATTACATGTAGGGGGAGCTTGTTTCAATGTGTGCACAAAGATAGGGGGAGCATGTAGAACACGTAGGTAGGCGGAGCGTGTGTGTAGGGGAGCTATATAAAGAACCTAAAACCTGAACGTTCAAGATTATCTTTTATATATTTTCACTCTATCATGTACTTCTTTGCTATTTCTCATGAACCAGATTTGATATTATCAAAAGGGGAGTTTGTTAGAACCGTTATTTCACATTCACTGTATTTGAGAATATCAAGTCCCAGGTTGCATTTGATCACATCTTGTGTTGATATAGTGTGCAAGTTGACAGGTTCACACAAAGAAGACTCATATGGATACTAACGTAGAGCGAAAGAAGTTACCGTTGAGCGGTAGCGTGAATTAATTCGACGAAGCTCTAAGGAACCTATCACACCACATTAGTCTTACCGCTCCCGCTCACTATAGTATTTAATTCAACAGAGCACTCGAGAATCTACCACACAAGCGTCATCTTGTACCGCGCCACACAACCTCAATTAATGTTGTGAGTAACGACAGGCGATAGGACGGGCTATAGCTGGGTGGAATTTATTTCCAGGCTCCCAAAACCTACCAAAAAGCGCTAGTGCATACCGCGTTGCGCTAGCCCACTCTACGCCACGTTGAGTGCGTTGAGACAGCACTACCATCGGGCGCTAGCGTGATACCGTGCCACGGTAACTCACTCAACGCTCCAAGGCATTGATTGCATTGAGACAACACTACTGTCTAGCGCTAGCTTGGTACAGTGACGCGGTAACCCACTCAACTCTTCAAGGCATTGATTACGTTGAGATAGACCTACTGCTTAGCGCTATCTACCTACCTCACCATGCTAGCATTTGAAAAAGTAAAATCTTCGTTTTGAATATTTTTCCAAATTCTGAGAACAGCAAGGACATCAAGCGCGCTAACCTACCGCCGGGTGCTAGTCTTAACGTTGGAGGTATCCTATTTTCATGAAGACCTATATAAGGCCACCTCGGTTTTTTTTCTCATGACCTAAGATGAAAAAGGACATGTTCATGCATTCCTGGGTTCGGCCACCTCTCTGCGTTCTGTTCCAATCTTCTTTGTCAAAGGAAAAGAACTCCGCCTTCCTCCTGTTCGTGAACCGAGATCTCTGGTGATCCAAAGACTACATCGATTATGAAGAAATGACTGGTGGCAAGCACACAGAGATCTCAAGCACCGGCCGTAGATCGCGATATGGAAAAATCATAGAGGGAGACATCAATCTTAATTTCTTTTAAACTTTTTGTAATTTTCTTTTTCTATCTTTCTTTTGGTGAGGAAAATCGACCGATAAAGGTTTTCAGAATCTGGGAAGGACCAAAACTCACACTTGCATAACATAGCAAACAACTTATTCTCCCTCAAAGCAGACAAAACCAAATTCAAGTGTTAGGCATGCTCTTCAGCACTACGGGAGTAAACTAAAACATCATCAAGAAAGATGACCGCAAAATGGTCCAAAACATCCTTGAGCACTATGTTCATCATATCCATGAAGGCAGAAGGTGTGTTAGGCAAACTAAAAGACATTACCAAGAACTCATAATGTCCATGCCGAGAACGAAAAGCGGTTCGTGGAATATGCGTCTCATGAATCCTCAATTGGTGGTAAACCAAATAAAGATCAATCTTTGAAAACAAAGTACTACAATGCAACTGGTCAAACAAATGATCTATTCACGGTAAGGGATACCTGTTCTTGATAGTCACCTTGTTCAGTTCCCTATAATCGATGCACAACCTCATTGATCCGTCTTGTTTCTTGAGAAATAGCACAGGAGCACCCCAAGGCTAAGAACTTGTTCAAATAAATCCTTTCTACTCTAACTTATCCAGCTGGGCATATAACTCATCCAGCTTACGAGGGGCCATACGGTACGGTGCCTTAGCATTAGGACGAGAAAACAGCTAAAGATTGATAACAAACTCCACATCCATCTCAGGCGGAAGATCAGAAAGACTATCTATAAATACATCCGGAAACTCTCGCACCACAGGAACATCCTCGATGTGTGGCAAACTACTAACGGTTTCTAAAACAAAAACCAAATAAGAAAAACAACTGGAATTCAAAAATTTACGAGCTCGTACCATAGAAATAATTAGGGAAACCCGGCATGGAAAACCATAAACACTCTTGGGGTGACTGTTGTCCATCTTGAAGTCCAAGAGCCTAACCTTGCACTGGATAACCACATCATTTTTGGATGACCAGTCCTTTCCAAAGATAACATCAAAGTCCTCTAGGTCTAACACCTTTAAATAAGCAAATGCTATGAGATCACCTAGGAGGATCAGATAACTTTGTATACCTTAGTCCAACACCACTGAATCACAGGAAGGAAACATGAAAAAAAAACGAATTGCCAATCTGATCCAGAGTTAGACGATGACGCCCTACAAAGTTCCTAGCCACGAACGAATGGGTAGGCCCTGAATCGAAAAGAACACGCGCCTAACGATTCTTTATGTTAAACTTTCCTATAAAATCGCAAACATAACTAGCACAACAACGCCAAAACTATAGCTAAAAGCTAAGAACAAAAATTAAGCCAGGATCTAACCTGAAATCACTCCGGTAGAGTCCTGTACTTTCTCCATTATCACCACATTTATCTTGCCCTTCCCTTTGTCTAAATGCTGCGGTGGTGGTAATACCTGAAGTGGAACTTGCTGAAGTGTGGGATCAGTCTGTGGGCAACTTGACTCGAAATGTACCTTCTAACCATACTGAAAGAAGAACCTTTCCTTAGACTAACAATGCACAACATCTTGCCCCTTCTTCTTACACATGATGAAAACCAAATCTCTTTTGGGAGCGCTCTGAATCACATGCACTTGCTCCTACTTCTGAGCTCCCAATCTGTTTAAACACTTCTCAAACGGGTGGTCTGACTTGGCGCAAAAACTACACACTGTTGCGCGCTAGGGTTCGAAGAAATAAACGCAACCGAACTAGCAACCCGATGAGGCAAGTATACCTATCGAATTGTAGCAAGGGGACACAAGTGTCGTATTAAGATCCGGGAACTGTTGGCTAAGCTTACTCACACGAACGCTATTATCTTATCGACGGAAAAACTAGGGTTTTAGAAAATCTAAGCACAATGGAGAAATTAAAGCAAACTAAAAAGAGAACTACCACAATTAAGTTACGCTATTAAGCAAACAACTAAGCTAGAAAGGAAATTACCGCAGTTAATAAAAGAGCACAATATATGAGATTACTACAAAAGGTAGAACAATATGAAATGGAAATGCACCCGATCGAGATTCACCTCGGCTAAAGACGATTAAGAAAATGCGATAAAAATCTAAACTTAATAGGATAAAGGTCCTTGACCGTGGAGGTTCCTAAAGCTTGAACACGCTTCTCTCGAAGTCGTGCCCAACTGAGTTTAGGAAGGTCCGACCGACTCTCGTCTAAATCGGAGGCCTAAAACTCGCTTTACGCGGTGAACCCCACTATTGGATTTTACTCCAATCCGGGAGATTTGGACGTCTGCCTCTCTCGAGGGGTGCGTACAACTCCCTTTACTCTTGAATGCTCACTTCATTCTTTCGGCCTCTCGGCTAGCCCAGAATGAAAGCAAAGGCGGAGAGTATATATCGAAAATATACCTTCGACCCGTGATAAATCAAGAGTAATTCAAGGCCCTAACCTAAAAAGAAAAGATTAATTAAAACATCATAACATAATCGCTCTAACCTCGGATCATCAAGATCGAGTACAAGGAGGATTAGTTAATCATAATGGAGTGGAGGGGGGGAAGATGAGTAGAAAAACATAAGAAGAACACAAGCTAAGGAAGAACAATTTTATTAATGAAAAAGGGCAAGTTACACTAATGAAAATAAAATTGCAAGTGCATGAAAATTAAACCCTATTCTAGCCCTACATTAAGCACTAAGCAAGAAGAAAATTACATTAAAAGCTAGCACAAACTATGATTAAACTAGGGTTAACCAAAAAGTACAAAGAGAGGGGGAGAGAGAGAGAGAGAAAGCATGAAAAAAAGATCAAGAAACAAAGGGGCAGCACCTCCCCCACTCAACCAAAGCTTGCTGAAAGGGGGGGGAGGGGGGCTCAATTTATAGATTTTTTCTCGGGTTGGTCACGCCCTCCGACACGCCCTAGGGGGGGCGTGTCAGGGGGCGTGACAGGTACGGATTTGACCTCGGGCTCTGGATTCTGGCGGGAGGGATGATTGCTTCGGTACGTCGGTGGTCACGCCCTAGGTCACGCCCGTGACAGGGGGGCGTGACAGGCATGTCATGTCCAAATCATTGGTCGGAAATCCGTCAGTCGCCGAAAAAGGAGGGTGTCACGCCCATGTCACGGGCGTGACATGGGGCGTGACAGTACTATTTGCGTGCTGAGACGGAACGGCATTTAATGCGGCGGCAGGCTTTGCGGCAGAGGGCGACACGCCCATGTCACGCCCGGTGACACGCCCAGGGAGGGCGTGACAGGGGGGCGTGACAGCGGTTTTAGCCGTTATCTGTCCCTTCCGTCAGGTGTCCTGGGGATCGGGTGACACGCCCAAGGTCACGCCCAAGGAGGGCGTGACAGGGGGGCGTGACAGGCCATTTTGGCGATTTTTCTGAAAACCTGCAAAAAGACAGGAAAAAGTTAGTGGCAATAAAATTTACATAAAAAGGATAAAAATAAACTAATAATAGACATAATTTGTACAATATAAAATATAAAATACGATAATAGTTTAGGCTACAAAACGTATTATCAAATTCCCCCAAGCTTAAGCTTTGCTTGTCCCCAAGCAAAAATATAAAAACTAGAAATTTATAAAAAGGACTAATCAAAAACTTCTAATTATGCCTACACAAG
Organism: Platanthera zijinensis; assembly: GCA_039513925.1. Classification (NCBI taxonomy): domain Eukaryota; kingdom Viridiplantae; phylum Streptophyta; class Magnoliopsida; order Asparagales; family Orchidaceae; genus Platanthera; species Platanthera zijinensis. Next base: position 107,640,607 of record CM077093.1, on the reverse strand, counting down.
TACTATGCGAAATTCTTAGTAGGGAAAAGGTGAAATGTAAGTCTAAAACAATTATTTAGGTATGGTAAAACTTTTATAAACTTTACTTAATAAAAACAAATCATCCAAAATTTTAGCGAGATTTTTTTAAATGGACTTAAGTAAAGCAACAAAAATGAAAAACACGCATTGAGTTGTTACTAGATCCAAGCAACGCATTATAATTATATCAATTTAATTATCAAAAATCTAGGTTTAAATCTAAAACCAAAACTGATTTACTGTTTTTCTTTTCTTAGTTGTTAAATAAAAAACAAAAAGCGTGAATCAAAAGGACTTAAATAGGACAGAAACGTTTGGTTTAGGAAAATGATTAGGAGTGGAATTCAAAGATAAACGTGAAGGTTTAAAATCACACTAAACCAAAAACAAAGAGTTTCAAAAACTTTCATAAAAATATGTACACATTTTTTTTTCTTTTTCTTTTTCTTTTTCATTTTTTTTTCTTTTTTCAAAACAAAGGCCATAAATATTTTTATTTTCCTTTTTGAGTTGGCCAAACAAAAATAAACATCACTTTTGAACATACTTCTTTTTTTTTTCGAAAACCTTTCTCCACAAAAATCACAAAATACCCTATCAAAATCGTCAAAATAATTTATGAAACTCAAAAAGGCTAGTGCGATTCGATAGGTTGGAAATTTTGGCTTTGGTGAAACTGAAATGAAGAGAGGAGCTATCAAATGAAATCGGAAAAAGGCTCAAAAACGGCTAACTAGTGGTACAAGATATTTTAGGTTGGCAGGAAAGCTCAAACGAAAACAAAAATGGCCTAAATCATTTTCACGCTTTTGAATTTATTTAAAACAAAGGTTTGAAAAATTTTCAAAAAGCGAGTCCTAGATAATAAAAGAAGATTGATGAAATTAACTTGAAAATAGAAATAATAGGTGACTTGGATCGTTCACATCTACTACGTTATTCAAAAGTTGACTTTACAAAAATTATTCAAAAACGAAAAAGAAAATAGTGGATGATGAATTTTTGAGAAAGTAAAGGAAATAAAAAACAAAAAACCATAATAGAAATGCGAGTTTTAGAAAAATATTTCACCTTAACGTGCTACCGTGAATTAGAAACACAGCATGGCCAACATTTTACTTGTGAAACATAATTAAAAAGGACGATTAGAAATATTATAATTAACTAAGTTGTTTATAGGAGATTTTGAGTAAAACAAAACTAAAAACTAGGGGTACTATTGAAATACCAAAATGTCTAAACTATTCAAAAATACATATATATTTTTTTTTTTATTTTGAGAAATATTCTTTTTTTTTTTTGGATTTTGGAAAATTTTTCTCTTTTTTGGAATTTTAAGATATTCATTTTTTTTTTTTAATTTTATGGAACTATTTACAAAAAAGGAAATTATTTACACTAAGCAAAAATGAAGGAGGAAATCCTCCCCCAAGCTTAAAACAGACATTGTCCTCAATGGCTAAAGAAGGGGATTGGAGAAGGAGAGAAAAATAAAGTGCAGAATTGAAAAGACATAATTGAAATACAGGGTACTTCCCCGGATTTATTTGCTGCGAAAGCTGAGTGATGTTGATCCCCGAATGTCTTCTTTGGACTTTGTGATGGATTCAGCAATGTTGGAGCAGGCGATCGCAGAAGCTTCAGCTTGTCGGAGCCGTCCGAGGCAAAAATTGTAAAATAAAGAAAACAGAAAAAGATAACTTGGGTTGCCTCCCAAGAGCGCCCTTTGGTTAAAGCGTCGTTGAGCTCGACGCATCAAAAATAATATTGTCCAAAAATATTATTGTCCCGAAATAAAATTGTTTTTGGCAAAAAAATAAAATAAAAATTTCAAGATTAAAGTTCGTGAAGCAGAAACTTAATAGTGTCTGGACTGACATCATCATCACCAGAGAAATACAGTTTAAGACGCTGACCATTCACTTTGAAATTACCCTTATCAGGGTGAGAAATTAAAACAGTTCCATAAGGAAATACTTCTAAAACAGAAAATGGGCCAGACCAGCGAGATTTTAATTTGCCCGGAAATAAACGTAAACGACTGTTATATAACAGGACTTGGTCGCCCGGCTTAAAGTTTTTAGGGTGCCTTAAGTGTTTATCGTGTAAACGCTTCGTCCGCTCTTTATAAAGTTTATTATTTTCATACGCATAAGAGCGCCACTCATCGAGTTCATTTAGTTGAAATTTTCGAAGGTCACCGACTGAGTGAGGATCGAAGTTTAAAAATTTTAAGGCCCAAAAGGCGCGGTGTTCTAACTCCACGGGCAGATGGCACGATTTTCCATAGACCAGCCGATACGGCGTACATCCGAGGGCGGTTTTGTACGCTGTTCGGTAGGCCCATAGAGCATCGTCAAGTTTGGTTGACCAGTCTTTTCTAGAAGTTGAAACAGTCTTTTCTAATATTCTTTTTATTTCTCTATTTACTACTTCGACTTGACCGTTAGTTTGGGGGTGGTAGGCAGTGGACAGTTTATGCGTAACGCCGTATTTAGTAAGGATTTTTGAAAATTGCGCGTTACAGAAATGGGAACCCCTATCGCTAACGATTGCGCGTGGCGTACCGAATCTAGAAAATAATTTTTTTAAAAACATGACTACAACTCGGGAGTCGTTCGTAGGAAGAGCTTGGGCTTCAGCCCATCGTGAAACATAATCAACAGCAACTAAAATATATTTGTTTCCGAAGCTAGAAGGAAGGGGGCCAACAAAATCAATTCCCCAGAGGTCGAAAATTTCGCACTCTAAGAAATAATTTTGCGGCATTTCATTTTTATTAGAAATATTGCCCGACCGTTGGCAACTATCACACCTGCTCACAAAGGCTTGCGCGTCTTTAAACAGGCTAGGCCAGTAAAAACCCGCGCAAAGCACCTTATGAGCGGTGCGAGCAGCTTGATAGTGCCCACCTGTCGGACCTTCATGCAAATGTTTTAGAATATCAATTCCTTCATCAAAAGAAACACATCTCCTTATCACTTGATCCGCACAAATTTTGAAAAGATGCGGGTCTTCCCAAAAGTAGTTCTTCAGCTCAGAAAAGAATTTCTTCTTCTGCTGAGAGGAGAACTCTTTTGGGAGCACCCGGGCCACTAGATAGTTGGCGATGTGCGCGAACCAAGGAGAAGTAGATGTATTAACTAAAAGCAGCTTCTCATCAGGAAAATAGTCATTAAAAGATTTTTCATTTAATTTTTCTATAAAGGGGTTATCTAATCTTGATAAATGGTCGGCGGCCAAGTTCTCGGCTCCTCGCTTATCACGGATCTCTAAGTCAAACTCCTGGAGGAGTAAGACCCAGCGAATCAAGCGAGGCTTGGCATCCGTTTTGGCAAGAAGGTACTTGAGGGCCGAGTGGTCCGTAAAAACAATGATTTTTGAAAGTGTAACGTAAGGGCGAAATTTATCAAACGCAAATACTACGGCTAAGAGCTCCTTCTCGGTTGTGGTGTAATTTTCTTGTGCAGATGTGAGGGTTTTACTAGCGTAATAGATGGGGTGGAAGTTCTTAGATATGCGTTGACCTAATACGGCTCCCACCGCAAAACTACTCGCATCGCACATAATCTCGAAAGGAAGGTCCCACACCGGAGCTATCATAATTGGCGCGTTAATTAACTTTTCTTTAATTAATTCAAAGGCAGAAATACAAGAGTCATCAAAAATGAATGGAGCGTCTTTTTCTAAGAGATGGGTGAGGGGCTTAGTGATCTTGGAGAAGTCCTTTATAAAACGACGATAAAAACCAGCGTGGCCTAGGAAACTTCTTATAGCTTTTATGTTTGTAGGTGGCGGCAACTTCTCAATAACTTCTATCTTGGCAACGTCTACCTCAATACCTTTAGCAGAAATTTTATGACCCAAAACTAACCCTTCCCTCACCATAAAATGGCATTTTTCCCAATTTAGGGCAAGGTTAGTTTCTTCGCATCGTTCTAAGACTTTTTCGAGGTTTTCTAAACATCTATCGAAGGTATCGCCGAACACGGAGAAATCGTCCATGAATACCTCCATAATGCTTTCTACGTACTTGTCAAATATTGCGAGCATACATCGTTGGAATGTAGCCGGCGCATTGCATAATCCAAACGGCATTCTCCGGTACGCGAAGGTGCCGAAGGGACAAGTAAACGTAGTTTTCTCTTGGTCCTCGGGGGAGATGGGTATTTGAAAGTACCCCGAGAGGCCATCGAGAAAACAATAAAAGCTATGGCCGGAGAGACGTTCTAAAATCTGGTCGATAAACGGTAGAGGAAAGTGGTCCTTACGGGTGGCGTCATTTAACTTACGGTAATCTATGCACATACGCCAACCCGTCACCGTCCGTGTCGGGATTAATTCATTATTCTCATTACTAACTACGGTTATCCCTCCCTTTTTTGGAACTACCTGAACGGGGCTAACCCACTTACTGTCTGATATAGGGTAGATAATTCCTGCGTCTAATAGTTTCATAACCTCGCCCTTAACTACTTCTTTCATATTCGGGTTTATACGGCGCTGAGGTTGGATAGAGTTATGCGAATTATCTTCCATTAAAATTTTATGTGTACAGAAAGATGGGCTTATGCCCTTGATATCAGAAATTTGCCAAGCAATAGCCCGGCGATGCTTACGTAGAACTAGAAGAAGTTTATCGTTCTGCGTATCCGTGAGGTAGGCCGAAACGATAACTGGTAACTTGGAGTCTTTTTCTAAGAAAGCATACTTAAGGTGTTCGGGAAGTTCTTTAAGTTCTAGGGTAGGGGGTTCTTCATAAGAGGATTTTGAGATTCTTTCTTTTTCAAAAATAATATCTTCATAAACTTTTTTATAAGGAACGTAATAAGGGGTGGGGCTAGCAGCCAAGACGGCTTCTTGTGCAGATTCAGTGGTAAGAAAAGAGGAAGAACAAAAATCAGAAAACTCTTTTTCAAACTCAGAAAGACAATAAGAAGATTCATCACTTCCTTGCAGTGATTCTGTTGTAAGAGAAGAGGAGCAAAAAGTAGAAAATTCTTTTTCAAAGTCGGCGAGGCAGTAGGAAGAATCATCACTCACGGCGTCTATGAAAAAACATGAGTCATCGTTCGCTAAGGTGTTCTTCATCGAAGGGGTGATCAGAAATGTGACTTCGTCGTCGCCTACTCGAAGAAAGAGCTTACCATTGCTTACGTCAATGATGGCTCGGGAGGTGGCAAGGAAGGGTCGGCCAAGGATCAGGGGAACCTCGACGTCTTCTTCGATGTCCAAAATGACAAAGTCCACCGGGAAGATGAACTTGTCGACTTTCACTAGAACGTCCTCCACTATTCCTAACGGGTACTTGACGGATCTATCGGCTAGCTGGATACTCATACGCGTGGGGTTAAGGCTACCAATCCCTAACTTTTTGAACAACGAAAAGGGCATCAGGTTTATACTTGCGCCTAAGTCGGCTAACGCGTGTTTAACAAAGAGATCACCGAAGACACACGGGATAGAGAAACTACCCGGGTCACTGATTTTCTTCGGCAAACCGTTTGTTAAAACGGCGGAGCACTCGGCGTTAAGCGTGACGTGCGAAAGATTCTCTAACTTCTTCTTGTTTGTGAGGAGGTCTTTAAGATATTTGGCGTATTTCGGCATTTGCGAAATAGCCTCGTGGAAGGGAAGATTAATGTGGATTTGTTTGAAGATTTCTAAGAAGCGGGAGTACTGATCATCTTGACGTTGTCTATTAAGTTCAGAGGGGTATGGAGGAGTTGAATTATTTTTGAAGATGGGTGGTGGAGTGAGATTATTTTCTAAAGTGGGGGTGATTACTTCTTCAGCAGAGGGTGGAAGCGGAGCAGAGCTTTGATTTTTAAAAGCAGAAGCGGAGCTTGCCTCGGGCTCTTCACTTACCATACCGGAGACTTGCTTCCCACTCCGAAGAGTTATAGCTTTCGCTTGCTCTCTCGGGTTGGGTTCGGTATTGGAAGGAAGAGACCCTGCGGGTCGCTCAGAAATTATTTTCGCGAGCTGTCCTACTTGATTTTCTAGACTTTTTACGCTTCCGGTTAACGTTCTTATAGTGGCGTCATTTGTGGTGATATATTTAGAAAGTAATTCCTCCAAGCTTGGAGGTTTTGGGTAATTTTGAAGAAGTGGTGGTGGTGGTGGTTGTGCAGAAAAATCATTTTGCGGAGGTGGGCGCATCGCATTCGATGGATTACTCCATGAAAAGTTCGGGTGATTTCTTAAAGCGGGGTTATAACTATTCGGAAAATTAAAACCAGGCGGATGAAAATTCGCAGCAGAAAAATTATTAAAAGCAGTTCTAGGCAAATTATTAACATAATCTAAATGTTCTGGAGTAGGGGTTGCAGATTCCCATACCTGAGGGGCGGAGGCAACAGTCATCTCCGTGATTTTTTTGCTTAGGATTTCTACTTGCAGAGCGAGCTGGGAGACGTTGTCCACTTCATAGATACCTGCAGGCTTGTTCGGGCGGGACCTAGGCACATTCCACTGATAAGTGTTCATGGCCATGTCCTCAAAAAGCTCAAGAGCGGCTTCCGGGGTCTTATGATTTAAAGTACCGCCAGAAGCTGCGTCTATCATTTGCTTCGTACTTTGATTTAGCCCGTTATAAAACGTCTGCACTTGTAACCATACAGGCAGCGCGTGATGTGGGCATCGTCTTAATAATTCTTTAAATCTCTCCCAGGTTTCGTAAAGGGTTTCAGAGTCTATTTGTCCAAAGGCAGAGATGTCGTTCCTAAGTTTTGCAGTTTTAGCTGGCGGAAAATACTTCGCCAAAAATTTTTCAGTTAATTCATTCCAAGTGGTTATGCTATTTTTCGGAAGTGTGTTAAGCCACTGCTTAGCTTTAGTTCTTAGAGAGAAGGGGAAGAGTCTTAGCCTTATCGCATCATTTGTGACACCATTTATCTTGAAGGTGTCGCAAATTTCAAGAAAGCTAGCTATATGTGCGTTCGGATCTTCATCTTGAAGTCCGTCAAATTGCACATATTGCTGCACCATTTGAATTATGCTAGGCTTTAGTTCAAAGTTATTATTTGCTATAGTAGGGCGGACTATACTCGATTCTGTTCCCTCGAGGTTCGGTCGTGCATAATAGGACATAGTCCTTTGCACGGCCTCATCTACGTTGGGTTCTTCCATTCTTAAAGTATTAAATGACTCGGAGTCCTCAACCGGCACTTGGATGGTAGGACCTTGAAATCGCGATCTTCTCCGAAGAGTACGCTCAATTTCGTGGTCCAAGTCCAAAATAACCGACGGACTCCCGCGGGTCATGCACTAAAAGAACAGAAAAGAAGAAGAGAAAGAGAAAAAGGATAAACTAGAAAGAAAAACTAGATTTAGAAAATTAAATTAAATTTTTTTTTTTTTGAAATAGATTTTTTTTATAGATTAACTCCCGAACTTCCCAAGGACTACCCCGTGAAGGGTTCGCAAGGTACTAGACAAGACAGTGGCGCTTAAAGCCCTTTGCCCTTTTCGAGAGAATTAGGTGGCGTAGAAAAATTGTGAGGTTGGTTTCTATTAAGAGCGGTGATAAAAATTTTTTTGATTTTTTTTTTTAAAAAACTTTAAAGAAAGGGGATGAGAAAGAGAAGAGATAAAATTAATAGGTTCGTGTTTTCAAAATATCAACGGAAGTTGGCTCCCCGGCAACGGCGCCAAAAACTTGTTGCGCGCTAGGGTTCGAAGAAATAAACGCAACCGAACTAGCAACCCGATGAGGCAAGTATACCTATCGAATTGTAGCAAGGGGACACAAGTGTCGTATTAAGATCCAGGAACTGTTGGCTAAGCTTACTCACACGAACGCTATTATCTTATCGACGGAAAAACTAGGGTTTTAGAAAATCTAAGCACAATGGAGAAATTAAAGCAAACTAAAAAGAGAACTACCACAATTAAGTTATGCTATTAAGCAAACAACTAAGCTAGAAAGGAAATTACCGCAGTTAATAAAAGAGCACAATATATGAGATTACTACAAAAGGTAGAACAATATGAAATGGAAATGCACCCGATCGAGATTCACCTCGGCTAAAGACGATTAAGAAAATGCGATAAAAATCTAAACTTAATAGGATAAAGGTCCTTGACCGTGGAGGTTCCTAAAGCTTGAACACGCTTCTCTCGAAGTCGTGCCCAACTGAGTTTAGGAAGGTCCGACCGACTCTCGTCTAAATCGGAGGCCTAAAACTCGCTTTACGCGGTGAACCCCACTATTGGATTTTACTCCAATCCGGGAGATTTGGACGTCTGCCTCTCTCGAGGGGTGCGTACAACTCCCTTTACTCTTGAATGCTCACTTCATTCTTTCGGCCTCTCGGCTAGCCCAGAATGAAAGCAAAGGCGGAGAGTATATATCGAAAATATACCTCCGACCCGTGATAAATCAAGAGTAATTCAAGGCCCTAACCTAAAAAGAAAAGATTAATTAAAACATCATAACATAATCGCTCTAACCTCGGATCATCAAGATCGAGTACAAGGAGGATTAGTTAATCATAATGGAGTGGAGGGGGGGAAGATGAGTAGAAAAACATAAGAAGAACACAAGCTAAGGGAAGAACAATTTTATTAATGAAAAAGGGCAAGTTACACTAATGAAAATAAAATTGCAAGTGCATGAAAATTAAACCCTATTCTAGCCCTACATTAAGCACTAAGCAAGAAGAAAATTACATTAAAAGCTAGCACAAACTATGATTAAACTAGGGTTAACCAAAAAGTACAAAGAGAGGGGGAGAGAGAGAGAGAGAAAGCATGAAAAAAAGATCAAGAAACAAAGGGGCAGCACCTCCCCCACTCAACCAAAGCTTGCTGAAAGGGGGGGAGGGGGGCTCAATTTATAGATTTTTTCTCGGGTTGGTCACGCCCTCCGACACGCCCTAGGGGGGGCGTGTCAGGGGGCGTGACAGGTACGGATTTGACCTCGGGCTCTGGATTCTGGCGGGAGGGATGATTGCTTCGGTACGTCGGTGGTCACGCCCTAGGTCACGCCCGTGACAGGGGGGCGTGACAGGCATGTCATGTCCAAATCATTGGTCGGAAATCCGTCAGTCGCCGAAAAAGGAGGGTGTCACGCCCATGTCACGGGCGTGACATGGGGCGTGACAGTACTATTTGCGTGCTGAGACGGAACGGCATTTAATGCGGCGGCAGGCTTTGCGGCAGAGGGCGACACGCCCATGTCACGCCCGGTGACACGCCCAGGGAGGGCGTGACAGGGGGGCGTGACAGCGGTTTTAGCCGTTATCTGTCCCTTCCGTCAGGTGTCCTGGGGATCGGGTGACACGCCCAAGGTCACGCCCAAGGAGGGCGTGACAGGGGGGCGTGACAGGCCATTTTGGCGATTTTTCTGAAAACCTGCAAAAAGACAGGAAAAAGTTAGTGGCAATAAAATTTACATAAAAAGGATAAAAATAAACTAATAATAGACATAATTTGTACAATATAAAATATAAAATACGATAATAGTTTAGGCTACAAAACGTATTATCACACACCTCCTTGCTTCTCTTCCTTGAAGCAGAACATAATTCTTTGGGGTTCATTCCACCTTCGGATTTCCTCTTATCTTTCATCATCTGCATGCCTCGGTTCTTGGAATTATTAATAGATTCAACCTTAAGAGAAGCTTCATCTGCCTCCGCATAACTCTCAGATCCATAAGCACTAGCCAGCTGCTGGATGTCATTCCTAAGACCACTCAGAAAGCTCTTAACTCTATTAGCTTCAGAAGATACAATATCATTGGCAAATTTGATCAGTTTGCTAAACTCTATTTCATACTCACTGACTGCGAGTTAGCTTTGCTCCAGGTGTAGAAAATTATTCATCATGCGGTCTTACTCGACTGACGACAAAAACTTCCTTAGCAACATCTCTTTAAAGGACTCCCACGAACATCCGTCCCTAAGGTTCTCCTTCTCTCTCAACAACCAGCTCTTCGCGAGACCTTTCAGCTGGTACACAATAACCATTACTCTCTTGTCTGAAGAAATTCCGAAGTATGAGAACATCTCCTCCATTGCAATTATCCAATCATCCAACGCCATGAAATCTGCTCTACCATCATAGCTAGGGGTTCCTAGTCGTTGAAAATATGAGATAAAGTTCATCACTAGTGGCAACAAGGCTGGGGGAACTAGAGGAGCAAGAGGATCTGGAATGCCTTGACCCAAAATAGGGTCTTGCACTCTTATCGGCTGCCCGGAAACAACAGACAATAAGGCCTAAATCTGCGACTGTATCTCAAACATTTTCCTGGACAGAGCCTCATTGCTCTGTCGTAGTCATTCGATCACTGCCTCACACTGCGCCCCAGACCACTCGCCCTCAGACTTGAGAGTTTACCTTATCGTAGGATTCTTCAGTGACATTCTAATAACACAACAAACAACCAATCAAGACCTAGTGTAAATGAAAGAACTACACAGCTTAGTTTAGACCATACATGCATAGATACTTGATAAAGCAGCTAACTTGCAATGGGATTTTCATAATGATGTCATGATTAAACTTAGGATAATATACCGTCATCCTATTGACTCATGTGCATAGACCATGAATGCACAAACTCTTATTCTTTTGCATTTAAAACCATGTGTGTACATATGTCCTCATGTAAATCTTTAGATTGGAACGTGTGCTAATGCAATGATATGTCATGCATGTTGTGCTATGCAATCAAATAAAGGCCTTAATGGATGTAATGAGCGGTGTATATTTGAAATATTATGCATCCCCTACTACATAATATTGCATGCAACGAAAAGAAAAAAATCTAATGTGCATTCATGTGATGATTGTTATACATCCCATACTATATAATAATCACATATTGCCTCCTATGAGGATCCATATACCAAAACATATTATGCATCCCATACGACATAATATGCCCCATATACTTCTTTTAATGCTTAGGAGTATAGTGTTCATGCTCAGCCAAGACGTACTGAAGATACATCGGTGTGTGTATGAAATGAACCAAGACAACTGAAATCTAGATGAGATAGTTGTTCGACCAATTTCCAAACAACCTCCCTATGATACCAACTATCATAACCCACATTTTCTCCACAATTAAATAACATATCAGAGTAAGAGAAAATATGCATCGTGATGCCACGCCGTGCAGGGGATAACTGCAGACGCTCAGGAAAGACCCCAACTCTACATTTAGGTGAAATCCATAAGTTTAATTTGAAGAAAACTGTAATTTAAATTAAATTTTTATGGTCGTATCCCTCAACTCAGTGGATCAACTAGTTCATAAGTAAAAGTATAGTTATACGCAGCGGAAAATACATTGCTTTTATTTGATTAACATCCTACATGAGCATAAATATCTACACAGGACAACTCATGTTTTGCATACTTCTAGATTTAATATATGTTTGAAAATAACCTTTACGTTGATTAAAATATTGTGAATTTGGTTTAAAGTAATGCTATGCATGGAATAGTCGAAAGATGCTTTTATACTTTGAAAATAACAAACATGCAATCCTTGCATAAAACCTTCCCAAAGAGCAAGTAAAACCAACCATTCACATTAAAACAAATTTTAGCAGCTAGCAAGTACTAAACATTCTACAAGGAATCCACCAGTCGGCGTCAACAACATGACACGAACCCACTAAAAGTATGTATGTATGAACAAAAATAAAACAACCACAACTACCTCACAATCAATGAGGCAAAGGCAACTACAACTGCTATAAAATGCAAGCCACAACCAAACCCTAGCCGCTCAACCGACTACTGCTCTGAACCCGAGGCATTCCAAAGAAAAGAACACTGTAGCAAGAATGTACAGGTTGTGAACAAAATCATCTGCTGATAATAATCAAAAGGGAACCAAGAAGGGTTACCAATCCCAATTACAAGAAAGGCTGCCAAACCTCAGCTAAAAAGTCAGTGTACAATAAGGAAAGAAGAAATTTCCAATAGTAGAGTAAGAGAAATTGCACCAAGTGTGAAGTGAAGTCATGCATTGATAAAATTCACAAGAGTAAGCTTTCAACAAATGACTAAACAATAGAAGAAAAGATACTAAACATCTCTAAGCACGCGAATCATCAGCACTGGAAAAAAACAAATGGTCCTGAGTCGGTGGCCATATCTCCAACCCAAACTATCAGGCCAGAACATCTCAAAAAGGCTCTGCGGTGGTGGCCACATCTCCAACACAACCCAGTAGTCCATAAGGAGATACAAAAACCCGACAAGTTCATTGATTAACGAAACGACGTCATGTTGATCTTCCTCTATCATCTGCCAACCTAGCCGTAAAAACACCTCTAAAACTCCAACAAACCCCAAACATAACACCAAAAACACTCTCACGACACGAGGAGAGAACAACCCAAAAATTTACCCTAAGACCCATACTTGGCGAATTGAAAATACGGCAAAATAAATTCTTTCTCAAGCTAAATTCGTCGAATATACCCGATGAAACCCAGGAATACTCGACGAATTAGACTTGGTGAAAAAACTACACTCGACGATACTCGACAAATCAGACTCGATTCGACGTACATACTCGGCGAATCTGACTTAGTCGCCAGATCACTCAATGCCTTCTATGCCTGTCATACTCGACGATTTGTCTAGAATAATCGACGAATCTACCTTCACTCAATGCCAAGATTATTGATACTCGATGAACTCGACAACTAGATACTCGACGAATCTAACACGGCGAAATCTAACCTTACTTGATGAATTAACATGACATAAAAGCTATTACTCGATGAATTTCACTCTGTCTAATTCCTCAAATTTGACAAATCTCTGATAGTCTACTACACCTATACGCGACGAAATTCCCGTAGGCTATATACGATACTCGATGGATTCCTGGCCAAAAAGTTCTAACTATTTTATGGATTCCTCAAGTCTACTCCCTACACTACTCCTACAAACTTAGGGGAAACAAAAAGGAAAGACATGAAATAAAATAGCAAGGCAAGGGGAAGATCACCACATGCCTCGAAACTCCCCAAATCTGACTCCTCCAACAGCTCCACAACAAGGCTCAACCACAAGAAGTTCTAGGCAACACTTCTAGAAACTTTCTGAGGAAGAAGGAGGTCAAAAACGCAAACCCAAATTCCTAAAAATCCAAGAAATGGGAAATACTTACCATTTATGCGTAGATCTCGGCGAGAGCTTTCCGAATCTCTCTTCCGCGGACGAAACCGACCACCGGAACCCCAACAATCAACATCAGAGGTACGCTAAACCTCCGCCTCTTCCCTTTCGCGAAACATCCATCGGCTCGGGGAAGAAGATGAATAGGGTTCCGATTTGATGCGAGTCATATATATTTATAATATTATATTATAATTAATTATTAAATAAACGTCCAAACGATCCGAAACCAAACCAATGTGAAATCTTATGAAATTAACACCGTAGATAAATATCGAAGCTACGAATCCAACGACAAAGTCGAAATCGAAATCCGATGAACCACACTCGTGTAAAAACTCCCCGATGTAAAAACACCCTATATCCCAAAAATCCTCCACTGAGTTCCAAAACAAACCCGGCTCGCAAGGGATATCTCAAAAATACACTAGAAATTAGCCAAGCTAAACATCAAAGTAAAATCTCAGGTACCAAATGAGCAACAGTCACACTCCAGTAACGGTACCTAAAAACTATGTGTCAACGTAACACCCTGATGTCATAAATACGCCAATAAAGAAATTAAAATATCATCAAAAAACTAGGGGGATTATAGCGATGTTAATGCAGCACGGGCATGTGATAGTGTTTGCTTCTAGGCTACTTAAGAACCATGATGTGAATTATCTAGTGCATGATTTAAAGTTTGGAGCTATGGTATTCACTTTGAATATTTGGAGACACTATTGATGGCGAAGGCCATCAGGATGGAGCACTTGGGATGAAGGATGTTGAAGATGTACCGCTTCGCCATCCGGATGGAGCACTTGGGATTGAGGATGTTGAAGATGTACCGGCCAAGGACGTGCGACGCCGTAGCGGTCATGGCTACAAGCTTTGCCCTCGCAACAAGACTCGTATTTGATTATTTATATGTTTGTGTGTTAATAGCCAATTCATGAGAGGCTATTTAAAACAATTATTTTATTTCCTGCATTTCCATTATGTGGTGTGTCTTTAGCCACTTGTTTTGTTATTTGAGATGTAAGCTTATATAAAGGCCAAGACTTTTCATTTGGGTAGAATTTTATTGAATTGAAAAAATCACTTTTGCTTAACCTAATTCCCTCTCTTGCTCTCTCCTTAGCCGCCGCCCCCCTTCACCCTTGCCTCTCCAAAACCGGCGGCCATACCAAGGCTAGGGCCGGCCACCTTCTCCTCCCCTCTCATTCTCTACCCAACCCGATTGCCTCCAAGGTATTTCCTCAAGGGTTCGGCCACCATCCTCCCTTGCCACTCCTCCTCTTAGCCGCCACCACCATCATCCCTCCTTCTCCCAAAAATGACGGCTATCTTCTCCTCAAAGGTCTTGCAAGGAAGGAGGAAGTCTAGGGAATCTTCAACGGCGTGACGTGAACGGGACGACAAGATCTTCATCCATAGCGCTCTTCCGTGGTCTTCAAAGGGAAAGCGATCACACTTGGTGGATCCGCGCATCACGGATCTACGAATCCGAGAGTGGGTAACGATATTACTACACAAGAGATTTCTTTTCCTAGATAGTTCTTGTGGTGGACGTGATTTGCGTTAATTTCTGAATTATTATTCTTCGAGGTTAACAAATAACCGATTAGCAATTTTCGTTTGGTTTTCCGAAGGATTCGAAAAAGGATTTGGCACTCCTCGTTTTCTTTTTGTTGGGATAGATACCACCATTTTTCGGATCGTTTAGTTCTTGGTGGATCTATTTTGGTACAACACCTAAAGCTCGCTCGGGATCAATATTATCCCATTTAGCCGGAAAGAGTTTGGCCTATAGCCAACACTCGATCTATTTGCGGAACGGCGATCCGTATGTTAGCACGAACGGTATATTTAATTATTGAATTTGCTGCGTTTGCGTTGGTGTGCGGAGTAGAGAGCGTTGAGCGTAGTCATAAGCGTCGTCACGACCACGTGACGTGTCTCGAAGAGACATCCCTACATCAATTTGGTATCAGAGCCAGGTTGTGTTGATTTCCCAATCGACACCATCCTCACTTTTATCAAAGGGTTGTCTTTTTCCTTACGTTGTGCACTTTCGTTACGAACCGTGTCAAAATCTGAATTTTGGGCTGCATTTAGTAAAAACTCACAAATTTTATTTTTTCCAGAAAATTACAAAAAAAATTCTGAATTTTCTTCTCATTTTTTTAAGAAAAAAAGTCTAAAAAAAATTTTCCTGTTGCTCAATAGTTTTGCGTCAAAAAATTCAAACGCGTAATTTAAATCAGGTCAAAATTGTGGTTTGTACCGCTCGTTCATGCGCACTAGGCTGGGCACGGAATATCTTCCCTCCACCTCACACATGGCCAACAACCAAGGTGACGAGCCTGCTCCGGCCACGATCGCCGAGCTCCGAGAAGAGTTTAACGCTAGGTTTGACACACTGACTCAGTTAGTTGAAGGGCTCGCTGTAAATCAAGCGGCGCCTCGAAACAACGGCGTTGGCAGAAACCGACTGGGCCCCCAACCCCCGGCAGCCAACCAGCGAGAGGAACGACAAAATCACCCACGTGATCTAGACGATGAGTACCCACCTCGAGGTCATTATGAGTTTGATGTGACTAGGGCCGTAAAAATGAACGCACCCTCCTACGATGGGATGGGAGAGCCCCAACTTTTCCTAGACTGGGTCATGGACATCGAGTGCTATTTTGAATGGCACGATTTAACGGACGCTGAGAAAGTGAAGGTCGCACGTATGAAACTACTAGGAAGGGCCAAAACATATTGGTTAAACGAAGAGAGGCGCCTAGGAACGGTAAACGGAGCACCCCCACTTGGGTGGACCGCAATGAAAGCGCTACTACACGACCAATACGTTCCCACATATCACCGAACTCAGATGTTCGACGATTTAGCCACCCTTCGGCAAGGGAATACTTCGGTAGCAGATTATATGGGACACCTTAAGGATATGATGGTGCATTGCGATGTTCGTGAGATGCCCGAAGTTACACTCTCACGATTTCGTAAGGGACTCAACCCGGATATACAAGGGAAACTCTTGCGTTATGGTCACACAGACCTTAACACCACCTTCAATGCCGCCTTGGATATTGAAAAGCATAACGCCTATAAGTCCAAAGGACGTAACTTCCAGAAAGGGAAATCCATCTTAGGCCCGCACCCTTCTTCATCCGCGCGTGATAAAGGAAAGTATCGATCAACGGACTCGGAGTCCATTGTCATTACCGCTAGGAATAATAGGAATCCCACCGGTGAGCGAGTACCAATAGGACGAGTTAACAAGACAAATGCCACGTGTTATTCGTGCGGCATTCAAGGGCACTATTCTAGTGAGTGCCCCACGAAAAGCAAACCTTTAGCTTTACTAGACTCTTCGTCTGAACCTGCTGATATCGTCTATGGAGCTGGCGAAGAATCTGACGCCGAGCCAAGTGACATTGAGGACGATTCTTACATGATGGTGATGAGATGCATTTTAGCCACACCGCGAGCGTTGGATGAATATAACCGGACAAATATATTTACATTAAATTTTAAAGACGGTGAAAAATGGTGTAAGTTAATTATCGACAGCGGCAGTTGTATGAACGTAGTATCGGAGAATGCCATCACTCGCATGCACTTAGTAACCGAGCCGCACCCACATCCTTATAAAATCGCATGGGTAAACAAGACATCCATAGCGGTCTCTAAGCGATGCATGGTTCCTTTAACGTTGAAAAACTACGTAGATAAAGTTTGGTGCGACGTAATTCCTATGGACGTGTGCCATGTATTATTAGGACGACCTTGGTTGTACGACTATGACGTGACCCACTTCGGTCGCGCAAATACATATGAGTTCAAATTCAATGGTAAAACCGTTGTTTTGAAGCCATCTGCGCCTAAGGATCCGTCATCTATTTCCAAAGACACTGTTGTGCCTGTGGAAAAGAAAACGATAAGCCTGATTAGTAGAAAGGAACTAGAACGTGAGACTTTCATGGATGGCGTTATATACGCGTTAGTCTGTTTACAAGCGAAGGAAGAGTCACCTACCGTTGCGAGCCTCCCATTATCGCTACGAAATCTCTTGGAAGAATATAAGGATGTTTATCCGGTGGATTTACCACCCACGTTACCACCGATACGTGACATCCAACATGAGATAGATTTTGTCCCGGGATCTTCATTGCCAAATCAGCCCCATTATAGACTCAATCCATCCTCCCATGAAGAATTACAAAAATTAATTTCTGACCTGCTAGCGAAAGGATTTATACGACATAGCAAAAGTCCTTGTGCCGTCCCCGCATTATTAGTCCCAAAGAAAGATAAGACATGGCGATTATGAGTCGATTATCGGGCTATTAATAAAATAACGATCAAATATAGATTTCCTATTCCCCGTTTGGACGATCTACTAGATATGCTTTCAGGAGCCGTTATATTCTCTAAATTGGATCTTAAAAGCGGTTATCATCAGATACGAATACGGGAGGGAGACGAATGGAAGACGGCTTTCAAATCTAAGGATGGACTTTACGAATGGCTAGTGCTTGGAGAAGGACTTACCAATGGACCCAGTACTTTTTCACGATTGATGACCCAAATTTTTAAGCCTTTTATGGGAAAATTTGTAGTGGTCTATTTTGACGACATTTTGGTTTTTAGCATTTCGCCGGGAGATCATGAGAATCATCTAAGAACAATTCTTACCACATTGCGCAAAGAGAACTTATTTATTAACTTTAAAAAATGCGCATTCGGCGTGCCTTCTGTTGAGTTCTTAGGATACATCGTGAGTTCGGATGGCATTCATGTGGATCCCAAGAAGGTCCAAGCGATTAAGGAATGGCCGGAACCCAAGAATATTAGGGACGTTAGAAGTTTCCACGGATTGGCCACGTTTTATCGAAGATTTATTCAGAATTTTAGTATTATTATGGCACCCATAACTGAATGTATGAAAAAAGGAGAATTTACATGGACGAAATCGGCCACTAGTGCCTTCCAAACGATTAAGGAACGAATGTCTGAAGCTCCTCTACTCCGATTACCGGATTTTAGTAAAGTTTTTGAATTATCATGCGACGCGTCAGGGATAGGGATTGGAGGAGTATTAAGCCAAGAGGGACACCCGCTAGGATACTTTAGTGAGAAACTAGCCGGGCCGAAATTAAATTATTCAAATTATGATCGCGAATTCTATGCGGTAATCCGATGTCTCCAACATTGGCGACATTACCTTATATCAAAAGAATTTGTAATATTATCGGATCATGAGGCCCTCAAATTTGTGATTTCTCAAAATAAGATTAGTCCACGACACGCAAAATGGATATCTTATCTACAAGAGTACACCTTCATAATCAAGCATCTGAAGGGTACGCTAAATCGTGTAGCGGACGCGCTAAGTAGAGTCACTCTGTTATTAAATACCATGGAAGTGTCAGTCATAGGATTCGATAGGATAAAGGACGAATATATCCATTGCCCAGATTTTAAGGACATTTATTTCGCCGCGAAGGACAACTCCGCTACCACTATCTCTGCATTCTATATTCGTGATGGATATCTATTTAAACATGTGCAATTATGCATTCCCCGGTCGTCTTTACGACATTTTATTATATGGGAGTTACATAGCGGGGGACTAGGCGGACACTTCGGGCGAGACAAAACGATAGCACTTGTGGAAGATAAATTCTTTTGGCCGGGCCTCAAAACCATGGTCAACAAAGTTGTAGGAAGTTGTCGTGTTTGTCAACTAGCTAAGGGAAACAAGACCAATGCGGGTCTTTACACACCCCTTCCGATTCCGTCGGTGCCATTGCAAGATGTTAGCATGGATTTTATATTGGGTTTACCTATGACTTTTAGGCGTCACGATTCCATACTAGTGGTGGTAGACCGATTCTCAAAAATGGCATATTTTATCGCAAGCAACAACACCTACGATGCTTCCAATGTAGCAAAATTATTTTTCAAAGAGGTTGTAGCACATCGAGGTGTACCCAAGACGATAGTGAGTGATCGAGATGTAAAATTTACAAGTTATTTTTGGAAGACCCTCTGGAAACTGATGGGCACTAAACTGTTGTTTTCGTCGGCCTATCATCCCCAAACGGATGGGCAAACGGAAGTCGTCAACCGTAGCTTGGGAGGGTTACTTCGTTGTTTAGTGGGCGAACATAAAGGTACATGGGATCTTATCCTCCCGCATGCCCAGCTTGCGTATAATAATTCTAGGAACCGGTCCACTCAGTTGTCCCCGAATGAAATAGTGCATGGTTATAAAGCGTCGGTGCCACTTGACTTGATTCCGTTACCACCTTCTTTTAAGTCAAGTCAATTTGCACTAGATTTCGCGTCACACGTTCACACTCTCCACGAGCACATTGGCAAGACATTAGCTAAGCAATATTCTATATATCAATCGAACGCTAATGTACATCGGCGAGTAGTCTCTTTGAACATAGGAGATTTGGTTATGGTTCGTCTAATCCCTGAACGGATGCCGTCGGGCACCATAAAGAAGTTAGCGAACAAGAAAGCCGGTCCTTTTAGAATTTTGAGGAAATTAGGCGAAAATGCTTATTTGTTAGAGTTACCTTCTTATTGGGGAATCTCCCCTGTGTTTAATATTTCCGATTTAACGCTTTTTGTTGCTCCACCACCTGAATTGTCTATCTCTCCATTTACTGCTTCCACTATACAATCTAATGGGGTGGGGGGTGAGCTAAATTCTGGATCGCTTTCTCCTGCGAAGTTTATGGGAGGTATGCAGTCTATTGATGATGAAAATTGTTTTTCTACTTCACCTAACGTTTTTCCGAGGTTTCCCCGGACAGATTTCTTGCCTGACAAGATTTTGCAGGATGATGTATTACCCACTACAGACGGCGACATTCACAGGTTCTTGGTTCGTTGGCATGGTCGTCCGTCTTCGGACGACTCTTGGCTATCTGCTGCACAGTTGGATCTTCTTGACGCGGGCCTCCTCCATCGTTATCTCTCAGCCCACTCATCGGTGATGAGTCCTTTTGAGCGGAGGAGGATTGATGGCGAAGGCCATCAGGATGGAGCACTTGGGATGGAGGATGTTGAAGATGTACTGCTTCGCCATCCGGATGGAGCACTTGGGATTGAGGATGTTGAAGATGTACCGGCCAAGGACGTGCGACGCCGTAGCGGTCATGGCTACAAGCTTCGCCCTCGCAACAAGACTCGTATTTGATTATTTATATGTTTGTGTGCTAATAGCCAATTCATGAGAGGCTATTTAAAACAATTATTTTATTTCCTGCATTTCCATTATGTGGTGTGTCTTTAGCCACTTGTTTTGTTATTTGAGATGTAAGCCTATATAAAGGCCAAGACTTTTCATTTGGGTAGAATTTTATTGAATTGAAAAAATCACTTTTGCTTAACCTAATTCCCTCTCTTGCTCTCTCCTTAGCCGCCGCCCCCCTTCACCCTTGCCTCTCCAAAACCGGCGGCCATACCAAGGCTAGGGCCGGCCACCTTCTCCTCCCCTCTCATTCTCTACCCAACCCGATTGCCTCCAAGGTATTTCCTCAAGGGTTCGGCCACCATCCTCCCTTGCCACTCCTCCTCTTAGCCGCCACCACCATCATCCCTCCTTCTCCCAAAAACGACGGCTATCTTCTCCTCAAAGGTCTTGCAAGGAAGGAGGAAGTCTAGGGAATCTTCAACGGCGTGACGTGAACGGGACGACAAGATCTTCATCCACAGCGCTCTTCCGTGGTCTTCAAAGGGAAAGCGATCACACTTGGTGGATCCGCGCATCACGGATCTACGAATCCGAGAGTGGGTAACGATATTACTACACAAGAGATTTCTTTTCCTAGATAGTTCTTGTGGTGGACGTGATTTGCGTTAATTTCCGAATTATTATTCTTCGAGGTTAACAAATAACCGATTAGCAATTTTCGTTTGGTTTTCCGAAGGATTCGAAAAAGGATTTGGCACTCCTCGTTTTCTTTTTGTTGGGATAGATACCACCATTTTTCGGATCGTTTAGTTCTTGGTGGATCTATTTTGGTACAACAACTAAAGCTCGCTCGGGATAAATATTATCCCATTTAGCCGGAAAGAGTTTGGCCTATAGCCAACACTCGATCTATTTGCGGAACGGCGATCCGTATGTTAGCACAAACGGTATATTTAATTATTGAATTTGCTGCGTTTGCGTTGGTGTGCGGAGTAGAGAGTGTTGAGCGTAGTCATAAGCGTCGTCACGACCACGTGACGTGTCTCGAAGAGACATCCCTACATCAACTATCTATATGAAATCAACTGTGAGATCTTTTCAGATCATAAGAACCTTAAGTACATCCACACCCAAAAAGGTTTGAACTTGAGGCAGCGGTGGTGGCTGGAGTTTTTATGTAATTATGAGTTTACATTGAACTATAGCCCAGGGACTGAGAACTCAGTGGCTGATTCTCTAAGTAGGAAGTCCCCCATGTCATGCCCTGAATCCCAATTTATGGCCATTAAGTTGGCTAGAGTACTTGAAGATATGGATATTACATTGGTGTCTAAGGATTGTCCCGAGGCCTATATGGAATATCTGGCAACCATGAGTATTGTTTGTGATATTTGAGACTTGATTCGGGAAGAGCAAAGTAAAGAAGCTGCTTTGGCCTATGTGTTTCAAGTAATTGTTGTAGGATCAACAGAGGGATATATGTAAAATGAAGAACTCAGTTATTTCTATGGTAAACTTTACATTCCCGCAGGTGGTAGGATTTGGGAAGATATCTTAAGAGAGGCCCATTGCACCAAGTATTCAGTGCATCCCGAAATTGCCAAAATGTAAACTGACTTGAGAAGGAACATTTCTTAGCCCGCAATGAAGAGAGATGTTAAGCATTACTTTACTCACCATGAGGCTTAAAAGAAGGTAATGGTGAAGTGCAAGAGCCCTGGTGGATTGTTGCAGGCAATAACCATATCGGAGTGGAAGTCCGAGTATATTTACATGGACTTTGTTTACGATCTTCCCCAAACTCGCACAGGGAATGACTCAGTTTGAATTATTGTGGATCGCTTGTTAAAGGTTGCAATGATTTTCCTGATGAGGAAGGAGGCGAATGTTGATGTGTTGGTGCGTCTCTTTGTGGAACAGTTCGTTCAGTACCATGGGGTGCCTAAGTGAATAGTCTCGGACAGTGGTGGTCGCTTAAACTCCAAGGAATGGAAGGCAGTTCAAGCATATTTGGGTTTTCGCCTTACTTTTATCACATATTTTCTCCCTCACACTGATGGCCAGTCTGAGAGAACAATCAAATCTATGGAGGACATGTTGCGATTATCAAAGTTTGATACGAGGAGCCGTGGGAGAGAATTCTACCGTTGGTAGAGTATTTGTATAATAATAGCCACCAAGAAAGCATCAGAATGGCACTTTATGGAGAACTCTAAGGTTGGAGGTGCATAACCCCTTTATCATGGTTTCAAGACGAGAATCCAAAGTCATTGGGAGTGGAGTACATCGATGACACTGGTGTTATAATTAGGTTTATCCGAGATCACATGTTAGAGGCTCAGAGATGGTTGGCAAAGTACAATGATGTAGAAAAAGAATGGTGGAATTCCAAGTGGGTGACAAGGTATTTCTTAATTTAGGCTGATGCATGGAGTATTACGTATTCATGGAAAGAAAAAGATCAGCCCGCGATATATGGGGCATTATACTATTTGGAAAGATCGGCCACTTGACTTATAGGCTGGAGCTACTAGAGGAATTAGAGAACTTACATGATTTCTTTCATGTGTTTTCCCTTAGGAAAGCACTACTTTGGCCTAAGCAGTTTGTCACCTCTACATCTGGCCCAGAGGCATCTGATAGATCTGTTAAATTAGAGCCAATGCAGATTGTCGATTCTAAAGTACGAAGGATAAGGATAACAAGTATTCCATTAGAGAAGATCATATTGTCCAACCATGGAAAAGAGGAGTACACTTGTTTGTGTGTGGACCTTATGCAGCAACGCTACCTGGATTTATTCCCGAAAGGTAAATTTAAACACATACCTTGTATACCTCGTACTTTGTTTTACCGTAGACTTAGCTCAATTTCGGGGACGAAATATTTTATTTGTTTAAAGGAATTACAACGTCCCATTTCGAGCTAGACCCCTTTTATGTGTTGTGGTGCAACTATGGTGACTTGAGACAATAGTTAGAGCAGGCCTGGAGAAAATTTTTCGAGAGTGCTTGTAAACTCATTGAGAGGACTTTTAAATTCGTTGAGAGGGCTGAAGTTAATTCGTCGAGAAGGTTCTTGAAATCATCGAGAAAACTTGTTCATTCGTCGAGAGTACTCGATGAATTCGTCGAGTGAACTTGAGAAGTCTCGAAGAATTCTTTGAGTGAACTCGAGTGGACTTGTGAAATCTATCGAGATGTTTGTCAAAAGGACTCGTGAATTTGCCGAGAGGACTCGACGAATTCGTCATGTGAACACAAGTGGACTTGTGAAATTCGTCGAGAGATTCGTCAAGTGGGCAAGGGAATTTGTCGAGATGACATGTGTAATAGACTCAATGCACTTGTCGATTCGTCGTATGATTTCGATGATTCGTCGAGTATGGATTAGTAGCAAAATATACAAATTTTTAGTTTGTATTTTAGTTTTTTTAATAAAACATGTAATTATGTTACATATATACTTATATATATCGTTTATTTTTTTTTTCAGTTCTAGCTTAACCAATTTTTGTTCGCTACATATATTTCTTCAACTTTGGAGCAAATCAACAAATTTTTCTAAGTCAAGCCTCTAGGTCACGCACATGACCTAGGGCGTTTAACTTTAAAACATGTAATTCCAGCTATTCGGAAAAATTCGGCCATCATTATCAGTCACGCTCGGGCTACACGCCCATGTGATATCTGGCTCGCCCGTAACATCACCCATGACTAAGCACGCTGCTCACTGTGATTCTATGCCGAATTCTTGAAGCTAGTGAACTCAAGTCACGCCTAGGGTACACGTCCGTGTGCCACCTGGCATGCTCGTGACCAAATCCATGACCAAGAAAGAAGCGCACTATCATGCCCTGAAGAAGCCAATCTGCCATGCCTTATAGACACGCACAACTAAAACGCCCCTGACCCAAATATCACACTCGTGTACTTTTAAACCCAATCCCGAAGACTGTCGGAAATTTTATCCGCAGATGACAGGTCAGCAATACGCTTAGGCGACGCGTCCTAGGGGGCGTGTAAGGGTGCATGTACTTCAAACTTTTCGGCTATAAAAGGAGGGCTAAGGATGAGGTTTAAGGAGAATAGGTAGATTTCCACATAGTTCTGTATAATGTTTATGAGTAGATTTTGTGTGATATTTTCCTAACCCTAGTTTGTGTACTTCAGTGTGTAACACTTTTTGAATTAATAAAATTTCAGTTTTCAAATTACTCTTCAATTTTTATTGCTTTAAATTAGTTTTCAATTCTTTTGAGATAGGGTGTGTGCGTAAGTACTTTATTTTTTTAATTCTTTTCCTACTACCACCCCCATCCCGAATGAGAGGCTAAGAACTTAATTGTGCATGATTAAGATGATGATAACTCTAATTATTCCTATTTTTATTATCTTATTTTCTATTAATAGTTAGATATTATATATCAATTTTATAATATAAAGTTTTCAAACTAACTACTTTTTATATTTTATCTTTATTTGATCGAACAAAATCATTTTTTAATCTTGTAGGGCTAATATATTGATTATTTGGAGCAGAACTTTTATTTTTCCTTTTTCAGCCTAGACACCCCCTATGACAAGCCCTCTCTAGGCGTGACCATAGGCGTGACACCAGGGGCTGAGAACGTTGACCGCAGATCGACGAAGCTGCGACCGAATAACCTCGAGACGCCCAACGACATGCCCTCCTTGGGCGTGTCTCATAGGCATGACACCTTTATACGGGGCATGCCGACCATTGGAAGAATTATAGTACCATACCACGTCAGATTAAAATGACACGCCTGGGTCACAGGCATGACCCAAGGCATGTCAGGGGCATTTCTAGCCAATTACTATGACGTTCCTGTCGTTGCCGCCAGCTTGACATTTCCAGCTTGACACGCCCTGGTCACGGGCGTGACCAGAGGGGGTGTGATGCCTCCATTAACTGCAATTTATTCCCGACATTTTCAGCTTCCCGCCATTTTATAGAAATAGACTTGACACGCCCTAGGTTACGGGTGTGACCTAGGTGCGTGACCCGCAATCGGCTGTTTCTTGCCATTTCTCCTCCAACGTTCCCGAGGTTGCAAGACGACTGTTCCGAGCCTGACATGCCCAAAGTCACGGGCGTGACCTAGGGCGTGACCAACTACAAATTTTTTATATAAATTCCAGACAGCTTCAGATGCTCAGGATCGATTTTTGGGAGTTGGAGTTTTGTATTTTTATTGCTTTTAATTACTGTATTTTTCATTTCCTAGCCTAGATTAATATTGCGTAAGCTTTTATTATAGTAGTTGTTATTTCAAGCATGTCTTTCCCTACTCTATTTTTTAATTCCCTAATCATGATGAGTAGCTAAATTCCATTTAGCACTTGATTATGATGAACCTTGGAATAAAATAAACTTTCCAATTTTTATCAAAAATGTCTTGTTCTTAATCTTGCTCATTTATGATTTATCTTTGAATTATATTTTGTCGAATTCATATTTCGCGGATATGGATTTCGTTCAAAGATCCGTTCTAAAATGACCGAGAGGTTTTGGATACGAGGAGATCACTCAAGGATAAAAGGAGTTGCATGCACTCCTCGATAAAGGATGACATAAATCCTCCAGAATCGAGTCAAATCCAATAATGTGTTTCACCTCCTAAAGTAACCTTAGGGGTTTCGACTGGCCGAGAGGTCTTAATCACTCAACTTAAGGTTAGTCAATAGCATGAGCTAAAGAGTGACACTTTTGTACTTTAGGAACCTCCACGGTCGAGTGAGCAATTTAAGAACTCGCATTGCTTTATTTTTCAAGAAGGTTTATTTTATCCCAAGGGGATTCTAGATCACGTGCTAACTTATCCATCATCGAATTTCTTTTTCTTAGTATAACGCTTCCTTTTCCTTGTCCGTTTTAATCAAAACCAAATTTTCCGTCCGATAAGATAATAGCTCTTTCCTGTGAGTACAAGTACTCGACAAGCCCCGAGTCGATATACGACACTTGATTCTATACTCTGAATGATAGGTATACCTTCCTCATCAATTGGAAACACGCGTTAGCATGGAGAAAATAATAATCAAGTTTTTGGCGCCGTTATCGGGGACTTTCTTTTTTGATATTTTGAAATCAAGGGTCTATTAGTTTTATGATTTTCTTTTTTTTTGTTTTAAAAATATAAAAAAAAATTAGTTATTCTCTTTAAAAGTTTTACTTTTAATTTTTTATAATTAAAATTTCTTGCAAAAGGGCCGTGCCGGGCTTTCATACTGCAATACTGCCTAGTACCTTGCAAACCCGTCACTTGGTAGCCCTTGGGAAGTCCGAGAAATTTTATTTTATAAATTTTTAATCTTAAAACATTTATCTTTCATTTTATTTTGGTGTATGACCCGAGGGAAGCTGTCAAATCTATTTGACTTGGACCCTGAGATCGAGCAAAGCTTACGGCGACACCGAAAACTCCGTGAACTCAATTCTCAAGATTTGGTTAAGGAATCCGTAGGTAACACTTTTTCTTCTTCACCATCTTCATCTTCTTTTTCTTCTTCTGCTTCCCATTCTCAATTTTCTTCTAATTTGGGTATCCAAAATCCAAATATGGTCGAAGAACGGACTATGTCCTATTATGCCCGGCCAAATTTGGATGTGGCGCAATCAAGTATTATTCGACTTGCTATTGCGAAAAATAACTTTGAATTGAAGCCAAGCATCATTCAAATGGTACAACAATCGGTACAATTTGATGGGCTTCAAGATGAGGACCCAAATGCGCATATTTCTAACTTTTTAGAAATATGTGATACTTTTAAAATTAATGGGGTTTCCGATGATGCCATTCAGCTAAGGATTTTTCCTTTTTCTTTGCGCACAAAGGCTAAGTAGTGGTTGGGTTCTCTACTAAGAGGCTCTATCACTACTTGGGCCGAGATGACGGAAATATTTCTTACGAAATATTTTCCGCCGGCTAAGATGGCCAAATTGCGCAATGATATTACTTATTTCTCCCAAGTTGATACGGAAACATTATATAATACTTGGGAGCGATTTAAGGAATTGCTTCGCCGTTGTCCGCATCATGCAATCCCTGATTGGTTGCAAGTGCAAACCTTCTATAATGACCTCAATCAACAAACGAGGCAACATATTGATGCCATCGTCGAAGGAACATTAAATAACAATACACCAGCGGTAGCCCAAGAACTTATAGAAGGTATGGCCATGAATACGTATCAGTGGAGTACACCCCGGTCTCGTCCACCTTAATAGGCCGGGATATACGAAATAGATACAGTTTCTATTTTATCTCTCCAGGTTGAGAAACTACAAAAACAGATCAATGAGATGACTGCTTCCTCGTCTACACCTACCTGTGAGCCCCAATATTGGGAGCCTTCCACTATTGTTGAACATGTGGATTACATGGGTAATCCGAATCAGCCACCTTATAATACGGGTAATAATTTTGGTAATACCTATCACCCGGGTATAAGGAATCACCCCAACTTCTCTTGGAGTAATCTGGGGTACGCGGCGCTCCCACCTAACACCATTCCTCCCAGTTATTTTCCACCGCAAGCTCAAAAAGCTCCCAATCTCGAGGAGTTGTTCACCTAATATATGACTACAAATGATTCCAACATCCAGAATCTCACAGTATCTCTTTGTAATTTGGAGACCCAAATTGGGCAAATCGCTAAAATGCTCTCTGATCGCCAACAAGGAGCACTACCGGGCAATACAGAGCCCAACCCAAAGGAGCAAGAAAAAGCCATCACTCTACAGAGCGAGAAGGAGGTAACCACTTCTCCAATTCCGATTGATACTTCTCCAATTCTGGTTGATACGTAGGTAACAATTTCTTCATCTTCTCCTCCACTTAAGCCTTCTATTTCTAATAAACCAAAAGCTTATCAACCACCTCTTCCCTATCCGTCTAGAAGCAAAAAGACCGGGTGGATGAGCATCACGGTAAATTTTTAGACATGTTTAAACAAATTCAAATAAATTTACTATTTTGCAAAATAATTGCACAAATGCCGAAATATGGCAAGTACCTCAAGGATATTTTATCCAATAAAAAGAACCTTGAGGATATCACTACTGTTCAACTGAACACAGAGTGTTTGGCAGTTTTACTTAATAAATTGCCTAAGAAATTACCCGATCTGGGTAGTTTCTCTATTCCTTGTTTGTATTATGATTTATTTGTAAAAAGTGCGTTAGCCGATCTAGGCGCCTCAATTAATTTAATGCCTTATTATTTAGTGAAGAAGTTGGGCTTAGGAGAGCCTAAACCCACAAGAATGTGCATTCAATTGGCGGATCGGTCTGTCAAGCTCCCTATAAGGATCATTGAGGATGTGCTTGTCAAAGTTGACAAATTTATCTTTCCAGTAGATTTTGTCTTCTTTGACATCGAAGAGGACACAGAGGTACCACTCATTCTCGGTTGCCCTTTTCTTGCCACCTCGCGCACAATTATAGACGTTAGTAACGGTAAACTTCTCCTTAGAGTCGGAGATGAATAAGTTACCTTTACTATTGACTCGTCTATGAAAAATTCGCTGACAAATGAGGACTCATGTTATTACATGGAAGCTTCTCCCGAAGAAGACTCCTTAACTTTTTTTGAACTTGCTTTATCATCTATTGATCATGACACAGATGTTGAAAATTTAGAATTAATTGTTCATGAACATAGTGATAATATTTCGATCACTCATGCTACTATTTTTGAAATTTTGGAAGTCGATAGTGATTGTTTGAAAACTTCTTATGATGACCCTCCCACGCTAGAATTAAAACAATTGCGTGATCATTTAGAGTATTTTTGTAGTGGAGGATTCCAAACTTCCTTTTATTGTGTCGGCCTACTTGACCGATGATGAAAAAAATAAATTATCTAGTATTTTAAAACGTCATCGTCGTGCAATTGCGTTGAAGATCACAGATTTGAGAGGGATTAATCCCTCCTTTTGCACCCATAATATTTTATTGGAAGAACATGCTCATAAAACCATTCTACCTCAATGCTGGCTAAATCCTAACATAAAGGAGGTAGTCAAGGCCGAGGTAATAAAATTATTAGATGCGGGCATCATCTATCCGATTTCGGATAGCTCTTCGGGGAGTCCGGTCCAAGTGGTGCCCAAGAAATGAGGTTTAACGGTAGTGCCTAACGATAAAAATGAATTAATCCATACTCGAACCATTATTGAATGGCGGGTGTGCATTGACTATCATAAATTAAATGATGCAACCCGTTAGGATCATTTTCCTTTGTCGTTCATTCACCAAATCCTAGAACGGTTATCCGGGAACACTTTTTATTATTTTCTTGACGGTCTTTTGGGATATTTCCAAATCCCAATCGCGCCCGAAGACCAAGGAAAACAACCTTCACTTATCCGTATGGCACCTTCGCCTATCGAAGAATGCCTTTTATTCAATGCGTTGGCAACCTTCCAAAGGTGTATGCTAGCGATCTTTGATGAACTAATGGAGGATATCATGGAGGTCTTCATGGATGATTTCTCAATTTTTGGAGATTCATTTGATTTATGTTCGGCAAATTATTCCCGTAATCTCCCAAGATGTGAGGAAAGGAATCTAGTTTTAAACTGGGAGAAGTGCCATTTTATGGTACGAGAAGGTTTGGTATTAGGCCACAAAATTTCTAGCTTGGGCATAGAGGTAGATAAAGCTAAAATTGAAACTCTAGAAAAGCTATGTCCGCCTCCAAATGTCAAGGCCATTCATAGTTTTTTGGGGCATGCCAGTTTCTATCGCCGGTTTATCAAAGATTTTTCTAAAATAACTAAGCCCCTTACACACCTATTAGAAAAAGATGTGTCGTTTCTTTTTGATGAAAATTGTTTGCATTCTTTTTCTCTTATTAAAGAAAAATTGATTAACACTCCTATCATGATCGCTCCCAATTGGAAACTTCTGTTTGAGATCATGTGCGATGCTTGTAGTTTTGCCGTAGGTGCTGTCTTAGGACAACGCATAAATAAAATTTTTAATCCTATTTATTATGCAAGCAAAACACAAACCTCCGCATATGAAAACTACACTACCGCCGAGAAAGAATTATTATCTGTTATATTCACATTTGATTAATTCTTCTCCTACCTAACCATGTCCAAGATGATTGTTTTTAACGATCATTTGGCTTTGAGATATTTACTAACAAAAACAGATGTGAAGTTGTGATTGATTAGGTAGATCTTACTCCTCCAAGAATTTGACTTGGAGATTCGTGACAAGAGAGGAGCGAAGAACATGGTGCCTAATCATCTTTCGCGATTGGAGAACCCTAATTCGGGGGAGCTCATAGATGAGGACATTGACGACACTTTCCCCGTGGAGCGCCTTCTCGCCATTTATAAGGTAATTACTCTCCCCACTCCTCGGTTCACCGATTTCGCAAACTATCTTGTTGCGAGATTCCTCCCGAATGGATTTTCTTATCAAGAAAAGAAGAAATTCTTTTTCGATTTGAAAAATTATTTTTGAGATGATCTCTTTCTCTTTCGTGTTTGTGCGGACCAAGTAGTGCATAGGTGTTTTTCTCATGAGGAAGGCGCCCAAATTCTAAAGCATTTCCATGAGGGACCCACCGGTGGGCACTATAAAGCTAATCAGACAGCTCGAAAAGTACTTGAAGCAGGCTTCTATTGGCCAAGCATCTTCAAGGATGCTCACGCCCATGTATGTCGTTGTGAATAATGCCAATGCTCAGGTAATATTTCCCGCCGTGATGAAATGCCCTTAAATTAATTTTTATAAATAGAAGTTTTTAATTTATTGGGGATCGACTTTGTTGGACCACTACCAATGTCCTATATAAATAAATATATTTTGGTAGCGATCGACTACATGTCACGGTGGGCTGAAGCGCAAGCCCTTCCCACTAATGATTCCCGAGTCGTGACTGAATTTCTTAAAAAAACTATTTTCATGATTTGGAGCACCGAGGGCAATAGTTAGTGATAGGTTCACCCACTTTTGTAACGCACAATTCGCTATGGTTTTATCTAAATACAGAGTTACACAAAGGTTAGCCACCCCTATCACCCTCAAACAAGTTGCCAGGTAGAAGTAGTTAACCATGAAATCAAACGGATATTAGAGAAAACGATTTCTACTAATAGAAAGGATTGGTCGGTCAATCTTGATGATGGTCAATGGGCTTATCGGACCGCATATAAGACCGTTATCGATTGTACGTCGTATCTATTGGTCCTTTGGAAAGTATGCCATTTACAGGTTGAACTTGAACATCGTGCCTTTTGGGCACTTAAATTTTTAAATCTTGATGAAAATTTGTCCTCAGAGATCCGTAAATTCCAACTTAACGAGCTCGATGAGTTGCGCTCCCTTGCTTATGAGAATGACAAACTCTATAAGGAGCGCACAAAATTTTATCATGATAAAAAAATTAATCACCTAATGGATTTCTAACCGGGAGACCAAGTCTTACTTTATAACTCGTGCTTGCGCTTATATCTGGGTATGCTCAAGTCCTGATGGTCTGGCCCCTTTGTCGTAAAGGAGGTTTGGCCCTACGGGACGGTGCTTATTTCTCACCCAAAAGGAGGCTATTTATAAGTGAATGGGCATCAGCTAAAATTATTTGTTTCCGGTGATAATATATCAACGCACAATTGAACAACATAATGTTGTCAAACCCATAGTACGTGGGCACCACTATGGTCGAGCTCACCGACCATAAACAAAGCGCTCATGGGAGGCATCCCATCGTTATCTTTTTATTCTTTTTTTCTTAGTATTTGATTTTATTTTTATGTTTTTGCTGGTTTGAAGAGCATCGATTGATGAAAATCGGTCCGGGTCGAAATTCAAATAAACGAGATTTTTCAAGTCGGTAACTTTTATATTATTCTAGTTTCCTTGAATTTTAAAAAATATAAACATAAAAAAACATGAAAAATAAAATAAAATATTTAAAAAGGAATTTTTTTTATATATTTTTCTTGTACACGCCCCTGTCACGGGCGTTATCTTTGGGTCACGGGCGTGTCCAGGGCGTATTAGCCTAACCCACGGGTGGTTCATCCGCCCTCAGTTTTCCCGTCTGTCTTTCGGACATGACCCGGGCGTGACAATCATGGTTACGGGCATGTGATTCCCATGTCACGGGTATCTGAGGTATTGAACAGTTCGCGCACCGGATTCCCTTGACGTGTCTAGTTGGTCCGAAATGCCCCATAGTCACGGACGTTATTCTGGGGCGTGATTGCAGAATCCAAGGCCAGCACCTCGGATTCTCGCGCGGCCCCCAAGGGTACAACTTACATGCCTAGAGTCACGAGTGTGACTATGGGAGTCACGGGCGTGAGTCTTGGGCGTGACCCGCGAATCCGAGGCAGCGCGCTTTGGATTCCTTCCTGCTTCATCCCATTCCTAACACGCCCGATGTCACGTGCGTGACTGGGGGGGGGGGGGCGTGACTGACCTACGCGGCCACCTATAAATAGGTATTTCCCCTTCTCTTCTCTCCACACCTCCACCCATCAAACCTCCTATTCTCTATTCCTTGTGATCGAAAAAAAACCTCTTCATTTTCATCATGCCTCGCCACCACCCTCATTCTTCAACTTCATCCTCTGAACACCCGGCAGATCCCTCCTCGGCAGAAGCTATTCTCCTATTCGAAAATATCACCCAGCAGGAACGAAGTGGGCATCTGTGCGGCAAACCCTTTGGCATTTTCCAGATTTTAGATTGGGCAATCCTCGCCTTCTTCAGAGCAGTGGACTTAGTTCAGGAGTTTCTATCCACCCAAGGATGGGCTCCCCTTTTCTCCATTTCAGAGCCAGCCTTCCTTGAGATCACCATCGAGTTCTTGGCATATTTTGACTTCCGCTGGGCAGCGAATTATGATTTCATCATTTTTCGTATGGGTGGGATGATGCACCAGCTCACCATCCACCAACTCAATGTCGCCACGGGCTTTTGCTCGGAGGCATTTTCACACTCCCCTGCTTATCTCGACCTCAAAACTTATTTCCCTTCCGATTTCAACCTCATCACAATCTGGTTGGAAATCAGTAATGACGCCGCCCCCTATACCCCAAAGAAATCCAAGGGTAGCCACCTCATTTCCCCTAATTTGCGCATTCTCCTTAACCTCCTTACCTTTACTCTTTCCGGCCGCGGCGATAGCCATGGCATGGTGACTTGGGTAGAATTACTATAATTATCTAGTATGTTTTACCGGGCCCCACTCAACCTTGGTTATATGCTCGCAATCTTTATCCGTCATCAGGCTGAAAATTTGAGGTTGGGGGCGGTATATGGAGGAAATTTTATTACTTTCCGAGCCAAGAAGACCGACGTCTAGGATGCCCTCTCGTGGGTCACTTGTATGCAAACACCACAGGCTCTCCAGTTCCCAACCCTTCAGGCACTTGGCCTAGCGCGCTGACGTGAGGGCGAGTTTGAGGCAATTCCCTCATCATTTAGTGGTTGGGATCTTTATCTTAATCATAGTGCTGGTCCCAACGGTACTCATCATTCTCCCAAGATTCCGCAACCACCGCTGCATTCTGCCCCAGCGCCCGAACCATCAAATTATTGGGATCAACAATTTGGGTCGATTCATACGCGCATAAACGAGTTGCAGACCCATTTTGACGGTTGTTTCACTACTTTTGATGAGGGATTTACCAAGATAGAGCAAAGTCATGATTCTTCTGTGGATCATATTACCTGCGAGTTCGTGAACATGCGGACTTTCTATCAGGTGCATGGGGATGCTCCCCACCAGGAGTAGCTTTCTTTTCTTTTCTTTGAACTTGTAGAGGGTCGCCTCTCTTTGTATCTGTATCTTTGTTTTTCTTTTCCTCTTTTTTTTATTATGAAAAACATCTATAAAATATTATCTTTTGCTTTGCTACTATCTTACAGGTATCTTTGGATGCTGGTTTGACATTCTCAGGGAAGTCTCCTTTTCTTTCTTTTCATCATTTTTACATTGGGGACAATGTATTGCTTAAGTATGGGGGAGAGATATTTCTCAAGTAAAACATAAAAAAAAAATTTATTTTTCAAAAATTAAAAAAACAAAGTTTTACCAAAAAAAAATGTATATATATAAAATTTAAATTTTTTTGATTTTGTTATATATTTTGTTGTTTCAAAATATATATATATATATATATATATATATATATATTTGAAAATTTTAAAAAATTATAATTTGTTATGAATTTTGTTTTTCAAAAATTAAAAACGAAAAAAAATTAGAAAGTCGAAAATTAAATTTCTTAGAAAGGGACGTTTGGGATATTACCCCATCTTACCTCCTAGTACCTGTGAGAGCCCTTCACAGGGTATCCTAAGGAAGTCTAAGAAGTAACAAAAAAATAGGTTTAATTTTTAATTATAGAAGTCGTTATTTCTATATTTATTCACGTGAAAAATTCCTAGTAATTTAACTTTTATATAGTGTTTAGAGAATTTAAATGTTTTAATTGAATTTTGAATTTTGGAGTAAAACTGTTGGCCATGTTGTGTTTCTAGTCAAGTGCACGTGTAACTATAATTTTATGTAGATCTAAATATTCTGCATATAATTAGGTTTTCATTTTTCTAAATGCGTGGAAATGTTTTATTTTACTTTCACTTTGAAAACTGGTAAAATCTAAAAACCTTTAGGTGAGTAAGTCGAAGTTTACTAGAGAGATATTTGGTGGATCAAGAAAGAGATATTTTTTCTCGATGTCTAGAACTTGTCCTCTAACTATTCTCAAGACTTTGCATAAGTTAAACTCATTAACATAAATATGATTTAGGCAGTTCTTTTGGACAGTTTGAGACTTTGCACTCATACCTAAAAAGTTTATCGTTGTTAAGACATTTTGAGCCTAGTACCCTATCGTTTTGTTTTAGCTCCACCAAGCATTTTACCAAAGCCTTAAAAGCAACCTAATTGCACACCTAAGACCAAGTCCGAACAAAGATATACAAACACGGTTTGTGAGTGATTATGAGCCTTTTCATTTTTTGGTGGTTCTTTTCTTATAAAAAAATGAAGAGTTGATTTATTCTTCTTTTCTCTTCAAAATAAAGACATATAAAAGAAAAAAATGAAAGAAAGGAAGAGATAGAAGAAAACTTTTAACATGATGAGAGAATTGAAAAAATAAGAAAAATACAAAAGGATCATGGATGTGGCTCCGTTCTAAAAGCCATAGCAAAATTATGATGTGCAAGCTCTCTAGGTTTTGGTGTAACTAGCCATCATTTGTATCTTTGACCACCCTCACCAAAAACCTAAGCTTACATTTCAACATAATTAAGGCCTATTGATTTATGTTTATAAGTTAAACTAGTACCGTGGCGAGAGTGTGAAAGGGCAAGGTATGGCCATCGATATTGATGGTTTTCTTTGGAGGGTATCTCGATCTTCATTCGTGCAATGTTATCTTAGTACACACGCTACATTCTCCCTAAATATAATTTTAAGATTTATCGAATTTTTCATTTTAAAAGTAAAAAAATAATAGTGGAAACACATTTTAAGAAAAAAAAATCTAATTTATATGCTGAGTAAGTTTTTTTTTACAAAAATAGCTACAAGCATAGGCATAAGACTTCGCATTTTACTCCTTAGGTTCAATTTTCTTTTCTAGCATTCAAAATTTTTATACTCCCTATAGAAAGTCGTTTGCTTGGGACTAAAAAACAAATAAGTATGGGGGTATTTGATAACTCTAATTATTCCTATTTTTATTATCTTATTTTCTATTAATAGTTAGATATTATATATCAATTTTATAATATAAAGTTTTTAAATTAACTGCTTTTCATATTTTATCTTTATTTGATCTAACAAAATAATTTTTTAATCTTGCAGGGCTAATCTATGTATTATTTGGAGAAGAACTGGGATTTTTCCTTTTTCGGCCTAGACACGCCCTATGACACGCCCTCTCTAGGCGTGACCATAGGCGTGACACCATGAGCTGAGAACGTTGATCGCAAATCGACGAAGCTGTGACCAAAGAACCTCGATAAGCCCTGCAACATGCCCTCCATAGGCGTGTCTCATAAGCGTGACACCTTTATACGGGGCTTGCCGACCATTGGAAGAATTATTGTACCATGCCACGTTAGATTAAAATAACACGCCTTGGTCACGGGCGTGACCCAGGTCGTGTCAAGTGTGTTTCTAGCAAATTACACCACCGTTCCTACCATTGCCGCCAGCTTGACGTTTCCAGCTTGACATGCCCTGGTCACGGGCGTGACAAGGGGGGTGACGCCTTCATAACCTGTAATTTATTCCCGCCATTTTCAGCTTCCCGCCGTTTTCTAGAAAAAGACTTGACACTCCCTAGGTCACGGGCGTGACCTTAGGGCGTGACCCGCAATCTGCTATTTTTGGCTGTTTCTCCTCCAGTGTTCCCAGGGCTTCAAGATGATAATTTCGAGCCTAACACGACTTAGGTCACGGGCGTGACCTAGGGCATGACCAACCAGCAATTTTTCCTATAAATTCTAGAAAGATTCAGGTGCTTAGGATCGATTTTTGGGAGTGTGAATCCTGTATTTTACTGCTTTTAATTACTGTATTTTTCATTTCCTAGCCTTGATTAATATTGTGTAAGCTTTTATTCTAGTAGTTATTATTTCAAGCATATCTTTCCCGACTCTATTTTGTAATTCCCTTATCATGATGAGTAGTTAAATTCCATTTAGCACTTGATCATGATGAACCTTTGAATAAAATAAACTTTTCAATTTTTATCAAAAATTTCTTGTTCTTAATCTTCCTCATTTATGATTTATCTTTGAATTATATTTTGTCGAATTCATATTTTGCGGATATGGTTTTCGATCTAAGATCCGTATCCTAAATGACCGAGAGGTTGCGGGTACGAGGAGATCACTCAAGGATAAAAGGAGTTGCATGCTCTCCCTGAGAGAGGATGACATAAATCCTCTGAATTAGAGTCAAATCCAATAGTGTGGTTCACCGCCTAAACCAAGCTTAGGGGTTTCGACTGGCCGAGAGGTCTTAATCGATGAACCTAAGGTTTGTCTAAAGCATGAGCTCGAGAGAGACGCTTTTGTACTTTAGGGAACCTCCACGGTCGAGTGAGAAATTTAAGAACTCGCATTGCTTTATTTTTAAAGAAGGTTTATTTCATCCCAAGGGGATTCTAGATCAAGTGCTAACTTCTCCATCTTCGAATTTCTCTTTCTTAGTATAACAGTTCCTTTTCCTTGTCCATTTTAATCAAAAACCAAATTTTCCGTCCGATAAGATAATAGCTCTTTCTTGTGAGTACAAGTACTCGACAAGCCCGAGTCGATATACAATACTTGATTCTATACTCTGAACGATAGGAATACTTGCCTGATCGATTGGAAACATGCGTTAGCTTGTTGAAAATAACCATCAGATGGTTGGGATATATATTATTTCTGCACTTTTATAAGTCTTTTATTTTTTACTACCACCCTTATCCAGATTGAGAGGCTAAGAACTTTTAAGAATCAACTGAGATACGTTGGGAAGGATATTATTTCTGCACATTATAAGTCCTTCTATTTTTCTATTACCACGCACATCTCGTTGAGAGGCGAAGAACTTTTTAGCACTCGAATAAGATGAGCTTTGGAAAGGATTTTAATTCTGTAATTTCAAACCCAATTTTTTTAAATTAAAACATTAGATTTACCAGAAATTTGTCACTCTCAAGTAAAGAGAAAGTGCACCTCTATCTCGAAAGAGAAGAATGTAAGCCTCCCGATTGAACCTTCGAAGACTAGTTGGAGGTCAATAACGGGGTTCACAATGTAAAGCATGTATAGAAGTAATTTTGATTGGATAAAAAAGTTCAGTCAAACTACTTAATCTTAGGTAGATGTATCCTCGATAAAAGTGCACTCATATTTAGGGAGCCTCCATTGTCAAGTAAATTAATAGAAGAGTAGAGTTTTCTTATTTAAATGTATTTTCCAAAGTAAATCAAAATCGAGAGCTCTCTACTTCTTCTATTTTCAAAACCCTACGTATTACTTTTGTTTTCATTTTTTTAAAACAAACACTTAACTCTTTTCGATAAAATAGTAATTCCATTCCTTAAACTAGAGTACTCGACGCAGATATGTAGAAAAATATGACCTTGATATTTTAAAATACTATGTTATTACTCGATAAGTACACATGTATTATTCGAAGTATATAAGTAAAAAAGAGATAACACACAAAAACAAAATTTATTAATACAACTAAATTTTTAATTTCAAACTATCTCAAAACTATCTTTCTCTTTACTTATTATCTATTTACGACGAATGGACTTAGCGTTTTCTGTGTGTGATGGCTTGGGAAAATTTTTGGTACTACCGAACTTGTACAGGATGGCGCGTTAACATCCGGTCTTTTCAGAAAACTTATTTGATTTTATAATAAGAGTGGTTCAATGAGAGAGTGACACATGGCATGTAAACCTTCAACCCTAAAATCACTAGCAACATCTTTATAAGTATAACCCGAACCGTAAAAGGATACTTCATCGACCAAGTTTTCCCTCTTCTTGAAGAATGACCAACGGGAATGATACAGGAGAAAACCGAACACAAGATACCGCTAAGGAGAAGGACTCGATCCATGGCTGGAAACTAGGAGAGCTTCCTACCCTCTCTCTTAGTGTTAGATCTTTAGAACTAAAGTGTAGGAGAGACATCTGCTCAAGAGAACTTGATTTGGGAGTTTAATGGAGATTTCCTAGGACTTGATTTCGTGAAGATCCATGGTCTAATAAGGGAGAAAGGGAAGAGAGAAGTTGGATGTGCTTTGTGTGATGGTTGGAAGAATGAGATGAACCGATGTCGTTTGTCCATCTTTACGATGTGTGCAAAAGTGTTGTACATAAATCTATTTTTCTATGCGCAATAGACTTTAAGTCCGATTTAAGGTATGATTCATTCCGACTCAGGTCTTGCGCTCAACACGAAAGTTATAGCCCTCGGGAATATAATTTCAACAGATGGTTGCACGTTTTTGGGGAGTTCTGTAGCTCCCTATGAGTTTGTTCGAAGTTGTTGCTTTAAGATGATATCATAAAGATTTTATAATTCTCTCATAATAATATTTATGTATTACTTATGCACTTTGGGTGATATACACTAGATGATATTTTAATAACCCTTGTTGAGTTACATAAGATTTGGAGAAAATGTATTGAGGTATGGCTATTCACTACTTACAAATTATTATTCCATGAATAAGTACATTAGAACTTTATTGGGGATAAAAGCTTATGGATAGAATTGATATTATGCTTGTGGAAATAAATAATACTTTGGGGGTTTTAGTTATGATCAATGTTGTTTCGTTAGGCTAAATCTAATGCTCATAATGGTAGATGCAAATATTGAGGAATCCTATGTTGAGGTAAAAGGGGACTCAAGCTAGAGCCCTTGCATGCTTAAGGGCACTGGTCAGATGTAATATGATGGGAATTGATTGGAGCCCTTGGTTGTCTATGAGCATGGAAATGTGTGAGGTTTGTACGTGCGTGTGTGTTTGGTCGCACAATATTTTACCCTATGTTCAAAATTAATGTGGCAGGTCAACGGGCTTGCCAGTCGTCATACCGATGGAAGCCGATAGTTGAACCTAGGACTGTTGGGCTAGGCTATTTGGTGCTTACTTCCCAAAGACCCTATCTAGTTGGGTTGGGTGCTTTGGTGCTTACTTCCCGAAGTCCCCTTCCGTTATATTAGGCTAGATGGGCTTGGCTCTTGGAGCACTTCTACAAAAGACCCCTTCCGTGCCATGTATGCAGGAGCTCAGCAAGTTGGAGGATGATAACATTGAGGCATACAGAGGCCTAGGAATTGTAGTGTAGATACCTCCCTAGTAGTGGAGCTGCCCGCTCCACTATACTCATTGGGCCATGACCAGTGATGCCAGAGAGGATTGCTACCTCTTGAAAAGTGGGAACTTAAATCTATGTCGACAAAGAAAGTGTGTGTGTGTGTCCATGGGTAATCCATCTTATTGCATACATTTCATTTCATTGCATCCCACGGCAAAAGATACTCATCATATAAATTTGAATGGGCACTTTTATATGATGAGTTACTTTGATGTACCTGACCCTTAACTTATAAATTTGTTTGTGCATTTTTATAGGTTAAATTTAAATTCTA
This sequence comes from Platanthera zijinensis, assembly GCA_039513925.1. Lineage (NCBI taxonomy): Eukaryota > Viridiplantae > Streptophyta > Magnoliopsida > Asparagales > Orchidaceae > Platanthera > Platanthera zijinensis. Next base: position 107,600,037 of record CM077093.1, on the reverse strand, counting down.
TACAAAGATTTGATATGTTGTTAAGTTAGATGTGTCTTTACATATATTGACAATTACTATTATACTTTCGTTCTAATATTATACTGATATATACTTGTACTGTTGGACATAATAATGCTCTCATGTAACCTGTTTAATATTATATTATTATTATATTGTGATCCTCCTTCTTTTCCTCTGCCCGGATCTTAAGAGTCATCGGGGTGAGAGGATGTGAATCCTCTTAGTCTTTATGACTAATATTTGATGCATCTACCATTTTAAGTGGATACCCCGCAGATGGACTAGCAATAGCACCTTATGTAGGAGGATAGATAGGCCAGGGGGACAAGGCATGATACGAAGATACACTCACTTTCTTCTATGACTGATTTGAGTTTTGAGAGTTATGATGTAGCCTTCAGGCAGTTTTGTGTACTCTTATTTTAAAGGAGCCAATATAGCTTCTTATATTGATGTACTGTTTTTGACATTTACCCTTTTTGTGAATCATGACTTCTGTGTTCTTCTATTTATTGGGTAGGCATTTGTGATATCGGATATTAGCCGACAGAATATGCATCTTGTGGTACAAATTAGCCCGTGTGCTTATACTACAACAAGGTGGTTGTTCTATGTATAAAACTTCCCTCGGCTGTGTCTTGTGTCCCGGGAGGTGGGTTTTAATATTGGTATCAGATTAAAATGATCCTACAATAAAGAAGTCGTTGAACATGATGTTACCCCCACTCGATTATTAGGTTTACGGAAAAATTGGATTAACGGAGGCTGTGGTATGCCCATTGTATTGCACAATAGGTATGTCCACATGTTACCCTACGTTTTTGCAACCTGACCCAAACTTTGTGTTTTGTACGAAGATTCTGATACATACAGAGCCAACAACAGGCATTCCCATTCCCCCAAATCCCTAATCCATTCCAACAGTTGGAGGTATGGAAGACCGTAGCTATAATCTTAGATGTCTTTAGGTCTTAGTAGGTCCCGATGTCGCAACAGGCCCAGGGCTCTAATTGGATGAGTACCTTCCGAGCTCTTTCTCCGCCCTCTCATCACGGGATATAGTCGGTTGTTCAAACGGAGGAGTTGTTGGATTTTATTTAGGTGTTTATTGAAAGAATCTATTTTCTAGCCAGTATGGCTGTCATCTTAGTAGTATCCGTCATAGAATTGCTCGCAAAGAGGTTGTGGAAGTCTCTTATTGGCTCCACTTTTCAAGGACGAGCATACACTGACATCTGTTGGAATGAGTTCTTTGATGCTTTCCTAGACCAATTCATTCCCTCTACTGCTCTAGATGAACTTGAGGAAGGTTCATAAAATTAAAATAGGGACCTAAGTAAGTTGTGGAGTATCAATGGGAGTTTTAGCATAAACTTCCATCGGCCGTGTCTTGTGTTCCGGGAGGGAGTTTTATAGTCATCCTATGGATGTTCAATCCTCTTATGGGTTTAGCAGATAGGAGGTTTTAGCCGCAGCAGATAGAGACCGGGATCTAAGGAACAGCTGAAGCTGTGGTTAGAGGCAAAGCTGAAGCTACGTATAGAGGGTATTGTTGCAACATGTTGATCAATGGAGCTGACCAGAAGTTTGGCGGACTTGTGCATCTATCTGCTGGTATTCGGCAGACTGCTGATTAGGTCGGCAACGGGTTGTGTAGAGACCGGCGAAAACTCCTGATGAGAAGACAATATGTCTAACCGCTTGGTCTTTCGGTCTGAAATATTTTTACTACCAATCCTCCTATTGTATTTTAGTCCCACATTGTCTATTGTATTTTTCTTCTTTCTTTTCTCCCAATAAATAGGGGGTCATACTCATGTAATTTAACATTTTTGTGGAATGTAAAGCTTGTTATTTAAATTTTCTCAAATGCTATCAGAGGTCACCTGATCCTTACACTTTTCATTTCTTTAACCGCCAGCTTTGCACATCTTTATTCTTTGAGGATTCTGGTATTTTAACCACCCTCCTTTCGGGGTTTCACCTATTTTTATGATTTCTATGGTTTCTACGTATTCTTTTTTTCTGTCCACTCGCGATTTTTTTCTTTATAAGTACGCGATGTCCTTTTCTAACCGTCTTCTTCATGGCAGACGCCGAGTACTCTTATTCCACATTATCTACCTCCTCTTCTCAACCGACACCATCTTTTTCTACTCTGTTATTAAATTTTGGAATTGCTTTGAAGTTGGTTGCCCTGAATTATCCAGATTGGAGTGTTTCATTTATGTACTTGCTGAGGTCTCAAAGCAAATGCCATCATCTCACTGATGATCCTCCAACTCATGAATCGATTACATTTGAAGACTTGGATACTAGTGAGGCTTTGTTCTAGACGTGGCATGCAAAGAGTCACTCAAATGATTTCCTACTTGTTATTCGACATGATGTGACTGTAAAGTCTGCTTGGAATCATCTTGTTGCCCTATATTCCAATGGCGCTCAGACTTCCTGCAAATACATGTTATATGTTGATTTGTTTTCCTGCCCTACTTTTACTCTATGGTTGCTTATCAAGAGTTGCAAGCGCTTGGCGCTGAAATTCTTCAACTTCATCCTTTCTCTGTTGTTCTTGCTGAGCAACACAAACACATCCAAGAGCTTCTGGTTGTGTGTTATCTTCATCGCCTTTCGGAATCCTATGACATGATACCACAAAAAGTTCTTTGCGAAGCTGACTCACCCACTCTTGATGCTACTACTGCCTGTATTGCAGTTGTTACAAATCTTCTTTAGCACCCTCTGCTTGTAGCCCCACCCCCTCATGGAACATTTTCTCATTAGTCTTGCTCTGGTTATTTTGGTCGCCGCGGAGATCATACCGTTGGGTATGGTACATCTCATCATGTCGGCTCTCATTGTGGCAAGATGGTTTACCTTGTTGATCGTTCTTTGGCTAAGTATCCTCATCTTCGCCTGTCTGTGGGTGACAATACAAAAAAGTCCACGTCTTTTGCCTCTTCTTCTTCTTCTTGCAGTGCTAATGCCATTACTCAGGGTAAGTGGTAGATTTATTTATGATCTACTAATCATATGAGTTGGGTCCATGGTTTATTCTCTTGTTTGGAAAGCATAACTTGTCTCCTTTGGGTTTTACTGTAGATAATAATCCATCTCCAATATATGGGACAGGTACACTCTATGTCACTCCGACTCTGTGGATTGAGGACACACTTTATGTCTCATCTTTTTCGTGCAATTTACTCTTTTTTCCTGCTCTCTGTAAACAATTGAACTGCATGGTTACCTATACAGCTACTACTTGTTCTTTTCATGATCCTCACTACAGGATAAGATTACTACTGAGACAGAATACAATGGACTCTTATTCCTCGAAAATGTTACTGCTTTCTCCACATCTCTCCTGCAATGTCATCTTTGCCTTGGTATTCCTCCTCATCTCATCTACCAATTCCTACAAATTTTCCCAAGGAGGACTCCTTAAACTGTGAGGTCTGTCAACTTGGCAAGCATTATCGTTCTTCCTTTCCTACAAGTCAAGGGAATTGTTCTTCGCATCATTTTGAGCTTGTTTATTCAGATATTTTTTTTCTGGCTCCTACTAGGACAATTGGTAAGGGGAGTTTATATATTGTAACATTTTTTGATGATTTTTCTCATTGTTCCTAGTTGTATCTCTTAAGAGAATGTTATGAACATTATTCTGTGTTCACAGCCTTTTGTAATGAGATCCAAACTCAATTTAATGTTTTTATTAAAGTTCTTCATACTGATATGCTCGAAAATATCTTAGTTACCAATTTTTTTATTTTTGCATGCATCGGGCCGTAGTTTTTCAAACAAGTCATACCTACACCTCTCAGCAAAATTGGATTGCTCAGTGCAAAAATCGAAATCTCCTGAATGATAATCGCACCCTTCTCACTCAGATGAATGTCCCTGATCGTACTAGGAACATGTTGTATTTCATTCTTGATATCGTTTCAACAATATTCCCTTGCCGGTTCTTCAGGGTGACACCCCATTCTCTGTTTAACATCCAAGAGCTCAACCTTTTTCTTTATCTCTTCTTGTGTTTGGATGAACGGCATTTGTGAATTCTCCTTCTCCTGGTCATGAAAAGCTTTCACCTCGCTCAGTAAAGTGCGTCTTTTGGGGATATTATCTGACCCAAAAGGTGTATCGGTGCTTTGATCCCCTACTATGAAAATAGTTTGTTTCTGCTGATGTTACCTTTTATGAAGATATACCTTATTTTTCTCGAGCTTCTACTCTTGCACCATCTGATGATTCACCATCTCATTCTATTATTTCTGCTCCTTCACCTGCCTCTATTATAACTTCTATGCCATTATCCCCTATTTTTGTACTAGAGTCTCTATCTATTACTTTATCTTATGACACTTTATGGCCTTTGGAACTGTTGCTGACTGTTCCCGTGACAGTAATCCTTCCGGGGGATGGATCTACTATAGAAGGCAAGTCAAATCTTGACCTTCCTATTGCTCTACGGAAGGGGGTTAGAACATGCACTAAACATTCCATTCATGATGTTATCTTAGATGCTCATCTATCCCTAGATAGAAGGATGTTTGCCCTTTCTCTCTTGATGAATGCTTTCCTAGTTTACTATCAGGTTGCCTTTTCCATTCTATATTATAAGGCGGTAATGGATGAAGAAATGAAGACCTTAACTGAAAGGGGTACTTGGACTCTTGTCCCTACTACTCTAGGTTTGGATGTGGTAGGCTGTCGGTGGGTCTTTGTCATCAAGTTTCATCCTGATGGCACTTTTGATCGCTATAAGGCTAGGATTGTTGCCAAAGGCTTTACTCAGACTTATGGTGTAGACTTTTTTGATACCTTCTCCCCAATTGCTGGCATCTGCACTATCTGTGTCCTTTTTCTATTGTAATTAATAGAGGTTGGGAGATGTATCTGTTAGATGTGAAGAAAGTTGTCTTGTATAGTGATCTGTAAGAGGTGGTTTACATGTTGCAAACTCCTGTGTATGTTGCTCTGGGGGAGTCTTAGGTATATAAGTTCTGAAAGACGATTTATGTCTAAAGCAAAGCCTACAAGCCTGGTTCGATAAGTTCAACTAGGTTTTCTCTCTTATTGGCTTCACTCGAAGTTCTGCTTATCACTAAAAGTAAGCATTAGATCTTTTGAATGAAACTTGTCATTTTGGGCAAATACCTGTTCGCTACCCCATGGCTTTTTGTGATGATAAGAGCTGTATGGAGGATTCACCTATTCTTTCAGATTGTACTATATACATGCATTTTGTGGGAAAACTGATCTATCTGACTGTCATTAGACCTGACATTTATTATGTTGTAGGGAAGGTCAGTAATATTATGCAAGCTCCCAAAGAATGTCATCTTCGTTCCACCCATAAAATTCTGGAGTATGTAAAAGGGTCTCTAGGGAAGTGGTTATTATTTTGAAAACATAACCCCCTAAAGGTTGAAGCATATTCTGATGCTTGCTATGCTTACAATAAAGAAGATAGAAAATCTATTTCTAGTTTTTGCACCTTTGTGGGAGGAAATCTTGTCAGCAAGAAAAGCAAGAAACAGTTTATTGTGTCACAATCAAGTGCTGAAGCTCGAATATCAAAGTATGGCATTGACTGCTTGCGAGTAGAAATGATTGCGAGCCCTTATGATTCAATTGGTAGAGGTATACGATTATCCTTTAACCATGTTTTATGACAACCTGGCTGTTATATATAGGTATAAACTTCAGTGTTTCATGAAAGGACAAAACACATTGAGGTTGACTATCATTTCATCAGAGAAGAAATTTTGAAGAATCAAATATGTACTCCATTCAATACTTCTAATATAGTGCTTGCAGACATCTTTACCAAACCAGTGTCTGCTTCTCTTTAAGATGTCTATGAGAAGCTACACAATGTTTACATATATACTCTAGGTTGAGGGGTAGTGTTAGATTTATAGTTCAGCGGTCTAGTGGTTTGGTGAGGTGGACTTGTGCTTAGCGGTTTGGCAGATTGATCAGGATTCCTTGTGTTTGGGGGTCTAGCAGCATAAACCATGCTGATTGAAGGGTTGGTGGTCTGACAGCTCGAGTATAAGTGGTATGGAGGATTGATTAAGGTGGACTACCTTTGGCAGTCTGGGTAGAGATCTAGCCAGCCTAGGCATACTCTATCATGTTGTGGATTTAGCAGACAGGAGGTTCTAGTCATAGCAGATAGAGACCGCGGTCTGAGTAGAAGCTGAAGATGCGGTTAGAGGCTGAGATGAAGCTACGGATAGAGGTTGTTGTTGCTGCTTGTTGATTAAGGGAGCTGACCAGAAGTTTGGCATACTTGTGCATTTATCTACTAGTACTGGGCGGACTGCTGATCAGGTCGACAAAAAGCTATGTAGAGACCGGTGAATACACCAGGGGAGGTGACATTTTGTCTAACTTCTCGGTCTTGGCAGTCTGAAATTTTTAACTACATATCTGCCTCTTGTATTTTAGTGCCCGTCTGTTGTTTTTTTTCTTTCTTTTATCCCACAAAATAGAGGGTCATACTATTGTAATTTAACTTTTTGTAAAATGCAAAGCTTATTTTTTAGATTTTCTCTCAGAGGGAATTTGTGGAAATCATCTTTGGAGCATGTCTCGATCTGGGAGATCTTGTGGGCTCTAAGACCCTTCCGGGGTGGAAGGTGAGGAGTCAACTTGTCAATCTTCATGGGAAGAAGAGAGAGAGCCAACCAGTCCTTGAGGGTCGGTATAGAAAATGAAAAGGGATTTTTATTTATTTATCTCCTTGATCTTAGCTTCATAAGATCAAAGTTTTTGTATTTCTTTTTATTGAAATAAAAGTCATGCATATCCTTTTGTTTTAGTATAATTTCATTTTATATGTCATGAAACACTTTATTTAATATCTCTCAATCAAAGCCTCAACTTTAAGTATATGTGAAATTTCTTCTAGTGAATATGTTCTTGGATTTCATATTGTATTCGTGGATGCATGTCGGTAGGGTAAGGACTGTGTGAAAAGTTAGAAAATAATATTTTATGGGGATAAGTTTTTCTGTGACTTACCGCCATACGGTAGACTTACCACTCGCGATACCTTCCATAATAAGCTGTCTTGCTGAAATTTATTTTAATTCTAAATTTATTTTAAAACCTTATTCACCCCTCTAAGTTTGCCCACTCGATCCAACAAGTGGTATCAGAGGGAGGTTATTCAAAAATTAGTTTCACCACTGGTAATAATGGCTAACCTTGATCTCGAATCTACTAGCAGGGATGGAAGTTTGTACACAGAAAATTAATTTGTATGACCTCTATTTATAGGTATGAACTATAATGTGAGGATAATACTAATGAGAAAATTCCATATATTGTTAGATATAGATGTTTGTAATATGACTATTATCTAGCCCCCAAATAATTTAAATAAACATGAATGTTATTTAAATGCCAAATCTATGAATTGATTTTTTTGGGGGCTTGATAAAGAAATTTTTAACTATCCTTGCTTAAAATAATTAATTGGAAAATCAACTGAAGCACTTTATGAGCTTTAATCCACCTACGTTTGTGGGTACTAGATCCCCAAATCAAGTCAAAGATTGTCTCTTGAGGATAAAGAGAACTTTGTTGGCAGTAGAGATGGAAGAAGGACAGAAAGTCACATTAGCTACTTTCATGTTGGACGGAGAGGCAAGGATTTGGTGGGATGAGTAAGAGTTACATCAGTTTGTCAGCAAGCAACTGGTTGATATCTTGATGGATGAGTTCTTAAGTTTATTTCTCGCAAGATATCTCCCTTCTATGTATTAGATTACGATGGAAAACCAGTTATAGATGTAGACTTAGGGTGATAGTTTGGTCAACAATTATGTGCCAGAGTTTACCAGACCTGGGCATTATGCAGGCTCCACATTTGTTGATGAGGATCGAAAAACCAACAGGTTTTATGAAGATATGCGGGATGATTTAAGGTTACTTCTATCAGGTCTAATGATGTGGGGCTTTCTAACCTTGGTGAACATAACAAGATCCCTAAGAAGGATTTGAAGCGGTCACACGTAAGAAGGACTTGGCGGTGAAAAATCCAGAGTTCAAGATACCGAGCTCTACAAAGTTAGAGTACTGCAATAGGTTATAAAATAAGTCTAGGTCTTCGGGGCCACATCTTTTGCTATTTCTCTAGCAACTGATGGGCAAGGTTCTCATATTTGATACACTTGTAGCAAGAAAGGACATTATGATCGAGAATATTGGAGTGGTTTTCCAAAGACGGGGACAAAGACAAGATCGTCTTATGCTGAAAAGGTAAAGGCAGTTGAGTCAATTGCATCCCATTATACTCTAGCATAACCTAGAGTTTATAATATTTACCAGTAGGAGGACATTAAACAAAGCAATCTTGGGGAATGTGTCTATTTTCTATGAATGGTACATCACATGCACGCAGCGGAATAAGGAAACAAGAAAGCCCAAACAAAAATGGATCTTGTGATGAACTTTGATCAAAAAGTAAAAAAACTTTAGATAAAAATATACCTTAGCAGGATTGTGTCGGTACTCAACCAAGATGCTCCAAAATTTATATTTCCGTCTTGAAAGTGAGTCCATGAAAAAAAACGATTTGCGATTCTACAATGATCCACACGAATGGGAGAACGACGACAATTTGTCAAATGAAATCCGAGAAGGAAAACAGAAAGCACATTGCATCTTCATGGACTACTAGTTTTGCTCTAGGAGAGGCGGCGGTGGCGGGCGCACGAATTGGGCAGAAAGATGGCACTGAGATCAAAATTTCCGAAAAATTTTTCCATTGGCTCTTAAGGATCCTGACAGGCTTGGGTTTAGCATAGCCCCTCTAGAAAACCCTAAGGCATTTTCTATTTATACCCAAAGGAATAAACAGATGTAAATAGTCGGTATCAGCAGACCAATAACTTATGGAATTTACTCGAGACATATTCATTGAGATGATGCGAGATGTCTCGACAAATCATTAAAATTACACTAGATAACATGACTATTCCTCGAGAAGACTCAAGACACATTCGTCAAAATAACTTGGGATGATTCGATGAATTCATTGAGATTAATTTGACATATTGGTTGAAATGACATGAGAAAATCCGAAGAATTCGTTGAGATGACACGAGATAACTCAGGATAACTCGACGAATTCCCTAAGATGTCTCGGTATAACTCGACGACTTGACTTATCCTCTCGAAATCCAATTCATTCAAGTGCTCAGTCCTTCACTCATATCATATATAAGTAAGACCAACACAATACATTCCTCTAACTTCTCCAAATGCTTTTATGTGCGACCCTGTTGGCTTATATCATATTGGCAGTGAAACTACATGTTTGACCACTTCTAGATCATTATGGTAACACTAACAGTTTCCCACTTGATCTTGAAAGTATAAAAAGAAAGTTTTATAAATAATGGGAGGCATCGACAAATACATCATTGCTCCCCAAGCAATAAGAATTTAAAACTCAATAAGACTTTATGACCAATGTATCAGTGTTGTGATTTCCCTTTATCCCTTACATCTGGATAAAACTAGAGGTATAGACCGGGTAACCCTCATAATTATTCAATCAAAGTTTGTTGATCTAGAATAGACTTGTAGAAATTGGTGAGCCCAATATTATATATTGATTCAACCAAGCATGTCATTTTTCAGTATTATTCGATCAAGGGGCCCTTGGACGAAACTCTTGTCATATTGGAGGACAAATCCCATTTGTGTCCACACACAAACACCCAAATAACTCGAAACATACCAAATAACCACCTTTATCATCAACCTTTCTTAAGGAAGACTTTGGATGACATCAAAGTATGCTTTTCCTCACTTGATGAATGTTGTGACTTCAGGTAAAAGAATAACAAGAACTATTGCCACTTGAGACCAACATGTGATACGTCCATATTATAATCCACAAAGTATTCTCTTATTGGGTTTGTACAGTACAAATTGTTCACTATCAAGTACCCATGTGATGACTTGATATCATAATATCATGACCTGTAAGAACCGGTCATTAGTCAACGCACATGCTAGTCTTGATGTATCATCATCGCCCTAAACTTCTAAGATGACACACCGACCAAGGACCATTGAAGATTGAAGCTTCTAAGAACAAAAGCTCTCATATTCAAGTCATCAACTTGAATCCTATAGAAGAAGACATTCTAAGGGCATTTATCATGTTAATTTATATGTCACATTGAAATAAATTGACAAAATAAAAGAAATTTCCATAAATATATAATAAATTGTGTAGTACTCTATAAAACAAATGAAATATTACAACCGACATACATATAATCCACAAGAATCCTACTAGAGTTGATAATTCTGGTATTTAATTCTCATTGATCTAATATGACCATCATGCTTTCTCTACGCAAGAGGCTTTGCTAGTGGATCAGCTATATTTTCTTCAGTCAGCACTCTACATATGCTTACATTTCCTCAATCGACAATCTCTCGAATAAGATGGAACTACCGAAGTATGTGCTTGGAGCGCTAGTGAGATCTAGGTTCTATGGCTTGTTAAATGGTACCATTGTTGTCACAGTAGAGAACTACCGGATCAACAATGCTAGGAACTACATCTAGCTTGCCGATGAATGTCCTAATCATTATTTCCCCATTTACTGCATTTGCAGCGGCGATATACTCAGCCTTAGTTGTAGAATCAGCAACTGTCTCTTGCTTGGAACTCTTACAGCTAACAACTCCTCCAATAAGTAAAAATACAAATCTTGACTGAGACTTTGAGTCATCCCTATCAGTTTGGAAGCTAGCATCCGTATAACCCTTTATAATGAGCTCTTTCTCTCCACCAAATGCCAAGAGCATATCCTTAGTCCTTCTCAATTACTTTAGGATATTCTTCACAGCTATCTAGTGACTATCACCGGGATCAGACTGATACTTTCTAGTCATTCTCAAAGCATAAGAGACATTGGGTCGAGTACATATCATTGCATACATTATTTATCTGATTACATGCTAACCCTAGAATCCGCAACAAGTTCAACAGGGGCACAGGTCCTCCATTTTCAGTGGCGGCCTCACTTCTCCAGTCCGCCCATATTGGTATAGCCACGTTAAAAAGCCAGTTCTCCAGTGGCAGACTCGATTCTCCAGTCCGCCCAGGTCGCCATTTCTATAGAGCAGCCCCATCCGCTAGCTCTTCAGGAAGACTCAAGCGTCAACCCACGTAGGCCGCTACCCTCCAGCAAGGATCGCTTTATTATAGCAATAGTTGGAAGCTCCAGATCGCGAGCCAAGTACACCCCTCTTGCACGGACTGGCTTGTCTATTCTTTTTTGTTTCTTGTCACAGTTTCCTGATTCTCCTGTACCCCGGGCAACCGTTTATTTTAGCCCTGCCAGTTTTGGTAGGCCCTCGAATCTATAAATAGGGGAAGTGGTGCACCCAAAGCTTGCTGACGTGACACCAGGAGCCCACTTACTAGAGGTTGTAGACTCGAATCTCGGATTTTGCGGTCTCCAGCCTGTCTCGGTACCACCGCGATCATCGGTCCTTATTACTCCTTTCTCATTCACTAGTAAACAGTTACATACAGTCTCCCCTACTACTTTTTCCCTTTTTCCAGAATTAGAGGGAAGATTTCTTGCATGAACATTGTCGAAGCATAAGAAATCAACTTCATGTGGTCCTTATCTTCATAAGATTTAAGACACTGGTCCTTAGAGAGACCCACACCATGAGATATGGGTAAGAATCCTTTCTTGGACACAAGCATGTTGAACCATTTCAACACCTTCTTAATATATGTATCTTGTGTCAAACCCAATAAATTCTTTGATCTATCTTTATTGATCTTAATACCAAGTATGTAAGTTTCTTCACCCAAGTCTTTCATAGAAAAGCAACTCACTCGGCTGTTCTTAACAATATGTAGGGTTAGTTTGTCATTCCTAATAAATAGTATGACATCTAAATATAATATCAATAAGAAGACAATTCTCCCACTAATCCTCTTATAAACACACAGTTAATCCTTGTTCTTAATAAAACAAAACTCTTTGATCTTTTCATCAAAACAAAGATTAAAACTTTGAGAAGCCTGTTTTAACCCATAAATAGATCTCTACAACATGCATATTTTTGTGTCTTCACCTAAACATACAAAACCCTCGATTTATGTCATATACACTTCCTCAAGGAGGTTTTCATTTAGTAAAGCTATTTTTACATCCATCTGTCAGATCTCATAGTCATAATATGAAGCAATAACAAGTAGAATTCTGACGGACTTAACCATGGTAATAGGGGAAAATGTAACATCATAGTCAATACCATGAATTTGCTTGAAACATTTAGCAACTAGTCTCCCTTGGAATGTATGTACATTCCCATCCATGTAAATCTTCTTATTGAAGACCCACTTGCTCCCTATGGGTCATACCCCTTCAAGTGGTTCCACTAAGATCCAAAGTTGGTTTGCATACATGGAGTCCATTTCAGATTTCATGGCTTCAATCTACTTATTGGAGTCCAGTCCACACATAGCCTCTTGTTTGGTTGAAGGCTCATCATCAAGATCCATAAGAAACAAATTACATATTTAGGAAATGAGAAATCCATATCCCTCAGGCTAAAATCTTTGTCTGCAAGATTAATATGGGACTTGTGTTTCTTGAGTCTGTTCAATAGCTACAACATATTGCAGCCCTGGCTCAGGTGCTAATTTCGGTTCATTCCTGGTTTGTGGTTCCTGAACTTCTTCAGGTTCATCCTTTGTAGTCTTTCTAGATAAGAACTCTTTCTCCAAAGGGACAGTAGTCCTCATGACAAACAATTTACCCCCAGACGGTAGGTAAAAGTAGTATCCTTTAGTTTTCTTAGGATACCCCACAAGATAACATTTATCTGACTTGGTTTCCAGCATGTCAGGCATTTGACATCTCACGTATGCCTCACAGCCTTAAATATTAATAAAAGTCAAACCAGGATGCTTCCCAGACCACAACTTATATAGTGTCTTTTGAACCGTTTAAATTGGAGCACAATTTAGTGTAAAAGCAGTAGTAGCTAGAGCAAATCCCCAAATAGGAATAGGAAAATCTACATGACTCATCATCGACCATACCATTTCTATCAAAGTACAATTCCTCCGCTCAAACACACCATTATGCTGTGGTGTTCTGGGTGGAGTGAGCTGTGATACAATACCACACACTTTTAGATAATCACGTAACTCATGACTTAGGTATTCACCACCTCGATTAGATTGGAGTGCTTTAAGCCTCTAACCCAGCTAGTTCTCTACTTCATTCTTAAACTCTTTGAACTTTTCAATGGTTTTGGATTTGCACTTCATAAGATACACATATCTGTATCTACTGAAATCATTAGTAAATGTAATAATGTAGAAGTACCAACCTCTATCCATAGAACTCAGCAGCTCGCTTATATCACTATGTATTATACCTAAGAGATCGATCATCAGCCCTTTCGTTAAAACCAGTGAAATGGACTTTAGTAATCTTGCCTAATAAATATCATTTACATCTCTCAAATTATTAATAATCAAATGAGTCCAGTAATCAATCTTTATGGAGCTTTGATATGCATTTCTCAGTTATATAGCCCAAATAATAATGCCAAAGGAACCTAGGATTTGAGTTATTCGTTTTTAGTCTTTTAGTATTTTCTAAATTATAGATCAGATGGTCAAGTTAAAAACATAAAAACCATAAAACATTTTATCTACAACATAACAAACATCATAATTAAATATAGAATGATAATTGTTCTTAATAATAAAAGAGAATCCAATCATGTCCAAACAAGAAATAGAAATGATGTTTCTATTTATTGTAGGAATATAATAATAATTATATAGTTCCAATACAAGCCCACAGGACAAACATAGATGGTAAACTCCTATGGTGACAACAACAACTCTTGCTCCATTGCCAATACGTAGGTCGACCTACCCTTTACTCAATATTCTTCTCCTTCTCAATTACAGCACATTTATACAAATATTAGAACCGCATCCCATATCCACACTACTAGAAAATTTGCTTTTAGCCATGATTTTTTTTGCCACGGGGGAAAACCGTGGTTAATACTTAGTCCCACACCGCTAACAAAAAGCTCGATTTGGGGTTTATATAGCCCATTCAAAATTATTATTTGAAATAAAATCAGCGCGACGGCGGCCGGCTGGGCGGTGGCGGCGGCGGCGGCCGGGCGGCGGCAGCGGCCGAGCGGTGGCGGCGGTGTCAACGACGGTCGAGCAGTGGCGACAACGGCGGTCGGGCGGCGGTGGAGGCCGAATATTTTTTATGTTAGGTTTATTACAGACCCTTTAGCCACGACAATTGAACTGTGGCAAATGAGGAACTTTTAGTCACGGTAATTGAACCGTAGCTAATAACCTATTAGCCACGGATTCAGCGTGGCTAATAATATTAGCCACGCTCGTATTGCCCATGCCCATTTGCCGTGGGTAGGCCGTGGCTAATTGTTATTAGCCACGGTTTTGGACTTTTAGCCACCGAAATCTGTCGTGGCTAAAAGTCTGTTTTCTAGTAGTGCCAATACACAAGATGAAGGAGCGAAAAGGTTTATCTCTATAACATAAATATGAAGTGGAAGTCATACCTCCCATAATGTTCTACAGACCCTAAAGATAAGAAGGACAGTTCCTCCTCCAAAGACCATCTTGTCATAGTGGTGGCATTTCCCTTCCTTCACCAAGCCTTTCTTCTTCTATGCTAAAGACTTGGTCTTAAGAGATTACTTAGGTCCAAACATAATCTTATTGAAACCCTTGGCTTTATGCACCAAGCCTTTATTTGGGGTCCTTAACATTCAAAGGAGCTCGGGCAGTGTCTTGTAAATTTTATTCGTATTGTAATTCAAGACAAACTTCTCATAAGTGTCTGATAACGATTGTAGGATCAGGTTTGTCGCAAACTCTTGGCCTAGAGGAAAACCTTGTCTTTCAAGGTTCACTATATACCCAATCATCTTGAGTACGAGAGTCTCTACTAGGTCTCGAGCTCCCATCTTACATTGAAATAATGCCTTGGTGACGTCAAACATCTCTTGGCGAGCTTGCCCTTAAAACATTTTCTTATGGTGGTAGTTAATCACCTTACAACTCATGTTCTCATAATGCTTCTGAAGCTCAAAGTTCATGGTGAAGAGGTTGAGGCATTCGATATCCAAGGAGTCATCTTGATACTTCTTATAATAATCATTATCATCTTTGGGCACATTCCCAACTGTCTCTTTAGGAAAATCTTCTTCCAAGAAATAGAGCTTATTCTCGTGCCTGAGAACAATTCTCTGATTTTCGTACAAATCCAAGTAATTGGTCTCGCTCAGTTTCACCATCTGAAGGATAGCTCTGAGGGACAGGCTGAAGTGAGATCCACTTGCTCTGGAAATTCTACAAGAATTTATCCAAAGAAAATCAGTACTACATTTCAAAATATAATTTTATTTCAATTAGGACTTTAATTAGAATTACTCCCACTAATTTAATCAAACTGATAACCCTCAATATCAATTTGGAGAGCTAATGTGAGATACTCTCTTAGTCGATAAGATCCCTATTTCACCAACAACAAGAGTTAGCTTTGGCTTTTCTCTCAAAATGTATTTATTTAGGTAGGCAATGCTTGTCAATTGCATCATCATGCAACTTTTGTATGGTTGGTGAATAACTCTTTATTCACATCCATCATATGATGCATGCCAACCTTATGCCTTTGGGCACTCTTCTTTTGAGGTAAACCAGTTATGTTTGACCCAATATCGACAATGAGATATCACAATTATCTACTTGCCCCCTTACCAAGATAGATTAATTCACCTTGCTTCGGCAAGCCCACACTTCATCGATCAATGCAGGAAGAGTGTCATCCTTCGGAAGGCATCCGAATACTTAATATTAGATAAGAGATTTTTAGATAATTGATTAACACTTAACCATAGTTAACAATTATCCAATGTGCACTTTCTTAAAAATTCTTACAACACTCACAATCCAAATACATCCCAGATGTGCTCAAAAAAAGTCATCAACACTTAACGAACTGGGCAAAATCTTAACATCTAGAACCCTTTTAAATATTTAGATTTATATGATTTGGACATGAGAAACACCAACCCTACTTACATAATAGACAAGCTCGTCTCTCTATTTAAGATTCAAAATCTAACACACTTGGTTTCACAAACCAACAAGGACGGATACTGTTAAGGAGAAACAAAGATATCACAAAGAAATCACATGCGTTCCTGGCAGAGTTCTAAGGGGCTGTGCCCCTAGAGGGGTCTTAGGGGAAGATCCCCTAACTGGGTCCAAGGGGCAGATCCCCTAGCGGTGGTCTCGCTAAACGATCAGTGAGTGGAGTAAAGTGGCAGAGGCCCTATGGGGTGTGGAGCATATATTTGGGCATTTAGAACACTTGTAAATCTCTATATCTATATGCACTAGATTTAGCAACTTATAAAACAATAATCATCAGGAACCTATCTCTGATCCCACTTTTGGGTTTCTATGAGAGGCACATCACATGTGCGCAGTGGAATTAGGAATCAAGAAAACCCAAAGAGAAATGGATCTTGGGATGGACATAGATAAAAAAATAAAATAACTTTAGATAAAAATATACCTTAGCGGGATTGAGTCGACACTCAACCAAGATTCTCCAAAAGGTAGATTTTGACCGGTGAGTGAGTCCACGCAAAAAATGATTTGCGGCTCTACAATGATACACAAGAATGGGAGAATACTGGCACTTCATCATATGAAATACGGGAAGGAGAATGTGAAGCACTTCGCGTCTTTATAGACTACTAGGTTTGTTTCAGGAGAGGCGATGGCGACGGGAGCTGGAATCTAGCTAGACGATAGCGACAAGATCGGAACATCCGTAAATTTTTTCTGTCAGCTCTTCAAGATCCTCATGGGCTTAGGTTTAGAACAGCCCCTTTAGAAAAAAAAATAAGGCATCTTCTATTTATACACAATAGAATAAACAGATATAAATAGTCGTCATCGGCAGAC
The DNA here is from genome assembly GCA_039513925.1 of Platanthera zijinensis. Lineage (NCBI taxonomy): Eukaryota > Viridiplantae > Streptophyta > Magnoliopsida > Asparagales > Orchidaceae > Platanthera > Platanthera zijinensis. The sequence continues at coordinate 107,582,981 of CM077093.1, read as the reverse complement.
CCACAACTTATGAAATTTACTCGAAACGTATTCGTCAAGATGACTCGAGATGTCTCGAAGAATCATCAAAATGACACGAGATAACTCGATGATTCATCGAGCAGACTAGAGACACATTCTGTAATGCCCCAATATGTTTTAGACCCCTCGTGCATATTTTTTTAAGATAGGTGGGTTGACTCGGGATCAGGGTGTAGTTGTGGACAAGATTTCACCTTAGCCAGGCGAAGTGTTGACTTGATACTCAGTATCTGGACACTATCACGCGGCGGTAGTGGGTACCACACAGTGGTAGAGATTGTCGAGTGTATACAACGAATGTCAAGAGGAGTCGAGTGGACTCAACGATCATCGAGTAATACCATGCGGCGGTAGAGGGATACCGCGTGGCAGTAGCAATCATCGAGTGTATACGTAGAATCTCAAGTGGAGTTGAGTGGACTAAACGATCGTGGATACTACCGCACGGTAGTAGCGGGATACTGTGCGGAGGTAGCATACTGAGTTATCGGTGTATCGCTTAGTGAGCAACCACGAGGCGTTAGTGATATCACTAGCGGTAGCCCTGCTTAATTATTTGTCATGGTGCTTTGTGAGATACCGCGTGACAGTAGAAGAATACCATGTGGTGGTAGTAGTACAGGTGGAGGCACATGAGAGGTCAGTTCGGACAGTGGATTGTGGAAGAAGTCACTTTTGGAGTTACCGCGCGATAGTAGCATGCAACCGCATTGCAGTAGCCCACTAAATGGGAACCCTTGATCTATTTGGCAGCTACCTTTATACCCGTTTTCCCATGTTTTGGCTGCCAGCCTTCTTCTCTGATCTTGTTCTGAGAAAACGAGGAGTGCTTAATTTTTCTTGGAAGGATAAGGAATGAGACTAGATTAAAACCAACCATGCCGCCAAGAAGAAGAACGAGATCTATAGTCATAAATAAGGTGGGCTTCCTGCCCTCTCCCTTTGTTCTAGATCTTTAGTAATGAATTAGGAGATATGTCGGCTCAGGAGAGCTTGACTTGGTGCGATATGAAGATCTCCTAGGAAGAGACCACACTAAGACCTTGCCCTAGGATTTTATTATCATCAACCTCTCCTCCCTTCATTATGAGGATGTTGGACTTGTTTTCGTGAAGAATGATAGTCTATTAAGGGTGAATAAGGGAGGAGGAAGAGCCGAGTGTAATTTTGTAGGAAAGTTTGGAGGGAGAAGACTAACTGATGTCATTCGTTTGACTTAAAAATGCATGTAGAAATATGATTTCTATAAGCAGCAGGCTTCGAGCTCAATTTATGTCATGAACCAAGCACTTCTAGGTCTTGGGCTGAACAAGAAAATTATAGCCCTTAGAAAGACCTTTCCAACAGATAGTTGTCCGTTATTGGGGGAGTCATGTAGCCCCGAGAAAGTTTAGTCCAAGTGGCTTTCGTGTAATAATCAATGTACTGTTGCGATTTGTCTAAATTAATAATGGACCAGAATAGACTTTTTGTATAAGTAAATTGGGAATTAGTCGTGTATCCGGATGATTGGATTCAATAGGTACATCGTAGTTAAATGACATTTTGGATTGGGTGAATTTATCACATGTAACCATGACAATCTAATGGTTTTGGGTGAACCTTGGTTGTACTAATAAGGTATTCATGAAATTCGGTGAAGATGCACTTGATATCGATACGATCAACGTTATAAGTCTTGGAAGAATTTGTAATGCATGAATGTGTAATCTAAAATAATGAGGTGATTTACAATCGTTAGAAGAACATGTGATGTATTCCTTGTAAAGTAGTGTTGATCATGTATAAGTATAAATGACATGTTGAATGTTAAATATAATTTGGGGAATGACGAATGAATTGATATACATGTGCATGCTAAATTATAAAAGAATGGCTAGGTGAGAAAAGTCCCATGGCCATGTAATATGTTAGTCACTTTTCTCAGGTAATGATGATATAAAAAGAATGGTTAGGTGATGATAAGGGACTCATTATGGAGTGATTGAGTGTTTTTAGCACTAGATTTGTAATGATGAGAAGGGACTAGGTTGGAGCCCTTGGATGTTTGTTGGCAAGGCCAAGTGAATTTGCATGTGGTGTGTGTTAACACACATTGTCATAATCCTACGTTCATGCTAGTGTGGTAGGTCTACGGGCACGTCAGTCATCAAAACAATGAGAGTTGGTAGATAGACCTTGGGAGGTTGGGCTTGTTCTCGGTGCTCTTTCACGAGGCTCCTTCAGTGTCAGTGGACGGTTGGGATTGTTCCTTTGGTGATACGCTCCCGAAGACTCCTTCCATGCCATGATAATAGGCCAGTTGGGTTGGGCTCTTGGTGCACATCTACTCGAGACCCCTCTTAGTCGTACAATGTAGGGGCTCTGTTGTTATGTTCTTAGCTTTAAGGTGTATGGAGGCCAATGACTGGTAGTGTGGATACCTGCCTAGTAGTGGAGATGCCCGCTCTTATATCACCATTTGGCCACGACAGATGATGCCTAAAAGGTTAGCTACCTGCTCTAAAAGTGCAAACTAAAAGGACTATGTTGGTATAGCAGTGTGCGTGTGTGTGAGCATGGGTGAGTCAACATATTGCATTCATATCATAATATTACATTGCACCGCTTAAGATCCTCATCATATAAATTTGTATGGGCACTTTTATAAAATGAGTTACTTTCCGTTAAGCAGATCCTTAACTTATAATTCTTTATGGGCCTTTTTATAAGTTATGTAATATTTCTGTTATTAATGATATGTTGCAGTCGATTGTTATTCCTTCACTGAATTTCTAGTCTAGATTGATCTATCACTTGTTATACTATGTTACTATTACTACTCTGATGTGTAGAGATACACCACCTGATTGTACTTACAATTTATATATATATATATATATATATCGTACCTTTCCTCTTTCTCCCGCCAAGTGCCTAAGAGTCGCTGGGGTGTGCGGATGTGATAGCCACTTAGCCTTTATGACTAATAGTTGCTATATCTACCCTTTTAATAGTAAATCCAGCGGATGGAGCAGTTGCAGTAGGTCATGAAAAAGGGTTGTCATGCCTTGGAGACAGTGCCTGATACGAAAATAATCTTGCAGTCGTCGGATACTTAGGTGTGGGACTTTGAGAGATGTTATTATATCCTTCGAGAAATCTTGTTGTATTATGATCTTAATGGATCTGATATAGTTCCTTAGTATTCATGTATTGCGCTATGGACATTTTTTTATTGTGATGCTTTGACTTCTGTTTAATGTCTTTATGTTGGGTTGGCATGAATGATATGGTAAGAGCCGACAAAATAGGTGTCTTGTAGTACCGATCAACCCATGTGTTGATGCTATCACAAGGCGATTGTTCTGGGCATAAGACTCCCCTCGGCCATGTATTGTGTTCTGGGAGGGGGGGTCTTAAAAATAGTATCAACTTGCAACGATCCTGCACTAAAGAAGTCATTGAACAATGGTGCCACCCTTTCTTGATTGGTCAGTTTGGGGTCAAACTGACATAGCTAAAGTAGTGGTGTGCCCATGTGTAACTCATACTAAGTATGTCCAGTTGTTACCTTACAATTATACAACTTGACAATAGGTTTGTACCATTATTTGTAGATTCTTGTACATATAGAGCCGACGACGGGCATTCATGTCCCTCCGATCCTTACTCTATTCCAACAATAAGGGTTTGGGCAGACCCTAACGACAATCTTGGATGCCTTCAGGTCTTAGCTTGCTCTAGTTCAATAATAGGCCCCATGCTTTAATTGGCAGAGTACCTTCCGAGCCCTTTCTCCACCTATTTACCACATGATTGAATAGGTCGGTCGCACAAAGTAATGGCAAGATGATGTACAAGAACTGATGGCTGGAATCAGATGCCCAACAAGTATGGCAGTTACCTTAGCTGTGTCTGTCCTAGAGTCACATGCCAAAAGGTGGTGGAAGTCCCTTATGGGCTCCACTTTTCAAGACGTGTATACACTGTCATTAGCTGGAATAATTTTTTTGAGGCCTTCTTAGAACATTTTGTTCCCTCCACTACTCGAGATGAGCTCGAGGAAATATTCCTACAATTAAATTAGGGATTAAAGTCAGTCATGGAGTACAAACAGGAGTTTCAGCACCTTGCTAGGTTCGCTGACTCCTACAATTTGGATGATCGCGGATGTGCAAAGCGGTTCTATAAAGGTCTGTAAGATCCCCTAAGGCAAGCACTTTTTTATTGTGGACTCGAGCATGGAAAAGATAATAAATATTGCAAAGAGATTGGAAACAAACCATTTTGGAGTCCAGGCTAGTAATAAGCAACCTGTCTAGGGCGTGATGGAAGCAGGACCCAGCATCAGAAGGAGATAGAATAGTAGAGGTGGAAGAAAAAATCAAAGATGCGGCAGATGCTTCCACCAGAAATTTAGGATGGAACGTCCAGCCCCAGAGCAAACACTACCTCCACCCCCGCAGTTCCAACCTCACCCTCAACCAGGAGGACTATTCAGGAAAGTCTGTTATCAATGTAACCAGCCGGGCCATATCAAGTGTTTTTAACGCAGCTAGGTGGAGATGTTCCCCCTATTGCTCCCCTGGAAGCTCCGCGAGGACGATGATAAGTTCTTGGTCGAGGGAGAGGAGCGCTAAAAGACTTATTTCAAGAGCCTAGACACATAGAGGGGGGGTGAATAGGTTCTAATTTTTTTTATAATTCAGGCAATCAACTAGTATTAACACAGCACATGAAATAAAATTCACAGTATAGAAATTACAGCCTAGCAAACACCAGATTTATAGTGGTTCCCCAAGGTATGGGTACATCCACTTTCCCCCTTCGCCTATCCAGTAGAGAACTAGATTCAACCCAACTTCCTTCCACTTACTCAGATCCAGATATCTTACAACTAGAAACCAGATTGGTTCCTATAGCTAAGACTTATACAAGTCCTACCTCAGATTCTTCCAAAGAATCCTACCTCAGGCCTCAGCCCTACCTCAGCCTTTGTCACTAGGCTTATAACTCAGACTATTACCAGTCCTACACCTCAGGCACTCAGCCCTACCTCAGCCTTTATAATTTCAGGATTACAACTCAGATCTTACAAAAGATCCTACAAGAAATTAATTGTTTAATAGATATGAAGATATCACCAGATAGAACTCCCTATAGGTGTGAGCTTCTTGATCAGTTCATGAATAAACTGAATCTTCAGATTCAACCTGACTTAGCTTTTTCAAAGCTTCTTGTATAAAACAAAATAAGGTTCAACTTTACTTTATGTAGAAGTTTATCTCCTGTCATCTCCTTCCTTGAATTCAGAATAAAATCTGAATCTTCTTTTGCAGACTGTTCAGAATCTGCCTTCTTAAGGGTCTTCCCGTTACTTATTGTTGAATTCTCTTTTGGATGATTCACCTTTTTTTATCTCTTTATCCGTCTCTTCTGTTTGACAAGAATCAGTCCTTTATATAGAGTTTTCTCATGAAGACCGGCTGATCCGATTTGTAATAACCTTCTAACAGTTTTGACAAAGGTGTAGGACCTGTTAGTTACGAAAGCTGTTAAGTCACCAGTCATGACAGTTGATTCCTTAAAGACTTTACAACTCAGTATAAACTACTCCGCAAACTGTTGCACATGTGTCGACACAAATAGACTAAGTGTTGACACAAGCCTAGAAGATATCGACATAACACTCCATGTATTGACATTGTCATTCTTCTACTACTCGACACAGCTTCTGTTTGTATGTGTCGACACAAGTCCTGTGTGTCGACAAAACTGCTCTTGGTCTTAACACAACTGATGCTGATAGATGGCGTTGAGTGTATGTCCAGCTGTCGTTGAGTGTGTGTCGACACAAGTACTGTGTGTCGACAAAACTGCTTCTTGTCTTGACATAGCTGATGTAGACAAATGGCGTTGAGTGTATGTCCAGCTATCGTTGAGTGTGTGTCGACAAAAGTCCTGTGTGTCGACACAAGTCTTCAGACCCAGTATAGTTTTTGTTGTAAGATGGCATTGAGTGTGTGTCGACACAAGTCCTATGTGTCGACACAATCTTTCTTCAAGTGTCGACATAATTTTCTTTTGGTGTCGACATAACTCCTGGGTGTCGACACAACTTCTGCTTTAGGTGTCGACACAATTCCTGTCTTATGTGTCGACACAATTCTGGGTGTTGACACAGCTTCTTCTTTAGGTGTCGACATAATGCTTGGGTGTCGACAAGGGTCTTGCTTCTAGTGTCAACACAACTTCTGGGTGTCGACACAATTCTTCAAAAGTGTCGACACATGTACTAAGAAAAATTTCTTGCAAACATTACACCTGCACAATGAAACTCAAACATCCATCAAATACAAATTGATGTATATCATTCAGTAAGATGAGGCTTCTCCAAATCTGGTACATATTTTTCAGTGTACCCAACAATCTCTCCCTATTTGGTGAAGTCATAACCCTTAGTCAAAGATATATATCACTAATAATAAAGCCCCTAAAAATATATGTACATGCATTTCAGTGCAGGATAACATATAAACAATGTAAACATTTAAAATCAATAGTGAAGCTGATTTTATTTATTAATCAGAAAATTCTTGGTTTACATGTTTTTCCTTAGAACGAAAGCAAAAAAGTTACATTGTTCTACACATAAGCCAATCTATCCTATGATTGACTAGGCTCCTTAATAATAATGCCTTTTCCAGATTTAATCTTTGCCTTTCCCAGTAGGTTATGTACCATCAGTAGGTTTCTTCCCTTTAAGATCCTTCTTCTTTAGTTCTTCATCCTTTATTCTTTGTCTTTCAAAATAGTGAAAAGGCTTGGGGAAGTACCTGCTAGGCTGCAGAGCATTAACAGTTAACTTCCCAGCTTTTACACTTCTTCTATACTGAAGATTGGCTCCTTGTCTGGCTTGATACTTATTCCATTCTTGCTCAGAATACCATTTACCCCAATCATAGGTCTTATCCTTTACAACCTTCCAGGAAGTCAAAATAATATTCCTCGAAGTGGGGCTCCATTGCTCAAAATCTGGCTTCAACTCAACCTCTTCTCTAAACCTTTTCTTGGATATATATGCTTCCTTCTGAGCTTCCTTTGCAGCCTCTTACATGTCCACTTTTTCAATGATCACATTTGGTGCCTCCTGTTGAGGACTGTACATTATCTGCACTTCTTGTTGAACCATGTCAAAGTCAGCAGGATGGTAAAGAACTTGTGCAACTTCAGGCTGATCTCTTTAAATATTAGCAGGTTGCACTTCAGAATCCGCAACATTGTCATCATCACACAATGGAGGAAAGCCAAGTGTAGCTATATGGAATTAGAGATCCATTTTGCATGGTAAAAGCTAGCTTTGACTAACAATATCTCCACCTTTATGACTTCTCTAGTAATATGATCCCTCAGATCAGTCTTTTGAAACCATATCTGATCAGCTAGATATTCTGTACCTTCTTGATAGTAAGCTTTGAACTTAGTTAGGTAATCAGAAATGGTCTTTTGAGAGGCTCCAATAGCTGTTTGAACAGCAGCTAGATCTTCTTGTATTTGCTTTGATATCTAAGTTTTCAAATCAGTTGAAACACTTCCAAGTTTTTTGAGTATTTCTTTTTGGCAGTCTTTGAGGTTTTCATTGGACCTGAATTGATTTTCTAAAACATACCCTTGCTTTGTGGCAATGTCCTCAATCTCAGTCTTCAGCAGTTGTTGTTGCTCAGCCAAATATACTACAAAATTGCCTCCCTTATGGATGCAATCTGTCATTTTTTTCTTATGCAGATTGACTTCAAATCTGATTGATTTGATGTCCTGATCCAGCTGAAACTGCAGTTCTTTGTTGGACTCATCCACATAATTCTCTAAAGACTACCTTTGTTCATCTAATTTTACTTGCAGTTGGACCAGTAATGAACCGAAGTCCATGCCTAGAGCAGGTGGTTTTTTGACTGTTTGTAAGACCTTTTTATAGCCTGTGCTCTTTTTCTTGATTTCAACCATTTACTCTTCTTAGCCATAGTGACTTCCTCATCATCAGAGGGTTGTGATGAGCTTTCTATATCAACTGTTTCTTTATTAGATGGATCATTCAGTAGCTCCTCCCCCTCAGTTCTTGGCAGGTCCTTTTCTATCTATGATTGCTCCCCCTCAGTCCTTGTAGCTGGTAAATCAGGAAACAATTCTTCCATAGTTACCTCTTGCTGCATTTGTACCGGAGGAACAAGGTTAGTATGGAAAACAACAGGCTATCCCTGGACATCTAGATTTTTGTCCAGGGCCCACACTATAAAGGAGATACTTACTTGCTCATTCTGAGCTTTTTCTTTTATCTGCAAATCTTGTGCTTCCTTCTCAACAATGTCCAGTGATTCTTTATTTATATCTGATACAATAACCATTACTGTATTTGCTGCATACTCACTTCATAGAGTAGCTGCAACAATTCCTTCCCCTTTAGAAGGTAGCTCAGAAAGTATAGTATCTTATGCTGCTGGTTCAGGATTTTTTACTCCTGGAGTAGTGACTACCTATTGCTCTTGGAGCACACTGCTCTCTACTTGTTCTTGAGAATCTTTTTGTTTCCTGTCTTCATCTGAACTGAAGACCACTTCCTCTTCAAAATCACTAGTGGATTCTGCTTGCTGAACACCTTCCTTCTTCTTCTTCTTTTTCTTGGTATGTCTTTGTTGAGTAGAAACCTCCTTGGTTAATACTCTATCCCACCTAGACAGAATTCTTAGTGTCCATTCTCCTCATATGGCTAATTTTTGTTCCTGGAAGTTGGCTCATTACATCTGGTATTGCTGAAGATAAACATAAACTCAAAATCCTTCCCAAATTTGGTTTTATTATACCTTCTTGTCTTTTGTCAAATACTTCTGATGCCCAGTCTATTTTTACAGTGAAAATGACCCTTGTCATTAGATTGAACATGGAGACTGAAACTATGTCATGTCCACCAGTCTTACATAGAATTACCTTGCCTACAATTTAAGACAGAAACTTTCCTTGTGAATTCATCCCTTTCCTGGTGATGGATGATCCAACCTTGGTATTTGGGTTTAGCCCGCACCAGCTAAATGCAACTTTTGTCATTGATGTAATGATGTCATCGTCATCCTTAACCTTAGGAAGTTGGAGTGATTTCCTAATCGTCTTCAGTGTAAGTTTCACTCGTGAATCTTATACTATGGCTTGGATCTTATTCCCGTCTATGTCCACAATGGCTGATTAATTAAATTCCATGACTTCCTTCTTCCAGATATTAGTCAGTTCTGAGACCAAGAATTCCAAACCATTTTCTTAAATTAGGGTAATTACACCCTGGATTTCTGGCGACGCTGTCGTGAATCCACCACGAACAAGCTCATACCCTTCATTCACCTTGTCTTCCTTGTGGGGCTCCATTGACGAAATGGAGAGAGAGAAGAGAAGAGAAGTGAATATCTAAGTCGACACAAGGTCTGGAGTCGAGAAATCTGAAGGCGTAGTCAACCAGATTTTTGCTTCACCTATTTATAGTCTAGGTTTAAAGGGGAGTTCAAAAGACGCTCCTTAGTAATAATACTAGGTCTCGACAATACTTATATGTGTTGACAGAAAAGATCTAGGTCTGGACAATACTTATATGTGTCGACAAAAAAGATCTAGGTCTCGACAATACATAGGTTTAGTCGACACGTCTATGTTTCGACATTCTTATGTCAGTGTCGACATGAACAGGTCATGTCTCGACACAGAGTGTCGACTTTGATTTTTGTGTGTCGACACAAAAATCAACTAACTTAAAGTCTCGACATAGTTGTGTCGACACCCATACATCTGTCGACACAGATACTATTTCTGTGTCTACACATCCTTTTTCTTTATTGACACAACATACTGAGTGTGCCGACAAAAAGTCTGTTTGTGTCGACACAAACTTGGTACTTAGATAAATTTCCTGAGAAATATTGTGCTTAGATATTCTTCTTAGGAATGCTTGAGTTGACCTATTCTAGGTTCAACATACCTAATTCAATTTTTAAATTATTGAATTTAATTTCATCCAGAGGTTTTGTAAAAATATCAGTAATTTGACTATTTGTTTTTAAAAATTCTAGATTAATGTCTTCCTTCTCCACATGTTCTCTTATAAAATGAAACTTAATTTCTATATGCTTGGTTCTACTGCGTGATACATGATTCTTAGCAATAGAAATAACACTTGTAGAATTACAAAACAGTGGAATTCTACTTACCTTGATGTAATAATCTTCAAGTTGGTGCTTTATCCACAATAATTGTACACAGCAACTGCCTGCAGCTATATATTCAGACTCAGCTATTGATATGGATACACTGGTCTGCTTCTTGTTGCACAATGACACCAGCCTTCCACCTAGGAATTGACAAGTGCCTGTAGTACTTTTCCTATCTTCTTTGCATCCTGCAAAGTCTGCATCTGAAAAACCTGTTAGTATAAAATCTCTATTCTTAGGGTACCAAAGACCTAGATTAGTTGTGCCCTTAAGATATCTAAAAATTCTCTTAACTGTAGTATAATGCGATTTCTTTGGGCAAGCATGGTACCTAGCACAGAGACATGTAACATACATGATGTCATGTCTACTAGCAGTCAAGTAGAGTAGAGATCCAATTATCCCTCTATACAAAGACTCATCAATAAGTTTCCCCTATCTCATCTTTGCCTATAGGCATACTTGTTCCTATTGGAGTTTTCATGGTGGAGGCTGAGTCCATCCAATATATCTTAATCAACTCCTTGGTGAACTTAGACTGGGATATGGATAATCCATCATCAGTCTGTCTTACTTGAAGTCCCAAGAAGATCTTCAGCTAACCCATACTGCTCATCTCAAACTTCCCTTGCATAAGTTTAGCAAACTTTCTACCAAGGTTATTTTTAGTAGATCCAAAGATAATGTCATCAACATATATCTGGACTAGGATTATATTGCCTTTAGATTCCCTAAAGAATAGAGTTTTGTATATCTTTCATCTAGAGAATTTATTGTCAATAAGAAAAGTAGACAAGGTTTCATACCAAGCCCAAGGGGCTTGTTTAAAACCATATAGGGCTTTCCTAAGCCTATATACATAATCAGGATAATAAGAATCAACAAAACCTGAGGGTTTTTCAACATAGACTTCCTCTTTAAAGTCACCATTAAGAAATGTTGACTTTACATCCATTTTATATTCCTTGAACCCTTGATAGGCAGAAGAGGCCAAGAACAACCTTATAGCCTCCAGCCTTGCCACTGGGGCAAAGGTTTGATCAAAGTCAATCCCTTCCTCTTGCCTGTAGCCTTTTGCTACCAGTCTGGCCTTATTCTTGATTATATTGCCATTCTCATCAAGTTTGTTTCTGTAGATCCACTTTGTTCCTATAATGTTGTGATCCTTTGGTTTAGGAACCAGTTCCCTTACTTTACACCTTCTGAATTGATTCAGCTCTTCTTGCATAGCAATAATCAAGTTTGTGTCTAGTAAGGCCTCTTCAAACTTCCTGGGTTCTATCTGTGACAAGAAACTTGAACATAAAATTGTGTTCATGTTCTTTCTCCCTGTTAGTATACCTTGACTTGCATAACCAATGATTTGATGAGCTGGATGATCCTTTAGCTGTCTTCTTGGTGGAGGAAATTTGCCAACCTCTTGGCCTTCTTCATTTTCCTCAAACTGATGCTCCTCATTGTCTTCTTCATCCAGTGAGTCTTGTTCTCCCCCTGAACATCATGCATCTTTTTCATCATCCATCCTAGCAGGAACTTCATCATTGATGGTCAGCTTGTCCAGATTGTCTGTTAGACCTATAGAAATAACTGAAGAACTAGACAATTCACTATTAATCAATTTAGACTCATCAAATACAACATGGGTTGATTATTCTACAACTTGTGTAGTCAATTTATAGATCTTGTATGCCCTACTATTATTGTTGTACCCAACAAATATCCCTTCTAGAGATTTGACAACAAACTTAGTTTGGTAGTGCTTACCATTGACTAGGACATAACACTTGCTACAAAATATTCTGAGGTAAGAAATCTTTGGTTTTCTTCCTTTCAAAATCTGATAGGGAGTCATCTTATATTTCTTATTGATGGAGGCTCTATTGAGTACATGACATGCAGTGTTTACTGCCTCTGCCCAAAAGTACTCAAGGAGAGTAGTGACACTAAGTAGTATTCTACTTGCCTTAATTAGAGTCCTATTCTTTCTTTCAGCAAAACCATTTTGCTGAGGTGTTCTAGGTGAGGAGAACTCCTGATGAATCCCAAGTTCTTCACAGAACTTTGCCATACATTAAAACTGAAATTTAGTTCCATGGTCACTTCTGATTTTGACCACTGAATTGTTAAATTCATTCTGAATTTGTCTAACAAAGGTCTGTAAAATAGTAGGAGTTTCAGATTTCTGTCTCAAGAAGAAAACCCATGTGAATCTAGAATAGTCATCCACAATAACTAATGTGTATACTTTCCTACCAAGACTATGAACTTCCATAGGACCAAACATATCCATATACAAGAGATAAACATCTCATTGAATCTTTGGTATCTAGTGCATGGAAAGAAGATTTAGTCTGTTTGCCCTTTTGGCAAGCTGAACACACACACTCTTTAAAGCACTTGACTTGAGGACCATTCCTCACTAATCCCATACTAAATAGCTGTCCAATAGACTTATAGTTCAGATGAGCTAGCCTCTTGTGCCATTTGACACATTGTGAAGCTTTCTATCCTGCAACTACGCAAATGGGTGAGTTGTTTAACTCACAATCTAGGTTAAGACAATATACATTACCTTTCCTAGTGCCAGTCAAAATGATCTCTTGATCACTTGACCTCCTTATTTTTCACTCCCCTTTGAGGAAAGAGATGACATAACCTGGATCACTAAGTTGACTTATTCTAATCAGGTAATGTTTTATACCCTTCACATAAGCCACTATTGTGATGGTAATTGAATCACTAGAAATGTTACCAATTCCTTTGATGATTCCTTTTTCTGATCCACCAAATATTACTTTGGGTCCATTCTCTATGGGTACATAGTACCTCAACATTGTTCTTGTTCCAGTCATGTGTCTGGAATATCCACTATTAATGTACCATATAGGGGTATGACCACTTGGATTCACCTACATCAAATAAAGAATCACTCAACCTTAGAACCAAAATTAGTTTTTGGTCCTAGGTCCTTGTTAGATTGAAAATTATCATGTTTACCTACAGCTTTTCTGATTGGTAAACTATTCTTGGTTTTAACACTTGTGTTAAACCAGCAATCCATAGAAAAGTGGCCTACCTTGCCACAACACCAACACTCAAATCTGTTGTACCTTCTCTTAGGTACAGACTTCACAACATTGTTGTCAGCTGTCCTTTTAAGTGTAGGTGCTGGAGCAGAAAACCCCAAGAATTCCTTTTGAACCTGATGGGCTTGCCTATAGAGTGGCATACTTACATTTGCACACTTGCCAGTGTGATCTCAATACTCACAGTGACCATGAGTAAATTCATGATCATACCTATTTATAGGTTGCATCACCTTCCTAAAGAAAATAGGGGGCTTAGAGTGTAGTGGCTGAACTGGGGTCTTACCTTTTCCATGTGAATTGGTTGCCCTTGTTCTTCCCTTAAAGCCTAGACCAGTCTTTCCCTTAAGTAGAAATGAAGTTGCCTATTAAAGGCACGACTGATTTTGTCTTAGAGAATTTAGCCACTAACTCTTTTTCTTTCTGAAGATTTGCCTCCAGATTCTTCATGTGATTTTCCTTGAAAGATATTGTGCCCATCTGAATGACAGTTATGTTCTTCAGTTTGGCAACCTCATTCAGTTTCAAATCAATCGACTTGGTTGATTCTCATGCAGCCTGCTTAAGAGATTCAATCTCCTTGGCCTGCTCCTTACAAGAAGCTTGCTAATATTTAGAGCTTGTAACATCCCACCATACACATTAATGAGTTGATGTACATCCCCCCTCAGAATCAGAACCATCCACATCTCTTGAAGTTGATGCTGCTGATTTTGATCCAGTGAAATAATCAGAAGTTGAGGGAGAATTGTATACCTTGCTTGGACCAGGCTGATCCTGACACTAATCATTTTCTTACAGGGCCATCATCCCTCTACAGCAATAGTATTCAACTCCATTTATGGTGTCCAACATTTATAGGAATTCTAGTTCCCTAAAATCCTCTTCTTTTGAGAATAGCCCAACATATGCTTCTGCATCATCTTCTTCTCCTGATCCTGAAGATGAAGAGTCTCTCCAACTCTTCTCTTTCTGAGCAACAAAAGATTTCTCCTTCTTTCCCTTCAATTGATGCTTCTTCTTGTCCTTAGATTCAGTCCTTTTCTCTTGACAGTCAGCTATGACATGTCCTGGCATGTTGCAGCAATAGCAAACACTCTTAGAATTTGTTTATTTACTAGGTTGGGAGGCATACCTGTCCTCCTTGGGAGTCTTCTTTTTCTTGTAATACTCATCCTTTATCATTTCAGAATAGTCCTTAGGGTTTAAATATTTGCATCTAGAGCTGATAAGTTCATTGGAATGAAGGGTCCTTCTTGTACAGTGATGTAGATTATTGGATCAGAAGCTTCCATAAACAATCTAACCATTTCCTTCCATATGCCAAAACATTCTTTCCTGCAGATAGGAAGTTTAATAGATCAAAAATCCATTTGATTCTCTTTTGAACCGATTCTTGAAATCTGTTAATTGCCTTGTAGATTCACTCAGATTGTTAGGTCAATTTTTGAGCAACCTCCCTCTGATACCACTTGAAAGACTTATTTCAAGAGCCTAGACACCTAGGGGGGGGGGTGAATAGGTTCTAATTTTCTTTAATAATTAAGAAAATCAACTAGTATTAACACAGCACAGGAAATACAATTCACAGTACAAAAATCACAGTCCAACAAACACTAGATTTATAGTGGTTCCCCAAGGTATGGGTACATCCACTTTCCCCCTTCTCCTATCCAGTAAAGAACTGGATTCAGCCCAACTTCCTGAGTGTCGACACATGTCTTTCTTCTTGTGTCGACATAACTCCTGGGTGTCGACACAACTTCTACTTTAGGTGTTAACACAATTCGTGCCTTAGGTATCGACACAATTCTGGGTGTCGACAAAGCTTCTTCTTCAAGTGTCGACACAATGCCTGGGTGTCGACACAAGCCTTGCCTTTAGTGTCGACACAACTTCTGGGTGTCGACACAATTCTTAACAAGTGTCGACACTTGTACTTAGAAAAATGTCTTGCAAACCTAACACCTGCACAATAAAACTCAAACATCCATCAAATACAAATTGATGTATATTATTGAGTAAGATAACGCTTCTCCAAATCTAGTACATATTTTTCAGTATACCCAACAACCACGAGGAAGGAATCTTGGACCTACTAGAGAGCAAATGTTTGCTTTGGATATGACTCAAGAGCGAAATCCTCAGGACGTGATTGCCGGTATTACATAATTTATTTTATACGTTATGAGCATTCGTCTTTAGCTTGCCTGGGTTTGTGCTAGGAATCTAGCATTGAGATAGTAAGGACTTGATATTTATGCACCATGATTGTTAGTGGAAAACAAACACACACTCAATTTGATACTGATGAGTTGTAACTATACCAAATTTTTCTATGTTTTTATTATATTATTTTAGTTTATTTTTTCCTTTTTAAATTTGTTTTATTAAATAAATTGCTTATTTTTGTAAATATTATTTCTAACTTAGCTTTATTTTTGTTCCAGAAAAAATCCAGAAAAAGTCAAAAAAAAAGTTGACTGACACGCCCGTGTAACATGACCGACACGCCCGTGTCACGCACTCGACGATCGCCGAATTCAGGTTGCCAGCTCGACAATCGACGATCATCAAATCGAGCTCGACATGCCCCCAGACACGCCCGTGTTAAAGTGTGACATGGGCGTGACTTCGCAACTTGGCCCGACGTGACGCGAGCGACTTTGCGACCGGACTGCGCCCAGATCGACCTCCCCGTCATGCCCCAGTCACGCCCGTGACTGACACATGTCACGCCCGTAACCTAGGGCGTGACCGCCACGTTTTCAGCCAAAGTCAACTTTCTAGTCAAATCACCCAATCAACTCATGTACAGTAGCGACACTCCCCCTGTCACGCCCTAGTCATGGGCGTGACCAACCCGGAATTTTTCCTATAAATAAGGGCTTTCAGAAAATTTTAAGGGTCCACTTTTTTGGTCCATCTTACTTAGGGGAGGTGCTGTCCATTTGGCTTCTAAGCTATGTAAGGAGAATGTCTCCCTATCTTTCTTAGTTTGTATTAGGTTGTTTGTTTTAGCTTTTCATGTAATAGCCTTTTTATTCAATAAAATGGTTGATTTTCTATCTTGCAAAGTTGAAATGTTCAATTGGAAGCGCCCTTCTTAAGTAATTTTTTCATTCCCTTTTTGTGATTTTCTTTTTATGTTTTCTTTTTAGCTTTCATAACTTAGTTTAGTTTAGGATTTTCTTGCACTTTCTAGCCGTGGTAATGCCCGTTTTATTTTCATTTTCCAAACTTTTTAGATTTAGCTTTTCTCATTTTTCCTATTTTTTCATTCATAAGGCTTTATAAAAACTCATCTAAAAGTGTTATTTTCAATTTTCTTTAACTTAGGCTCTTTAGGATCGTAAAACGTTTTGTCTTTTTTTTGTTTTATTTTCACTTTTTAGGAGTTTTTATAAAAATATAAGAATGAAAATATAGTCATTATAATTTTTCGCTCACTTTGTTTTAACTTTTTATTTTTAAAAAACTTTTTACCCGTTTAATTTTTATTTTCACTTTTTATGCATTTCTACCGCATTCTAGCGGTAGAAATACAGTTGTTTTAATTTTTCGAGCACTTTATTTTTCTTATTTTTTTTGCAAGTGTGCGTGTGTGTATGAGTTAGTTTTATATGTTCCTTTCATTTTTGTACGTGTGCGTGTGTGTGCGCATTTATTTCCGCCTACTCGTTAAGAGATAAATGGCGCACCGCTTTCATTTCCCGTCCACTCGTTTGAGTGGGACTTGTCATTTTATTGCTTACATTTTCTTTCTACTCACTAAAAAGATAAGATAATATTGCACTAAAAAAAGACTATTACAACAATGAAGGAAGAACATTTGAACTAGCACTCTCTACCAAAACTAAAACTACTTGACATAAACTACTTGAAACTCAAACTACTTAACACAAAAACTACTTAACACAAAAACTACCTAACACAAAAACTACCTAACTTCAAAACAAGAGGGGTGAGGTTCCTTTATATAGGAGAGGGAGGAATGTTCTAGATGAGGGAGACATAGGGGTGGCCGTCCACATATATGGAGAGGTTCATGCATTGTATTAAATGAAGGGGAGAGAGGAGGCATGGATGCAATGTATGATAATAAATGGAAGGAGAGAGAGGTGGCTACATGCATGCATTGTATTTTAGGGAATGAAAAATAAAAATATAAAATAAAGAAGGGGGGATGAATGGAAGTGTGTAGAAGGGAGAGAGAATGAATGTGGAAGAGAAGTAGAGGGGGGTTCGGCCATGTAAGGGAGGATGCATGAATGTGGAGGTGCATGAATGAAATATATTAAATATGGAGAGAGAAAGGAAGGTGGCAAGGTGTATGCATGCATGTATGTGGCCGGCCAATGCAAGGGATTCATAATGGGCTACTTTATGTGGGCTTTATGAGGGGAGAGGGGCTCGGGTAAAGGCTTGTGGGCCGCTCCATCATGAAGGGCTGCATGCTGAAGGACATGTGGGCTCGGCCAATAGTGCTTGCATCATGTAGGGCTCGGGTAGAGGCTTGTGGGCTGCTCCATCATGAAGGGCTACATGCTTGGGCTCGGGTAGGGCTGCTTGGTGAAGAACATGTGGGCTGCACTTGAGGGAGGGGCTTGGACAAGGCTCGGCCATGCACTTGGAGGATTGATGGGTGGTCGGCCAACCTACAAAATACAAAAAATAAAACATACATTAGTTAATTATAACATAACATGAACAAAAAAGATAAAAATAAAACATAACCTATCACATAACATAACACATAAAACATTTATAACTTGATATTAAAATTAGACAAACATGAAACATAATACATAACAAGTATAATAATAAAAATACATATAATAAAATAACATAAAATAAAATAGCGACAACACAATAAAACTATAATAAAACTAGTAACTATAATATATTATAGAAAGATATTAAAACATGAAATAACGAGCATAAACTATAAATAAACTTAGGTATTTAGGCTACTAAATTATACCAAAAACGATGACTAAAAAGTAGTCATCAAATGATACCAACCGGGTCACATTCGACGCTACTGCCCGCAACTATTTGGAAATGCGCCTCTTGCTTTCCCTCCAGCAGCTTCTCGAGGGCGGGGGCACATGCATGGTCGAGGACAAGGACCACGAGAAGGAAACCTCGGGCCCGCTCGGGATCATATGTATGCATTAGACATGACTTAAGAGCGGAATCCTCAGGAGGTGATTGCAGGCATGATTACAGTTAGTCATTTTATTTTCATTAATACCCTCATGTTGCTTATGATATACTAGATGCCTAGTTTGATAATTATTATTGACACTTAGGCACTGTAATGGTCGGCGGGAAACCGGCCTATACGTTATTTGACACCGGAGCCTCTCACTCTTTTGTGTCTGAAGACTTCATCAAAGATATAGATGGTGTGTAATACATCACTGGTATTGCTTGAAGGGTGCGCCTTCAAGACAGATCAGAGATGACGGCAACCGTGAAGTGCGAGTTTGAGGTTCTCCTTGAAGGAAAGCTCTTTGACACCCATGCCACATTCTTGAGAATGCCAGAGTTCGACCTCATTTTTGGCATGGTATGGCTTAATCGGCACTATGCAAAGATTGATTGTGCGCATAAGAGGATCTTGTTGAGATATGGAGACTCAGAGGTCATCTTTCAAGATATTAAATTCGCACCTCGTATGATGTTATTTTCAGTCCAGGCTTTAAAAGCCCACATGAAGGGTGATGAAGTTTTCATGATCAATTTCGAGCTAAAGGAGTTGGCGTTGGATATCAAGGATGTGCGGGTGGTGCGCGATTTCCTCGAAGTATTTCCGTAGAAATTTTCAGTACTACCCCCGCACAGAGAAGTAAACTTTCAAATCAAGTTAGTACCGAGTGCCAAGCCTGTCTCCAGGACTCCTTACCGAATGGCCCCGAAGGAACTCGCCGAGTTTAGAGTTCAGCTGCAAGAGTTGGTAGAATCAGTGTTTGTTCGCTCTAGCTCATCACCTAAGGGATCCCCTGTTCTCTTCGTTAAGAAGAAAGATGGAACCCTGCGATTATGCATAGACTATCGGGAGCTCAACCGACTGACGGTACGGAACACCTATCGGTAACCTCAGATCGATGAGTTGTTCGATCAACTGGTTGGAGCGCATTGGTTTTCCAAGCTAGATTTGCACTTGGGGTATTATCAATTGAGAATACAAGAGGATGATATTCAGAAAATGGCTTTCAGTTCAAGGTACGGCTTGTATGAGTTCACAGTGATGCTGTTTGGTCTCACAAATGCACCATCAGCTTTCATGAGCTTGATGAACAAAGTGTTCAAGCCCTATCTAGATGTCTTTGTCATTATTTTCATCGAAGACATCTTGGTCTACACCAAGACGGAGGAAGAACATGTCGGGCATCTGGCCTTAGTAATGAAGAAGTTTAAAGAGCACGCCCTGTTCGCCAAGTTCAGCAAGTGTGAATTCTGGCTTAAGGAGGTTGCTTTCTTGGGTCATGTACTCAGTGAGGCTGAGCTAGCTATGGATCCGGCCAAAGTGCGTATTGTGAAGGAGTGGTCGTCTTTGAAGTCAGTGGCCGACGTGTGGAGTTTCCTTGGACTTGCCGGGTACTACCGCAAGTTCGTAAAGGGATTCTCAAAGATTGCTCTTCCTCTTACTTCCTTAACAAAGAAAGGTGTGTCGTATGAGTGTACACCCCAATGTGAAGCTGTGTTCCAAGAAATAAATGACAGACTTACGTCCGCACCCATTTTAACAATTCCATCCAAGAAGGAAGGATTTCAAGTTTACTCAGATGCATCATTTCAAGGAATGGAAGAAGTATTGATGCAGCATAGGCATGTGATCGCATATGCTTCAAGACAACTGAAGAAGCATGAAATTAACTATCCAGTATATGATTTGGAGTTGGGAGTAGTGGTGTTCGCCTTGAAGATTTGGAGGCACTACCTATATGGCGTACACTGTGAAATCTTCTCGGATCATAAGAACTTAAAGTACGTCCATACCCAGATGGAATTGAATGTAAGACAGCGACAGTGGTTGGAGTTTTTGTGCGATTATGAATACACCCTTAACTACCACCCCGAAAAAGTAAATTCTGTAGCCGATGCTTTGAGCAGGAAGGTACCGGAAACAAGCCCCAAGTCCCGATTGATGCATATGGAGTTAGATCAAATTCTTGAGGAGTTGGAGATCACTTTGGTGTATAAGGATCAACCGGATGGGTATACGGAGTACTTGACCACAATGAGCATAGTGTGCGATGTTCGAGACTGGATCTGGGCAGAGCAAAGAAGGGATGAGGCTCTGGCCTCAGCAATAAAGTCAATTGAAGATGGGACAGCCAACGAGTACTCTCTAAAGGACGGCCCTATTCATTTCCGTGGTCGGCTTTACATTCCCAAGGGCGGTAAAATTTGAGAAGATATCTTGAGAGAGGCACACTTCTCTCAGTATTCTGTGCACCCTGGGATTGCTAAGATGTACGCCGACTTGCGGAAGACCATGAGTTGGTCGGGGATGAAGAAAGACGTCAGACATTTTGTTACACATTGCGAGGCCCTTCAAAGGGTGAAGGCAAAATGCAGGAGCCCCTATGGATTATTGCAGTCATTGCCCATCCACGAGTGGAAGTTCGAGGATGTCTCCATGGACTTCATCCATGGTTTTCTTCGCTCTCGCTCAGGAAATGATTCGATATGTGTAATCGTTGATCGCTCGACGAAGGAAGCCCGGTTCATACCTATGAATAAAGAAGCACACGTGGATGTTTTGGTATGCCTTTTGGTGGAACAATTCGTACAGTATCATTGCGTGCCAAAGACAATCGTTTCTGACCGGGATCGTTGGTTTACCTCTAGGGAATGGAAGGTTGTGCAGGAATATTTGGGTTCGCGCCTTACCTTCAGCACACTGTTTCACCCTCAGAACGACGGGCAATTTGAAAGGACCATCAGGACATTGGAAGATTTATTGAGGAGGTGTGTGTTGGATAGAGGAGAGTCGTGGGAAAGGCTCCTACCCTTGGTAGAATTCTCATACAAAAACAACTATCAAGCTAGCATTGGGATGGCGCCCCATGAAGCCCTTTATGGAAAAAGTTAGAACACCCTTGTCTTTTGTGCAGGATAAAGATCCGAAGGCTTTGGGAATTGAATACATAGATGATACTGATGTAGCTGTGAGGCTAATACGGGACCGCATGCTCGGGGCTCAATGTCCCCAAGCAAAGTATTATAATGCAAAACACCGGATGGTGGAATTTCAAGTGGGCGACAAGGTATTTTTAAAGATCAGGCCAATGCATGGATTATCTCGGGTACGTAGTGTGAAGAAGCTCAGCCCAAGGTACGTTGGGCCCTACATCATATTGGAAAGGATTGGTCTGTTGGCATATCGGTTGGAGTTACCGCCAGAGCTAGAGAATCTTCATGACGTATTCCATGTTTCATCACTCCGAAAGGCGTTGTTGCGGCCCGAACAATATGTCCCAACCACTAACGGAGCAGTTGCAACTGATAGGTCGGTTCGACTAGAGCCTGTGCGGAAAGTAGACACCGAGACAAGGATTTTGTGCTGCAAAAGTGTTCCTCTGTAAAAGTGTTGTGGTCCAAACATGGGAAGGAGGAGTACACGTAGGAGCCGGTGGACTTGATGCAAAAGCGCTACCCGGAGATGTTCCATCAAGGTAACCTTTTAAAGCATATTTTATTTTATGTCTATTTTTTGCTTTTCTCCCCCGTAGCCTTAACCTGATTTCGAGGATGAAATCTTTTATTTTGTTTATAGGAATTGTAACGTCCCGATTTGCGCTAGGCCCCTTGTGCATGCTTGTGAGTTAGGAGAGCTGATTTAGGCTCAAAGGGTGCAGACGATCAAGCGCGCACTAGTGGGGAAAATGAAGTTGGCCCTGTATAGGACATGGGTAGAGATACGGGCATATCCCTACCCATGTGTCGTGTCTTTGAGTGGCAGGGTGTTGAGTGATAAGAAAATGGCATTGAGTGGCTTGTCCCGAGAAAGACATGGGTAGAGACAAGGGCGTGTCCCTACCCGTGTGTCGTGGCTTTGAGTTGCAGGGTGTTGAGTGAGAAGAAAATGGCGTTGAGTGGCTTGTCCCGAGAAGGACACGGGTAGAGCAACGGGCGTGTCCCTACCCGTATGCCGTGGCATTGAGTGTCTGTTTTGGGTATGACATGGGTAGAGACACGGGCGTGTCCCTACCCGTGTGCTATGGAGTTGAGTGGCATGGTGTTAAGTGGCATGGCATTAAGAGTTAAGCAGTCATTGCCCCGAGAAGGACACGGGTAGTGACACAAGCATGTCCCTACCTGTGTGTGTCAAGATAAGCTCGACGAAATATGTCCAGAGCAGGACACAGGTATAGATACGGGCAGAACCACGACCGTATCACCTTTACATGGGTACAGACACGGGCGTGATAGCACCCGTGTGTAACGCCCCCAGTTTTTCTTTGCCTTGTTTGATCATTGTTTGGCATTATGATGACGCGTTTCTAGACTTTTTCCATTGCTAGAGCGTGGTCTTAGCTCTTTAGGTTCCTTTAGTGGCCTGTTTGTAGCCTGTTGGAAAGATTCCCTAGCAAGACGGGTCTTGTTTTGTGACTCGGTGAGGCTCACAAGGAGTGCTTGTGCCTTGGCTTTGCGTAGTGATAGCCCGAGTTTTGATCGTCGAAAGTTTTTTCGACTTCGTCGTTGGTTTCTTTAGCATGGGTGTTTAGCTACGATGCGAGTTTTGTCGAAATCCGAGATCATGTGTTTTTTCACGTCGTTTTTACGTTTGTATTGTTAGCCGGTAGTGGCTACCTGTTTGTTGAGCTTGACCTTGTGTGGTCGAGCTTGGTAGGGCTGGTTCCTTATTTTAGGCTAAGTTTGATTAGCCAATTATATATATATATATATATATATATATATATATATATGTATATATGTAAGTATGTATTTGCATGATTGGGTTGAGCTTGGGTGTCGATAGCCATCTTAGTGGTTGTTTTTGATGGCCGTAGAACAAAGACTGACTATGGGTGGTTTGAAATGGTCTGATTCCGCGGGCCGAGTTAGAAGATTGAGTTTTCTAAGGAGAGGAGGCATGTGCACCTATCGCATAGTACTCGGTATTCGGGAGAATATCGAGGTCGTATTGTTCTCGGGGGCGCGTTGATTATATCTACTCTCCCAGGAAGACTATTATCTTACTATCAGTAATGTGAGATTTTTAGTTAATTATGGCAGAAAGAAAAGAGAGCAGAATTTTACTTAGATTAATTCGATGACGGGTAAACGCTCGGCACAGAATCAGATTAAGACGAAAATAATTCTTAACAATTATTGAACTTAGTTTTTAAATTAATAAAAGGTACTTTGTCGTGGAGGTTCCATAGACATGAGCTCACCTGGGTCTAGGGATATCGCTCACCTGGACGCTAAGGCTATTCAACCGAACGTTAGTCCGACGAAGGATTCCCCTTAACACCCGCATTACGCTAAGAACAACGCTATTTGGTGGGGAACCCAATCCGGCAGAACTACGCTTCTCCTCTTTCGAGGGGGCATACATAGTTCTCTTTACCCAAGGGGGATCGGTCCATGCGTGCAGCCTATCGGCATTGTGTATGGATAACGGAAATAGAGCCCAAACATTGATTATGTGGTCCTATGCATCCTTAACCCGGGGCAAACCTTAAGTCCTTAAATTAAAATTAAAATAAAGAACCTTAATTATTTCAAATCATTTTATAAGTCCCAATGCTCTTCGATGCTGAAGGCTAATAGAGATTAGCCACTCATCGGTATGGGGACGGCGTTATGGTTTTTAGTGAAACGTGAGTTTGAAATTTAGTACTAAACAATTATAAGAGAAAACATAGAAAAACAAGGGGTTTAGATAAAATTGAAAAAAAGCTAATTGATACAGCACTCACGCACACTTCAAAATCATAAAGAAATTAAATAAAGCAAGTCCTACTTGAATGAGTAGGCGGGAAATAAATGCAAGTACAAGTCCTACTCAAAACTGAGTAGGCGGTAAATTAAAGCAATGTGCCATTTAACACATAACGAGTAGGCGGAAATAAATGCATAAATAAAAAAACAAAGTTTCAAAAAAAGAATATTACAAGTCCCACTCAACTGAGTTGGCGGAAAATTAATGCAGAGCGCCGTTAAACTCTTTATGAGTAGGCGGAAATAGATGCGAACACGCACACACTCTTATTAATTGAGAAAGCGATAAAATTGCGAGTCCCAGCTCGAATGAGTGGGCGGGAGAATGAAAGCAATAATATTATCACCTACACACACGCACTCTACATAATTGAAGAAAGCATTAAAACAAAGCAATAACAGTTATCACCTACACTCACACACTCTACATGATTGAAGAAAGCATAAAAGAAAGCATGAAAAGTTAGTCTCATACAATCACACACACATAAAAATAACACGAAAATGAAAGTTATCTAAAAATTAAAACTACGACTTTTCTACCATTAAAACTTGCCAAAAACAAATAAAAAGATGAAATAAAAATTAAAGAAGCAAAAGTTTTTGAAAACAAAGTTGAAATCAAAGTTGTTGAAAAATTAAAACGTTTACATTTTCATCCTTAGGATTTCATAAAAGTGATGAAAATGGGAAAATAAAAATTAAAGGAACAAAAAAGGTTTTATAATCCTAAAACAAAGCTAAGTAAAAAAACAAAACACTTTAAAACCTGTTTTACAATTTCATAGAAATGAAAATATAAGCCTTTAAAAAGTTTTCAATACAACTTTTATTTTTTTAAAAGAAGACTTAAACTAAATTTATCCATTATAACAACTCATTTTTTTTGATAAAACCCTAGAATAAAACCTATCATGACAACTAAAGAGAATATGAGAATGAACAAAGATGAACATTTTCATAAAGAGAATGAACAAAGCATAGAAAAACAATATTTTCATTCCAACCTAGCATAAAAACAACATGAACAAAGATGAACATGACAACCACTTAAAAGCATGAAAAATTACAAGTTACACTAATTTATGAAGAGGTAGACTAGGTAAAATAAGAGGATAAAAAGGAGAAGAAAATGGGAACACAAGTTCATTCCAAAACCAAATAAGAAGAGAAAAGCTAATATATTTTATTGATTGAAAATATCTATTACAGAGCTAATACAAAGTTAAAGCTAAAGCAAAAGCAAACATAAAAGGGAGGGGGGAGAAAGTTCTCCTTACATGGCAATAGAGTCCACAAGGGCAGACCACAAAACACAATAAATTTTGCTCAAAAAATTGAACCCATGGGCATTACAGAATTTTTTTTTTATAGACAAAATTTCGGGTGTGACACGCCCTGGTCACGGGCGTGACAGGGGGCGTGTCGAAGGTTGAATGTTTGACTTGGCGAAATCCGGTAGCTGGGTTCATTCTATAATTGACACGTGTCTGTCATGGGCGTGACAGGTATCAAAAACGGGCGTGACGGGGGGCGTAACTTGGGCAGCTGGCAGTTCTGATGTCGGTAGCGTCGAGTGTTGAAAAAGTGTTGAGTGTCGACATCGATACGGGCGTGACGGGGGGTGTGACTTGATGGCGTCGAGTGTTGAACAGTAAAATCGTTGAGTGTCGACTGGCGGAAGGCGTTGAGTGCTTGACACGGGCGTGTCAAGTAAATGACACGGGCATGTCAGGTCAAATTTTTACTTTTTCCTGAAAAAATTCAGAAAATAAAAAAAACTTAAGTTAGGATTATTTTTACAAGAATAAGCATATTTATTAAACAAAACAATCAAAAAAGGCAAAAATAAAGTAAAATGACTTAATAAAAATACTATAAAAGTAGGTATATTTACAACTCATCAGTTTTCTATTAAGCTTAAGATTATATGTTTGTATATACATATGTATATCTGTATCTATAAATATATTATATATTATATATTATATATTGTATTATATATTATATATAGTTGTATATAATAGTTTATATTTTAGCTTGAGGTGGCGGTTTAGGAGAGACAGCCTGGCCGATTGCTTTGAGTGTTAGAATATTTTATTAGCTTTATAGTAAGTGAGTGGAGGGTTATTAAAAGCTCTAGCTATTCTCCTCCTCCCCATTTCTCCCCATTTTCCCGAGCTTGCTGGCTTCCAGCGGAAGTAAGGAGATGGTGGAGCTGAAGCTTTGGCCGGCGGTTTCCGTGTGGTTAGTGTTCGATTTTCTAAGGTGAAGGCGGATCCGGTGGCACTCGTCCAGATCATCCTTCCTAGGTGGCCGATCTTGCCGCCGATGCCGAGTTTTGGAAGCAGCTGCTGCATCTAGGCGGTGAGGCAAGTGGCTCCTTGCCCTTGCCAGGTTGCCCATTTCTTTTACTTGTTAATTGCTGTAATTAGCTCGGTTTTTCTTCTAAGAGCTAGTGCAACAGTGTTTCCTTGCTTCAGTTTTGTCTCGCTCTAGTGCGTCCAAGAGTTAGGTTAATTTCTCTTTTTTCGTTCTCGGTTGGGTGTCCAGTTAGTAGTTGAAGGGAGGGTTTACTTTATAAAGCTTCTTTCCAGCTTGCTAGGAAGCTGTGGCCAGGTAGAAGGGGTAGGAAAGAGAGTGGGAATTATTTTTCTAACTCTCTAGATAGTAGGCGTTGAATGGGCTGGGGTTAGGTTTGCTCCAGGTCTTTTTTCTGGAATTTTGGCTAAGGCAAAAGCATTGAGTGAGTGTACCTCACTCAACGCCTAGACTGTTAGGCTTCTGGCATTTAGTGTGGTGCACTCACTCAACACCATGGATGTTTGGCGTTGAGTGTTGTGGACTCACTCAATGCAAAAGCTATTGTTCTACGACCAAGTAATTTGGCATTGAGTGAGTCTACCTCACTAAACGCCATGGGTGTTTTAGCATTGAGTGAGGGGGACTCACTCAACGCCAAGGTTTTATCTTGCGGCTAAGTTGTTAGGCGTCGAGTGAGTGAACCTTACTCAACGTGGTGACTGTTTTGGCATTGAGTGAGGTTAACTCACTCAACGCTACAACCAGTTTTATGTGGCTAAGTAGTTAGGCGCCGAGTGAGTGAACCTCACTCAACGCCGTGGTTGTTTCGAGGTTTAGTGTTGTGGACTCACTCAACGCCAAAGCCCATTTTTGCTCTAAGTCCAAAGCGTTGAGTGGGTGGACCTCACTCAACGCCTTGGCGGTCAGGTTTGGCATTGAGTGTGGTGAACTCACTCAAAGCCAAGGCTAGTTCTGCAGCCAAGTAGAAAAGCAATGACAGCGTTGAGTGAGTTTAGCTCACTAAATGCCGTCAACCAGCGGAGGTTTTGCGGCTAAGTCTTTTGGCGTTGAGTGAGTGGAGCTCACTCAATGCCGCGTCGAGTGGACTCGATGTCGTTCCTGGCTAGCGTTTGGCGCTAAGTGAGTGAAGCTCACTCAACGCCGTGTCAGGTTTTGCATTGAGTGAGTGGAGCTCACTCAACGCCGCGTCGAGTGGACTCAACGCTTTTGCCTTTGGTTTGGTGTGTTTCCTTAGGATTGTTAGTATGACTTTTCCCCTTAGGAGGGGGGGGGGTGTTTTGTGTTCGGCTAGTTTTTGAATGCTGACTCGTAGATTATGGCAGGTGGTGTTGTTTTGTGGGCTCTGTAAGGGGTTAATTGTGTGTGCTGAGCTGTGGCCACCACAAACTAGGACATGTTAGACTGGTATGGTTGGGTGTGTGGACCCTGTAGCTGCCACTGGTTATTTTCACCCTGGAGTGTTTTTGGGTCAGGTTGTTGGTGAGGGCCGTGCCGCCCACTCAGACCTAAGGTTTTCACCACGGACAATAATTCACAAAGATTAGGACTGTTAGTTCCTTTTCTTTTCTCATGGCTATTTATTTTGGCATATGTTTGCCTTGGTGCAGCTGCGGGTATTTAGCAGAGCTTGTTTCTATTTGTGTTCACACTTGGTGTACTTTTACTGCTCTTTGGACAGTGTTTCTCCTTACTGTCATGCCTTTTCTTCTACTGATAGCTTTTTATTGCAGGGTTGGTAAACCCCCTTGTTTTATTGCTTATGAACCTAATGCTCCACTTCCTTTGTTTCTTTTTTTACTTGCTGAGGTGTTCTTTTTTTTGAATGCCTCAGGTTCAGGTTGTAGCTAGTTAGACGGCGAGTACTCTTGTGGAGTTTGCATGTGGCCTCATAGGTAGCTGAGGTTGTTGTTTTTCATCCTTGTGAGGTAGTTATCTTCCTTTATGTATTGACATGCATACTCACCAGTGGGTTCGTGTCAGGTTATTGACGCCCACTGGTTGCTTACTTATGATGCTGGGTATGAACTAAAACTGCTACTTTTGCCTATTTGAGGTGGTTCACTTGTTTTCTGGGAAGGATTTATGCTAGGTTGCATGTTAGGTATTTTAAAAACCCTAAAGCATTACTATATGTATCTCATGCACGTCAAGTTTCTAAAACTCAGACACTATTTTTCCTAATAGCGTAAAGACTGTATTTTTTATATATACTATACTAACCTCTAGAGTCGTGCATACCATGAGTCGTCCCTCGGGGACACTTATGATCATTCAGGGTGACTAAGCAACTTAACCAAAGTATTTTCCGCTGCATATAAATATATATTTTGGACTAGTAGATCCATTGTGCCGAGGGATACGACCATTAAGATATAACTGGTTTTCTTTCATATTAAACAATAATTTTTTCCTTAAATCTAAAGTCTGGAGTTTTGCCTAAGCGTGTGCAGTTATCCCCTACACGACGTGGCATCATGACACGTATTTTCTCTTACTCTGATACAATTTAATCGTTGAGAATATACGGGTTGTGACAGTTGGTATCAGAGGGAGGTTGCTTGATAATTGGTCGGGCAACCTTTCCCTGTTAGCATTAGTGGTATAGAGTCATATCATACACACACCGATATGTCATCAGCATGTCTTGGCTAAAGCACGAACACTATACCCATAAGCATGAAGAAGTATACGAGGCATATTATGTAGTATGAGATACATAATATGTGTTTGTATATGGATCCACCATAGGAGGCAACGCGTGAGGGTTATGTAGTATGGGATGCATAACCTCACCACATGAATGCGAGTAACACGTTTTCTTTTTCATTGTATGAGAATGTTATGTAGTATGGATGCATAACATTTTCATGTCTACGCCGCCCATGACATGCATTAAGAAATTTTATTAGAATGCATAGCATAACATATCATCAGCACAATGTGCCAAGCTAAAGATTTGCATGATGACGTATGTACACAGATGGTTTTGAGTCAAAAAAGCATACAAACTCATGCATTCATAGTCTAAGCACATTATTTAGTAGGATGGTGGTGAACCATCTTAGGTTAAGCATAACATCATCATTGTAAAAAAACAAATCCTAGAACAAGTTTAGTTGTTGAAGTTCATATTTAAGTATGTTCGTCTGTACCGGGTAGTTTTGTTCTAGCAGTTGGGGTAGGTTCTAAGTCTTGCTGATACAAGTATAGGATGGCGAGGAATCCTTCCATGAGATCGACTCCCCAATCTGAGGGTGAGTATTCCGGAGCTCAAAGCGAGGCGTTGATTGAAATTCTGCGGCAGAGTAATGAATCCTTATCTAGGCAAGTGGTGTATATGCAGACTGAGATCTAGTCTCTGATAGCAATTGTGGCGGGACAGCCTCGAGAGTGCTGAATCCTGCTGTAGAAGTAGCTATTCTTGTTCCTCCTGCTCCCCTGGTACCTCCTATTGTGCTGCCCCCGGAGATAACATTCATATCACACATCCAGTGACTTGGACCACCTAATTATGATGGGAAGGCAGACTTTATGGTTTTGGATGATTAGCTTATAGCCATCAAGGAGATGTTCTCCTATTCTGGAGTTACCCCCGAACAGAGGGTGATGATCGCCTCCTATAAGCTAAATGGATTGGCGAAGAGTTGGTGTGTAATACCCAAAATGTTGTAGGAGCGACGGGGATCGATTTTGGCCAAGACAGATTTTTGGTGCAGGTGACATGGGCCCCGACACGTGCGTGTCGGAGGCCGTGTCGGGCGTGTCGAGCTCGGGCCGTCGAGCTGGCTGTGTCGTCGACCTGTGCAGGTCGACGATGGTTGTGTGGTGGAACACGGCCTAGGACCGGGCGTGTCCCAGGCCATGTCACACCTGTGCTGTGCTGTTGGGTACACGGGTAATGACACGGGCACGAACACGGGCGTGTCTTGTTTGACACGGGCGTGTCTGATGCCGTGTCACCAAGCCGTGTACCTCTCTGACTGCGAAGTGTTGATAAATTGCACACGGGGGGCGTGACACGGGTCCCGACACGGGCGTGTCGGAGACCGTGTCACATGCCGTGTTGCTGGTTTTCAATCTTGGTCGAGAAGGCGAATGAGCTACATGGCCAGGCACACGGCCGTGTGCCAACCCGTGTTCGGTCCAGATTTTATGATTTTGGATTTAATCCGGACCGTTCGTTTCCTTGGCTTTGGATCCGACGGTGGGGGGCTGCTCCTGGGTGGTTATAGTCGGGAAATAGGGTTTAGAAACCCATTTTCCATTAGCCAATCTCTCTCTAAAGGTTAGAGAGAAGGGAGAGCAAGGTGGAAGGAGGAGTCCAAGATCCGGCCGCCGGATGAGCTTCGGAGCTCCGAATTGCGATCCGAGTCCAGATCCGCGGAGGCGACGCCGTTGCGGTGCTTTCCAACTGTATAGTTTTCGATGGCGCCGCGGAAGAATGCAAGGGTAACGATTTCTCATCCTTGGGCATGTGAAGCCCTCTTTTCCTTTGCATAGGAAGCCCTCTCTCGCGAGTGAGCGAAGAGTTGGAGCGTTCCTTGGGGTAGATATGTGAAGTCCCCCTTGCGTAGAGTCCGTATGCGAAAACGGACATAGGCATTGTGTGTGAAGCCTATTCGGACGTGTTGGTCCGGATCGGTGATGTTGCATTGCATTTGAACCGGGCAAGAATCCGAATGTTTGGGGGTTTTCGGGTTTTCTACGTGGTAGATTGCATCAGGGAGCCTTGGAGATTAACTCCAAGGTGCACCCGGAAAACTGGGCAAAAGCGGGTTTTGCCAACACGGTGGCTGGGGAGCCAACGTGAACATAACCGGGTTATGTGATTATTGTGGTGGAAACGGGACTCGGTGAGTCTTGGCCTGTGCATATGGATTAAATTGTCATTGCAGTGTGAGCACGGGTCAGGCGGAACCGTACCCGGTCTATGTCGTTCAATAGGACCGTTGGCATGGATGAGGGTCTTCGGCAGTCTATGGCTTAAATTGCCGTGACCAAGGCCAATAAGAGGAAATGCTCATATGGATGACCGTCCAAGAGGCGGTGGTGGATTGGGAACGTCTATGGCTTGAATTGACGTGACGTTGGCCGGTTTGCCGAGAATGTGCCCTGGGTGCACGGGTTGTGTGGCCGTGCGAGCCTACGCCTGTGGTGAACTTCATATACTTTATATAATTGCCTATGCTAATAAAGTGCAGGGAAAGAGCATTGGCGCCCCGAGTGTGGGGGCGGGATCGTTATAATTTGGTCAGCATTGCTAACCGTTGCTATCGTTTGCCACCGGGCGGTGGTTTGTGTCTTGCAGGTGCTGCGGAGCAGAGCTGGAAATAGCGGGCTAAAGCCCTTGTTGCTGTGCTGGCCCTCGAATGCCTAATTGCTTATGTTTCTTTCCCGTTTTTCATGTATGGCCGGCCTGCGTGCCGAAGTTTGGAAAACACTATTTTTGTTAAGTGAACAGTGTAAGGCCTTAAGGCCAGTTCTCTTCTGTGTATGATTATATTCCTGAGTTTGTAGTGGACATTCATGCTTTATAGTAGGGTTCTTGTTCTCTTTGCAACTGTATAAAATTGCTTCCGCTAGGTGTTGTGTAGGACGTGGTGATTGGTTGAATGGTTTCAACGCGTAACCAACCGGTCTGTCCGTAGTATATGGCGTCGGGCCCCGGCCGGACCTACTGCTATATGCTATGTGACGGATAGGGGTGTTACAAATTGGTATCAGACTTCTGGTTTCGGTCAAGCTTAAATGAATTCGTGGGCGAATTCACTTTAAGGGGTGGTGAGCACATGTGTGCGTCATCGTTATAACATGAAAAGAACCCATGAATGTCCACTTAGGAATGAAAATATACATGTTTGAGGAACCTGCGTGTTCCTATAATTGTTGTTTGCAGTAATTTTTGGTCGCTTATCAGTGTTTTGCACCATTATAGGTGACCAGAAGTGGTGCTGGGCGGTCTGAATGGCCAGGTTCTGAGGCGAGCAGTGCGCCAGGCGATGCGCCTGCAACACCTCCGTCTGTCAAGACCATTAGGTTGGTGGTAGAAGCGGTCATGGAAATGATTAATGCGCAGCCTGCAAGGCAGGTGCAGCAGCCTGCTCCTGCTATGGAGCAAGTACCGCTTCAGACGGCAGAGCAAAGGAGGGTTGAGCAAGTAGTTTTGGAGCCAGAGTTGCCTCGGAGAGCAACTGAAAGACAACTGAAGCACGTGATGGGCTTTCATCCACCGGTATTCACGGGGGCAGAAACCCTGACCCAAGCATAGGATTGGCTCTCAAGGGTCAACAGGGTGATGACTGCGACGGAAACGGAAGAGTGGCAAAAGACCACTATAGCGACGTTCCTTTTGGTTGGGGACGCAAGGTTATGGTGGGAAGGCCTAGAGCTACATCAGTTGCGGGGAAGGCCGTTGGCCGAAGTTTCGATGGAGGAGTTTGCGAGACTATTCATGGCTCGATACCTCCCCTCGGCGCAGAGAATTGCGCTAGAAAGTGAATTTCAGAAGTTGGTGCAAGGGGACTGCACCGTTGATGAGTACCTCCACGAGTTTACTCGGCTGGGGAGATATGCCGGCGCTACCTTCGCAGACGAGGAGCGCAAGACGAGCCGCTTCTATGAAGGGCTAAGAGATGAGTTAAGGTTGCTACTGTTGGGGCCTAAGGCGCAGGGTTTCATGACCGTGGTCAGTTCGGCCCGGTCCTTGGAGAAGGACATGAAGAATGTCCAAGCGAAGAAGGAATCCGGTAGTAAGAAAGCAGAGTTCAAGGCACCGACTACGTCGAAGATGGGCTACCGCGGATTCTATAAGAAAGCTAAGACGTCGGGTCCAGCTGCTTCAGGTGCCTCGGGGGCAACTACCAATCGAACCCCGGGCGCTTGTTTCACGTGTGGAAAGACGGGGCACTTTGCCCGTGATTGCTGGAGTGGACGCTCAAAGTCCGAAAGGAAGCAAGGAGCTACCTACGAGGAGAAGGGCAAGGCGGTGGAGTCAACCGCGTCCCACTATGCTCCGACTCAGCCTAGAGTCTATAACTTGGGCCAGCAGGAGGCCATTAAGCAAGCGGATGTGGTGACAGGTATGAGTTAATTTATAGCAAGTTAGCTTTAATACCGTTATCTATTGCTTGTTAGCCTAATATTATTTGTATAGGCTTTGTTGTGATTAGTGATAGTCCGGCACGGGCACTGTTCGACACGGGAGCATCACATTCCTTCTTGTCCAAAAGTTTCATATCGCGCATCGGAGTACCTTCTTCGATGGCGAAGTACAAGTTGGATGTGCTGCTACCGAATGGGTGCTCGATGCGTGCGGACAGGGTGTGCGCCATAAAGGTTCACATTGGGAGCCAAGAGTTCGACTTGCTAGCGTCATTGCTGCCGCTAGTAGAGTTCGACGTGATCTTTGGAATGGATTGGCTTTCGGAGCAGAAAGCTTGGATTGACTGTGACCGAAAGGAGGTCAAGCTGGGTGTAGGGCGGGAGACTACATTCGAGGGGCTGAAGGGGTCGAGCAAGACACTGATGTCTGCTCTTCAGCTGGTGAAGGCAGTTCGTGCTAGTGCAGAGCTGTTCTTCGCAATAGTGGGGGCTGTGGAGCCAAAGTCCACTTTGGTTGAGATTCCCGTGGTTTGCGAATACCCCGATGTGTTCCCGGATAGTCTTCCCGGAGCCCTACCGCAGCGGGAGATCGATTTCACCATCGAGCTCGTGTCGGGTGCCATGCCCGTATCACGTGCTCCGTATAGGCTGGCGCCTAAGGAGATGGCAGAGTTGAAAGTTCAGCTAGAGGAGCTGATGGAGCAAGGGTATGTGTGTCCAAGTTCATCGCCTTGGAGCGCAGCGGTCCTCTTCGTTAAGAAGAAGGAAGGAAGTCTGCGGCTGTGTATTGACTACAGAGAATTGAACAAGCTGACGGAGAAGAATAAGTATCCGATCCCGAGGATTGATGATCTCTTTGATCAGTTAGTCGGATCGTCGGTATACTCCAAGTTGGACTTGAGGTCGGGGTACTATCAACTGAGGATCAGGGAGTGTAATATCCCGAAGACGGCATTCAGAATGAGGTATGGGCATTTCGAGTTCACGGTCATGCCGTTTGGACTGACAAATGCGCCATCAGTGTTTATGGATTTGATGAACAGGACGTTCCGAGACTTCCTGGATCGCTTTATGATCGTCTTTATTGACGATATATTGGAGTACTCGCAGTGCGAAGAAGATCACTTCAAGCACTTGCATTTGGTGTTGGAGACTTTGAGGCGGAATGAGCTTTATGCGAAGTTCTCCAAGTGCGAGTTCTGGCTACCCTCGGTAGCGTTCCTTGGTCACATTGTTAGTGGGGAAGGTATAGCGGTGGATCCGGCGAAGATCGTTGCGATACGGGAGTGGCCTGCGTTGTCTTCTATCGCGGAAATCCGTAGTTTTCTCGGGCTTGCCGGATATTACAGGCGCTTCGTAGAGAACTTCTCGCGGATAGCTTTACCTCTCACGAAGTTGACAAAGAAGGATCAAACATTCTTGTAGACGCAAGAGTGCGTGCAAGCTTTTGAGGAGATGAAGAGACGGTTGACCACGGCGCCAGTGCTTAGTTCGCCGAGTGGGACCGAGGGCTTTGAGGTGTATAGCGACGCTTCGGGTAGTGGTTTGGGCTGCGTGTTGTTGCAGCATGGGAGCGTGATAGCGTATGGATTGCGTCAGTTGAAGGTGCATGAAAGAAATTATCCGGTGCACGACTTGGAGTTGGCGGCCGTGATATTTGCACTCAAGTTGTGGAGGCACTACCTTTACGGCATAAGGGTCGATATATACACCGATCACAAGAGCCTAAAATACTTGTTGGATCAAAAGGACCTTAATATGAGGCAGAGGAGGTGGATGGATTTCCTTGGGGACTACACCTTCAAAATACATTATGTACCCGGGAAGGGCAACGCAGTTGCGGATGCGCTGAGCCGCAGGGCTCCCGCCCAAGCCAACTGGTTGTTGGTACATGATGAGCGGCTAGTATGGGAGTTGGAGGAGCTTGAGATCTGTTGCGTTGACAAGCAGACGAGCGCCAAGGCAATGTTAAACTGGACAGAGGTGTAGTATGACCTGGCTGACCGGGTTCGGCAGGCATTGGAGTTAGATGACTCAATGAAGGAGCTTATGGAGGCCGCTTTGGATGGGTCAAATTCCCAGTTCTCGGTGGAAGATGGTTTATTAAGGAAGGATCATCGGTTGTGCGTCCCGAGTGGGGGTGACCTCCGGGCGGAGTTGATGTACGAGGCTCATCATACCAAGTACTCAATCAACCCAGGGAGCACGAAGATGTATCGTGATCTCAAAAAGTTGTTTTGGTAGCTGGGGCTCAAGAAAGATGTGGCGTTGTACGTAGCTAAATGCCAAACGTGCGCCTTGGTGAAGGCAGAATGCCAAAAGCCGGGAGGATTTCTGAAGTCCTTACCTATACCGGAGTGGAAATTCGACGATATATCTATGGACTTTGTGCACGGGTTGCCAAGGTCGCAGAAGGGGAACGACGCCATCTGGGTGATCGTAGATCGGCTAACCAAGGTGTCGCATTTCATTCCGCATAGGAAGGATGATCCAGTGGAGAAATTGGCAAAGTTGTATGTTAACAATATTGTTAGGCTGCATGGTGTGCCCCGTAGCATTGTGAGTGATCGCGATGGGCGGTTCACGTCAAATGATTGGAGGTTGGTGCAGCAGATGCTGGGAACAAAGTTAAAGTTCAGCACAGCTTTCCATCCGCAGACGGATGGGCAGACCGAGAGGGTCAATAGAGCGTTGGAGGACATGCTCCGCATGTGTGTTCTAGACTTCGAGAAGCATTGGGAAGACCACCTATATTTGGTGGAGTTTGCGTAAAACAACAGCTACCAAGCGAGTATACAAATGGCGCCCTTCGAGGCCCTGTATGGTAGGAAGTGTCGCACGCCGTTATCGTGGCTTGAAACGGGTGAGGCAAGGTTGTACAAGAAGCAGGAGGTGGAGAGTGCTACCTCGTTAGTGCGGATCATTCGGGAGCTCTTGTTGATCGCTCAGGACTGGCAGGCAAAGTATTACAATGCCAAGCACCGGAACGTGGAGTTCGCGGTAGGCGATTGGGTATACCTGAAAGTGAAGCCGTTCAAGGGGGTTTCGCGGGTGAGACGCTTGAAGAAGCTGAGCCCAAGATACCTTGGACCTTTTGAGGTTCTGGAGCGAGTTGGCAAAGCTGCATACCGTTTGAAGCTATCAGTGGAGTTGAGTGGATTACATGATGTGTTCCACATTTCTGTGTTGCAGAACGCGGTGCAAGAGCCTTCGCAGGTGATCGCGGTTGACCAAGTGCCGGTGGACAAAGGGTGGATGACTAGGGTCAGGCCCATTCGTATTGAAGATGTTGAGGTCAAGAGGCTTCGTAACAAGGAGATCCGGATGGTTAAGGTCCGGTGGGATAATTGCGGGCGTGAGGAGCTCTCTTGGGAACGGGAGCAGACTATGCTCGAGGAATACCCGGAATTGTTCCGCTCAGGTACTGTTTTACGTTAAGTCCTGTTTTCCTTTATTAATTTCGTGGACGAAATTCTTTAAGGGGGGTAAAATTGTAACACCCCAAAATGTTGTAGGAGCAACGGGGATCGATTTTGGCCAAGGCAGATTTTTGGTGCAGGTGACACGGGCCCCGACACGGTCGTGTCGGAGGCCGTGTCGGGCGTGTCGAGCTCGGGCCGTCGAGCTGGCTGTGTCGTCGACCAGTGCAGGTCGACGATGGTCGTGTGGTGGAACACAACCTAGGACACGGGCGTGTCCAAGGCCGTGTCACACCTGTGCTGTGCGGTTGGGTACACGGGTAATGACACGGGCACGAACACGGGCGTGTCTTGTTTGACACGGGCGTGTCTGATGCCGTGTCACCAAGCCGTGTACCTCTCTGACTGCGAAGTGTTGATAAATTGCACACGGGGGGCGTGACACGGGTCCCGACACGGGCGTGTCGCTAGCGACATGGGTGTGTCGGAGGCCATGTCACATGCCGTGTTGATGGTTTTCAATCTTGGTCGAGACGGAGAATGAGCTACACGGCCAGGCACACGGCCGTGTGCCAACCTGTGTTCGGCCCAGATTTTATGATTTTGGATTTAATCCGGACCGTTCGTTTCCTTGGCTTTGGATCCGACGGTGGGGGGCTGCTCCTGGGTGGTTATAGTCGGGAAATAGGGTTTAGAAACCCATTTTTCCATTGGCCAATCTCTCTCTAAAGGTTAGAGAGAAGGGAGAGCAAGGTGGAAGGAGGAGTCCAAGATCCGGCCGCCGGAAGAGCTTCGGAGCTCCGAATCGCGATCCGAGTCCAAATCCGCGGAGGCGACGCCGTTGCGGTGCTTTCCAACCGTATAGTTTTCGATGGCGCCGCGGAAGAATGCAAGGGTAACGATTTCTCATCCTTGGGCATGTGAAGCCCTCTTTTCCTTTGCATAGGAAGCCCTCTCTCGCGAGTGAGCGAAGGGTTGGAGCGTTCCTTGGGGTAGATATGTGAAGTCCCCCTTGCGTAGAGTCCGTATGCGAAAACGGACATAGGCATTGTGTGTGAAGCCTATTCAAACATGTTGGTCCGGATCGGTGATGTTGCATTGCATTTGAACTGGGCAAGAATCCGGATGTTTGGGGGTTTTTGGGTTTTCTACGTGGTAGATTGCATCAGGGAGCCTTGGAGATTAACTCCAAGGTGCACCCGAAAAACTAGGCAAAAGCGGGTTTTGCCAACACGGTGGCCGGGGAGCCAACGTGAACATAACCGGGTTATGTGATTATTGTGGTGGAAACGGGACTCGGTGAGTCTTGGCCTGCGCATATGGCTTAAATTGTCGTTGCGGTGTGAGCACGGGTCAGGCGGAACCGTACCCAGTCTATGTCGTTCGGTAGGACCGTTGGCATGGATGAGGGTCTTCGGCGGTCTATGGCTTAAATTGCCGTGACTAAGGCCAATAAGACGAAATGCTCATATGGATGACCGTCCAAGAGGCGGTGGTGGATTGGGAACGTCTATGGCTTGAATTGACGTGACGTTGGTCGGTTCGCCGAGAATGTGCCCTGAGTGCACGGGGTGTGTGGCCGTGCGAGCCTACACCTGTGGTGAAGTGCATTTACTTTATATAATTGCCTATGCTAATAAAGTGCAGGTAAAGAGCATTGCCGCCCCGAGTGTGGGGGCGTGATCGTTATAATTTGGTCAGCATTGCTGACCGTTGCTATTGTTTGCCACCGGGCGGTGGTTTGTGGCTTGCAGGTGCTGCGGAGCAGAGCGGGAAATAGTGGGCTAAAGCCCTTGTTGCTGTGCTGGCCCTCGAAGGCCTAATTGCTTATGTTTCTTTCCCGTTTTTCATGTATGGCCGGCCTTCGTGCCGAAGTTTGGAAAACACTATTTTTTTAAGTGAACAATGTAAGGCCTTAAGGCCAGTTCTCTTTTGTGTATGATTACATTCCTGAGTTTGTAGTGGACATTCATGCTTTATAGCAGGGTTCTTGTTCTCTTTGCAACTGTATAAAATTGCTTCTGCTAGGTGTTGTGTAGGACGTGGTGATTGGTTGAATGGTTTCAATGTGTAACCAACCGATCTGTCCGTAGTATATGGCGTCGGGCCCCGGCAGGACCTACTGCTATATGCTATGTGACGGATAGGGGTGTTACATGGTGGCTGAGAGAGAAGGAGAGCTTGAAAGAGGGATGCTCTTAGGAGACCTTCAAGGAACTGTTATTATGGAAGTTTCTGCCTTCGGTCGAGCGCGACCGCCTGATGAATGATTTCCTACATTTGAAGCAGAGACAGCTTACGGTTGCGGAGTAAGAAATAGAATTCAGCAAACTGAGTCAGTTTGCTCCCAGCTTGTTGAGTTCCGAAGCGGATAGAGTTAAGCGATTTCTTGGCGGCCTGAGAAGTGATGTTCAGCAGTTAGTCGTTGCTCATGGAGCAGTGAGTTCTGCTGGTGTAATAGAAGCTTCTTTGAAGGTTGAGGCCATTGATAATTCTAAGCAAAGAGTACAGCAGGTGAGAAAAGATAAAAGGAAAGCGGTTGAAGGAAAGAGCCCCCAGGTACCCGGTGCGTCTTCAAGAATAAAGAGCAAGGAGGGTTGTAGCTTCTGTGGCCGACCGGGCATTCCTGTGGAGAAATGTTTCAAGAGGTTGGCAGCTCAGAAGAAGGAGCAGGTGCATGTGATTTAAGGCGCTCCCAGGAAAGATTTATTCTGTTCTGCGTGTAAGCGACCAGGGCACGATCTTGCCCTTTGTTGGGGCAAGGATAAGAGTAAGACGAGAAGTTATTTTCTTTGCGGTCAAGAAGGGCACATCAAGGTTCGGTGCCCACAACTCCAGCCGTTGTTCCAGCCAGTGCCACTCCAGGCATTGCCACCGCCTTAACGTATTGATAAAGGCAAGTGGAAGCTGAATGTAATATCTTCAGAGGAAGCACAGACTTCAACTCAGGTCATTTCAGGTTAGATTTCTCCCTAGCCTGAATGTTTTGTTTTTAATATAGCATTAACATTATTTTCCTTAGTTGCGTATGCTATCTTATTGGAAGATTTAAGGTGAGGAACTGCTGGGCGCGTGTTCTCTTTGACTCTGTCTCCATAAACTCCTTTGTGGCTAGAGACTTTGTGGAGCGCTATCGTTTGGGTCTAGAACAAGTTAGTGATGCCTTTTGCATCAAGTTTCCTTCCGGTGATTCTGTGGTTTAGGATCAGGGCATTCGGGATTGTCCGATTTTATTGGGGAATTTTCTAGTGAAGGAAGATTTGAAGGTGATCGAACTGGAAGACTTCGATGTTATCTTAGGTATGGACTGGTTGTCCAGTTATGATGAAGTAATCCAGTGCAAGGGTAAGCACCTGGACTTCATTAAGGACGACGGTCAGCTTGGGAGTGTTTATGCTGATACGCGCAAGGAGTCTCCAGTCATTTTTGCGGTATGTGTTCAGAAGTTGCTTGATTTTGGCTGCTTTGCCTGTTTGGTCTCTCTAGTAGGGACAGCTGCTAGTGTGCCATGTTTGGAGGAGATTCCTATGGTGTGTGACTTCTCTGATGTGTTTCCTGACGATCTTCCCGGTCTCCCACCAGGTAGAGATGTCGAGTTTGTTATAGATTTGGAGCCAGGTACGCCTTAGAGGGCTTTGTGATTGTCCTCTCCCACCTGCCAAACAAGGCACAGGAGAGCCTTTTGCTGGCATTGATGATTATGGTCTAGGAGACCAGTGAGTCAGCAACTTTTTTCTTCAAGAAGATCCCCAGGATCCTCTAAAGTTAACTTCCTTTTTATTGTTCTTTTTCTTGATAAGATCAAAAATAATCTGTGCCCAGTTCAACTATTTCTTACTCACCACTGAACACATAATCAGAAATTGATGTCTGGTTATATAGTCGTGCACAGTGTGCTTGCCCTGCAAGACTTTCCCAACAATATCTGCGAGAAACTTGAACTCAGCAGATAGGTGTTTCTTCAGCAATTTATTTGGGTTTTCTCCAGAATAACCCATCATACTCAGCATCATATCATATTCTTCATTATTGATTTCTAACTCTTCTTCTCCATTATTCAATCCAAAAATTTCAGTTAAGACGGCGGGAGAGAGAGAGAGATGGAAGTACCCGCTATTGATCCGATCATGGTGTTGTCCTCTGCTGTAGACGCAGTGTATACCCATTCTCTGATTTCTGTTCCAGGTAATTTGATTCTGGTGGTCAGTAGATTCTTCAGTTGCCAGTCTTCCAGCAGTTTAAGAATATTTAAGAATATTGGGTCAGAGTGCTGGAAGGAATCGAAATCCACATCGAATCTAGTGTCAAATTGCATCGCTGTAAGTGTTCCTGTAGGAATCTCCATGAGTGCACCTGCAAGCAAAAAAGCTGAGATCAAGTGCAAGGGAACTGAAAGGGCGGGACGGAGGTCGAAGAAAACCTAAATATAAGGTTTTCTAGAATATGAATCGACAAACTTCGTTCCACTAAAAGTAAACAATTCTTCGATCTGAGGTTGACGAGATAATTTGTAGTAAATCAATTCGTCGAGCTCAGTCTGAAGGGTTGAAGACCTTTCGCCGAGCTCCATTCGACGAAGGTTTTCTGAAGTAGATTCGTCGATCTCAGGTCGACGAAACTAACTTCACTAACAAAGAGTTCGTCGATCTTAGGTCGACAAATATCTCAAGAACCCTTCCCAGTTCGTCGACCTCTGTTCGACGAAATTTTGAGATTTCTTCGAGTGCAGACAGAAACTAAACTAAGTCTTCTCCATTGATCATCCCAAGCTGATTTATAATGAACAAGTGATTTCTTTCATCTAGAGGTTTGGTGAAAATATCAGCTCTTTTTAAATCAGTGTAGGTATAAACAAGTTTAATTTTATTTTTTGTCTATACACTCTCTAATGAAATAATGGCTAATGTCTATATGTTTAGTCCTACTATAATGGCTAATGTCTTGGTTTAATCATCAACCTGAGAGAGAAAATAGGCATGCATAAAATTCTTTGTTGAGTTAAAGCCTTGTCTGTACACCTGCTGAGATGTCTCCAATCAATTGGGATCTGCGGTGATCCCTTAGTATGACAAAGTCAGTGGGTGGAGTTGGTTCTGCAACAGTATTTGGAACTAATTCCTCTTGTTGAATTGTGTGTGCTGTTGAGGGATTTTTAATTCGTTCAGTACTTTCTTCTTCACTTTCTTCATTAACTTGTGGAGAAGGATGTGTTGGAACCTCTTAGGTGAGGCTTAGTCCATCCA
Source organism: Platanthera zijinensis (assembly GCA_039513925.1). NCBI lineage: Eukaryota > Viridiplantae > Streptophyta > Magnoliopsida > Asparagales > Orchidaceae > Platanthera > Platanthera zijinensis. Next base: position 107,540,595 of record CM077093.1, on the reverse strand, counting down.
AATTCTTACACAAGTGAGGTACCTGCAAAGGACCATTAGTAGAAATCTCTTTCTCCTTGCAAGACATGTTAGTTTCATCAAAGGTAACATGAATTGATTCTTCAATTTTTAATGATGATTTATTGAAAACCCTATAAGTCTTGCTTACATGGAAATATCCTAGAAAAATTCCCTCTTCAGCCTTAGCTTCAAACTTTCTAATATATTTCTTGTTATTATTATATATATAACATACATATTCAAATACTTTAAAATAGGTGAGTTTAGGTTTCTTCCCTTTAAGTAATTCATAGGGAGTCCTATTCTTTAGTTTATGTATCAAGCTTCTGTTCAGTACATAATTTGCTGTGCTTACAACCTCTGCCCAAAAGGATAGAGTCATGTAAGCATCTGCAAGTAATGTGCCTGCAGCTTTAATAAGGGTACTATTTTTCCTTTCAACTACCCCATTTTGTTGGGGAGTTCTAGGAGCTGAGAAGAAGTGCCTGATACCTTCCTTCTACCAAGAACTCATGCATAAGAAGAGACTCAAACTCTGTACCATGATCACTTATGATCAATGCAACATGAGTAGAGTACTTAATCTGTATGGTCCTGAGAAAATCTGTAAGAACTTTAAAGGTATTTGACTTAGATCTCAGAAAGGACACCCAAGTGAACCTTATGAAGTCATCTACAATAAATAAAGTATAGGATTTTCATCCTAGGCTCTGTACTGTAATGGGTCGAAAGAGATCCATGTGTAGCAAGTACAAGATCCTAGTTGAATCACTTTTATTTACTGATTTAAAGCTAGATTTAGTTTGCTTGCCTAGTTACAGGCCCTGCAGAGGCCTTACTTCTTGTAGGGACCAGAAGGTAAACCTCTCACAAGGGTGTCTTTTGATAGCCTAGCAATATTTTTCATGTTTACATGTCCTAGCCTTTTATGCCATAATTCATCTTGATTACTAATTATGTTAAGTAAGCAGATATCTTAATTGACAACATTAAAATCAACTAAATATATATTTCCTTGTCTATCCCCAATTAAAACACTTTGTTTTTCTTTATTTGAAATAGTACAAGATGTTGAGTTAAAGTGTACCTGGTAACCTTCATCACATAATTGACTTATGGAAATGAGGTTAAGCTTGAGTCCACTTACATAGGTAACCTTCTTGAATGTGATAGCTCCAATTATTACTTGTCCATGGACTTCAGATTGGCCACACTTTGAATCACCAAAATATTACTTTTGGTAGTAGCTTGGTCTTATAGTTGAGTAGAATTTCCTTGTTGTCAGTCATGTGTTTGGAGCAACCACTATCCAGGTACCATAGTTGATTAACAACTAGACAGCTCTTTATCTGCAAGAAAAACAGTTAGTTGTTCTTGACCCAGGTTACCTTAGGTCTTTTATATTGCTGATATGAAAAGCTAGATATTATAGAAAATTCTGGTTGAGATTTGTACCCTAATGGATGATATCTTCTAGGTGGAATTATCCAATTAGCTAATGAATTAAATAGTTTTCTAGATTTATTAGAGTTGTTGTTATAGTTATGATTATTAGCACGTCTTTCTGTGTTAGACGAAATGTTGTGAGTTTGTCGATCAAAGTTAAACGAATTGGGATGAGATCGTCAATCTCTGCTCAGAGAATGAACAAGTTCATTTTCTGTGCACTAAGATTGTTGATCTCTGCTCGACGAACCATACACAATTCATCGGTCACAGTAAGACGAATGATTATTATTGAAATTTGCTTTCAGAGATCGTCGTACTGAGGTCGACGATCTATTCATATATCGTCGATCTGAGTTTGACGATAACTGCTGAGCATTGTTAATTTTATTATTCTTCTGGTTTTTAAGTTTATTTTAGTTTCAATCTGTTTAAGAACTTCATTAACCTTATTAACCTATTCAGTATTTTTCTTCCTTTTTTTAAAAACAAAATTTACAGGTTTAGAAAGATGATTCTTTTGGATTAGGATTGGTTCACTAGATGAAGCTCCTAACCCTAATCTACAATTATTAGTTCTAGTATTTAATGTGCTAGTTATATCTAACAATCTTAAACTTCTTTCATTCAATGATTCTTCTAATATCTTAGCTTTGCTAAGTTAAGATTTCAAAAAGAAAATTTGTTCATTTATAGAATTTAGTTCAGGCTTTAACCTATTATTTTCAGAAATAACATTTTCTTGGTTTCCTAGTCTTTCCCTAAGTGTCTTAATTTCTTTTTCTGAATTTATTAGATCTATGCACATGATTTTAAATTCAGAGTGAAATGATTCAGAGCTATAATCAAAAGAAGACAATACCAGATTAGCTTCAGATGCTGAAGCATCTTTAGTGTCTGATTCTTCCTCCTCTGAATGACTCCTGGAAGCATCAATGGTCATGAGGCAAACTTCTTTGGCCCTTGCCTCCTCTTCTTCTTCACTGGAGCTGGAAGATGAGGATTCATCTTCAGTTTCACTCCAGCTTTCAGCTAAAAAGCCTTTCTCCTTCTTCTTATGTTTGCTGGAGGAAGGCTTGTTGGTTTGCTGTCTTGTGGTGTCCTTCTCTCTTCTCTTTTCCTTCTTTTGATTCTTTGGACACTCTGATTGGAAGTGTCCAGGTTTCCTGCAACCAAATCACACCACTTCTTTAGTGGGGGGTTTTATCATACCTTGGCTTGTCATCCTTCCTGGATTACTTTCTTTTGTAATCCTTCTTTGCAATTTTGTAGAATCTTTTGGCAAATAGACTCATCAACTCTTCATTAACTATTGGAGTCTTTGTCTCTTCAGCAGCCTTGAATGCAATGTTGTGGTCCTTCCTTGCTTGTGGAGGTGTTCTTTGTTCAGCTGCTTCTCTGGATTTGATAAGTTGCTCATAAGACTTCAGCTTTCCCAAAAGAGACTAAGTGGAAATCTCATTTAGACTCCTGGCCTCCTTGATGGGCCAGATCCTTGAATATAATGAGCTTGGAAAGAACATAAGGATTTTATCATTCACCTCTATGAGGGTGATGTCCTTATCCAAGGTTTTTAGCTTATTAATGATTAAGATCAACCTGTTGTACATGTCTGCCACTGACTCAGCTTCCTCCTTGAAATTATCATATTAGGATATGAGATTGGTTCTCCTGTCCTTCCTTTCATCTGTAGATCCAGCAACCATTTGATTTAGGGAATCCCAAATGGCTTTGGCAGAGGTGCATTCAGTCACTTTTTGAAAAATGTCATCTGACATTGTTTGGGCCAGAATATTCATGGCCTTTGCATCATCAATTTTTTCCTTCCTCTAGGCCTCAGTCCACTCAGGTGGTGGGACTGCATGTGTGCTGGATGATGCTGCAGTTGTAAGTGCTGGAGGGGGACCTGTCAAAATGGAATTATAGATATCTTCATCAATGGAGTTCATATATAATTTTATTCTTGCCTTCCAGATGGAAAACTTGTTTTGGTTGCATACTAGAGGTATGGTGCTTGCATAATCTTTGTTCTGTGCCATGTTGTGTATATAACTCTAAAGGAAATAGAAATACAGATCTAACTTAATAATCTTTGGTTCATGGGTTAGCTTGTACAAGCAGAAGAACCTCCTCTGATACCAATTGAGTGTGAGGGGTTAGATCTGATATACTCTAGAGGGGGGGGGGGGGGGTGAATAGAGTATGTTTGGGTTTTAATAACTTTTGCTGTAAAAGAAAAACTTATTTCTAAACTTAGATATTATATCACAGCACACCAAATTTACCTAATCAGAGTCACAACAACCTACTTAGCACATCCACAGCAAGAACAAAAGAAAAGGCAACCAGACAACACAAGAATTTTATAGTGGTTCCCCAACCAGGGTACATCCACTCTTCTACCACCCTGGTAGGAATCCACTATAGTTTTTTTTTTCAGGTGACTGCAACAAATGAGTGTTTGATCTGGTGCTCAAAAACCAAACCTCAAGTCTTTTGGTTAGGTGACTTGCAACCAGGACTCACTTTTGAAGGGAGTAGAGAAACCTTGATACAGTTGGGGGATGAGAGATTGATTATATCTTCTCTTTCTCAATATACAACTGAGAAGACTCTTGTGGATCTGATGTTAGCAAATGCTCCCACTGAGATAATGAATTGGTTCAGGAGGTTGAAGCTTTGCTTCAGGGTGATAGGCCTTCAGGCTTTAGCTTTGACCAGAAGATCTTCAGAAACTTCTTGACTGATGCAATAGTTGTTGTACTTTGAAGATTCCTGAGATGATGATAGAAGAAGAATCTTGATATTGAATAGTTGTTCCTCTTCTTCACCTTGTTGTTCTCCTTCTGGTCTAGCATTTCTTTCTTTCTATCACTTTGTTGTCGAACGAGAGCAAGAGTAGAAGATCCCTGATCTGGTTCCGATGGTATTCTCTTCTGTGTGTGTTCTTCTCACGCTTAGATTCTCTGATTGTTATTGTGTTTTTGTAGGAAGAAGATAAATCCTTTTTATATTTTCCATGTGAAATTCCTTTTGATTTTTGAATTCCTTCCTGCATTCAATGCTGACGGTCTTGAGAATATTTGCATTGATTGATTTTCCCAACTGTCCCTTTGAAAAACTACAAGCAATAATCCTGATAAAGAACATAATTAATGCTCATATTAACAGAATATTTGAGCATTAATTGCTCAGAAATTATTGCAATATAATAGGGACAGAAGAATGAAGACAACCAAGTCTGACTTCGTCGATCTGAGTCGACAGTTCGTCGAGCTGAGATCCAAGATCTTCAACTGGAGTTTGATTCTGGACTTAGAAATATTGAGATGTTTTCTGGACTTGAGTGTTGAAGCAGATGATCTGGAAATCGTCGACCTGAGAACTTAGTTCGTCGAGCTCAGCTCAGAGAATTTTTCTCTGATTTCGTTGAGCTGAGCATGACTTTTGTCGACCTGAGTTCGATGAACGTCAAACTCTTTTTCTGAGTCTTGATATTTCTCTAAGTCTTGAATCTTTGGAAGACTGTTGATGGCTGGTCCATGCATTGTTGACTCTAAGGACTTGGCCTAGACTCTAGGACACAACCATGACCCTTGCTTTACATGTTGGGTAATATGATCCTAACTTTTGTGAACCTAGCCCAAATCCAACTAGTGATCCAATATACACAATTCCAACAATCAGAGCTGGGGCAGACGCTCACAGCTATCCTGGACAGCTTCAGGTCCCAATCCCAGCAAGCCCCTGTACAACAGTAGGGTCTGGGATCCACTTGGTTAAGCACTTTATGAGCTCTCTCCCCTCCTGCTTACCTTGGGACGAAGTCAGCAGTTCGTACAGAAGAATGGCTCGACACTGTACAAGAACTGTTGGCAGGAATAAGGTGCCCAAACAACATGGTCATGACCCTTGTAGTGAAACTCTTAGAGCTGCACACCAAAAGGTGGTGGAAGTCCCTCATGGGCTCCACTTTTAAGGACGGGTTTACACGGATATCAGTTGGAGCGAATTCTCTGAAGCCTTTTTAGAGCATTTCATCCCTCGGCCACTCGGATAATCTTGAAGAGAGGTTTTTGCAACTGAAGCAAGGGTCTAAGTCGGGGACAGAATACCAAGGGGAGTTTCAGTACTTGGCTAGATTTGCTGACTCTTATGAGTTGGATGATAAAGGATACACAAAATGATTCAACAAATGCTTGCGATACCCACTGAGGCAAGCCCTTTTGTTCATAGCGGACTATAGTCTAGCCAAGATTATTGATATGGCGAAGAGGTTGGAAGCGGACCACTTGGGAAGTGGTAAGAGGCCAGCTGAAGGCGTCATGGAAGACGACCCCAACAATAGGAGGAGATTTGATAATAGAGGAGGAGGAGGATATCGAAGAGCTGGCGGACATTTCCCCCAAAATTTTAGAATGGAGCGCCCGGTTCCGCAACTGCCAACATTGCCTCCACCTCAACAATTTCAGCAAACCGGTGGGCAGCAGAAGCGAGTGTGCTTCGAATGCAACCAACCGGGTCACATTCGACGCTACTTCCCGAAACTATTTGGAAATACGCCTCTCGCTTTCCCTCCAGCAGCTCCTCGAGGGAGGGGGCACATGCGTGGTTGAGGACGAGGACCACGAGGAGGAAACCCCGGGCCCGCTCGGGATCAGATGTATGCATTGGACATGACTCAAGAGCGGAACTCTCTGGAGGTGATTGCAGGTTTGATTACAGTTAGTCATTTTATTTTCATTAATACCCTCAAGTTTCTTAAGATATACTAGACGGCTAAATTTAGAATTATTATTGACACTTAGGCACCATAATGGTTGGCGGGAAACCGGCCTATACGTTATTCGACACCGGTTCCTCACACTCTTTTGTGTCTGAAGACTTCATTAAAGATATAGATGGAGTGCAATACTTCACTGGTATTTCTCGAAGGGTGCGCATTCTATACGGATCGGAGATGACGGCAACCGCAAAGTGCGATTTTGAGGTTCTCCTTGAAGGAAAGCTCTTTGACACCCCTGCCACAGTCTTGAGAATGTCAGAGTTCAACCTTATTCTGAGCATGGTATGGTGGAACGGGACTATGCAAAGATTGATTGTGCGCAGAAGAGGATCTAGTTGAGACATTGAGACTCGGAGGTCAGCTTTCAAGGTATTAACTTCACACCCCATATGATGTTATATAAAATACAGGCTTAAAAAGCCCACATGAAGGAGGATGAAGTTTTCATAATCTATTTCAAGTTGAAGGAGTTGGCATTGGATATCAAGGATGTGCGGGTGGTGCGCGATTTCCCCGAAGTATTTCCGGATAAATAGCCAGGACTGCCCCCGCACAAAGTAGACTTTCAAATCAAGTTAGTACCGTGTGCCAAGCCTGTCTCCAGGACTCCTTACCGAATGGTCCCGAAGGAATCGCCGAGTTTAGAGTTCAGCTGAAAGAGTTAGTAGAATTAGGGTTTGTTCGCCCTAGCTCATTGCCTTGGGGATCCCTTGTTCTATTCGTTAAGAAGAAAGATGGAACCCTGCGATTATGCATAGACTATGGGGAGCTCAACCGATTAACAGTACAGACACCTATCCATTACCTCGGATCGATGAGTTATTCGATCAACTGCTGGGAGCGCATTGGTTTTCCAAGCTAGAATTGAGCTCGGGGTATTATAAATTGAGAATACTAGAGGATGATATTCAGAAAATGGCTTTCAGCTCAAGGTATGACTTGTATTAGTTCACAGTGATGTCATTTGGGCTCACAAATGCCCCATCAGCTTTCATGAGCTTGATGAACAAAGTGTTCGAGCCCTATCTAAATGTCTTCATCATTAATTTCATCGACGACATCTTGGTCTACTCCAAGACGGAGGAAGAATATGTCGGGCATCTGGCCTTAGTATTGAAGAAGTTAAAAGAGCACGCCATGTTCGCCAAATTCAGAAAGTGTTAATTCTTGCTTAAGGAGGTTGCTTTCTTGGGTCATGTAATAAGTGGGGCTGGGCTAGCTGTTGATCCGGCGAAAGTGCGTGTCATGAAGGAGTGGTCGCCTTTGAAGTCAGCGGCCGACGTGCGGAGTTTCCTGGGACTTGCCGGGTACTACCGCAAGTTCGTAAAGGGATTCTCAAAGATTGCTCTTCCTCTTACTTCCCAAACAAAGAAAGGTGTGTCGTATGAGTGGACACCCCAATGTGAAGCTGCGTTCCAAGAACTAAAGGAAAAACTTACATCAACACCCATCCTAGCCCTTCCATCCGGGAAGGAAGGATATCAAGTTTACACGACCGTATCATATTAAGGAATGGGAGTGGTATTGATGCAACACGGGCATGTTATCGCATATGCTTCAAAAAACTGAAGAAGCCAGGCCCACAACTGAAGAGGGAGTAGTAGAGAGAGCAGATATCTAGGCAGCAAGAGTGGAGATAGAAGCAGTAAGAGGAGTGATGGCCTCAGCTATAATTATTTTGAGGAGGGGTGTGAGAAGGGCAAGGAGGGGAGGGATAATGGAAGAGTCTAACAGTAGGTAGGTAGATGTTGTGGCAGGGGGTGTTTTAGTGGAGGTTGTAGGAGCTGGTGGAGTTTGTATGTGAGTGTCTAAGTGAGACATTTGGATGAGAGGGAGTGTTAAGAGTGGATGATAGTAGATTGAAGGATGGGAGGGATGAGAGGTTGGATAGGGGGATGTCAGCTAAATGCCTTGGAATAGGAGATGTGGGTGGTGATGGTAGTGATGTATCATGGTGGGGGGAAGGAGTATTAGAGGGAATATGGCTTGGAGATGTATGAATTGGGGATGCTAGAGTTGTGGGAGTAGGTACTGTAATATGAATGGAAGGTGGGGTTTGTTGATTTGCTGGCTGAGATGGTGTTTGGAGAGCTAGAGGTTGTGTAGTGGTGGATGGAACCTCTTCAGTACGGTGGGAAGTGGCTGGAGCAGCCATTGTACTCTCAGGAGCTTGGGTGGAAAAGGATGAAGCCTTAGAGGGCTTTGTGATTGTCCTCTCCCACCTGCCAAATAAGGCACATGTGAGAATTTTGCTGGCATTGATGAATATGGTTTGGGAGACCTATGATTCAGCAGCTTTTTCCTTCAAGAATATCACCAGGATCCTTCAAAAGTTAACTTCCTTTTTATTGTTCTTTTTCTTTATGAGATCAAAAATGATTTGTGCCCAATTCACCTATTTCTTATTCACCACTGCACACATAACTAGAAATTGATGCCTGGTTATATAGTCGTGTGCAGTGTGCTTGCCCAATAAGACTTTCCCAACAATATTTGTGAGAAACTTGAACTAAGCAGATAGGTGTTTCTTAAACAATTTATTTGGGTTTTCTCCAGAATAACACATCATACTCAGCATCATATCATATTCTTCATTATCGATTTCTAAATCTTCTTCTCCATTATTCAATCCAAAAATTTCAATTAAGACGGCGGGAGAGAGAGAGATGACTGTAATCTCTATTGATCTGATCCTGGTGTTGTCATCTGCTGTAGACGCATTGTATACCCATTCTCTGATTTCTGTGCCAGGTTTTTTATTCTGGTGGTCAGCAGATTCTTCAATTGCTGGTGTTCCAACAGTGTCAGAATATTTAGGAAGATTGGGTCTAAGTGCTGGAAGGAATCGAAATCCACGTCGAATCTAGTGTCTAATTTAATCGCTGCAAGTGTTCCTGTTGGAATCACCAAGAGTGCACCTGCAAGAAAGAAAATGAAGATCAAGTGCAAGGGAACAGAAAGGGCGGGACAGAGCTCGAAGAAAACCTAAGTATAAGGTTGTCTAGAATGTGAATCGACAAACTCCATTCCACTAAAAATAAATAAATCTTTGATCTGAGGTCGACGAAATAATTTAGAGTTAATCAATTCGTCGAGGTCAGTCTGAAGGGTTGTAGACATTTCGCCGAGCTCCGTTCGACGAAAGTTTTCTTAAGTAGGTTGGTCGATCTTAGGTCGACAAAACTAAATTTACTAACAGGGAGTTCATCGATCTCAGGTCGACGAGATTTGAAGAGTTCTTCGAGTGTAGACAGAAACTAAACTAAGTCTTCTCCATTGATCATTCCAAGCTTATTCATAAAAAACAAGTGATTTATTTCATCCAGGGGCTTGGGGAAAATAAAAGCTTTTTGCAAATCAGTGTAGATATAGAAAAATTTAATTTTGTTTTTGTCTACACAATGTCTAATAAAATGATGCCTAATGTCTATATGTTTAGTCCTACTGTGATGGACTGGATTTTGTGCGATAGCTATAGAACTTGTGTTATCACATAAGAGAGTTGAATTATTTAAGTTGAAGCCATAGTCCAGGAGTTGGTTTTGGATCCACAGTATCTGGGAATAGCAACTGCCAGTTGCAATGTATTCTGCTTCAGCAGTTGATGTAGACACAGATGACTGCTTTTTACAAAACCAGGACACTAATCTCATACCAAGGAACTGGCAGGTTGCTGAGGTACTCTTTCTGTCCACCCTGCATCCAGCAAAGTCAGCATCTGAGTATCCAGTTAACTCAAATTCTGACTCAGTGGGATACTAGAGTCCTAGACTAGGACAACTCTTTATATATCTTAAAATCCTTTTTAGAAAAACTAGGTGAGATTCTTTAGGGTTCACCTGGAACCTAGCACAAAGACATGTGGCAAACATGATATCAGGTCTGCTAACTGTAAGATATTATAGTGACCAAACAATTCCCCTATATAATTTCTGATCCATTGGTTTCCCAAGTGCATCAGAGTCAATTACAGCATCGGTATCCATTGGTGTTTTCTTTACTGAGGCATCAGCCATACAAAACTTTTTGATAAGATCTTTAGCATATTTAGCTTGGGAGATGAAGATGCCATAAGGCAGCTGCTTCACTTGGAGACCAAGGAAGTAGGTGAGCTCACCTATACTACTCATTTCAAAATTTGAATGCATGAGGTCAGAGAATCTCTTGCATAATTTGGAATCAGTAGACCCAAATATGATGTCATCCATATAAATTTGTACTAACAAAGTTTGGTCCTTATGATGTCTAGTGAATAATGTTTTATCTACTATGCCTCTAGTGAACTTATGCTCTATTAAGAAGGCTAGCTAGGGTCTCATACAAAGCTCTTGGAGCTTGCTTTAAACCATAAAGAGGTTTTTGCAATTTGAAGACAAAAGAGGGATGAGGTGGAGAAACAAAACCTGGAGGTTGTTCAACATAAACCTCTTCTTTAAGTTCTCCATTTAAGAATGCACTCTTAACATCCATTTGATATACTTTGAATTTCTTGTAAGCAGCATAGACAAGAAAGATTCTGATTGCCTCTAATCTTGCAACTAGTGCAAATATTTGGTCATAGTCTATCCCTTTTTCTTGGCTATAACCTTGAGCAACAAGCCTAGCCTTGTTTATCATAATTACACCTTCGACATCTAGTTTGTTTCTATATACCCATTTGGTTCCAATGACTGGGTGGTCTTGGGGTCTTGGAACAAATCACAAACTCTATATCTCTCAAATTGGTTTAATTCCTCTTGCATTGCAATGATCAAGTGTGGATCCTGCTTGGCATCATGTATGTATAAAGGCTCAACCTGAGAGAGAAAACATGCATGCAACAAATCTTGGTTGAGTTGATGCCTTGTCTGTACACCTACTAAGATGTATCCAATCACTGGGGATCTGGGGTGATCCCTTAGTGTGACAAAGTCAGTGGGTGGAGTTGGTTCTACAACAGCATTTGGAACTAATTCCTCTTGTGGAATTGTGTGTGCTGTTGAGGGATTGTCAATTCCTTCAGTGCTTTCTTCTTCACTTTCTTAATTAACTTGTGGAGAAGGATGTGTTGGAACCTCTTGGGTGAGGCTCATTCCATCCAAATTTTTACACAAGTGAGGTACCTGCAAAGGACTATTGGTAGAAATCTCTTTCTCCTTGCAAGACATGTTAGTTTAATCAAAGGTAACATGAATAAATTCTTTAATTTTTAATGATGATTTATTGAAAACCCTTTAAGCTTTGCATGCTTTGGAATATCCTAGAAAAATCCCTCTTCAGCCTTAGCTTCAAACTTTATAATGTATCTCTTGTTTTTTTATGTACATAGCATATATATCCAAATACTTTAAAATAAGTGATTTTAGGTTTCTTCCCTTAAAGTAATTCATAGGGATTCCTATTCTTTAGTTTTTTTATCAGACTCCTATTCAGGACATGATTTGCTGTGCTTATAGCCTCTGTCTAGAAGGTTAGGGGCATGTAAGAATCTGCAAGTCATGTGCCTGCAGCTTCAATTAGGGTCCTAGTTTTTCCTTTCAGCTACCCCATTTTGTTGGGGAGTTCTAGGAGCTGAGAAGTAGAGCCTGATACCTTCCTTCTTACAGAACTCATTCATAATAAGAGACTCCAACTCTGTACCATGATCACTTCTGATCAATGCAACATGAGTAGAGTACTCAATCTGTATGGTCCTGAGAAAATATGTAAGAAATTTAAAGGTATCTGACTTAGATCTCAGAAAGAACACCCAAGTGAACCTTGAGAAGTCATCTACAATAACTAAAGTGTAGGATTTCCCTCCTAGGCTCTGTACAGTAATGGGTCCAAAGAGGTCCATGTATAGTAAGTACAAGAACCTAGGTGAATCACTTTTATTAAATGATTTAAAACAGGATTTATTTTGCTTGCCTAGTCGACAAGCCCTGCAGAGACCTTCCTTCTTATATGGACCAGAAGGCAGACCTCTCACAAGGTTGTCTTTTGATAGCCTACAATATTTTTCATGTTTACATGACCTATCCTTTTGTGCCAAAGTTCATTCTGATTACTAATTATATTAAGTAAGCAGATGTCTGAGTTGACAGAAAGAAAATCAATTAAGTATATGTTGCCTTATCTATTTCTAGTTAAAATAGTTTTGTTTTCTTTAGATGAAATAATAAAAGAGCTAGAGTTAAAAGTTACCTGATAACCTTCATCACAAAGTTGACTTATTGAAATTAGGTTATGCTTCAATCCACTAACATAGGCAACCTTCCTGAAAGTCACTGCTCCAATCTTGACTTTACCATAGCCTTTGGTCTGGCAACAGTTTGAATCACCAAAGATAACCTTTGGTCCCAGCTTAGACTTATAATCACTTAAGTTGTCCATTCTGCCTGTCATATTCTTGGAGCAACCACTGTCCAGATACTATTGTTTATTAAATGCTGGACAACTCTTTACTTGCAAGGATGATAGTTTGTTATTCTTTACCCAGGTAACCATGGGTCCTTGATGATTTACATAACTGTAACTGAAAATGTAAGAATATTCTGGTTGATTCTTGTAGCCTTTAGGATGATATCTTCTTGGTGGTATTATCCATTGATTAAAAGGATTAAATGATTTCCTAGGATTACTAGAGTTGCTGTTATGGATATAATTTTTGTTTAGACTTTCTGAGTTTGACGAATTATTGTGAGTTCGTCGACCAGAGTTGGACGAATTGGGATGAGATCGTCGATCTCTGCTCAGAGAATGAACAAGTTCATTTTCTGTGCCCCAAGTTTGTCGATCTCAGCTCGACGAACCATACACAGTTCGTCGGTCACAGTAAGACGAATGATTATTATTGAAATTTGCGTTCAGAGATCATCGTACTGAGGTCGACGATCTGTTCATATATCGTCGATCTTAGTTCGACGATAACTGCTGAACATTATTAGTTTTATTATCATTCTTGTTTTTAAGTTTGTTCTTAGTTACAATCTTTTTAAGAACTTAATTAACCTTATTAACCTGTTCAATGTTTTTTTTTCCTTTATCAGAAAGAAAATTTACAGGTTTAAAAGATAGTTCTTTTTTATTAGGACTGGTTCACTGGATGAAGCTCCTAACCCTTATCTATAGTTATTCGTTCTAGTATTTAAAGTGCTGGTTATATCTAACAGTCTTAAACTTCTGCCATTCAATGATTCTTCTAATATCTTAGCTTTGCTAAGTTCAAATTTCAGAAAGATAATTTGTTCATTTGCATACTTTAGTTCATTAGATAGATTAACATTTTCAGAAATGATTTTATCTTGATCTTTTAATTTTTCTATAAGAAGTTTGATTTCCTTCTCAGAGCTTATCAAATCTAAGCATAAATTTTTAAATTCAAATTTAAATTCATCAGATTCAAAATCATATGATGTTAATACCTGGTCTTCAGCTAACAGGATTTCTTCATTATCAGATTCATCTGTATTTGATCTGCTACTGCTAGCATCAATTTCCATGAGGAAGACTTCCTTTGCTCTTGCCTCCTCTTCTTCATCATTGGAGCTGGAGGATGAGGATTCATCTTCTGTTTCACTCCAGGATTCAGCTACAAAGCCTTTATCCTTCTTCTTATATTTGCTGGAAGAAGGCCTGTTGATGTGATGTCTCCTTGTGTCCTTCTCTCTTCTCTTCTCCTTCTTCTGATTCTCTGGACACTCACAGATGAAGTGTCCAGGTTTCCTGCAGCGAAAGCAAACCACTTCCTTAGTAAGGGTTTTATCATACCTTGGCTTGTCATCCTGCCTGGATGACTTTCTCCTGAATTCTTTCCTTGCCATCTTGTAGAATCTTTTGGCAAATAGACTCATCAACTCTTTATTAACTATTGGAGTCTCTGTCTATTCAGCAGCCTTGAATGCAATGTTGTGCTCCTTCCTTGCTGGTGGACGTGTTCTTTGCTCAGCTGCTTCTCTAGTCTTGATGAGTTGTTCATATGACTTTAACTTTCCCAAATGAGATTCAGTGGAAATCTCATTTAGGCTTCTGGCCTCCTTGATGGGCCAGATCCTTGAATCCCATGAGCTTGGGAAGCACATAAGGATCTTTTCATTCACCTTTGTGAGGGTGATGTCTTTGTCCAAGGTTTTAAGCTCATTTATGATTGAGTTCAACTTGTTGTATAAGTCTACCACTGACTCAGCTTCCTCCTTCTTGAAATTCTCATATTGGGATATGAGATTTGATCTCCTGTCCTTACTTTCATCTACAGATCCAGCCACCATTTGGTTTAGGGAATCCCAGATGGCTTTGGCTGAGGTGCATTCAGCCAATTTTTGAAAAATGTCATCTGACATTGTTTGGGCCAGAATATTCATGGCCTTGGCATCAACAATTTTGGCCTTCCTCTAGGCTTTAGTCCACTCAGGTGGTGGGATTGCATGTGTGTTGGAGGGTGCTGTAGTTGTAAGTGCTGCAGGGGGACCTGTCAAAATGGAATTATAGATATCTTCATCAATGGAGTTCATATATAAATTTATTCTTGCCTTCTAGATGGCAAACTTGTTTAGGTTGCATACTGGAGGTCTGGTGCTTGCAAAATCTTTGTTCTGGGCCATGCTGTGTGAGTATAAATCTAATGGAATTAGAATGACAGATCTAACTCAAGATCTTTGGTTCAAGGGTTAGCTTGTACAACCAAAAGAACTCCTCTCTAATACAAATTAAAAGTGATGGGTTAGATCTGGAATACTCTAGAGGGGGGGGGGGTGAATAGAGTATCCTTAAGAACTATTTGAACTTTTAGAGTAAATAAAAAATTTCAGAATGAAAAAAAATTAAGCAGAAACAAAGCAGTCGTAACTTGCACAGCCACGACAAGAACCAAAAGAAAAGGGAAACCAGACAACACAAGAACTTATAGTGGTTCCCCAACCTTGGTACAGCAACTCTTCTACCACCATGGTAGGAATCCACTAAGATTTTTGATCAGGTGCCTGACACCAAAGAGCTTTTGATCAGGTGCTCAAAAACCAACCCAAGTCTTTCGTAAGGAGACTTGTGAACAAGAATAATTTTGAAGGGAATTAAAACCCTTTACATAGGTGGGGATGAGAGATTATTTTATCTTCTCTTTCACAAGTGTGCAACTAAAAAGACTCAAGTGGATATGTGATGTTGGCAAATAACTCCCCCTAAGATATAGAATGATTTAGGAAAAATGGAGCTTTTCTTCAGGGTGATAGGCCTTCAATTCTTCAGCCTTGAACAGAAGATGTTCAGGAACTTCTTGACAGATAGATTCTTTGTAGTCCTTTGAAGTGTCCTGGAGGATTGAAGGAAGAAGACTCTTGATATTGATTTGGTGTTTTTCTTCTTTAGATTGCTAATCTTCCTCTGGTCTAGAGCTTATATGTATTAGATTTCTCTTTCTGTGTATATGAATGCTGTCAAGAAATAGATGTAGAGAAAACTTTGTTGTGGACTGATGGTGTTCTTCACTTCCTGACTTATTTGCTGTGTGTCTTTGTGTTTTTACAAAAAGAGAGAAAATCTCTTTTATATTTTCCATATAAGTTTGCATTCAAAATTTGAATTTCATCTGCATTAATTGCTGACAGCCTAGAGAATGATTTGCAAAGATTTATTTCCCCAAATGTCCATAAAAAAAGCAAGGAATAATCCTGAGGAAGACCATAATTAATGCTCCGTCAAACGGTAATATTCAGACAATATTTTAGCATTAATTACTAGGGAATTGTTGCATTATAATAGAGACAGAAGGATGAAAATAACCAAGTCTGGATTCGTCGACCTGAGTCTACAGTTCGTTGAGCTGAGATCCAAGATCATCGA
Organism: Platanthera zijinensis; assembly: GCA_039513925.1. NCBI lineage: Eukaryota > Viridiplantae > Streptophyta > Magnoliopsida > Asparagales > Orchidaceae > Platanthera > Platanthera zijinensis. The sequence goes on along the minus strand of CM077093.1, from coordinate 107,524,565 downwards.
CCTTTGAACTGCTGACTGCTGCTTGATAGATCATTCCAATTCTGTGCACCAAGATCGTCAAGCTGAGAACCAAGTTCGTCGACTGGAGTTTGTTTCTGGACTTAGAAAATATTAAGATAATTTCTTGACTTGAGTGTTCAAGTAGATGATCCAAAAATCGTTGACCTGAGAACTGAGTTCGTCGAGCTCAGCTCAGAGAATATTTCTCTTATTTCATCGAGCTGAGCACGACTTTCATTTACCTGAGTTCGACAAATGTCGAACTCATTTTACTGAGTCTTTTAAATCTCTAAGTCTTGAGTCTCTAGCAATCTGTTGATGGCTGGTCCAAGTGATGTTGACTCTAAGGACTTGGCCTAGACTCTAGGACACAACCATGACCCTGGCTATATATGTTGGGTCATAAGATCCAAACTTAGTGAACCTAGACCAAATATAACTAGGGATACAACAAATAATGCGGTAAGATTTTAACTCGCGGCTTCTCCGGTTACTCCAGCATTAACAGAATATTTACCTTGAACATTTGCAGAAAGCTTACGACCCGGAGAACCCGTCCTTCTAGAATGAAATCGTCGTACATTTGCGGGAAGGTAGAGAAGATATGCTGGATATTTTGATGGAGTAGGGTCCATTCAACCTTGTCATGAAAAAGTCTCTTTCGATGACATATTCCCCGGCTTCAAGGAAGCTGAAGCGCATGAGATGTTGCGGCTAGGGCTGTTGTTGAAGAAATCCTCGCAGAGGATGAAGTTAAGAGCGATCACGATAATGTAGCCGATGAGACCGTTGCAGACAAGATCTCAAGCCAAACCAGTAGCTCGAGCGGAGAGGAATCCGTGAGTTTGAGACCAACTAAAATTAGTATCTCTACAAGTTCTTCAAGTGAGGCTGACTCTGATGTATAGGAAATCTTTAACTTTGAAAAATTTTTGATCCCGCGGTAAGAATTATGTAAACTGTGCGGATAAGGATTTTTGTATTTCTTATTAAAGGATATTATATTACTCCTATATGTGCAAATAGATCTTGATAGCTTGTTAAATGAAACGTCGACAAATAAAATAATCGAATTCGAGCTGATATTGTTGCGCATATTCCGATGCGAATAGATAAATTAACTGGGCTATCCGTTGAAGAACGTCGACTTGTATAATAAATAGTGGTTTATCTTCTGCAGTGCTGACTGAATTTACCCTATGAATGAATCTGGAAAGCCAATTTAATTGCGATATGAATATTATATTTAACATAATGCGGCAAGATAGAAATAAGCCAGAACTTTTGCGATTAGATATATCTTGCCAAGCGGCTAAGTATTTTTTAAATAATATGAGTTAGGTCTGCCAGAGGGAGCAAACTCTGCTATTTAACCGAATAAGAAGAGAAGAATAATTCTAAGTTATAGCAATCCTCTTATCGTGCGAGTAGAGATGATATCCACAATATGAAAAAGGAAGCTAAACATACGATCACTACACATAGTTTTCCCGAGCGGTTAAGAACGATATCCGCAACATGAATCAATTGGAGACATACGATACTCTTCTCGAGCAATTTGAAACGATAGTAGTAGTATGAACTTCACGATCAACTTGAGGAAACCAGTATGCTTGACATCTAACCCCGCGGTTAAGCGATAAGGATTTAGAGTAACATTTGATAATCCAACAAAGGCATTGTTAACCGCCCGCTTTAATGAGATATCAAGGTCTTATACAAACCGAGAATCTGTCAATAAATTTTGCGAGCCAAAAAAGATGGTTACCGACTTAAGCGACCAAGCGGGCAAGTGCATATAGCATTGCTTTTCTCACAGGGTCACAAAATTATAGACCTCATCATCCAATAAGAAAATCTCTCAGCAAGTTGATAGATCAACTTTTGCGGACTGAAGTGAATACCAGAACTCTGGAAGCTGAGAAATGAGCTACAGACTTATGTGACTGAGCGGGCAGGTGCATATTGTATTGCTTTTCTCACATGCACAAAAGCTATAGACTAAATCAACACCTAATAAAAAGGGGAAGGATTTACTGCCCTCTTGCCTGGAGTACAGCCCAAGTTGATCGACTGGGCAGGTGCATATAATATTTCTTTTCTCAGAGATCAACCCAGCTATGGGTCTCCCGTAGGCACTGCTTGAGGGTTCCAAAGAGTATTCTAGGGTCACAAGCAAGGATGATCTGCAGGCAGGTGCATCTAGCATTGCTTTTCTCTCAGGTTGCCAAAGCTATAACGATATCCCCTACAAGGCATGGTAGAACTTGCACCCACCCTGTCCCTTTAATATGCAGAGGTGGGGTTAGAGATACCAGCTGGGATCCATAACTTAGTGGCCCTCCTAACTAGAATCTGCAAGATCCCACTACATGGTGCAAAATCTCCCCACTACACATGGTCATGGTGGTGTTTTGCTAATGAAAATGATCCTAGGGGGGTTCCAAGTTGAACACGATGATGTATCCTAGAGTCAGTTATCTTTACTTCTCAAGCTGTTAAGAAAAGACAACACTTTGTAAAGTGTTAGTAAGAGACAAATGATATAAAAATATATTCAATAAAGAAGTTTTAGAAAATGAGTTCGTAATAGAAACACATTGACACATTTATTCTCAATATTGAAGGTGAGACTTTTGGATCTATTTATTCCAAGCCGAGGAGGATGTCCAGCATGTATTTTCCTTTTCAGGTTCCTGAGTGAGATGCATAAATCTTTTGAACGGAGTCACCAAATTTTCCCTGCTTTATCATTCTCTCCACTAGTTATTTGAAGAGCTCTACAATCTTCTGTCAAGTGACCCTTTCACTTATGATACTCACAATATTGATCAGTGACCTTAGACCTCTGCTCAACAGGCTGAAAAGATTTCTTACAATTTGGTTTGTTTTTCATGATATAGTCAGAATTACCTCTTCCAGCGCGAAAGTACCAGATTGCGGATTAGAAAGATTAATTATCTCCTGATATGTTTTTCTTTTCCGAGGGTGGCTTCGAGCCTGAATGGTCCTTCCTTTAAGCCTTCAATCAGAGCGAATTTATACAATTCTGTATTGGCCTTCTCAACTTCTGAAGCCTCCTTCTGAAAGCGGCCAATAAAACGAGAGAGTGTCTAATTCTCATGCTGCCGGACATGGAATAAAGTTGACGCATCTTTCTTCCTTTTCATAGAAGCAGAGGTTTTTTGCAGTGTCTTCGCATGATTGGCAGAGTAAGCGACGGACTGGGGATTGGGTTCATAAGAACATACCCTTTCTTGCCTAACAATTGGAAACCGCAAGGGGGCTGCGGAAAGCACTGGTGAATAAGAGGCCAGAAAGGTTTGCGGATAGAATTGCAGAAAGACTTGCAGAAGGACTTGCAGAATGACTTATGGAAAGACAAATGTTCCACTCGACGGACAAGCTTGTTGTTCAACAGGAGGACTCTCCACTATTGGCGTAGAGTTGGAAGATGTAATCGGCGCAGGTGCGGGCTGCGAGTCCAGTCGCGGAATAATAGCGGCTAAGACATCATTAGTCGCCGCGAACTGCCTAGCGATTTCCTTGCAGATTTGGTAAGTTTCCCGAGCTAGCTGCACGACAGCTTCCCACAGAGCATCTTTGTTGTGATGAACGTTGCTTTATGAGGTTTGACGGTCTGACATTGTCTAACCGGCTAAACATTCTAACTAACCGAGATATGAAGGTCCCGTGTTAACTATTGATGCACGAAAAGGAACCACCTAGTTAACCGTTCGATCATAGGGGAAAAAGATGGAGGCGACTGTCGGGTTATCAGTTATTAGCAATCAGAGGAAGAATCAGAGCAAGGCACACGAAGCGGTGACACCGGTCTTCACTCGTCGCTTCCTGAATGCCTCTCTTACGGCGGGCTTTCTTTCATAAAAGGAGAAAACGATTAAAACAACTAGAATAGAGAGCCCACGTGAACAGGTACCCGCAATGGAAGAGTTCAAATCCGCTGCCACATGTGGTAAGCTTAGGGGTCGAAACTTTTTCCTCTGGAAGGTACTGTCCAAGCCTATTTATAGGCTCAGGGGGCCTGCCCAAACGGGCGGGGCTAAAAGTATCGGCTGCCCGCATACAGGAGAAACGGGAAGCGGTGACCTGATACAGGGGGCAAGGAAAAAGAGGGGCCACATATCCGTGCGACTAGACGGTTAGACCAGCCATTGACCGAGAACATCTCAACAACCGCCATGCTGGGAAGACTTTGCGGAAAGGCGGCTAGAAGAGGCCTTGTCGCTGGTACTTGAGGTCATCCAGGGGAGCGGTCAAATTTGGTGTTAATGGGCTCCAGCAATTGAGAGCCCGCCTTTTTACCCACATGCTTGTCAGCTAGGTGTTCCTCATGCCTATCCGCAAACCTTCCCGCAGAACTATCTGACATCATACTCGCCTGGGCAGACCGTTGTTTCCTATGGATTCCAATTATTAGATAAGAGAGGGTGTGTTCTTATGAACCTATTCCCAAGTCTGTCACTCACCTTGTCAATCACACAGGAAAACTGCAGAAATCTTCTGCTTCTACGAAAAGAAAAAGAGGTCCAACAACTTTATTCCATGTCAAACAACGTAAGAATGAGACACTCTCATTTTATCGACCGCTTCTAGAAAGAGGTTTTGAAAGTTGAGAATATCGATCCAGAATTGTACAAAATCACTTTAATTATAGTCTTACAAGACGTACCATTCAGAATTTGAAGCCAACCTAAAAGAGGAAAAGACATATCAGGAGATAATTATTCTCGCTATCCAGTACATTCATATTTAAAAAAGTAATTCGTATTATGTTGTGAAGGGAAAACCAAATTGTAAGAAATCTTTTCAGCCTGTAGACAAGAAATCCAAGGGCTCTAATCAGTACGGTGAATACCATAAGGGAAAGGGTTACATAACAGAAGATTGTAGAGCTCTTCAAATACAAGTGGAGAAAATGCTGAAGTAGGGAAAATTTTGTGACACCGTCAAAAAGGTTTACACATCTCATCCATGAGTTTCAAATGGAAAAATGGTGGTAGACGCTCTTCAAGGCATGGAAGAGGGGGAGGAAAAATATGGATCAAACCAGCAAGAACCTCACATTAAATATTGGGAACGAATTCGTCAATTTGTTTTTTTTGCCAACTCTTTTCCTAAACTTCCTTATTGAATATGCTTTTCTATCATTCATTTAAACACATACTTCAAAGATTCTATACTAAAACTTTTTCTTGGAAAGTTATTCTTCCTCTCTACCTATAACTCGAGATTAAAGAACATTGGATCAAGGGATATCGCTGGGTTTATCTTGGACCCCCCTAAATCGTTGTCATTAGCATAACAACACTATGACCACGTGATGCAGGGAGATTTCACACCGTGTAGTGGGAGCTTGCAGATTCTAGCACGTTGGGCTACTGAATTACGGATCCCAGCTGGTATCTAACCCGACCATTATATTTTGGATGGATAGGGTGGTTGTTGGCTCTATAATGGATATCGTTACAACTTTGATTATCACGTGAGGAAAGCAATTCCATCGCGCACACCTGCCCATAAATCATCCTAGCTTGTGACCCTCGAACACTCCTTTATACTCTCGAGCAGTGCCTATAGGGGGGCCCACTGCTTGGTTGATCTCTTTGAGGAAAGAAATGCGCCCTACGCGCACTTGCCCGATTAATCAACTTGGACTGTACCCTAGGCAAGAGAGCAGGGTATCATTCTTCTCTAGTTTCTAGATTTTATAGATTTTGTGTCCTCATGAGGAAAGAAATGCACCCTGCGCGTACCTTCCCATCAGGTTGCTTATGTCTGTAGCTCCTTCCCTTATTTGCAGATCATAATTCTTGGTTCTACGTATCGCAAGGTCACCTTTGCAAAGATTTTGCTCCAAGGATGTGGTAGCCAGAAGAGAAAGTATATAGATTAGCTTTGCTGCAATCAAAATTTTCTTGAATCAGCGAGACCAATTTATTTAATTTTGTTTACAACTCTTGTGACCTACGTGAGGAAAGTAATGCAGCCTTGTGCGCACCTGCCCACTTGGTCACATAAGTCTGTAACATGCTCCCCGACCCAAAGTTTTTATTTCCTCCAAGCCACAACTTGTATCCGCATAGGTCGCATCATTAATATTATCCGCACAGGATTTTGCGGCTTCAAACTCCTTGGCTTTAGTTTGGTTACTTGGGATATTTAATTTATCTGGCAAAGTTATCAATGTAATTAATATTTGTGTTTGCATGATGCACGGTTACTATTCTCAGTTTATTCTATCCAGCTAACTTTCATCTATTTGACGGTTTGTAATTAATGTACTTGGAGAATCTGGCTGACTTATTCCTTTTTAGTCTTGGCCTGAGTCTGCCGACTTATATTGCATATTATTATCGGCCTGCAACTTGCCGCATCGAGGCAAATGTGAGTTCGGTCTACCATTAATTGGCCTATTTTTTGGTTTACTCATTATTAGTAGCAATACTTCAAGATTATTCATTTGAATGCATATATCAGATGCTATCAAAGAAGCCGCAACGATTAACAAGTCTATCATCATAGATTTGTTGGTCCCCTAGTTTGGATTTGGGCTAGGTTCACTAATATAGGCTGAATCAGACCCATTTTGTATAGCCAGGGTCTAGTCTAGTATCTTATGTGTCAGTTAGGTCAACATCTCAGTGAGACAAGATCAAGACATCAGACACTTAGAAGACAACAGAGACTGAACAAGGCAGAAATTGTCTAAGTGAAAAGTGCTCGATGATCTTCGTTCTCTGTTCGACGCTCTCAGAGTTAATCTCTTAATGCTGAGATCGACGATTGCTGAACTTAGTTCGACGATCTCTGATCTACTTTCAGGATTGAGATTGACGATAAACCATCTCAGTTCGGCGATCTTGAAGCCCAGTTTGGAAAGCAGAATTTCAGTTCAACGATCACAAGGCTCATCTCAATGATAGAGAATGTTTGAGTTCGAGATCACATGACCAGATTGTCGATAACTGCCAAATAACCATTATTCTTTGCAGTTATTGTTTTCCTTTATTGACTGAATATTTTATATCTTATATGACTCTGAGTAATTGATGCATATATTCTCTGAATATAGTCATTTCTTGGCAAGCATTAAATACTGGTATTCACAGAGTTATTATACAGCTATTCATGGGACAGTTAGGGAAATGAATTTAATTCCCTTATAGTCATTGCATAAGTTTCCATGATTTTGGCAGTCAATCAAGATGTGCCAGTTGGAATTCAGATTGGGTTATTCAAATGAATGATTCACAGTGAATCAACACAAAAAATACAGACATTCACACAGAGAACACAAGACAGAAAAAGAAGAAGAGTTTTCACTTCTTCACACAAGTGTTCTTCCAGGAAGCAAGAAGAGACATTCTTCACAATCAGTCTAAGCTTTCTGGAAATCAAGACCTACACCCTGAGCAAGGCTTTGGATTCCTGAACAATTCAAGATAACAGGACAAGCCTTGAAATCATCAGGATCACTCTCAAGTCTTCTCTCATTTGTTTGAGAACAGAGAAGACAACTCAACTTTTACTTTCCCCCACAGTATACCGGGTTCTTACTCCCGTCAAAAGTAATTCTTGGTTGTGAGGTCTCCTAATCAAAATACTTCAATGGTTTTCCGACACCTGATCAAAAGCCAGAAGGGTTACAATTACTCCCTGGAAATAGATATAATTTGGTGGAAGTCACCTGATCAAAAACCTGAGAGTGATTCCTACCAGAATGGTAGAATAGTGGATGTACCTAGATTTGGGGAACCACTATAATTTTCTTTTGTCGTCTGGTTGCTCATTTTCTTCTTGCTCTTGCTGATTGCCTTGATAATTAGAATAGCTTGCCTATTTTCTTTTATTTATTTATTATTGGTATCACTTATATTTTAACTCTTATATAAAAGTAAAAATAGCCAAAAAGTTTTAATAATCTATTCACCCCCCCTAGAGTAGATCTGAATAACCTATTTCTTTCACTTGATATCAGAGGATTATCAATTGCCTTAAGTCATTTCTCTCAATTGGTATCAGAGGATTAGGTTTCTTTGGTTGAACAAGCTAACACTTGAACCAAGATCCTTGCTTATTAAGATTTTATTTTTCCTTAGTTATTCTTTTATCACATGGCATAGAGCAAGGACTATGTAAGCACCAGACCTCCAGTCTGTAACTTAAATAAGTTCAGTATCGGGAAGGCATGAATCAGATTATACATGAACTCAATTGATAAAGACATTTTTAACTCCATATTGATAAGTCCACCTCAACCAAATACAACCACTTCTTCAACTGTTAACACTAATGCAGTTCCACCACCAGACTGGACTGATGCACAGAAGAAAGCAAAGGTTGTTGATCACAAGGCCATGAACATACTAGCCCAGACCATGTCTGAAGACATATTCTAAAAGATTACTGATTGCACATCAGCAAAGGCCATCTAGGACTACTTGAACCATATTGTGTAAGGCTCAGTAGAGGAAAAAAGGATAGAAGATCCCTTCTCATCTCTAAATAAGAGAATTTCAAAAAAGAGGATAGTGTGTCAGTGGAAGAAATGTATGGGAGACTGAGGGCCATCATTAGTGGACTGAAGACATTGGACAAGGACATCTCATTGAATAAGATCAATGACAAGATCTTGATTTGTCTTCCTAGCTCATGGGACACGAGGATCTGTCCAATCAAAAATGCTAAAAGCATTACAGAAATCTCTACAGAAACTCTTCTAGGGGAGCTAAAATCCTTGGAGCACCTGATAAAGACTAGGGAGGCAGAGCAAAAGGCTTCTACTCTAGTCAGAAAAGAGCAAAATATTGCATTCAAGGCTATAGAAGAAACATCATCTCCTATTGCTAATGAAGAATTCTTGAGTCTCTTAGAAAAGAGATTTTACAAGATGGGCAAAAGAGACTTCAGGAAGAAGTCATCCAGACAAGAAGAAAAGCCTAGGTATGACAAAACACAAACTAAAGAGGTTGTTTGTTTTGGTTGCAGGAAACCTGGACACTACATCTCTGAGTGTCTAGGGAATCAGAAGAAGGAGAAATGAAAAGATAAGGACTCTAGAAAACAGAAGTATAACAAGCCTTCCTCAAACAAACATAAGAGGGAAAAGAAAGGATTTGTAGAAGAAACTTGGAGTGATACAGAAGAGGATTCCTCATCCTCTAGCTCCAGTGATGAAGATGAAGAGGAAGAAAAGGTAAAGGAAGTTTGCCTAATGGAAATTGGTGCTTCCAGCATTCATTTAGAAGAAGACTCATCAGATGATGAAGAACCATTCTCTAATGTGGACCAGGTACTCTCATCTTTTGATTTCAATTCAAAAGATTTCTTACTTGAATTTAAAACTATGTGTATAGATTTAATTTGTTCAGAAAAAAAAAATCAAACAACTTAGAGAGCAATTAAATGATCACAGTAATCTAGTTGCAGAGAACAATCAACTAAAAGATTATATTACACTTGCAAATGAACAAATAATCAAATTATAAACTTAACTAGCTGAGGCAAGTAACTTAAAGAATCACTTAATGGGAGAAGCCTCAAGCTGATGGACATTACAAGCACTGTTAATGCCAGACAAACTGGCAAGCTGGCTTGGGTGCTTCATTAAGCCAACCCCCACTGGTTCAAAAAATACATTAAGGACTCCTGTAAATTTCATCTCTGAAAAGGGTAAAGTACTAATCTATGAAAAACCACTAACTGCAAATAGAAACAAACATAACAAACAGAAAAATAGAAATAGACAAAATCAAAACAAAAACAATGTTCAGCAGTTTTCGCCGAACTCAGATCGACGAAATGTGAACAGATCGTCGAACCCAGATCGATGATCTATGAACTAAAATGTTTACTATAGTCAATCGTCTTACCGCGATCGATGATTTATTTATGGATCATCGAGCAGAGATCGACGAACAAGGGGCACAGAGAACGAATACTATCCGTCTCTGAGCAGAGATCGACGATCCCAACCCATGTCATCGAACTCAGATTGACGATCTCACTTTCAATCGTCGAACCCAGTAAGAAGTAATAAAACTCCTAAACATGAAGGAAATTCTAACTTTAACAAAAAATCTAATCAAGAAAAGGGAAACAGTTAATCCTTTCACACATTGGGAAATTCCACCTAGGAGATACTATCCACTAGGATATCAATCTTAGCAAGCTAGTTCAGTTATTTCAAGTTTTTCTTATCATGAAAATAAAGGACCCATGGTAACCTGGGTCAAGAACAAATGACCTTTTAATTATTGCAGGTAAAGAGCTGTCCATCATATAACCAGTAATGGTATCTAGACAGTGGGTGCTCAAAGCACATGACAGGATGGAAGGACAACTTATCTAGCTATAAGTCAAAGCTAGGACCTAAAGTTATTTTTGGTGACTCCTATTGTGGCCAGACTGAAGGCTATGGAGAATTCAAAATAGGAGCTGTCATATTCAAGAAGGTAGCATATATAAGTGAATTAAAACATAACATGATCTCTATCAGTCAACTTTGTGATGAAAGATTTCAGGAACTCTCAAATGGCAATCGCAGCGGCGATTCTGTCAAGCATAAAGTTCAATTCTGGCTTCAACATTGATCTTGAATCATTCAAGCACTGTGACCAAATTTTTCAGGATGTGTTGAAGTTGTTTGATGAGCCAAGGTTACAGAAGTTGATGATGACAAGTATGATGTTTCCAGTGACAGAAATTAGGGAATGGGCTTATACATCATCATTCCCAGATGGACAATCGTTGGATGGAACCATTTTTGAATAGACGGTAAGTCTAACACCTGTTGTTCTTACTAAGATTTTTGGTTTTGTTAATGGTGAAGATGATATTGAAATAGATAAGGAAGAGTTTGTTGCCATGCTTACCAGAATGGGTCATGCTGATGCAAACCCTAGCAATCTTCTGAAGAAGAACTTGTCGCCTCAATATAAGTTCTTGGCAGATATTGTGGGAAAAGTGTTGCTTGGGAAGCACACTGCCCATGATAACATTTCCAGACATCAATTTTTTTGACGAGTGCCTTTGTAAATAAGAAGGCACTGAATTGGGTTTCAATTTTGTTTGAGTTGATAAAGAAGAAAACAAATAAGAAAGAGGTCTCTCTTGGCAGACTTCTAGGAATTTTTCTAACTGAAAAATGCCCTGAATTGTTGACTTCCCCAACAGTCTTTATTAATGCTTCCAAGAGCCTTACCCCAGTTGTTTTTGGAAAGTGGGAGAGGACCATCTCCATGCCCTCCAGGTCTCCCTCCTCCTATAGGGAATCTGAGGACACAAGGACTGTTTCAGTCGCTCCTCACCCTAGGGAAGATAAATTAGAGATTCCTCCTCCTCCACCTCCATCTCCAACTAGAACACCTTCTCCACTGCAACATCAACAAACTCCACCTCCAAGCCCTCCTCCATCTCCTCCTCCAGTATCTCCATCACCAACTTATCTAGAGGATATCCCTTCCACTACCATTTCTATCCAAACCTTACCCACCTTTGATCTTAACATTCCTTCACCAACTCCATCTCCTTCTCCTTCTCCACCTCATTCACCATCTCATGAACCTTCCCCCCATCCAGAACTCATGGATATCCCTGAATCAGCCATTACGCCTACCACTTTCACCATCTGTATAGCATGTGGACAATCCACTTCTTCTCTACCATCCACATCTTCTGAACTATCTGCTCTCATTGCTCTTCTAACCCCTACCATCAAAAATATTGTAGAGGATGCCATTGCACCTCTCCTAGCTTCCATCAATTCCATTGTTCTCTCTATTTCTGGCCCTTCTTCATCTAGTGGCCTGGAAGCAGACATTACTGCTCCCAGGCAGGGGGAGATGTCCACTGAAGAAGTTCCCCCTCCTCCAGCAGTTGCAAAAGAAGAGGCAGCTACAGTTTTGTATGTTGCAGATACAGTTTTGATAGATGCAGAGCTTGAGACATTTTTGACAGATGATCCTATTGACTATTTGGAAGTTGAGGTTCTTTCTGTTGGACATACTATCCATCCTTCAGGGGAATTGTCTGTTATCTTAGGTCTTTTTGATCTTCTTTATAGCTCAATTCTTTTATTTGTTACACCTCAGTATTGTACAGATATTGTGTATTGTACTGCTCTAGTGAGCACAAATATTTTGTAACAGTTTCTTTAGATCTTTTCAGCTCTAGTGCCTGAGCTTTCTGCAGCTCTAGAGGCTGAGCTTATCAACATGGCTGAGGTTGAGATTTTTATAGCCCAAGGCTTTCTCTCCTCCTCCAACCTATGTCTGCTCTACTTCTCCAGTCCAGACTTGGATGAAGTTATTGCTGCTGATATAGCTAAAGACCATTCTGTTTCAGTTCCAAAAGAAGTAATTCTAGAGATTGATGCTTTGTATGATAATCCCCAAGGATCTTCTAATGATGATCAAGCTGAGGATTCAGATTCAGATGAAAGTAAAAAGAAGAAAATGTCCAAGAAGAGGAAAGCTCCAGTGAAGGCAGTGCCAGGTCTAATCCTCAAGATGACATCCCTTACTTTATCAAGCGCAACATTACTGTCACTCCAACAACTCCTCACTGGATGAAATTTTCTAAGAATGAGTTGAAGGCTCAAAAGAAAAGGAGAAAGACTGGTTAATCTCCTGTCATAGTGTTCAGGAAGGATCCACCTCCTCCTCCTCCTCCTTCAGCAAGTGTTATTGGCAATGTTGCTTTTAGAACTACTACCTCCTCCCAGAAGCATAGATCTTATACCCCTCAATCTCACAGTAGACCATCCAAGTCTTAGTCTAGTGGTTATTCAAGTGGGAGAGGTAGACAGCATGGTCAAGCTAACAAAGAAGACAGTTCAGATTTCAGCAGGATATTCAGAATTTCATGAAAGTTCAGTAAAGTCAGACCTCCTCCTAACCTTCCTGACAGTCAGTCCCAGCAATTAGCAATAGAAATAAAGTTTCAAGAATAATCAATTAAGCACAGGAAGCATCCGAAGATTTCCCTTGATTCAGAAGAAGATACATCACAGTATGAACCTGAGCTAGATCCAAATTTCAGGATGGCTAGGTTTAATGAACTGATTGCTCTCTCCCAGATGAATAAGCGAGAGAATAAGGAGCTGACCCTTCTCAATTTTCAATAATATATAAATACAGGGATAAAGAGCTTGAAAAATTTGTTGTAGATAAGAATATTTTTGATGTTAATGCTTATATGCAGGTTCACCCTGAGGAAGTTGTTCCCAGAGCAGCATCTCTAAAAGTTCTTGGTGAAGCTGAGTAAAAGATGTCAAGAGAGCAAGCAGTAGATCAAAAAAGAAAAATTGAATTTTTTAAGACAGCTACTGATAAGTCTTAGAACTCTTTCATTTTGTGTTTATATCTCTTTCTATAAATATATATTGAATTCTTTTTATATTCATGAAAGATATGTTTGCTTAGATTTGCTGTTGTATTCCTTTTTTATTTTGTTTAGTGACCTCACCCAAATAGGGGGAGATTGTTGGACCCCTAATTTGGATTTGGGCTAGGTTCACTAATATAGGCTGAATCAGACCCACTCTGTATAGCCAGGGTCTAGTCTAGTGTATTAGGTGTAAGTTAGGTCAACATCTCAGTGAGAAAAGATCAAGACATCAGAGACTTAGAAGACAACAGAGATTGAACAAGGCAAAAATTGTCTAAGATAAAAGAGCTCAACGATCTTCGTTCTGCGTTCGACGATCTCAGAGATAATCTCTTAATGCTGAGATCGACGATTGCTGAACTTAGTTCGATGATCTCTGATCTACTTTCAGGATTGAGATCGACGATCAACCATCTCAGTTCGAAGATCTTGAAGCCCATTTTGGATATCAGAATTTAAGTTCAACGATCATAGGGCTCAGCTCAACGATAGAGGATGTCAGAGTTCGACGATCACAGGACCAGATCGCTGATAACTGCCAGATCAACCATTATTCTTTGCAGTTATTGTTTTCCTTTATTGACTGAATATTTTATTGCTTATATGACTCTTAGTAATTGATGCATATATTCTCTGAATATAGCCATTCCTTGGGAAGCATTAATTATTGGTATTCACAGAGTTATTATACATCTATTCCTGGGACAGTTAGGGAAATGAATTTAATTCCCTTATAGCCATTGCACAAGTTCCCATGAATTCAGCATTCAATCAAGGTGTGTTAGTTGGAATTCAGATTGGGTTATTCAAAGGAATGATACACAGTGAATCAACACAGGAAAATACAGACATTCACACAGAGAACTCAAGACAGAAAAAGAGGAACACTTTTCACTTCTTCACATATGTGTTCTTCCAGGAATCAAGAAGAGACATTCTTCACAATCAATCTAAGCTTTCTGGAAATCAAGACCTACACCCAGAGCAAGGCTTTGGATTCCTAAACCATTCAAGATCACAGGACAAGCTTTGACATCATCAGGATCACTCTAAAGTATTCTCTAATTTGCTTGAGAACACAGAAGATAACTCATCTTCTACTTTCCCCCACTGTATACAGGGTTCTTACTCCCTTCAAAAGTAATTCTTAGTTGTGAGGTCTCCATATCAAAAGACTTCAGTGGTTTTCCGACACCTGATCAAAAGCCAGAAGGTTTGCAATATCTCCCTGAATTAGATATAATTTGGTGGCAGTCACCTGATCAAAAACCTGAGAGTGATTCCTACTAGTGTGGTAGAAGAGTGGATGTACCCAGTATGGGGAACCACTATAAATTTCTTGTGTCGTCTGGTTGCTCATTTTATTCTTACTCTTGCTGATTGCTGTGATAATTAGAATATCTTGCCTATTTTCTTTTATTTATTTATTATTGGTATCACTTATATTTTAACTCTGATATAAAAGTAAAAAACAGCCAAAAATTTTTAATACTCTATTCACCCCCCCCCTCTATAGTAGATTTGAATATCCTATTTCTTTCAATTAATATCCGAGAATTATCAATTGCCTTAAGTCATTTCTTTCAAGCCTGATATTCAATATTTATTAAAGAAGCCACAGATTGCCTATCCTAATTATCTTCTCATAATTCAATTGTCGTCTGCATGTTGGTTTTCATTTAAGCCGCATTCGCTAGTTATATTAATTATCAGTATGGCTTATCAGCGATTAATGGAGCTAGCCACGCGGCTTAGAATTCAATGTGCATATTACACGCCAACCGTTGAACAATGTTAATAATTATCTATGGCGGCTACTCACCTAACCGACCCGGTTGTGTCTCTATAGTATATTTTCAAGGATCGTCGGATTGCTATAAGCTCGCAAGCATCTGATACAACGACTAATATCTTCTTTGCGGCTAACTAGAACGAAGATGCATAATTATATGTTTACATTTATTTTCATTCGGTTAATTCGTTAGTCATCCTTTTTTAAATCGGAGATAAGTAAGAAAGATAAAGTCGTGCGAATTTATAAGTAAGTAAAATCACAGCAGTACACAATAAAAAAGGTAAACTTTCATTTCATTATCTTTTAACCCGATTTTGATCGCTCACTTGGATGACCTCAAGTACCGGCGACAAGGCCTTCTCTAGCCATCTAGCCATCTTCCTACGGAGTCTCCCAGTCTTGGCAATCGCTGAGAAGTTTAGTCAATAGCAAGCTATCCACCTTACCGCGCGGGTGGGTCGCACCTCTTCCTTCTTGTACCCCTGTATCTTGTCACTGCTGCCCGTTTCTCTTGTACGATGGCAACCGCTATATTTAGCCCTGACCGTTTGGGCAGGCCTCCTAAGCCTATAAATAGGCGTGAAAAGTACCTCATAAGGGATCAAGTTTGGACTCCTAAACATTTTGCCTGTGGCAGCGGATTTGAATTATTCCTTTAGCGGGTACCTGTTCGCTCGGGCTCTCTATGCTAACCGCTGTAACCGTTTCCTCCTTTTATAAAAGAAAAGCCAGGTACAAGAGAGGCATTCAGGTCGTGGCGGGAGAATTCCTATGTCGCCGCTTCATGCGGATTGCTCTGATTTTTGCTCTGATTGCTAGTAATCGACTACCCGACAGTCTCCTCCCTACTCCTTCCCCTGTAATCGAACGGTTAACTAGGTGGTGTCATTTTCGCGCATTAACAATTAACACGCGACATTCAGATCTCCGTTATTCGGTGAATTTAGTCGGTTAGACAATGTCAGACCGTCAGACTGCGCAAAACATCCTTCATCCCTGCGAGGATACTCTCTGGGAAGCTGTCATGCTGTTAGCTCGGGAAACCGACCAAATTTGCCATGAAATCGTTCAGCAGTTTGCGGAGACTAACGATGTCTTAGCCGTTATTATTCAATGACTAGACTCATAGCCCGCACCAGCGCCGATTACATCTGCCAACTCGGCACCAGCAGTGGAGAGCCCGCCAGTTAAACTGCCTGCTTGTCCGCCAGGTGGACTATATGCCTATCTGTAAGTCTATCCGCAAAACTGTCTTGCATCCTATTTGCCTAAACTGGCCGCAGCCCTCCTGCGGTTGCCAGTTATTGGGCAAGAGAGGGTATGTTCTTATGAACCTGGTCCCCAGTCAGTCACTTACTCTGCCAAAAACATGAGGACAATGCAAAAGACCTCTGCTTCTACGAAAAGAAAAAATTGCGTCAACTTTATTCCGAGTCAGACAGTGTGAGAATGAAACACTCTCTCATTTTATAGTCCGCTTTCAGAAGGACGTTTCAGAAGTTGAGAAGGCCAATCTAGAATTGTATAAACTCGCTCTGATTGAAGGCTTAAAAGAAGGACCATTCAGGTTCGAAGCTACCCTCATAAAAGAAAAAACATATCAGGAGATAATTAATCTTGCAAACCATTACTTTCGTGCTGGAAGAGGTAATTCTGACTATGTCATGAAGAACAAACCAAATTGTAAGAAATCTTTTCATCCAGTAGACAAGAAATATAGGGTCTCTGATTAGTACTGTGAGTATCATAAGGGAAAGGGTCACTTGACAAAAGATTGTAGAGCTCTTCCACATTTAGTGGAGAGAATGATGAAGCAAGGAAAATTTTTTGACACCGTCCAAAAGATTTATGCAGCTCACTCAGGAACCTGAAAAGGCAAAGATGTTTAGGACACACTCCCCGACATGGAATAAATAAGTCCTAAAGCCTCATCTTCTTTATTGAGAACAAATGCGTCAATTTGGTTGTATTACTAACTCATTTCCTAAACTTATTTATTGAATATGCTTTTCTATTATTTGTTTTTACCTTATACTTCAAGGCCTTTTACTAACACATTTCCAAGTGTTTCCTTTTCTTAACAGCTTGATAAGTGAGGATAATTAACTCCAGGAGACATCGTCGTGTTCAGCTTTGAACCCCCCTAGAATCGTTGTCATTAGCGTAACACCACAATGACCACGTGTTGCTGGGAGATTTCGCACTGTGTAGTGGGAGCTTGCAGATTCAAGTGAGGTGGGCCATTGAATTATGGATCCTGACTGGTATCTCTAACCCCACCTCTGCATTCTGGAGGGATAGGGTGGGTGTTAGTTCTACCATGCCTTGTAAGGGATATCATTAATCCTTTGATTATCACGTTAGGAAAGCAATGCTATATGCACCTGCCCGCAGATCATCCTAGCTTTTGACCCTCGAATACTCTTTGGAACCCTCAAGCAATGCCTGCAGGAGACCCACAGCTGGGTTGATCTCAGCGAAAAGAAATGGGCTTTAAGCGCACCTGCCCGAAAGATCAACTTGGGATGTACTCCAGGCAAGAGGGCAGCAAATCCTTCCCCTCTTATTGTGTGTGGATTGAGTCTTCAACTTTTGTGAACATATGAGGAAAGCAATGCTATATGCACCTGCCCGCTTAGTCATCTAAGTATATAGCTCATTTCTCAGCTGGCAGAATTCTGGTATTTGCTTCTATCTGCAAAATTTGATCTATCAAGTTTCCAAGGTATTTTCTTATCGGGTGATGAGTTCTATAGCTTTTGTGACCCTGTGAAGAAAGCAATGCACTATGCACCTGCTCGCTTAATCGCCTAAGTCTGTAGACATCTTTCTTAGCTCTCAAAAATTTATCGTCAGAATCCAGTTTAATGAAAGAACGTACTGGAATTAGTGTTCACCAAAGTCAAGATTTTTATCCCATTAAAGAAAGCAGTTAATAATGCCTTTGCTTGATTTAATGTATCAATATTCTTATAGATTAACCGCGCGGCTAGAGGTCAAGCGGGCTGGCTTTCTTTAGCTTACCGTATAATTCATACTGCAGATATTATTATTAACCGCGCGAGAAAACTATGTGTGGTGAGCACTTATATATTCAGTCATATCATACTGCGGATATCGTTATTAAACGCTTGAGAAGACTATGTGTGGAGATCATTTATCTATTTAGTCCCTTCATATAACAGATTTCGTTGTTAACCACTCAATGATACTATTAATGTATACTTAGTCGCCTGACAAGATAAACTTCAATGTTTATTATACAAGCTAGCATTTCGTCAATGGAGAGCTTGCCTAGATTTATTTATTCACGTTAGAATGTGTGCAACTATACTATCAGTTCGAATTCGTTAATTTTATTCGCCAACATTTCACTTAACGGATTATTGGGATCTATCTGCATGTGTCGTATCCGCGCAAAAAGAAGTATAATACCGATCGGATAATATGGGTTTATTACTCAGCAAAAATCAAATAGAAATTATATCATTAACATTATATAAAAAATACAAGATCTTTATCCGCGCGGCTTACATAATTCATACCTCGGGATCAAAATACAGCTAAAAAGAAATTCTTATACATCAGTTTTCGCCTTTTTCTGCTTGTTCTCAGAATCCGTCTCACTAGAGGAACTTTGATAGCTGCCAGTTTTTGTTGATCTTGAATCCAGGGATTCACCACCCTCCCCCCTCGCTCGAGCTGATGATTGGCTTGAACTTTTATCTACAGCAGTATATGCAGGGATAATCTTCCTGATCGCTTATAACCTCATCCTCTGCGAGGATCTCGTCAACAGCAACTCTTACCGCCACATCTCGCGCTACTTCAACTTCCTGGAAGACGGGGAATAAATCTTCAAAAGAGCCTTTTTCATGATCGGTCTTAAATGCTCCCCGCTCCCTCAGAATATCCAACATATCCTCCCCGCCTTCCCACAAGTGTCGACAATTTCATTCAGGAAGGTCGGGTTCTCTCTAGTCGTAGGCTTTCTGCAAAAGAAGTTCAAGGTAAATTTTTGGCTAATGCTAAGATAACCGAAAAGCCACGAGGTAAAATATTACCGCATAGTATTCTTCAAATTTCTCGTTTTCTTCTTTGAGCTGCTCCACTTCCTCCTCTAGCCGCTCGACTAAGCTTACTACTTCGGTAAGAGCTTCGGTAACAAAATGGTCCATGACGAAGCTTCTCGCGTGAATTTGTGTTGCTAGAGAAGGAAGCTTTTGTGGGAATTGTTCGCAGGTTGGCCAAGTTCTCCATGCCGTACATTGCCCAGCAAACCGCGCGGGCATGCTTGGAGATCTTCTCACTCTTCCACAAAGGAAGTGTTGGGGCTTGCGGATCCACGAGGCAGCCAGTTAAGCCATTACCGCATAGCGCCGCAACGCGGGGGCGATTCCGGACCGCAGCCCCAACAATCCCCCCCCCCAGAAACGACCCCGGGGTTTCGAACCCGTACTACCCCGCATCTCCACCAATTGAGAGGTTCTTTGAGCCAGGGGGAGCCTTGATTCTTTTAGAGCTTTTAGCTCAGTACAAGTTATTGTGCTTCTCTAATCTATTGTAAAATAGAGAAGACCCTTAACCTCCTTTCCCCTCTGTATAGGGTTATTACTCTCTTCAAAAGTATCCCTTGGTGGCAGGGCACCTGATCAAAAACCTGTGTTGGTTTTTAGACACCTGATCAAAAGTTTAAAGGGTTTCTTGATCTACCTGAAGCAGATCTTGTTGGTGGCAGGGCACCTGATCAAAAACCTGAGTGGATTCCTACCTTGTTGGTAGAAAGAGTGGACGTACCCAAGTTATTTGGGGAACCACTATAAATTCCTTGTGTCGTCTGGATTGCCTTATTTAATTACTTGCATTGTGGCTGTGATTACATATTAACTAGGTTTGCTAGTTTGTGTTTAGGTTTCCAAGCTTCAACTGTAATTACAGTTGGCTGCCTTTTTGTGCACAACACTTGTGTTAGGCTCTAAGGTTTAATCTCAAATATCTATAACTTTCATTCACATTTTAACTCAAGGGAGTTGAGTAGAAAGTCAACTTTGGTAGTGCAATTATTGATTACTCTATTCACCCCCTCTAGAGTAGTATCTATCCATTCTCTTTCAATTAGTATCAGAGGGAGTTTGCGGGTTCGAAACCCGGGGTCGTTTCGGGGGGGGGGGGGGGATTGTTGGGGCTTGTGGGTCCGGAATCGCGCGTTGCGGCGCTATGCGGTAATGGCTTAACTGGCTGCCCCGTGGATCCGCCCGAGGACCTTTGATATAAAGATTAGTGGCGCCGTCCTCCATCAGTCCCCCGGTGCGAGTGGTTGTGCTAAGTCCTCTCAGGAAGAGTAGTCGATTAAGTGGTCACGACGGGGGATGGCCATTATGCCAAACTTATTACCTTTTTTAATCAAATCAAACCACAAATTGCTTACAAACCCAACAAACATTTTTATATCTTCATCTTAAATAATCATCCCCTCCACAAACAATCTTATTCACCAGAACTCTCATACAGGTACAACC